>OX422217.1:236997318-238198318 GCA_949130495.1 Sambucus nigra | reverse complement strand
ACCATGGTTGATGAAATGGTTGGAAATGAGATGTATAGTTTGGATAAAAGTGTTATGATGCTTTTTGGATAAAAATGTTATGATGCTCTTTGTATAAAAATGATATAATGAAATTTTCACTACACTATGATGCTCTTTGGAAAAAAATTCCAGATAAATCTACTAACTAACAATGATGGATATCTTCCCTAATTTATTTAATGAGGTACTTAAATTTTATATGGATAATTAGTTGGAGAAGTCCTTTAAAGATGGAAAGCACCTTATAGATCTAAGGAGAGTCTTCGATGGGTGTAGAAAGTAGAAGGTGAGAATAAACCCCTCTAAGTGTGTATTTTTTTTAACAAATGAAAAGTTCCTCAGCTTTTTCCTTTGTAAGCAAGGATGATAAATGGACATAAAGAAACAAAAAGAGATTATAATAATGCCATGTCCAAAAAGTCGTAGATAACTAAAAATTTTCATAAGGAAAGTTTCTTACTTAAAATGGTTCATAGATACTCTGAAAGAAATCATTTACCCTTTTAGATATTTGATGAAAGATAAAGCCAAATGTTTTTAGAAAGAGTAACATAAGAAAACTTTTAACATAATTAAATAAGTGTTGACATCTCCCTCGATAATAATACCACAAGAAATTGGTCGACCATTGCTTCTATCTAACTTTTATGTGAGGATCAGATCAATCCTTTCTCCCTCAAAAGCGATAAGGACAAGATAATTTTGTTTACTATCCATCAAGGGTGATATTAGGAAAGAAATAAAGATACACAAATGTTAAAATACACTATTTTTCTCTAATGTTTATATCACATAATCTTAGGAACTTTTTGATTGCTTTGTTTATCGACATCATCACAAAATGTGATCCTATTAGGTTCTTTCCAAGAAGAACAATACTAATAGGTTGAGAAAATATGTGATTCTTCATATTATTTAAATTGGATCTCAAATATATACCCTCAAAGGCTATCAAAATAAAAGCACTAGATATTTGAGATACCTAATAAAGTTTTACCCGCTGATGATTTCCACATGTGTTTATGTGAGGATATGGAAGAGTGGAAGATAAAGTTTTATGGCTCACAACCATAAGGAACTGGGGGAGAAATAGTAATTATAACGGAAAATAAAGAGAGAGTGAATTTTTCCTACAAGTTAGACTTCAAATGTCGGCATTGGTTCTTTGGTTAAATGTAGAATTATCACTGAAGCACCAAGAACTGGCTCCTTATTGAGCAATCATATAGAAATACATGAAACCTTTTGTCTTAGTCAAAATTAAGAAGCATCCACAAATGATGAGAATGAATTCTTATGCGTTGGGAAAAATTTCTCAAAAGGTTGAAATTGATAAACCAACTACTATAGTGATCATTATAGAAGAACAATTCCTAATACAATAACAAGTTTATTTCCTACTAAAAAATGAACCGGTAGAGGATTTTAGTTTCCAAATATCTAAAAAATAGAGAGTGTTTCTTGAAGTTAACAAAGTTTGTAAATTTCTTTATGTGATAAGGAAATTTGTATTTGAAGAACCCAAGTGGACATTTAATGAGATGTGTAGGTGATGGTGAAGACAAAGAATGATTACAAGCAATGCACGATGCACACTATGAGGACCCTAATATCCCTATTTATCGGCACTTGCAATGACAGGGATACTATTGGCCAACATGAGCAAAAATTCAACTAAGTTGCAACAATGTTGTCTCAAGTGCCAAACTATATTTGACCAACCATTTTAATCCAATTTCTTATATGTGGTGGATGACTAGAAGCCTTATATATGGCATATGAAAGATGATGATCTATTTGCAGACATAACTAAAAAAATTATTTAAAGAAGAAGGTTAATCGGTTTTACTTGGTGAATGGAGAGTTATACATAAAAGGATATAACAAGAAACTAATCAGATGTGTTGGTAAATAAAATGTTAAATAAGGATTTAAGAAAACACATATGCAATCACATATGAGTGGGGGAAAGTTTTATAATCATTTGTTGACACGAGGATACCACTAAACCATGATGGAATTGCATCCATCAAATTCATTCAAAAATAAAACCATGCCAAGTTCATGGAGATTTGGTGCATGAACTCTCAATGTAAATTTAAAGTTTACTCTTCCCTTATCCCTTCCACACATGGCCTTTTGACATAGCGGGAAGGATTATAGCAGCTTCTCATCGAAGAAATTCTATATTGGTAGTAATAAAAATTTAAACAAAGTGGACAAAGGAAATTCCTTTGATAAGGATCACTGCCTATGTTTTAGTGAAATTAATTCAAAAATATATAATGTATAGTATTAAAATTCCTAATGTCATTCCGATTTATAACGGGAAGAAATTTATTTGTAAGGAAGTGGGCATATTAATACATATATTCAAGATTATACTTAACATCTCGACCATCTCCTATCCCAAAGAAAATGGGCAAGCGTAGGCGACCTAGAAAACCTTAATAACAATTCTAAAAAACATGATAGAAGATTTCCATGATACTTGGGATGATAAGCTACCAATGGTATTTTGGGCATACATCACGTCTAAGCCAAAGCTCACCGATTTTATTCCTTTCTCTCTAGTTATGGGTTGAAGAAATTTTACTCATCGACTTAGTAATAAATTCTACAAGAGTTTCCTGA
This sequence comes from Sambucus nigra, assembly GCA_949130495.1. NCBI lineage: Eukaryota > Viridiplantae > Streptophyta > Magnoliopsida > Dipsacales > Adoxaceae > Sambucus > Sambucus nigra. The sequence goes on along the minus strand of OX422217.1, from coordinate 238,195,663 downwards.
AACTAAGAACTTTTGCCATATGCAAGACATATTCAGTTAGAGTCACTTCATGAGCATCAAGATAATGGTGAAAGGAATTCCAAAGTTTCCATTCAATAACTTTCTCCAGCTTTTGAGAAGCTTGTGAAACCATGATCATTTCATGTGGGGGACCTTATTCTTTGATCATCTACCCATCATTTGAGGACCATATCTGCCTTAAAGTTCAACTAACTAAGAAGGACCACATTTGATTATTCAGATAATAGAAAAACTTCTTTTGATGTTCGTTTGAAGTTTGTTTGAATGAACAACCAAACTCATTTGAACGGAATCTATAAAGTCATTACAATGAATTAAAAATTAAAAGTATTTTCTTTGAAAATCATTTTAAAATAAGTTCTCAAACATTTTATACAAACACCCCTAAATAAAAAAAATTCACACGATCAAAACCATATACCTTTTCCAATTATTCTAGTGATGATCTCAAATAGTTTGATATTTGATTGTTGCATTCGGTCACTAAATTCTCTTCACTTGAAGCTCTTAAGAATGTACATGATGATGAAAGTGTAACGGAATATGCCAAACTTAAAAACTTGATGATCGATTATAAATATTTCTCTTACAAATCTCCCTCTTTGTCTATTATGATACAAAATATATATAAAAAAAAATAACCCCTACGACAAGTTTAACTAATGTCCCTCCCAAACCCGAAAAGGAAAAGACACTTGTGACATTGTCTTCGACTGAAAATCTTCATTGTATAGTCCATGAAATCATCAAGGAAGAAAATACCTACACTCATTAAGTAAAGAAAATACTGTGATGCATGGATTTTAAAGAAAACAAACAAAACTCCTCCTCAATATATTCTCCCATTGAATATGTTCTCTCCCTTTTGTCCGTAATAGACAACAAATTAAAAGCTAATCCTGAAAATTTTGCATCATGAGAATCCAAATTTAAAATATAATCATAAAGAATAGACACATAAGCATATACGATGAAACTTCAACAAATAAACAAACTATTTTTAAAATTTTTGAGTATATGAATATGCATATAAGCACAAATACAAACAGTCACATCGTAGAGTAGCACAAAAATCTGAATCATGGAATTGGAATGAAGTTATGTGAACTCAATTCATGAGAAAGTAAACATAGGCATACGTAGCGATGGTGCATGAAGTCAAAGAGACACTCCTAAATAAAGAACTCAATTCAGCCTTTGGTGTAAAAATATTGAACAAAATTAAATTGACTCAACTCATAAAAAATGTCACGAATGCCAATGCTTCTCAAATCAATAATGCCAAACTATTTAATATTTTTGAAGTAATTTTATTCTGCAAACCTATTTATCTTCAACTTATAGTACCCTTAAAATCTCACATTTTTAGGTATAAACTCTCAATATTTTTTGAAGGAATCATATTGCTCATGGGAATGAAACATCAATTAAACAAAAAAAATTTGGCTTTGGGACTCCTACTTTTATATGATGAAATCATCTTTTAGGCTCTTTCCAATGTGTCCTTTAATGCAAATAAGACCTCTTCTTTCGTAGCCCCTTTTTATTACATAATCAAAAATCATTTCCCCCCCAAAGGGCAATGATTATTTCAAGAATAATTAGTTCCTAGTACATTTGTATTCGTATTAAACACGATTGAGATAAGAACATCGTATTCGACATATGATAAGAAAGAACAATATTCAAAAGTTTGTGCATGTGTGCAATCAAGGCGATATAGAGCGTCTAGTATGAAGGTAGTATTCAATAGTGGACAACGCAATGCTAAACATGCATATTAAAGCACACAAAATAAACAAAGGCAAGTCTCATAACACCATGAGTAAGTCACATGAATGGATGGAATGTAATTGTTATTCGAACATCTTAAAAGTCCATCCATATACGATGTAAAACAAAATACAAAAAATATTGTTGAATTTTTGAATTTTTTTTATCAAAAATAGTTTTTTTTTTGAATTTTTAATTTTTTTTTTTCTAAAAGTGATGAAAATATTTTTGGATTTTTCAAGATATACACAAGAATACAATCTAGTTGTAATGATAAATGAGAACAACATGAAAACCCGCCTAAACTAGAAACAAGTCCAAGCCTCACACATTTGTGTTGGGGGTGTTTCCAAAAGGTGTAGACATATTTTAACATTACTCTATTAAACATTGAGAAGGATAGACAAGAAACTCAACATGATCAAGAAGAATAGAAAGGTCTCTATGGTGGCGTGTGGGAGTATGTGCATGAGACACTCTTCCTAGATTGAAATAGAACTCCCTAAGGTGAGATCTTTGTTCGCAGTGGGTACACATATAGATTGGTTTGGGTCGACCTTTTTTAAAACTCCTAGGATGAGTTTCTTTGGTGGGTTAGGTCGAGGCCTATAAGGATCTAACAAAAACTCGACAATCAGTTCGAGTGTGACATGGGAAGTGGATGCACCCTTAACATATGCATTACTTCTCTTTAAAAACTAAAGCGGGACCTAGGAACATCTTTCCAATCTTCTTATATGTATCCTCTAAAGTGACATTGACCTCCTGGGTAGGTTCGAGATGATTCTCGAGTTTGGAAACATGGGCCTCAAATTTTTCATGAGTCTCCAATGATGCTTGAAATCTCTCGTAATACTACCCACTTTGTTGGTCAAGTTTTTCTTTTCACTTACCACCGAAATAAATTCCTCAATTAAATATATTCTCATCGAGATCTTATTCTATCTCAAAACTTTCAACTCATTCTCTAAAGCCAATACCCTAAGAGTTTCTTTTTAAAGACTCAGTATAATGTTCATAGTGTTCACATTAGGGACCTCCTTCTCCCTCACTCAAATCTTCACCCTCAATTAAATCATTTACCTTCACACTCTCCAGAATGGTTCAATACATTGTCGAGTCTATCACATTTAGAAGTATCCCCATCAACGTGAGGCATGCTAGCAGTGATAACTTGACTAGCCATGAACGTACATAAATTAGATTCATGTGGTGATTCATCCCCGACATCCACTGGCTCAACATCACTATCACTTAAAGTGACATTATATGCATCTCTGCCTTTGCCCTGTCTTTTAAGACTAATGGCACACTTCTGGGCTTTGTGACCGTTCCCCTGATACTCAAAGCATCTCTCCAAATCATCTTTCTTAGGATACTCACCTATGGCTTTCTTTTGATCATTCTAAACAACATTCATACCTAATTTGAATTTTTTTCTCAAAATTTTTATTTTCCACTTTAGAAGAATTTTGATTTTTAAATTTGAGATTTTTTTTGAAATTTTTAGCAAACAGGTCATGATCATCTTGATTAATTTCGAACCTGGAGTCGAAAACCTTTTCTTTTGATCTTTCTTTTAAAGTTATTCCTTTATTTTACCTTTTGGTTTCGAGGAACATATCTATTTCTTAAGTTCGAAGATCACCTACGAGCTGTTCTAAATCAATCATGCCTAGAATTGGCAAATAGTTGAAGATGGTGACTTTCGCATTAAAACAAGGTGGGAGATACCTTAGAATTTTCTTAGCCATTTTCACTTCCGAAATTTGCTTAACCAAACTAAAAATAGAATTAATAATATCAAACAAACTTGTATATAATTCATCAAAACCGCCAGTTTCATGCATGCAGATAGTGTGGTGAGGTTTTGAAGCTTAAAAGATTTCACAACATTGGTACCTTCGTGTGTGAGTTGGAGGATGTACTAAGATTCTTTAGATATGGTACAGATTATGATGCGACAAAATTTCTCTTATGTGACAGCACCAAAAATAGCATTTAAACCTCGAGAGTTACAATGGCACACTTTAATATCATCTTCAGTCCAATTAGCGACTATCTTGAGATGAATGCCATGTTCATTAGTCACAGTAGGAGGAGTCCACCCCTTTCCACAACAATCCAAATGTGCTCATCCATCGATTTTAGACACGATCTCATTCGAGATTTCCAATAGGCATAATGAGAGACATCAAATAAAGGTGGTATTTTATAGGAGTTATTCATATAACCACCAGGATTCATCTAATTAGCTTATTTAAATTAGCTTTGATACCAATTTGAAAATACAAAAGTGGTCCGATTATATATAGAAATCGTTAATTAGGTCACACACAAGCCATATTCTATATTATCCAAATTTTATCTTTATTAATTAGGAAAACCCAAACATGGAAGATGTTTAAACTAAATAAAAAAAACCGCAAACTAAGAATATAGGAGATAAGGAAAAATCCTTTTCAGGCATAACTTATAATTCAGCACTGTTATAACTAGGTATTACAGAAATGACACGGACAAACTTATAAAACTTAGAATCTATTAAGTGACACTATTTTTTCTTCAATCCTTGTTGTCAATAAACAACGATACATATCCAACAACACTCCGTTATAGTCTTAATTTCCTTGGTGTCCATCGATCAATATCTAAAAATCGTATTCGTATCTTCAGAAATGGAGAATAAACTCCATATGGTTATAAACATGGTATGTGTTCTTCTAGGGGTTGATAAAATGCTCAAAAAATCATCTAAGGGGTTTGGATTATAAAACAAAAGTGTTTTTGTAAAACTAGGGTTTGAAGACCTTTTGGATATGTATAGGAAAGTAATTTTTGCCAAAAGTCCAATAAAAATTAGATCCCAAGACCCCTTTTTAAATTAAAAAACATAATTTTTGAGGTAGAACATATTTTAAGGGATCATTCAAATGAAAATAGGACTTCGTTCGAACCAAAATAAATATCGTTCGAACAAAAAATCTCATTTGAACAAGCTCAGAAGGACAATTGTTCTGGTAACAGAGAAATTTTGTTTGATATTTGCTTAAAATTCATTTGAATGAATGCCAAATCGGTTCAAATGGAACCTATAAAGTCCTTCGAACGACCTAAAAAATAAAAATATTTTTCTTTGAAATTTATTTGTTGAATAAAAATGTTTTCACACAATTAAAACCATATATCTTCTTCGATGATTGTAGTGATGATCTCAACTCTTTTGGTCTTCGATTGTTGCATTTTGCCACTAACTTGTCTTCACGTGAAGCTCTTGAGAATCTACATGATGGTGAAGGTGTAAAGGAATATTCCAAACTAAAAACATGTTGAGAATTTATATATCTTGCTCTTAAAAAATTCTCTCCTTTATACATGTTAGTTTAAGAAGTGTCAATTTCTGTCTTAATTTTTTTCTTGCCATGTTTTACTCATTAGGCTTCTTCCCTGCTAGCATTCAAAATCCGTGCCAATTGATCTTTGATGAATCTAATTTTCTTCCTTTAACTTCATATATTGCTTCTAGGTTTGATAGTTTCTTTAATAATGGCTGAATGAATTTGAAAACATTAGCATCCATCCAATTAAGTTTAAAATGATAGAATTTTTCGAGATATTTGATTGTGTCAAAAAATATCCTCACCTCATAATAATTCCTTATGAGAAATAGAGGTAAATCAATGTACGTGATTGACTAAATCCTTTAGGGTGGTGATAGTCAAGTCAAGCCATTAATATTACAAAGAGCTTCACTCAGAAAGGTCTTTGGATGACGCTTGTAATTTAACTCGGGCTTGTTAGTATCTACTTGACTAAAATGGCCAGCATACCGATCGTGCCATATTTCTCATAATCTATCATGACTATTATCTACATTAGAAGAATAAATGAAGACAATGTCTAAAGATATGGATGTAATACCCCGTATTTCTGAGTATTTCTATTTAATTAAATTGGAGAATTAAATGAGAAAATACGATTTTATTTAAATTACGCAAGAAAAGTAATTTAGTACGATTTATTAATAATTGTGAATATGGAGTATTAAGCGAGATATTGATACTGATTAATATTGCCACTTTCTATTTACTTAGCGCAAGTAGTAAATAGTTACTTAACACGTGTAGACCAGTTTGGGGTGAGAATGAGTAATATATTTTTAAGTGACTCATATGATAATTGAGAGGTCACAGATGAGTCCGGAAGGGTCGAATTAGTCAAAATAGTATACTCGGGGGTAATTTTGGACTAAATCGAGATCGTTCGGGGGCATTTTGGTCTTTTAACATGTGAGGGTATTGAGACCTACGAATTTGAGTCTCTTATCAGCCGTATGAAAGAGGGGTTAGGGTTAGAACACCCAGGTAAACACCAAGACCATTAGAGAGAATGGGAAAATCATTATCAAGGCTTAGAAGATGCTTTTGAAGAGGTTGGGTTTGGATCTTGCATCCTAAGAGCCAAAGGAGGAAGGATTGAAGAAGAGAAGCATCAATCCATCATTAACTCCACGAAATCAGAACCCCTCTGTCAAGGCAAGTTGTTTATTACAAAAATTATAAAGTTATAATACCCATGTGTAGGGTTTTTGAATAGTTTTGTTAAATCACAATCTTGATAAGAAAGGAATGATATTTATGCATATTGGAATAGGAATCGCATGTAGAATGATTTAACATATGTATAGGAATAATATTCACAGCTGATTTGATAATTATTTCAGAATAAAATCTGAGTTTTGAATGAATATATGGGAAGAAAACCATAACTAGGGTTTTAAGAAATTATGAGTTTAATCCATTATTTCTTTGAATGAATTGAGGTTTTGATGTATTTGAAATGTTGGAAATTGTCCTAGTATATGTGGGAAAATGTTGGGATAATTGGGTCGAAGTTTGGTGTACTATAATGAAGTTTGGAGATTTGTTAAGGGAAGAAGAAACTAATGTAGAAGACGAACTGCTGCTGCCTCTGATCGATTGATTGATCGATCTTGAATGTCAATCGATCAATTGGGTTGATCGATTGAGACCAGGAGTCGATTGATCGAATTAAGGTGTTTTTCTCAAATCCTTCCTTGGTTAAGGTTTCCTTGATTCCTGGGAATGAATGGAAATTCTAGGATTTATATTATACTTATATGGTAATGAGAATAAGACCAAAATGGTATATTGTTGAGGTTCGGTAAGGACATTGGATGTAGGACTTGGATTATGGACCGATGAGAATAAACCGATTGAGTAAAGCATCGGGGAATTTGGAATTGAGTTATGAGGCGAGGTAAAGTCAATTCAAGTGGTATACCAGTAGGGTAAGTAATAACTACTAAAATTATATGTGAGGGGTAACTAGGGCCCTTAGAGTTGAGTGCATACTCAAATAAATGCGATAGTGAGAAATCGTAAATTGACGAATACGGTTAATATAAGAGAATACTATATTACGTATAAGTATGATTGATAGGTCGGGTGTGTACCTACTAAATTGTATGGACTATTAGGTTGAGAGATGTATACCTAAATTAACTACGTTAGGGTCGATGAAGTATTCCGAACTAACGTAGGGTTATTATATGTTAGGCTCGATGGAGTATTCCGAACTAACATTGGGTTATCATATGTTTGGGGTCAATGTAAAATGCCGAACCAAACCTTCAAACTGGTGGAGTGATGAAAGAGTCTGAGCCACAATATGTGTATATAAATAATTGTGGTCGATGTATCATTCTGAACCAATTCTTACTTGGGGTCGACGAATCGTTCCGAACCAAGAGTCCTTTACATGCGTCAAAAGGACAAATTAATAATGACTGATATTTTGTATATATTGTGTGTGAAATATATACTGTGTGTTAGTAGATTGATATATGATGTGTTTAACGATACATATCAAACTGGTAAGTTAAGTAGTGAAACTTAATTGCGAAACGTAACGTTAGATAGAGAATATCTAATTAGTAATTTAAGTAGTGAAATTTAATTACAAAAGTGGGAAGATATTAATTTTGAGAATTATAGAAATTTAGTAGTGAAACTAAATGGGAAGTTTTAAAACATAACATAGGTGAAATGGTATTTGAGAATAATTAACCTTCACGAGATGTTAATGAAATGGATGTACTGTATGGGCAGTACGAGAACTTAGGTATATATAAGTTCAGATGATTACGTTAGTCCTAGTTAGCTTGGGAGATATGGCTAGGCATGCAAAGTCTAGAACATTAGGTGTGCACAATAGATGAGGAGTGAGTAAACTCAAGAGAGTGTACGAGAACCTAACATGTGTAATCAATAATCGCATTTTATATTGTGATAAACTCTTGATAAATATTTTCAAAATGTTTTGAGTACTAACTCTTGCTATAAAATATTTTCAAAAACCTTTTAGGTGTCAAGCCACAGGGACGCCATATATGCTGATTTTATTCCAGGGACTCGAAGCTGTAGCACAGTGGATGCATACAGGATTTTGATTAGACGATATCTCTCTTTCAAATCTAGTGCAATATATCACACTATTCTATGCATGGACTTGTGGTTCGGTATCATTCTCAGATGTTTAGTTTCAGACTAGTGGTTGTTCTATTATTATTTTGGGATTTTTTGCCAATGGTTATTCGGTAATACTCTTGTTCTCTTGTACTTATATTTTGTTGATTGGGTTATAGTACATGGTGATTGTTATACTTTGTTTCACATGTTTGATTTATCTATTTTAAGAAAGATAAAATTTGGCACCGGTCTAATTTTCACTTTGGTGATTAGTAATTAAAAGGTTTTTGACAGTGATATTAAGAATGAACCATTTAAGAAACCTATTTTAATTTAATAAAGGCTTGATCAACCGATGTTTAATTAGGTGGGGTATCACAATGGACTCCTCATTTGTACCATCTTTAACTTCCTCTTCCTCTTTCTCCTCGCTCCCACTTCATGTTAGGGATTGACATAATAAGAATTTCCTTAAGAATTTCAATTGATCAAATTTTGGAAAGTAAACAAACGACTAGATATAAAAAAATAGATCTAGGATACAGATCATGATATCTTGCAGATCTCATAGGTGGTCTTATATAGGAGAAAGATTTAGTGAAGAAGATGATGTTTATGAATTTATTCCACCTCCAAATCCTTCCTTAGATGTCATGTATGCCTTAGATATTCTAGTATATGATCCACCTAACGAAAACCATGTGTGTGGGAACTTCGAGAGATGGAATTGTTGGGGATTGATACAATTTAAAACTTTCCTACCCAAAAATATTTGATCGGTCATATGATATAAATAAGGACAGAAACTAGGTTTAAAGAATAAACATAGGACTTTGAATCATGATACCTTCACGAATATTGTAAGTGATCCGAATGAGGAAAAATATGATTTGTAGAAGATGAAGATTATTATTTTCTTTGCCTTCTAAAAAATCTCAAGAACGATCTAAAAACCTTGAATCATCTAGTATCTGATCTCCCTAAAGTAAGCCTCGTGTGTGGGTACTCCCCGATATGAAAACTTGATAATTTATGAGATAAATCACTTTATCTCTCCTCACCCCATCACAAAAATATGAATAGGGTTTATTCTATCTCTCTAACCCCTGGGATGTGTTATGTACCTTAAAACCCTAACTTAGACCCCTATAAGTTGATGTATAGTGGGCTTTGTCCAATTAGGGTTACCACAGAGTTTGGGCCTACTACTTAGGTACTTGACTATACAAGGGACCCAAGCCTAATAATTAAATTGGCTTCCAAACGGAAATATGAAAATCCCATATTGATTCTAATAATATATTTTCTTTCCCATTTAATTATCATTAATTCCATTAAATAATTATAATTACAATCCAATTTAATTGCCTTCAGAATCACTAGAATCATTTTGTAAAGACTTGGCATATTCTGCTGCTGGTGTTGCAACACATTAGTCATAGCGGCCAATATGTAGCGACGAGCTATCTGATCATCCTTTTACCACCTCTAGTAATCCCAAACATCCATCTCGAATGCCTTCGCAATAAGTATGAAAGAGCATGGTTCAGTTAAAACAAACTTGTAATCCTCAGTAGTGAGGATAATGTCTAGATTTATTTTCCAATCTATGATATTTATTCCAGTTGGTTTGTTTTCATTTAAAGATATAAGAAAGTAGGTTGTATGCTAAGCACGGTTTAAAATATTAGAAATATCCTTTGAAAAGAATTCAAATTAAATGCACGAGAACTAAATTTTCATTAAATTAAAATTGGGAACCCTCTAGCGCTAATAAAAAATTATTCCACTGAGCATCCTAGTTCCTTTGTGAAGTGATATCTCTTGTTGGGTTCTTAAATAACCCCACCTTGAACTAGAGACATTTTTCATCTTTCAATTAAGTTATCCAAACAGTTGAAGAAACCAATATAATTGAATGATCGAAATCTTTTTCTCCCATACTTAATGATAGTGACTCCATTGGGGAGGATATTATTAGTTATGTTTAAGTGTATGCCATTTTTTCCTTCATCAAATTTTAATTTGACCATATAGAGCCTCCCCGACAAAACTCATTCACATTCAAATTCTAAGAACTATCACATAAGAGTTTTAAGAAGACTAGATGTCGTGATTATATCCCTCTATTCGAGAGTAAAGACAAAGCTGACTCGATGAATTAATTACTTGACATTCTAAAAACACCAATAGAGACCGTAAGGTTTATATTGAAACCCATATCCCACTTAATATTTGAACTTGAAGATATATGTTAAAAATATTTATTTGATTCTAAATACCCAAATTAAATCAGTAGTATATTTCTAAATGCTTATACAATTTAAATTATCTAGTCAATCTATTTTAACTTTTTAAAAAATAAAAATATTTTTAACATAAAAAAATTCGATGACCATTGTTTATGCCTTTAATTAATTACCTGGTTGAATTTAAGTTTATAAAAGAATAAATAAATTTTGATTTTATGAGAAAACAGTGATTTAAGTCGGTCTCATAAATAAATTCATGTTGTCCATAAAAAGTGATTCCTAATTAAATTAATAATGAACTCAAAAAAATAGATCTCTCTATTAAAATAATACACTTTTAATATATATGTACAAAAGTAATACACTTTCGAACATATTTAAAAAAATACTCATCTTAAATTTGTGATTGGCAGTCACGTTTTCGTTTTGAAATCATTGTTACTAACTGCGAATTCAGGTTGGATGAACACGACTATTACCCCATTATTAACCATTTGGAATTCACGGATGCTAATCGTATTTTCAAATGAAATCACTGTTGGTAACTATGAATTCAAATAATTTTTTTTTTTATTGAATTCGCTCTTACTAAAAGAGAATTCACAAAGCCAACAAGTTTTCTGTAAAAATGAATAGTGACAACATCATGGGTGAAATAGTGAAATTTTCTTATGTGTAGTCCCACTAACTACAAGACGTAAAATATTAGTAGGAGGGTGGTTTAATGTTTTCAGTCAAGTGGGTGAAGTTATTTTTGGTAGGTTGAGAGCGTGTTATAGTAAGTTGGTGAGAGCGTGTTAAGCAATGAGGAACACTTGTGTGAGCTAAAACTATTTTCTCTTCTTGTGTTTGGTTATTTAAACATGTCTTTAACCGTTCTTTAGTTCCCCATGCATTCTCTTAGAGAGAGAATTAATGGACTGTCACAGCATGGCCATGGTGTCCCTGAGGTCTGACGATGATAATTGGGAGGTAAAGTGTGGGTAAAAGGTTTTGCCGATGGTGAAGGGTATTAATACGTATGGGAGTCATCAATGCAAGTGACTCTAAGTGATGGCGATAGGTGGACTAGTGTTGTCCTTTTCTCTTACCAACCAAACAAGCTGTATGGGTTCAACTAGACATCTAAGAGGTTGAGAATCATCATTGCCTCACCATAGGATATTTTTAGGTGTGTTGTGAAGACACCTTTATGTGACGAGAGTTATATGACTTCTAGGGAGAATTTTGCTTCAGATTGAGGTCTATTGGATACGTCAGAGACAATGGGAACTTGGTGCTGAGGTCTCTAAGCTTAATTGCAGAGATATGTTGAAACAATAGTTTATTATGGAAGATTGAGGAGGTGGTTGAGTCTTGCTATAGTTAGTGATCCTTTCCTAAAAGTAGCAGAGGTCTTAAGAGCCTAGTAGTGTTCACGCAGAGGTAAGAGGTTGATTTTAGGACCTCTGTTCTTAAGAGAAAGATGTTGGAGAGTTTTAGGAGACTTAGAATTTCAATGGATAAAAATTGTATCACTAGTATTTCCTTATTTATCTTTGTAACAATTGCAAGGGAAAACACTTTTCCAATACACAAGTTGGGGGTAGGAACATAACTAACAACCAATATTTTTTACATAATGATGTTGCATTGGGAAGGACCTTGCATTAAGTTTGAAAGGGGACTTGGATTATTAAAAAGAGTGAAACGTTAGTTCTTTGGGGTTATAAAGGATCCCCTTAGGCCGATTTGAGTTCTTCACTTTTTATTCTAGCCATTATCACCTTCTCTAGAGCTTTTCGAGAAAACATCTATTTCCTATCCATTATTTTTTTAAATGTCTACAGAAACATATCCCTTTCTAAGGTTTTTGACCTCATGCCACTCAATGCCATAGGGCCCCACGTTTCCCTTCCCACGAATGTAGGACCAGGTGTCGAGTCCTCAGGACACCTTCCTACCTAGATGATTCCTTTCATATCACTAGTAATCAATTACTTAGGGGCTCATGAACCTAAGGTCACAAGAGGGGCCAATTGAATCTCTCGAATTACTGAACAAGATTTGGTGGAAATAAAAAAACATATCAGATCCCTAAGTCTATCATTTTTAGGGCCACAAACCCTTGAGAGAGGGCATGCTCCTTGGTATGAAAGCATGCATGCTTTGATGAGTACTTTTATAGTATGAATCCATGTTCTAGTTACGTTTGTCAATGGTGAGAATATTGAAGGTGATTGGGATAGCTACTTTTCATCTCGTGGCTAACTCCTGGAGATCTCTAATGGACATGGTGTTGGCCTTTATGTAGTTAAGTTGGGGCAAACATGATGTCACTCCAACCCAATTCTTAAAATTTTGTATGGTTCAGGAGAAAAGTAAGCCCAAAGACAAAGGGTTGAAGTACTTCTTCCCTAAGGATGTAGTGTTTTTTTGCCAATAAAAAATATAATGCCCCTAAAATATGGAAAGATAGGTTCTTCTTCATGTTGGGGGGGGGGGGGGGGGGTACTTAGTACACTCCTAACCCTATGGATCCAATTGGCTTTCCTACCATCTAGTGAGACCCTTTGGTTATCGGGAAGATATATTTTACTTATTCCCTTCTATTTGAATTTATTTGTGACCTCAAGATAGATCTTTACTTATGTCCTTTCTATTTGAAGTGTTTATTAAGCCCAATGAGGAAAAAGAGAACAAGATAGACAAGGACCTAAATTGGACCCCACCCCCCTAAAGGTCCTTATTACTCCCAATCGCCATTTTAAGAATGGGTTTGGGCCTTAGTCCAAAGGTTTAACTTAAGGAGGCATTCCACAAGATCTTAAGATCGTGGTTGGGGAGTCCTTTGGGGTTTAGCCCTGTCTTGTGGTTCCTAGAAACTTGAAGGATGTTATTGTAATCAAATCAGAGGTTCCTAAGGCTTCTGAAGATGAGGATGACAAGCCTAGGGGTAAGGCTGAGTTTACTCCCAAGGTTGAAGATGTCCTCCCCATAAACGGTGATGCAAATATGATAGACTTTGACCGTTATTTCGATAATTAGCTTGACCTTTTTCCTATTTTTTCCCTTATATTTTAGTCTTTGATAATTGACTGAAATATTATTAACGATCCAGTATATAAATGGGAGGAGTGGAGGATGTCATGATTATTCTCTAAGCAAATATATCTGAACCTGTGGTTAATAAGGGTGAGATATCTAAGTCTACCAAGTGAATAATGTTCATCACGCTAGTGGACATACCAGTTCCTAGTGTCAAGTTATTGGAGAAGGTGGCGCTGAAATTTAGATTTGGTGAAGGACCATTGAGAGGGTCTGCTACTGAAACCCTTCACTTATTGCAAGATTATTCGAGAGCAAGTGGGTCCTCTAGGGAACGCTGAGCGATCCTTCGATTCTAGGTAAACCTAGTCTCAAATACCAAAGAGATGCCTGGTGATCCCCTTTCAAAGAAGAAATATGTGACGATGTCCCCTTAGAAGGAGGGGGCATGGTGGGTGCTACAAAGGCCTCTAACCAACCCCGGGTGTTCGTTACTAGAGAGAGGGAAATGTTTTTGAACTATGAAGTGGAGGAATATTACAGACTTCCTTCTCTAGAAGATAGGAACTCTTATGCCTTAATTTTGGAAGTCTTGCATTCGACTTCTAAATACCAATGGCTCTGACATAATTGCTACGTTGAGGAGTCAGGGGACCTTAACCAATGCTTAAGAACGAATTCCCATTTATTTAACGTAAATTCATGATTTCCTTGTTTTTCCTTAGTAAATTTTGTTTTAACATGCCTTGTTCTAATACTTTCTTCCCCTTTAAAGGATCATCACTTAACAGAGGCCCTTATGGATGATGCCACTGAGGTCCAGAGAGGGTGGGACCTATAGATGATTGACCAGTGCGACCTGACTTGATGGAGCTGAAACATGTGATCAAGAAGTAGTGGTTAGAGGTGGATGATTTGGAGAAAGAGAGTGGGTCTGAGGTCGCAAATCACTATTCTCAAGCACGACCGGATTCTTAATGAGAATATCCTTAGGGATGGTGCTTTCCGTCTTTCTTCTGCCCATGATTCCTTATCCAAGGTTGAGGAAGCTAAAAGTACCTTTTGTTGTCCTTCGGGTTTTACTGGATCAATTTTGTAACAACAGCCCTAATACCGTAGGTTTCATTGCACACCCTAAATATATTCCAAAAAATCTTTTTAAGAATTTTAAAATCAAAATTTCTAATTTTATAAAACCCTAAATTAAATTCGTGTAATACATTCCATATTTTTATATTTATACATTTTATATGTATTTTATACTTAAATATTTTCTATATTATATTTTTCTTGGATTTATAATTTTCCAGAATTTAAAAATTAATTTTCATATTCTTATATTATTTCCTAGAATATATTAGATGTTAATTTATTATTTAACAAGATAAAATAAAATAATTTTTGTTTCTTAATTTAAATTCAATAAAACTAAAACGGCAGCGTTTTGATTCATAGACCTTTCTACATACAAAAACATATATTGTGTCTTTTATATGTTTTTAGGGTTTGAATGACTTAAATTGGGTTTTTATTACTATTTACGCAAGTGTTTCTAACTAGTTGAACCCTTGGGCATTACCTAATGGGTTCCTCAATTGTTATCACTATGCTTATATGCTTGGAAAATAAAATTGAATGTTTACCCGGTTATTACAATTAAATAAAATGGTCTAAGAAAATTATCTACAGTGCTTCATATCACTCCACACTTAACGCAGTCGGACTAGATTAGGTTGACCAGTGGGTGACCCTCAATCCGAATTATGGGATTACAGACTATAAAATGGAAAGGCAATAAATACAGAAGAGCACATAGTCTCGACACCTAAATCCTAGTTCATAAGGTTGGAACTTAAAAGGGATGGAAAAAAACTAGGGTTGTGGCGACTGCTGCTGCGTAGGACCTGCAAATAGATTCCACAAAAATGATTAAACCTAGCATATCTACAATGAGTAAGAATTTAATGAAAGTTGGGTCATAATAATAATAATAATACACATTCCTCTCATATTTAAGTTGTTTTAAATTTAACCAAACCCAAATATAGCATGAAGATATAATCCCAAGCGCAAGTGAACCTAATGATACATAATTGTAAATCTTTGTAAATTGTTTAAAATTATAAGGTTACATAAACTTCTAGCCCATATATACATCTCTTGTATAATCTCTGTGAAGGAAGTATATTGTGAAAACCCGCTCACCAAAATAAGGGGTGGCCAGCCCAATACTCCAATATAACGGAATCATAGATGGAATCATTCTCAGCTTCACAATAAAAATATAGAGTATCCAGGATAACCACCCAATATTTCAGAAAATGGGTTGCCAAAATTTTTGAATTTAAAGTAAATAAAGGAAAACAAATAACCCAATTCCTGAAAAGATAGGGGAAACCCCAAGACATATATAAATAATACAACAAGGACACAATAAGAAGACCGAGTATGTTTTCGGTCACACTCTTTATGACAGCATTTGAACAAACTCATTAATTTATACAATACAATTCATTAGACCTTTACAAAATCTTGGGCCTCTCGCCCGAGTAAAGAGACTTGATCTCAGCTAGAATGCAAAAAGGAAAACGTCTATACCAAATGTCCCATAATACCCTCAAAGCATCACGTCTCGCCGAAAATATCGGAATAGGAATTCAAATCAGGCATCCTTGCGGCGGAGTACCTGAGCGGAGACAAGGTGCATATTCAACAAGAAATACAAACAGGTCAGGGACCGGTTCTATATGATTACCAGATGAATAAAGAGTATGACAGTTATGAATGATAAATCATGATGAGAGGGAAATAAAAATATACTCACACAATTTTTAGACATAAGCTAAGACAATTTAAAGGGGAGCATAAAAAAATCATCTCTCTGCTCCCAATGTCGTTAAGTGTTCATGCGGCTGAGTGTCTCACCGTAGCGAAATCCAAACAAGGAACCCCTCTGACACATACCTACTTAACTTGTTGGTCGAGGAGAAAAGCATAACATAAGTAAGAACTTCCATTATATACACCGATTGATTTCATAGTTTATTCCTTATCAGGAAAGTATAACTATAATTATAAGCTCTTTATGGCCTTTATTTCAATTACATGCTCATCCTGGCATTACCATTCCTTAGCAGGAATATCATTATCAACAAATTTTCTTTGTGGCATTTCATTGTGCTCTTTGTGGCACTACATCATGATCTTTATGGCATATCTCATACATCAAGTCCCACTTGATTATGAATAGTTATATTTATATACATATAACATTTCTAAGACCTCCCCTCCGAGTTTCCCCACTTGGCACGCCCCTAAATGACCATCATCTTCCAGGGCCTATCTATACAAGACAACCTGGGCACCTACAACGAAATACGTCTAGAAGCGTCCATATGCCTGCGGGAGTGTCAAGACCACACCCGGAATCTCCTCACCAGCGCCGAAAATATAACATAATCGCTCATATGGCCTATGGACTATATCCACCATGCATTCACTATCCAGGGGGCATCACCAAGCGTGCGAACTTCCCTTATGATGTCATTTAGAGAGGTGTGTTTAACCAAATCATCATTTATCATATTAATGATTAAGTAAATTATCATTTACTATCATTATTTCCATTTCCATTTTACCGTTTCCAATTCCATTTACATTTTAGCAAATGTATGTTTCATTTTATTCGAAACCACATCCCTTTACGGTTCGTAAATAGTTTACCTTTTTGATCCGGAGCCATACATATTTTATATCGTCATTACAATCCTCAAAGGATAAATGAACTCCCAATTCATTCTCCCAAGGTTCATTAATAGGTATTATAAACCATCAAGACTAGCATAGCTCCATTGAGCTTCTAAAGTCTCCCAAACATAATAATACATCTCTTAGTTTCATAAAAATCAACTAGAAGAAGGAATTCCCTAACATCAATCGGCATAACCCCGGAAAAGTCCCCACATAACCCATTCCTAGTGTAGGGAAGTAACTAACTCAATAAAACTCTAGGACACTTAGTTTACTTCGTTAAAGAAGGTTCCTAGACCCTAGACTTAAAGAAAATGAATTGGATCTAAGCTTAGGAAAATCACTCAAAATGCAGAGCTTCCGAATCGATTTGGAGTCAGGAAAGCGAATCGATTCAGACCATCCAAATCGATTCGGTCGAGAAAACCTGACTTCTGCATAATTTCTGAATCGATTCAGACCATCCGAATCAGTTCGGTGGACCCAGACCTGGAAACTGTCTCAAGGCGAATCGATTCGGCCTGGCCGAATCGATTCGGTTTTGCTGATTTGCCTAGTTTTATTCTAAGTGTTTTGAGCCCTAATTTCCCAAACCTCAAATCTCTTCCATTTTTACACACAACCAACAATAATTTTCTACCCAAAATCATCCCATCATGATTACTAACTACTAAAATCCACCATTTCATCATCAAAACTAAGATTAGGGTTTAATTCCCACAATTTCCTCATTTAAACCATAAATGTAAATACACAACTATCATACAATTTATACATCTTAAATCACATATTAGCAAGTAGAAAACTTGCCTTAGAGTAGGAATTTCAGATTTGTTTGTGGTAGAAGCCATCTCCAATCCTCAATCTCCAATCCTCAATCTCCAAATCTCTCTCTCATTCTCCTCTTTTCTCTTCCTCTTTCTTTCTCTCCTTTTCTCTCTATGTTTTAAGACATAAAAGGAGAAAATATGGGATTTAGGAAACTAAAATCGTGGCTTAAGTTAAAACTCCCAACTTAAGTAGTTAATACCACATTAAAATGACTCCCAAAATACGTGTTTAAGTTAAAACCAGGTAAAAGTGCCCGAAATCCAAAAATACAATATGGCACTTATTTTGACTATCTCGGACATTCCGGGACTAACTACACCCTCTAAACTGGCATCCGTCAATTCCATAAATAATTTCCAGTTCCAATCTTATTTAAATCAAAATGTCATTTTAAATATCTGGCACTAAAACATGCAACCTGATGATATTTACTTTCACATACAGTAAATATGCATCAATCTAGTAAATATTAACTTTCAATTCATTCAATTAATATTTACCCCAGTCCCCACATTTTATATAATTACCTTATGCGATAAAATTAATATAAAATGAGCCTCCCAGAATCGAGGGTTGTTACATACTCCTCCCCTAACGAGGGAATTTTGCCGCCAAAATTCGGGCATACCCACTTCTCATAAAGGGTATACTGCTCTAAACTAGGATTCTACCATCCTAAACAAATCCCTCGTTATCGCAACGTCCCAAAAGGACTCAGACTAAGGATGATTCTATCGATATTAGTCTATCTCCTTTGTGCTCTAGAATAGAACAAAGCGTTCTCTCTCTAACTATCGATTCTAGCTTCCTACGGCGAAAGGCGATGTCCACATGACTCGGCACAATTAGCCTAACCTCCAGCATCATGTTACCTCTCACCTCGGGACACCCATACCAACTCTCAGTGGCTTAACCCCAACGTTACTCAACTTTCCCTCGCATTGACGTATCTCATCAAGGTGTATGGCTCAAAGCCCAAATCTTTAAAGAAATGTCCCGAGACCACTCCAAGTCCAAGGAACATATTACCCGTTGGTTCTATCCAGCGAGTATGCGAATTACTCAACCGACCACGCTAAGCCACTCACGATGCCAATGCCTTAGGAAATGATCCATAAGGCCATTCAAAATCCTAACGGTTGTACAAGGATTTCCATCCAAACACTTTACTACTCTGTCAGTCATGTATTTTAAGGCATACATTCATGATATGCCTTTCGGCATTAAGTCGACTTCCTCCATTCACCCATCCACTTTAGGGTGGTAAAATATACTCCCTTTTAATACGGTTCCCATACCTTCATGGAAACTTTACCAAACCTCCGACACGAATATCTAGTCTCGGTCCACCCTATTTTAATAGGAACCTCCCACGATTCTACCATTCCTCCATCGAGAATGGGGCGTACTCTTCTACTTGTAGTCCGTCCAAAATGGCCGGAAATGAAACAATTGGGTCTACGATCAACAATTTTCTCAAATGGGATCATGACCAGTTCGATGCCGGCAGTTCAATGCAAACGTCTATGAATACCCTTTTTCGTTCCACTACTACTCTCTTTACACGAGTAGGTGAAATGGTCAATCACAGACATAAATGCTCTTGCTACTGAGTCTTCCTAGTCATGCTCATTCTACTTGACCTTCCATGCCATTACCATTATCTCTGACGAGTTCTCTACTCGACACATCCACTACCCCAATCGCATTCCCTTAGCGAATGAGAAAATATCCAATCACTAGTTCTTCTGAACTCCGAGCACCAACTCGATTCCTCCCACAACGTATTGCAACAACTTGTTGCTTATGAGAAGGACCAAATTTCCTGCCCAGGAAGTAGTGCCTTATCTATTTAAGGTGATCACTATCACGATGAATTTTAATTCAAGCATGGGATAATACTTCCAACAAATTTAAGCTTGTGAGACGCATAAACAATGGGTCTATGCTACAGTATTATTACTCCCCAATCCTGGCAGAAACTTACTCATTAAACTCACTCTTGAGCTTACTATCATGGCTCAGGAGTGAGGGTCCACCCGTCCTTTTTAACTCCCCGAAAGTGAAGTTACCAACGTAACATTATTTCTAAGAAAGGCCTCATCTCCTTCGGCCGAACCTACCAAACCTCTCGAGACCCCATAAATCTCGTTCCTAGGGATCTAATCCCTTATAGAGTTAACCCACAACTTATTCGTGGTCAACTCCTAAAAACCATCCTAAACTAACGCCACCTACCCTCAAGGTCTTACATCCTAAAAATCCTAAGGTCTATCTATATATATCCTACCTAAATCGTAAGCATATAATACTAAATATATCCCTAGTTCCCAATACCTTACTCAACTTTTGACATTCGCTCGGGTTCATGCGTGGGACGTCTCGCCGAAGCGAAATCCAAACAAGGAACCCTCCCATTACACTACTACCTCGCATCGTCGGTCATTAAGATGTGACGGTCTAAGACACATTATCGGGACCGGTAAAATTCTAACTTACAATTTTATTAACTAAATCCTACTTCTACGTCTTACCATAGTACCATTAAAGGTTTTAACTGATCAGACATTCACTTTCTGTGAAGTCTTACAAATTCTATCCCATAACGTAGATACATCTTTTCAAATAGCCTTCTTATCAAGGCATAACCTGAAGTCTCAATTCGACTTCGTATCTCAGTCTTCCTCACATCGATTAGAGGAGAGAACTATATACAGTGCTTCTATCTCGCACTTTAATAGCCCTTAATCACTCTTCTACGTGATTCTTAGCTAAACCTTTCAACCCAACTTCTAGCAACAAAAAAATAAAAGAAAGAAAAAGAGTAGCGCCTCTCCACTCACAACATCGTTAAGTGTTCATGCAGCGGAGTGTCTCGCAAAGCGAAATCCAAACAAGGAACCTCTCCGACACATGCCCACTTAACTAGTTGATCATGGAGATAAAGCGTAACAAGCACAAACAAAGCAAATAAACAATCATACACTCACATAAGATAACTAAACGAATAACAAAAATATCCTACCTACCTCGATCCACCTCTATAAAGTCTCAACCTGTATCCAGGAGAGAAATTATAGAATAACTAGCTGCATTTCGAACTAGAAGTGAGATAGCCTTACAATTTTATTTGCTTGCTATCACCCCAAACCAACCAAAGTATCTTTACTCGTATATTATACATAAAATAAGAGAAAGGAAAAATAACATCTCTCCACTCCCAACGTTGTTAAGGTTCACGCGTGGAGCGTCCCGCAAAAGCGAAATCCAAACAAGGAACCCCTCCTATGCATTACTACTTAACTTTGCTGGTCGTGGAGATAAGTCATAACATCCACATACGATGCAAACGAGCGATAAAACACTCAAATCAAGTAACACATATGACACATATCCATTTAAAATATCATCACTCGCTTCATAACGAGTGAAGAAAAGATGGAACTTCCATACCACGGAAGTCATATAATTACCCTCCTATAATAGCGTAAATATTACTACAAGCTCAATATACACACCCGAATCTACAGTAAACGCAATACTACGCTATCTTATCCTAAGGAATACATCACTCACTAATAAGGTGTAATTCCCACCAACAATTTAAGCCAAGCACTCCGAGTCAATATTAATGGTTCTCAGACTCTATATTCGAGCCTTATGCGAACCAACATTATTTCCACCAACTCCCCATCCAGGCACTTTACTCTTGCCCACGTTCTCCACTCAACGAACTTTAAAACGAGTGGTTCTACACTCCACATCATAGCCATTATTCCGACTCTGGCTGACATCAATTGCCCACGCAGTCCCTATTACTCTCTCAGTAAAAGAGGACACGCTCTCGGCCTCCTATTCCTCAGTTCAATGAAACCTCCCCAGGCGGATGTCCACCAATGGGGTTTCATGATTCTTACTCCATCAAAAGTTTTAACGACACCTATTCTGGAGCCTATCATTTCATGGTGCACGGTCTCGTCTCCCTAACCGTACAACACCTTATTCAACATCGATCTTTAACCGAATATTTTGTGAACATTCGAGAATCCACCTTCTCCTCAGTCCAGTTATCCCAGAGAAATTCACCGTTGCAAGTGACCACCGGGCTTCTCTATAGGCCAAACTTTCGGCACCCACTTATATAGTGACCACATTTTCACCACCTCAACACTTCTTATACGAGTGAAGGATTTTCCTCCATCCTACTTAAGGGCACTTCTCCTCTTCAATTTAACATCGCTTGAAATCTCAAGCTTAGTACCACTTTCTACTTCTCGCGGTACTTGGGAAAACTACATCAACCGTAATTTGTAGTCGTAGTAGCAAGACAAGGAAGTGCTACAAAAAGGGAGCGACCTCCAAAGCGGTCCTCATCCCCGACTACAATTTACAGTTCTCAGAATCCTTCTCATGACACCCTTCTTCAATCGACCTACTGTTCTCACACGAATGCGCAGAAGATTCTATAAGTTCTACCTCATGGCAGAAGAACGAGACCTCATAAGAGAAATCAATGATCTTAATCCTGAGCCTCTATGTCAAATCAAAAGCAACGCTGAAAACTTAAGGCGTCCACACAGATTCCTAAGGACTCTAGAACCTGATGCTCTGATACCATCTGTGACAACCCGCTCACCAAAATAAGGGGTGGCCAGCCCAATACTCCAATATAACGGAATCATAGATGGAATCATTCTCAGCTTCACAATAAAAATATAGAGTATCCAGGATAACCACCCAATATTTCAGAAAACGGGTTGCCAAAATTTTTGAATTTAAAGTAAGTAAAGGAAAACAAACAACCCAATTCCTGAAAAGATAGGGGAAACCCCAAGACATATATAAATAATACAACAAGGACACAATAAGAAGACCGAGTATGTTTCCTATCACACTCTTTATGACAGCATTTGAACAAACTCATTAATTTATACAATACAATTCATTAGACCTTTACAAAAGCTTGGGCCTCTCGCCCGAGTAAAGAGACTTGATCTCAGCTAGAATGCAAAAAGGAAAAAATCTATACCAAATGTCCCGTAATACCCTCAAAGCATCACGGCTCGTCAAAAATATCGGAATAGGAATTCAAATCAGGCATCCTTGCGTCGGAGTACCTGAGCGGAGACAAGGTGCATATGCAACAAGAAATACAAACAGGTCAGGGCCCGATTCTATATGATTACCAGATGAATAAAGAGTATGATAGTTATGAATGATAAATCATGATGAGAGGGAAATAAAAATATACTTACACAATTTTTAGACATAAGCTAAGACAATTTAAAGGGGAGCATAAAAAAATCATCTCTCTGCTCCCAATGTCGTTAAGTGTTCATGCGGCGGAGTGTCTCGCCGTAGCGAAATCCAAACAAGGAACCCCTCTGACACAAGCCTACTTAACTTGTTGGTCGAGGAGAAAATCATAACATAAGTAAGAACTTCCATTATATACACCGATTGATTTCATAGTTTATTCCTTATCAGGAAAGTATAACTATAATTATAAGCTCTTTATGGCCTTTATTTCAATTACATGCCCATCCTGGCATTACCATTCCTTAGCAGGAATATCATTATCAACAAATGATCTTTGTGGAATTTCATTGTGCTTTGTGGCACTACATCATGCTCTTTATGGGATATCTCATACATCAAGTCCCACTTGATTATGAATAGTTATATTTATATACATATAACGTTTCTAAGACCGCCCCTCTGAGTTTCCCCACTTGGCGCGCCCCTAAATGACCATCATCTTCCAGGGCATATCTATACAAGACAACCTGGGCACCTACAATGAAATACGTTGGGAAGCGGCCATATGCCTGTGGAAGCGTCAAGACCACACCCGGAATCTCCTCACCAGCGCAGAAAATATAACATAATCGCTCATATGGCCTATGGACTATATCCACCCTGCATTCACTAGACAGGGGGCATCACCAAGCGCGCGAGCTTCCCTTATGATGTCATTTAGAGAGGTGTGTTTAACCAAATCATCATTTATCATATTAATGATTAAGTAAATTATCATTTACTATCATTATTTCCATTTCTATTTTACCGCTTCCAATTCCATTTACATTTTAGCAAATGTATGTTTCATTTTATTCGAAACCATATCCCTTTACATTTCGTAAATAGTTTACCTTTTTTATCCGGAGCCATACATATTTTATATCGTCATTACAATCCTCAAAGGATAAATGAACTCCCAATTCATTCTCCCAAGGTTCATTAATAGGTATTATAAACCATCAAGACTAACATAGCTCCATTGATCTTCTAAAGTCTCCCAAACATAATAATACATCTCCTAGTTTCATAAAAATCAACTAGAAGAAGGAATGCCCTAACATCAATCGTCATAACCCCGGAAAAGTCCCCACATAACCCATTCCTAGTGTAGGGAAGTAACTAACTCAATACAACTCTAGAACACTTAGTTTACTTCTTTAAAGAAGGTTCTTAGACCCTAGACTTAAAGAAAATGAATTGGAACTAAACTTAAGAAAATCACTCAAAATGAAGAGCTTCCGAATCGATTCGGCCTAGCCAAATTGATTTGGATTCAGGAAAGCGAATCGATTCGGACCATCCGAATTGATTCGGTCGAGAAAACCTGACTTCTGCATAATTTCCGAATCGATTTGGACCATCCGAATCGGTTCGGTTGACCCAGACCTGGAAACTGTCTCAAGGAGAATCGATTCGGCCCGGCCGAATCCATTCGGTTCTGCAGATTTGCCTAATTTTGTTCTAAGTGTTTTGAGCCCTAATTTCCCCAACCTCAAATCTCTACCTTTTTTACACACAACCAACAATAATTTTCTACCCAAAATCATCCCATCATGATTACTAACTACTAAAATCCACCATTTCATCATCAAAACTAAGATTAGGGTTTAATTCCCACAATTTCCTCATTTAAACCATAAATGTAAATACACAACTATCATACAATTTATACATCTTAAATCACATATTAGCAAGTAGAAAACTTGCCTTAGAGTAGGAATTTCAGATTTGTTTATGGTAGAAGCCATCTCCAATCCTCAATCTCCAAATCTCTCTCTCATTCTCCTCTTTTCTCTTCCTCTTTCTTTCTCTCCTTTTCTCTGTATGTTTTAAGACATAAAATGAGAAAATAAGGGATTTAGGAAACTAAAATCGTGGCTTAAGTTAAAACTCCCAACTTAAGTAGTTAACACCACATTAAAATGACTCCCAAAATACGTGTTTAAGTTAAAACCAGGTAAAAGTGCTCGAAATCCTAAAATACAATATGGCACTTATTTTGACTGTCTCGGACATTCCGGGACTAAATACACCCTCTAAACTGGCATCCGGCAATTTCATAAATGATTTCCAGTTCCAATGTTATTTAAATAAAATGTCATTTTAAATGCCTGACACTAAAACATGCAACCTGATGATATTTACTTTCACATACAGTAATTATGCATCAATCTAGTAAATATTAACTTTCAGTTCATTCAATTAATATTTACCCCAGTCCCCACATTTTATATAATTACCTTATGCGGTAAAATTAATATAAAATGAGCCTCCCAGAATCGAGGGTTGTTACATATATGTTGGGGATCGAAATACGCAGAATAAAAAAAATTCTAGCCATGGATCTTCAATTAATCCAACATAGAAAAAGGTAAAACTAAAAGCTACGTATGAAGAACACACCCAGTGTTTAGAACAATATACCTTTGCAGATCGGGTTACAATTCGATATGGATAATGGTATTTGTTGATGATTAAGGTAGGCCTAGTTTTGGATCTCCAAATGCTTGCTTAACCTTCTCAAAAGCTTGGATCTTTTAGTTTATGATCCTCCCTAAATCTAAGTAGGTGTGTGGGAACCTTTTGAGATGAAAACTCCTCCTTATGAGTGAGATATGGTGGTCTCTCTCTTGGAATCTTTGAAAAAAATATGAATAGTGTTTTCTCTCACTCCTCTTAAACCTAAATGCTAATGATTAATGATTAAAACCAATTACCACACCTTTATATACATGTACTAAAGGTAGGTTTGGGCCGAACTAGCTTTCTTTAAAGTACTGGACTAACTAATTGGGTATATGGACAATATAAAGGACCTAAGACAAATAATTAAACTGTATTCCAAATAAATACTCGGACATCCAAACTTGCAATTATCGTAATTTATTTCCTTTCCTTATTTAATCATAATTAATTCTACTAAATAATTATTATGATAGCACTCCAATTTTATTATCTCATAATTCACTCGGATATAATGAGGTCTTATTTGCAAAGTTGATTATATTACCTAATATGATTCTCGGCGTTAAGCATCCTATGCCCTCTTGGTCAAATCAATTTACTGTTAATCGATTTCAACTAACATCTAATAAATTTCCTTAATTCTCAGATTTAACTTATTTTGATACTCCACCGGATTATAAATAATCCACTGATGCTGTTTTCGGGTCAAAATAGATCATGTAAGTCTATCAAAGGTGTATCGTATTCCACAGTATCCCTAGAAGCGGATTCCTCCGAATTAAAATCTTGAACCTACTTATATAAATGTCACCTAATATGTGAGGAACATTTGATTAAATCTAAAATTGAGTAGCACACATAGAAATCAAAGAGATAACTTTGCAAATGCTATGAGCGTGCTCAAGTGTAATCTAGATAGCCTTTAGACTCAAATATCTCTAGTGGTCCTATTCAATACATTCCTAGGATGTATTGATCACAATCCTTTGTTGAACTATGGCACAAGTTCTCTAACCATCACACAAGTTCCCATAGTTTGAGATAAACTACTTAGGATTACATCACAACCATTCCGATAGGATGTTAACTTCATATATAGGTTGTGAACTTTTCAATAGTGCTAGAACCGAAATTCCAATCTCCTTATAATCAGACGAAAGTCACATCACTGGAATTCTTACTCAGATTACTAAGCGACATCAATATGAAATAATATATTTAAACAAATATAAAGAATTCTCAAAAACTTGATTCTTTTTTCAAAATTAATAGAAAAACCATTTTATTAATCATTATAAATTTTTTACACATGGTTTTAAAAATAAAATCCAACACTATAATCACACAAATACAATATCCAAGTGTGTATTCCCCCACTCACCTATAAATTGATGGGCTATGCACAAGACCACACATAAAAGCACGAAGGCCTATCCCAATTCCATTCGGGAATCAATCGTGCAGACAAGGTATAATTATAGGTTGTCCTAACCTTATAACCTCAAAGGAACAAAAAGGTAACATCACTATTAATTATAGTTTATCATATAGATTCCATACCCAAGTCTATACGAAAGACACCCTCATTTAGCCTCACTCGAGATTAGGGTACATTAGTAATAGGATCAAGTTAAAAGGACAAAGTTAAAGTCATTGTTATTATCGAGGTACTAGTGTGGTCAATGTCAAGCAAGCCCTATCAAAATTCCTCCTATTATGACCCCCATGAGAACATACACACCCAAGGTATGCTTAGACAAAAAGAAAATTCACAAAAATCCAGTTTACTAACAAATTACTATAAGCATGATAAGTCTTAGATTAATTATATCTAATTAATTATAAATTAATTTTCAATATGGTTCAAAGTAGCCAATCAAACCATTTTCTGGTTCAAATGAAAAACTCTGTGTCATTCAAACCAAATTCAAACTCCTTTGAATGAAAAGCCAAACTAGTTAGAACAAAACACCTATCTAATTTGAACGAGATCCACGCAGAAGCCTTTTCCACAAATCTTAAAAACAACCATTAACAACCCTAAAATAAAGTTTTAAGCCTTTAAACAGTAAAATTCACATACTCTTTTAAGTATAATATCTATAACAACATTTCTAACCTATAACAACATGCTTAAGGTGATCATAACAAAGATTCAGGATTCAATTTCAAATTATAATTTTCTTAATCCTAATTTCATAATTTATGAAATTCATCTTGATTCGATTCAATATCTAATTAAGTGGAGGAATATTACAGACCTCCTTCTCTAGAAGATATGAACTCTTATTCCTCAATTTTGTAGGTCTTGCATTCGACTTCAAAATACCAATGGCTCTGACATAATTGCTACGTTGAGGAGTCGGGGGACCTTAACCAATGCTTAAGAACGAATTCCCATTTATTTAACGTAAATTCATGCTTTCCTTGTTTTTACTTAGTAAATTTTGTTTTAACATGCCTTGTTCTAATACTTTCTTCCCCTTTACAGGATCATCAATTAACAGAGGCCCTTATGGATGATGCCACTGAGGTCCAGAAAGGGTGGGACCTATAGATGATTGACTAGTGCGACCTGACTTGATGGAGCTGAAATAAGTGATCAA
The DNA here is from genome assembly GCA_949130495.1 of Sambucus nigra. NCBI lineage: Eukaryota > Viridiplantae > Streptophyta > Magnoliopsida > Dipsacales > Adoxaceae > Sambucus > Sambucus nigra. Next base: position 238,167,145 of record OX422217.1, on the reverse strand, counting down.
GAAGTAGTGGTTAGAGGTGGATGATTTGGAGAAAGAGAGTGGGTCTGAGGTCGCAAATCACTGTTCTCAAGCACGACTGGATTCTTAATGAGAATATCCTTAGGGATGGTGCTTTCCTTCTTGCTTCTGCCCATGATTCCTTGTCCAAGGTTGAGGAAGCTAAAAGTACCTTTTGTTGTCCTTCGATTTTTACTAGATCAATTTTGTAATAACAGTCCTAATACCGTAGGTTTCATTGCACACCCTAAATATATTCCAAATTTTTTTTTTAAGAATTTTAAAATCAAATATTCTAATTTTATAAAACCCTAAATTAAATTTGTGTAATACATTCCATATTTTTATATTTATACATTTTATATGTATTTTATACTTAAATATTTTCTATATTATATTTTTCTTGAATTTATAATTTTCCAGAATTTAAAAATTAATTTTCATATTTTTATATTATTTCCTAGAATATATTAGATGTTAATTTATTATTTAAAATGCTAAAATAAAATAATTTTTGTTTCTTAATTTAAATTCAATAAAACTAAAACGGCAGCGTTTTGATTCATAGATCTTTCTACATACAAAAACATATATTGTGTCTTTTATATGTTTTTAGGGTTTGAATGACTTAAATTGGTTTTAATTACTATTTACGCAAGTGTCTCTGACTAGTTGAACCCTTGGGCATTACCTAATGGGTTCCTCAATGGTTATCACTATGCTTATATGCTTGGAAAATAAAATTGAATGTTTACCCGGTTATTACAATTAAATAAAATGGTCTAAGAAAATTATCTACGGTGCTTCACATCACTCCACACTTAATGCGGCCGGACTAGATTAGGTTGACCAGTGGGTGACCCTCAATCCGAATTATGGAATTACAGACTATCAAAATGGAAAGGCAATAAATACAGAAGATCACATAGTCTCGACACCTAAATCCTAGTTCAGAAGGTTGGAACTGAAAAGGGACGGAAAAAAAACTAGGGTTGTGGCGACTGCTGCTGCGTAGGACCCGCAAATAGATTCCACAAAAATGATGAAACCTAGCAAATCTACAATGAGTAAGAATTTAATGAAAGTTGGGTCATATTCCTCTCATATTTAAGTTGTTTTAAATTTAACCAAACCCAAATATAGCATGAAGATATAATCCCAAGCCCAAGTGAACCCAATGATACATAATTACAAAACTTTGTAAATTGTTTAAAATTATAAGGTTACATAAACTTCTAGCCCATATATACATCTCTTTTATAATCTCTGTGAAGGAAGTATATGTTGGGGATCGAAATACGCAGAATAAAAAAAATTCTAGCCATGGATCTTCAATTAATCCAACATAGAAAAAGGTAAAACTAAAAGCTATGTATGAAGAACACACCCAGTGTTTAGAACAATATACCTTTGCAGATCGGGTTATAATTCGATATGGATAATGGTATTTGTTGATGATTAAGGTATGCCTAGTTTTGGATCTCCAAATGCTTGCTTAACCTTCTCAAAAGCTTGGATCTTGTAGTTTATGATCCTCCCTAAATCTAAGTAGGTGTGTGGGAACCTTTTGAGATGAAAACTCCTCCTTATGAGTGAGATATGGTGGTCTCTCTCTAGGAATGTTTGCAAAAATATGAATAGTGTTTTCTCTCACTCCTCTTAAACCTTAATTCTAATGATTAATGATTAAAACCAATTACCACACCTTTGTATACATGTACTAAAGGTAGGTTTGGGCCAAACTATCTTTCTTAAAAGTACTAGACTAACTACTTGGGTATATGGACAATATAAAGGACCTAAGACAAATAATTAAACTGTCTTCCAAATAAATACTCGGACATCCAAACTTGCAATTATCGTAATTTATTTCCTTTCCTAATTTAATCATAATTAATTCTACTAAATAATTATTATGATAACACTCCAATTTTATTATCTCATAATTCACTCGGATATAATGATGTCTTATTTGCAAAGTTGATTATAGTACCTAATATGATTCCCGGTGTTAAGCATCCTATGCCCTCTTGGTCAAATCAATTTACTGTTAATCAATTTCAACTAACACTAATCAATTTCCTTAATTCTTATATTTAACTTATTTTGATACTCCACCGGATTATAAATAATCCACTGATGCTATTTTTGGGTCAAAATAGATCATGTAAGTCTATCAAAGGTGTATCGTATTCCACAATATTCCTAGAAGCGGATTCCTCTGAATTAAAATCTTGAACCTACTTATATAAATGTCACCTAATATGCGGGGATCATTTGATTCAATCTAAAATTGAGTAGCACACATAGAAATCAAAGAGATAACTTTGAAAATGCTATGAGCGTTCTCAAGTGTAATCTAGATAGCCATTAGACTCAAATATCTCGAGTGGTCATATTCAATACATTCCTAGGATGTATCGATCACAATCCTTTGTTGAACTATGGCACAATTTCTCTAACCATCACACAAGTTCCCATAGTTTGAGATAAACTACTTAGGATTACATCACAACCATTCCTATAGGATGTTAACTTCATATATAGGTTGTGAACTTTTCAATAGTGCTTGAACCGAAATTCCAATCTCCTTATAATCAAACGGAAGTCACATCACTGGAATTCTTACTCAGATTTATTGAGCGACATCAATATGATATAATATATTTAAACAAATATAAAGAATTCTCACAAACTTGATTGTTTTTTCAAAATTAATAGAAAAACCATTTTATTAATCATTATAAATTTTTTACACATGGATTTAAGAATAAAATCTAACACTATAATCATACAAATCCAATATCCAAGTGTGTATTCCCCCACTCACCTACAAATTGATGAGCTATGCACAAGACCGCACATAAAATCACGAACTCCTATCCTGATTCCATTCGGGGATCAATCGTGCATACTAGGTATAATTATAGGTAATCCTAACCCTATAACTTCAAAGGAACAACAAGGTAACATCACTATTAATTATAGTTTATCATATAGATTTCATACCCAAGTCTATACGAAGGACACCCCCATTTAGCCTCACTCAAGATTAGGGTACATTAGAAATAGGATCGAGTTAAAAGGACAAAGGTAAACTCATTATTATTATCGAGGTACTAGCGTGGTCAATGTCATGCAAGACCTATTAAAATTCCTCCTATTATGACCCCCATGAGAACAAACACACCCAAGGTATGCTTACACAAAAAGAAAACACACAAAAATCCAGTTTACTAACAAATTACTATAAGCATGATAAGTCTTAGATTAATTATATCTAATTAATTATAAATTAATTTTCAATGCGGTGCAAAGTAGCCAATCAAACCATTTTCTTGTTCAAATGAAAAACTCTGTGTCATTTGAACCAAATTCAAACTCGTTTGAATGAAAATCCAAACTATTTAGAACAAAACACCTATCTAATTCGAACGAGATCCACGCAGAATCCTTTTTCCACAAATCTTAAAAACAACCATTAACAACCTTAAACTCAAGTTTTAAGCCTTTAAACAGTAAAATTCACATACTCCTTTAAGTATAATATCTATAAAAACATTACTAACCTATAACAACAAGCTTAAGGTGATCATAACAAGGATTCATGATTCAATTTCAGATTATAAGTCTCTTAATCCTAACTTCATAATTTATGAAATTCATCTAGATTCGATTCAATATCTAATTAAACAAGAGGGAATTGATAGGTTATCATTACTATGAGTTAGAATTAATATTATTATAATCATATTACACTATTTCATGTTTCAATTTAAGGAATTCCCTATCAAACTACTCGAGTTCATCAATATTGTTAAATCTTAAATATTATAATTAAATATAATTACAAAAATTAGCCTTTTAGATTATGAAAATCGAATTTCATCAGTTTTAATAAAACTTCTAATGACTACTACTATCATAACACAAATTCAATTAGAATCTTAATCAATATACACTTTCTTTAGAATGATTTGTGAATCAAAGTCTCAAATTCCAAAAATTTTCTTTAATCCTTGAAGTGCCTCTTCCCCTTAGCCTCTAGGGTTATCTCTAATGTGTTGTGAGAAATATAAGTTTTCTAAATTTTGACAATAAAGTTTCTAACCAAGAAATTAAGCCTAACTCCAATATTAGGATTAACCCAATGAGGCTAAAACATGCTCAAATTGTTCCGAAACCTGGCCAAAATTATTTACTAACCAAACAGACTTAAATTCCACTATTTTAAGTCAAACGAACTTTCTAAGTGTCCTAAAAGGAAACATAAAATACAAAACATTCTTATAAATTATTACATTAAGTTAGTTTATAACATGATACAAGTAAATTAAGTTAGTTAATTATTAATTATTTATGCGTGGCTTGACATATTAAGAAACTACTTCACGGATGGTAGGACCTGGTATCAAGGTAATAATCCACATTAAGAAACTACTTCACGGATGGTAGGACCTGATATCACGGATGATAGGACCTTGACACCTAGTCCTTGACTATGCCATAGTCTCTCATAATACTAAGTCACTTCAAATATTTAATTAAGGTATTATCATGAAGGGACTTATGTATTGGGGAGCTAATTTCCCCTTAGATCCAAGCCTCATAACTCCCTTTATTGGGGAAACCTTCAAAAACACATGATCCTCCACCTGAAACTTAAACTTAAGTTGCCTCTTGTCAGGGTAAATCCTTTACTAACTCTAGGAAATCTTCATACCCTCCCTGATGAGTGCCAACTTCTCTGAGGTGTCCCAAATGAAATTAGTCTCGAATAGCCTGCTATCGCCCGTCTCCAGCTAATAACGACATACTTGTACTTAAAATGCCTTGCAGGGTGCCATGCCAATAGTTTGTTATTAACTATTATTATAAGGAAATTCCCCGAGAGGCAAGTGCTAGTCCGAGATCCCCTAGAAATTCAATACATAATATCATACCATATCCTCTATGATCTGGTTCACCTGCTCATTCTAACAATCTATCTGAGGGAGATGTGAGTAGTTGATTAGGCATGAAAAGTAGCATCGTGTCAAAATGCTAATCGTTGTTTTTCGTTCACCACCTCAATACAAAAACCTAAACTACGACTGCACTTGCGATACAAGTGTAGTGGTAAGTCGAGTATAAAAAATCCATAGAGACGAATTGCTAGAATTTATAGGATTTAATACTCCTAAATAAAAGTGTAAAAGATGATTATACACAAAAAGGGAAAATATGCATAAAAGGGAAATATAAATCTAGGGGAGGGAAAATAATGCTAGATTAACAAAGCGAGTAAAAACTATAGGTTGCGTCGAATATCCCTCACCCAAGTTAATTAGTATAAAATGGTTACATGTTTTGATGAGTTATTACAAACGCGTCTCGTTTCGACAGTTAATTGAATCAAGGGTTGTCACCCCCCTAAATTCACATAAAAGCCTAATACGATTTTGGCATCAACAAATACCCCAAAAATTATGAATGCAAGGTCGTAAGCACAGAACATACATGATATGCCCCATTAAATCCCCTAGGCGTAATAACTAGGACAACACACCCGAAAAAGACCCATAAATTCCATCACCAAAGAAAAGCAGCATGTCAACCCGAAATGAGTTCAATCCGGCACAACCTAGACTAACTTAGCTAGAAAGCATATTAAAAACGCGGTAAATAAATGCAATAAAACTACACTAGAAAGCAAGTAAACAAAGGAAGTAAACCTAATTATGAAAGCATGTAAATTAACTACAAAGCAAGAATAAAGGAAATACGCACTATATTAATGGAGAGGGAAGATGAAAGTACAACTTACAAACCCAAATGGGTGTCGAACCAAGTGAGGAAGAAGAAATGATCTCTCAAACCCCCAAAACCCTAACCTAAACTAGCTAAAAACGAATTATATTTGTTATTTACAACAAAATGGGTATATATAGTAAGTGGAATTAAAATAGAAAAGAAAAGGAAAAAAGAAAATAAAAGGAAAAATATCAGTAGAAAACAGGGGATCGATCGATTAATCCCTTTGATCGATCGATCGATGGTTAAAAACTGAGCCAACTATCTCCTATGATGGCCAAACTCTGAAGGATCGATCGATCGGTCCTTTTGATCGATCGATCGACCATAGCAGTTTAGCAGCTATTCCTCCTGTTTTGGTTGGATTATTTCTCTCTTCCACTAAAACTCCCGTAACTTCTTCATACGGACTCAGAATCGCGCACCGTTTGCGGTCACACGAAGCTTGAAAGGAGGGATACAACTTCCGTGAAGATGTTGGGCTAGGTGCCCAAAATGTGGAAAGAATAAAATTTCCTTAAACGTGCGATTGCGTATGGAACTTGAGCAGAATGCGTTTGAACTTCATACTTAGTACCTAAATACCTACAAATGTCCAATTATACCTCATATAGCATGTTAATAATATAAACCAAGGTTATCTTGTTAACGAGCTTAAATATAGAGATTAAGGCACCATAGGGGCTAAAATGCGTAGGTTCGAGGGATGAAATACGTAATATTTACGTATTATCAGTAGTCATATTCAACTTTACGCCCATGTCCTCCTAAAATATTTCTTAGAACCTAGAAATATAAGTGTTGTACCTATCAAACATAATATCAAGCGGTACCCCATATAGACGTACAATCTCTACAATAAAGAGTGAGGTATACTACTCTATAGTGTAGTCAGTTTGCAAATGAAGGAAATGAGTCGCCCTCGTCTTTCTATCGATGATGAACCAAATAAAATCATGTACCCTCTGGGACCTTGGCAACCAAATGATAAAATCCGTGGTGACACTCTCCCAGTTCCACATAGTAATCTCAAATGACTAAAATTTCCCTCCGGGTCTTTGATGATCCACATTTAGTAGTTGGCAAATGGAACACTTAGACATGAAATCATCTATGTCTCTCTTCATTTTATCCCACTAATATTATTTCCTTGTATCACGATGCATCTTGTCACCCCCAGGATGCACAGTGAATCGTGAACCATGAGCTTCAGATAAAACTATCCTTCATATATCGAGACCGTCTCGCACCACCAAACATCCTTGATACCTTAAACCTCCATCTAAACCAATCAAATAGTTCATAACTCCCATGGATAAGATCTCCCTTACCTTTCTTGAAAAAGGAGTCCAAAGTCTAAGCCTGAATCATTCGTGACATTACATTAAGTGTAACAGCCACAATTTCCAAATATGCCTCTCACACATCTAGTGTATACAATATACTCCATGGTATCCCACAAAGTAAATAATTTATCCACTCCTCTTCCCATAAAGATAAAAGCTCAAAATCAGTCTACAACTCAAAGCATCTGCTACTGCATTCACTTTCCTTGGATGATAATGAATCAAGAAGTGGTAGTCCTTCATAAACTCTAACCATCTCCTCTACCATATGTTCAACTCTGGTCAAATGAACAGGTACTTGTAAGGACAAATTTCTGAATCGAGTCAATTTGTATGTATTGGCTTTATTCCGTGTTTGGATAAAACTTGCTTGAGTTATAGGTTATGATTTGATTCGTTTGTCCTTCAAGCCTGTGACGTGTTATTAAAGATTATAGCAACCAAATATAAAGTATACAACATCTTTTGAGATGAGTTTCATCTTCATCATCCAAGGGATCTAAATGAGGTAAGAATACATGTTTATGTTCCATCCCTAGATTTTTTGGGGGGGTTAGGAGTTTATAAAATAATTTTTAAAATGATTTTTATCCCCTTTAATACTTTTTAGAAGAAAATTATTTTTTCGAAACGTAGTTAGAATGACATTGGTATGTTGTTCAAATGAGATATGGTACCTCATTAGAACAAATTCGAATGAATTTTGTTGTATTCAAGATTTTCCAAATGGATTTTCACCCGTATCTTATTTTTTGGAAAACCTTGTATAAATAGGAGTGCGGATCAGTAGGTTTTTATGAGACTTGTTTAATCTTTTTAAGTTCCTAAACTTGTTTAAAAAGATCTCTAAGCTTATATATTTAATTTGAGAAATATTTTTCCAAACCAAATTCCTAGTTTACACCCATGTTTGTGATCCAAGAATCCTGCATCTTTATGCCTATTTGAGATCTTTCATGTGTTCCATCAAAGTGGTTTGATCTTAATACTATGAGCATTTACTGTGGTTGATATCATGTTTGGTGTTGTACAGATGCTGGATTAGTCATGACACAAATAAGATCGGTGGGATACCTAGATGTGGGAAAGAACTTGCATTATGTGGTTGTTGGAAGGAACCTAATAGTGGCTACGAAGAAGGTAATAAGGGATGAAGAAGCGTGTCAAGGCTCGAAGGTGTTGATCATGTGAGTAAGTTTAATTTGTCCTTGTAACTAGACCTATATCGTAGTGGACTTGTGTGGCTGGGCCATATGAGGTATTTCTCGTCGCGGCTTTTCCTCGTACATTGCCATATTGTGGTTTACTTATTTTATTCTTGCTTATACTCACCTAGATTCATGCTTGGGTCAAGACTAAAATTGGTAAATTATTTTACACAACCCTTGTGGTTTTTGAAATTGGTGAACGTTAATTAAAAGTTGTGAAAATAAAATTTGGTGGTGTTTTCTCTACAAACTCTAGGGAACATGAGCTTTCTAAAATCAGTATCAGGGTGGGTTACACTAACTTGTTGTGTTATATCACTATTTTGTGCTTGTTCAGGGCTTAGATAGAGTTTAACCGTGAGGCTGCTTGCATTGACCGATCTTTATTATTTTATGGGTTAAACTATCCCTATTGGAAGGATCAAATGAAAATTTTATTAAATCGATAGATGAAAATGTTTAGAACTCGATTGAGTTTAGGTGAACTCCTCCTACTGAAGGTGGTGCTCCTAAAGTGTATGGCTCTTAGAAAACAAGCCTTGACTTTTAATTTCAAATGTGTGAACTCTATTTTTTAATTTGTGGCCTAGAAGAGTTTTGACACATTATGACTTGCAAGAGTGCGAAAGATGCTTGGGATATTTATGATCCACGTAAGAGGGAACATATACTATTAGGGTTTCCAAGTGAAAAAATTTGACGACTAATATTGAGATAATTAAGATGTTTGAATGAGTCCTTTGATGAGTTATTTGCCAAGTTGTGGATATTATCAATTCCTCATTTAACTTAAGAGATATTGTCCCCGAGTCTAGCATGGTGTCGAAAATCTTAAGGTCATTACTTGAAAGATTTAATGCCTAAGTCATGACCCTAGATTCCTTAAATATTGTAGACACTGTGGGAGTCCAAGAGCTCTTAGGTGATCTTTAAACCCATAAGATAAACATGTGTTCTCCAAAAAAAAGGATAATAAGAATGGCATTTCTTTGAAAGCCCAAAAAGAGGATGTGTCGGACTCTATAAGTGACAGTGAGCTTGATACTGAAGAGATTGCTAGGTTTGATAGGAAGTTCAAGAAGTTTCTTGAGCTTAGTGACGAGAAGACTTTTGAAAAAAAAAACTTAGAACATCAATGATCGTGGTACAAAAATAGGGATGGTCTTAAGAAGGTAGATGAATGGGACAAGTTATTTGAATGCCAAGGGTTATGGCATTATTCTCGTGAGTGTACCAATAGACTAAGGAAAGAGGGAAAAAACCTAAGGTATATAATACCACCCTTAGTGATAGTGAGGTAGAAAAGGATTGAGATTTCCCTTGTGGGGGAAACTAAATTGTGTTCATGTGGGCTAGAATAAAGTATCTTCCCCGATTGAAGATAATAATGTGAATAAAAGTTTCGAGATCTAGTCTTTATATTCCCAAGCTAGTGAGGGGAGGACAGATAAAGAAGAAAAAGATAAGGAGGAGATAGTGAACTTTGAGTGGCCTTTCGAGAATTATACGTGGATTTGTTGAAGTTACAAAAATCAACTTGCATTTAAAAGCTAAGATGAAATAACATTCCATAGGAAATGATGATGATAAATTGATTGAGGATCTTAGGGCATATGGGAAGGTTCTTAAGGAGATCTCTAGTATATTGAGGGAGAGAGAGAGATAGACTTCATGGTTTGATGGAGGTTTTAGAAAAGGATCTTCTTGAGTTTAAAGATTCTAGACTTTGCTCGTGTATAGGAATGTGGACTTAGAAGAGAAATTGAGGGTCTCGAGTATTGTCAAATTTGATTTGGATTCTGGATAAAAAAAGTTAAATAAACTATTAGGCAGTGTTCAAATCAAATATGACACTTGTGGGATTGGCTTCTGTAAGGACATAAATTTCCAATTGAGTCCCTGTATAGTTTTGACTTAATTTCGTGAACAAAACTGTGTTTGTAATATTTCATAGGGAGATGTTTATTTTGTCACGATCCCACTTGTTCTATGACGTATTAAAGAAATTGAAGACGTAGCGGCAAAGCTTCAAAGAAATAGTCATGCCGATAATTATTTGGTGCGAGTTTACTCGTCTTCAAAGTTAATTTCATTCCGAGATCACTCAGGTATGAATGCGTATAATTAATGGTGCTCGGAATTATTTTTATAAAAGATAAGGATGTAATTTTTATAAAGAAAAATATTTTTAAATGTTTTTAAATGTTTTTAAATTGTTTTAATGGTTTAAACTTCGTTTTATGATGATAAGCTCGAAATAGAGTTTGACTAATTTGAATCTCTTTGTTAAGAGACGTTTTTATCAGAAAGTCAAACTTCGCGAGGTCGCTCGAATGACATCTTAAGTCGCTGGAACGAGATACAATGTCGCTCGAACGACATCTTAAGTCGCTCGAATGAGATTCTATGTCGCGCGAATGACACGTTTTTTGAGGCGGTGTTTAAATCCTATTTAAACAGTGTTTGCATCAGAATTTCGTAGAGTGTTCTTTCTGGAAAAAGTTTTACAAACCAGAACCTTGTTTGCACATGTTTTCTAAGGTTTACAAAGAATAAACACATCCTTAGAGTTTGCAAAGATCCGAGATATCATTCTTATATGTTTACGTGATCTTGCTGCGCCAAAGTTGTTTGTTCTACACGTTGAACACAAAGGGTTTTGCGGTGAAGAAGCGACGGACATCGTGTTCGACATCGTAGACGTATCAAAGCCATATCGGTGGACACCGAGACATACGTGGAGGCGTGCGTTGTGGACAGAGATCGTGGAAGACAGAATTTTTACGTTGGCACTATTGAAGAATGGTTGAAGATCAGAAGGAGCGTCAAGACCCGTGGGGATCGAGTCTTAGTGTAAGGCTAATCTATCTTTGTAAAACCATTGTTCATAGTGATTGTCTGGCTTGGGCCGTCCGAGGTTGTTTTCCCATTTTTGGTTTTTTCCTCGTACATCTGGCGTTGTGAGTATTCTTTACTTTACTTTACTTGCTTTAATCACTAGATGCATGTTTAGTATTAATCAAGATAAAATTGGTTTAAAGTGAGAATTGGGTTTTCACAACGTGGTTTGGTGCATTATTAAAAGTTGGATCTTTTTCGATGAAAAATTGGTTTTGTTGAAACACACACATATCGGGACCCTCTTCAACTTCGATGATCTAATAATTCCGCTGTTAAAATCAAGACCAACTTTTGAGGGAGCCAGCCAAAGATAGTAGCATTAGAAAAGGTCAACCCAAAGGTAAAATTCCTCATGTTTACACTTGCACTTATTGTGGTAGGAAAGGTCACCTTGGGAATTTTTGTTATGATCTTAGAAAAAGGTCTTAGGAAGGCTAATACTTGTTTCACCAAAGTTCCCCAAGCCCAAGTCCATCACACTTAATCTATGTAGGTTAAGAGATCCGATTTGAAGGCACTTAATGTTAGGATTGTTGACTCTCGCATGCTTCAACACTATTCTTCACATGATATATCTTATGAGTGATTGCTTTTATATTCTTTTACACTAGATTTTATGCTTCACGTTATATGTTATTCCTAGTTGTATAATGTTAATCTTTTATATTTTGATTTTGCATTTTTTTGGTCTTAATGAGAAAAATAAACAAATATTTTTGTTTGTCTTTTGAGTCATTTATGAAAAATGTTTAAAAACTCAAAAAGATTTTTAGTTTTTTGTATCTTAGTTTTACACATATTATGTGGCATATCGATGTGTGCGAATCCCATTCCTTTCATGTATCAATGTCATTGGGACACTTGATTGTGATTTTCAATGCTTTAATTGTTCTTAATCATGTTTTCATGAAGTAGTTTGAAATTGATTTGAATGAGGGATTCACTTTGTATATGGCTCCTCATATACTTTGAACGAGCTCTTTTTAATGTTTTCTTCATATGTCACATGAGCTAAGTGAGGTTTTCTCCCAAAAATCTTGTCATATACATAATTTTTTTTTATTATGGGGGAGTTGTGCATATAAAAACCATTGCTCATTATTTTGTAGCTTTATTAAAAATTTGAGAGTGCGCGATAAAGGGATATGAAATGAGCAATCTCCTTTATGGGAAAGGCCACCATTGCCAAAGGCCTAAAAGATTGAGAGGCAATAAAAAATAGAAAAATTACTAGGGACAAAATTTTTATATTGGTGCTCCAAAAATTGGGTATCTTCAAAAGAAAAAGATAGCAAAATGATATATTTTTTAGGGTGTTTAGTTTAAGATCAATGGGATTCCATAATGACTCCTAGTTGCGCTTAAGTGTATTTAAGCTATTTATTCGAGAATCGTCAATATTTCTAGTTAAGTGTGCATTGTGTTTGTTTGACCTTTTGGGTTATTCATTTAAAATGCGAGGCGAAATTGAATGTTGAGAAATTATTGTGGCCAAATAGATCTACTTGGATATTTTTGAGTGATTGGGTCATCTTCTCTTGTCTCCAGTTAATGGCCCTTCATTTCGCAGCACCACGTTTAAACTCATTAATACTATACAAGTCTGTAAAGCTTATGTGTTTTTTGTCATTTATAAGTATATATAGTTGTGCTTTATTGGTATATGTGTGGTTATAGATATGGTATGTTTTGCATGCCGAGTCTTTGCAGTTTCATTAAATCCATGTTTGTTGCAACACCCCATAATTTTAATGAGTTTTATATTGGGATTAATTGGGATTTATTAAATTAAATTGAATAATTAATCCAGATTAAAATAAATATTAATTAGGGAGACATGGGTTAATGTTTATGTGTATTGCATATTACTTTGTGAATAAGCAATCAATTGATAAGAAAGTAATATGATTGTCGTGAATGAGAAATACGGCAACTATAGTAAATTTAGACTTAATTTTGGGAAATAAAAGGTAATTTCATTTTAGATAATTCAAATGGTAATTTCTAGTGCACCAGTGTGTCCGGAAGGGTCCAAATAGTAAAAAAAAAGTGTACTCGTGGGTTTAATTTGGATCTAGGGGCATTTTTAGGCCAAATTAGCACCTTGAAGGGGTATTTTTATCTTTTGAAAACTTTGGGGAATATAGACCTATGAATTTTATAAGTGTATATTAGATTATATGATGGGGCAGCTACCAAATCAAAGAGAGGCTCAAGAAGAGGAAGGAGAATGGTTTTCAGGGAGACTCTCAGGCTTTTCCACCATTCTTTCACCACAACCACCACCACCACTATTGGGTAGATTAGAAGGAGAGGAATGCCACTAGATCACCAATCTGCGGAAATTCAGACCTAAATTTAGAGGCAAGCATTTATCTTGTTGATTTATGAGTAGATATACCATCCATATTAGATTAGAATGATTATCTTAATGATTTCATGAATTTTGGATTTAATTTGAAGATATAAATCATGTTCTTGGGTAGAAATTATGATAGACATGATCCCTTATGCATATAGGACGAATTTGATGAGTTAGTATAATGAATTCATGAATAAATCTATATTGATGTTGAAGTTCTTTAACAAAAATGATAAACTAGGGTTTTTAAGGATTAATCTTGGATTAAATCAATTTGAAGTTGTTCTTTAAGGACTTAATGATTCTAATATGTTAAAAATCATGTATACCTGCTACCATGATGTTTGAGACCTTTGGTTGGGAGTTTGGGGTTATGTAAGGGTGATTTAGAGGACTAAAATTGGTTATTCCCGTAACTGTTAAAATGGAGAAGACGAGACCTATTACAATGAATCGATTCGCTCCCTTGGTCGAATCGATTCGATTTCCCAGATTGATACTATTTTCCCCTTTTGTTTGAATTCATGGGAAATTATTGGGTTAATTTTTGGAAGGAATTTTTAAATGTAATTAGAGATACTCTAATTACCATTAGGTCAATGTTTAGATTTAGACTTAATCACATGAGGGGAGTTAGGGCTAAAGTTGCTTGCGTTTAATTGGGTAATAAAACCTAATTCGGATAATGATATTGTGCACGAGAAATCAAGAGAACGTATGACGTAGACCAGTAGGGTACAAGTGACGATCTACTAAACTAGCTTAAGGGTCAATTGGTAACATTTTGAGCATTGGGAAACACTCAAGATTATATGATGAGAAGTCTTATGGTAAAATAATGATATATAGAGTATTCGAGAGTTATTATACTACGTACGAATTCTTATTATAGGTTAAGTGTGTACCTATATGAGTGCTATCAATAGGTGGAAGTTGTACCTATAGGATGTGTGTCTACCTATATTGAATATACATATGGATAGGTTGTGTGTATGCATATTATGTTCTTTCTTATTGAAAAAGATGCTACTTAAGGCCGTTTTATACAAGATTAAACTATTGAAGTAACTCCGAACTATTTTTTGAGGAAAATCTTTTCTTTAAATCAAAATAGATTAATCACAACATCTGTTTAATAAAACATGCGCGAGATTTGTTTAAGATTAGTTGACTAGCTTTGAAAAAATAAAACTAAAAGGTTTAAATCAGCACATAAGAATGAGATGAGGAGATGTAGAAAGATTAGGGACAAGGCATTTTTAACGTGGTAAAACCTCACCCAACTGAGGAAAAATCCATGGTGACTTCTAAGTCACAAACCAAAAAATCCACTAAAACAAAATATACAAGTTATAAACTATATAACACACATTCAAACTGATCAGACCTATACAAGTTTAGAAATGTACCCACTAGTTTGATTCTAGCTTTTCTGCAGTTCTGATGTTGATGTGGCTCTTCCAGTTTGCTAACTTCTCCACTTTGTTCCAGTCTTTGCATCGACTATTGTTAATTCAAGATCTTATAGCCAACACTTTTGTGTTGTAGTGTGACAAGTGTTTGTGAGAGTGATCTAACCCCCCCCCCCCCCCCCACACACACACACTCTTATTTATACAAACAAGTCCTAGAAAATTATAGATCAGATCTAAATGATGTTGTTTTCAGTTTCTCTCTTCTTTAGAACCAAACGACTTTATTTGGCCTTTCAAATAATCCCGGAATCCAAGGCTACCTTGCTCGAAAGACGGTTCAAGGTCTTAATCAATTTCAGAGGGTTTTTAAAATATTTTTCAAATTAAAAATGGCCAATTGCGATTCCAACTAGGTCAACAATCTTGTTTCATAAGAACTAGAAACAAAAAATATATTTGTTAATTCTAATGTTTTGAAAAATATTTACAGAAAGAATAATCAACAAATATGATTTCTCAAGATGAGAAACTAAAATATGCATATCAAAATGTAATATGACATTCAATAATCAGATCTAATGTTTCTACGAAAGAGAAATAGAGATCTAACATGAAATGTCTAAGTTGGAAACAAGATCTAGAGCACAGAGGATAAAACTCTTTAAACAGCCTTCAAACCCCAACCAACAACACTCTCAAGCACACAGATATAGTGTTTGGTAAAAACTATTTAGGAAAAAATGAGTTTAGGGTTTGAAAACGAAAAGGGTTTGGATGATTTAGGGTTTCTTTCTTTCTCCGGTTTATCTCTTATCTCTCTTCTCTTTTCTCTCTCTCTCTATTTAGACGAACTGCCAAAAGTTCCCAAATGCTGAGGCTTGGTATCCTTTTATACTGAGAGGCGAAAGTTTGGTCTAAGGCAATTGACTTTGATCTAACGGTTAAAGAACATCGGTGGATTAAACATACTCTAATTGGTCTAGAGAGGTTCACAGGGATTGAGATCAAATGCATATAGAGCGTTGATAACAATGATCTAATGGCTGAGATAACACACGAGTTTTGAGTCTTGCAACAAACACAAATCATACCGGTATAATATGGATAGGTGTAGGGCTGAGATCAGTTCTCACACGCATGTTTAAAAATAATTACACACGCACCCTGAATTCTCAAGCGCATTCGGATCCCACCCAATCAAACATTCAGGTATAAAAAGTAATAACAGAAATTATAGAATGACCCCAAAAGTTTTAAAAACCAAATTTTAATTTCCAAAAAATCATTTAAGAATTATTAAAAATTCCCCCAAAATTATTAAAGCCGATTTAAATGGGATTAATTACACACAACTCACACACAATCAAATAATACACTATATGAACAATGTATGCAACCTTAGTGTGTGTGAATGAGCTTTATACCTTCAATTGAATCAAGTGTGGCTAAAGAAGAAGATTCTGAGGCTCTTTGGTATCTAGGGAATGGGACTCTAATTTTGTCACAATTTCCACACTAGATGAGAACTTATACAATGTAGACTCAAGTGAGTCAAGAGTATTAAACATACCTACGCTGCCCGTTATCACATGAGGTTTTAACGTTGTGTACCGTCTTATCCTGATGAACCCATTTCGGGGATTTTAGACGTGTGCCCCAGAGTATAGAACCTTGGTACGTGATATTTGAGTGTATAATAGTTTCCACATTCAGTTGGAAACGTTTGGTGTGTGCGTAGCCCATAGACTTGGAACTATGTTCACATCTAATATTTGTGATTTTATTCTATGGTTCAAGGGTGATATTCAAACCGATGTCCTTATTTAGTATGTGATGTACTAGGACTTGATAGCAGAGTCCATCGTAGGTCTCCACCTAGGGATGCTATATATGTATATATTACAAGAGTGACGTAAATATATATGTTTGTGTGATTTATTATACTATGGGGGTTTTAGTAGATACTATAGATAGTGATATCTAAATTGATCTCAGTATGTGTGAACTTCGTAATTAATTGTTAACTCTTTATATATAAGAGGGATTGGAAATTTAATAATGTATTGTTAGGTAAATACAGGTGGGTGTATTTAATTAATGGAGGGGAAAAGGTTTAAGTCAAATTAGATATACGAGGTTGCACAACTAGGTGGGTTTAGAAAAGTACATTAGGCGTGCACAATAGTTGAGAGGTGAGAGTGACACCCCGCCTAATTAAATACCTAGTGATCAGCCATTTATTAATTAAATCAGAATATCCGGGCGGTTCAGATTATGCATAACTGCCAAAAATTATATTATTAAAACTAACCACCTAATATTTAAAAAGGTTGATGTCAAAATTTATCTTTTTAACTAATTATAAAACCATTTAAGAAAGGTAACTAAACATTCACCATTTAATCCAATCACATCAGAAATGAAATACTGACATAGTAAAAGGGACTGGAGGAAACACTTCCAGCCTAAAGTTAAATACAATAGTCCAACTAAATAAATCCAACAATTTAAGGGTAAATAAATAAGTTCATAATCTCTGAATAACTGAATAGAAAAGGACAACAGGCCCTAACTGATGCAATAGCTCAAAGGAAGTCAATGAGAGTCATGGAGGCATCTACTACCAATTCCCTGTAACTTTCACAGCAGCTACATCTCATCGAAAGAGTGAATCTCCTATGCTTGGTGTCCCTATGGCTGGGCACCTGAGAAGAAAAAAGATTTTGCAGAAAACGGGTCAGAGCCCGAGTTGAAAACTGTTTAAAAACCAGCAAGTTCTTAAAATGATTTATTAGCACATATACTTATCATGTTAATTTATTGAACTCACTTGGGAATGCTCACCTCTCATCTAGTGTGCACGCCTAGTGAATATTCAAATCCCACTCATTATATTCCCATACTACTAGTTCTTCCTATCTAATAACCCATCATAGTCTGATACTGTCCCTGATTATTTCCCTCGCAATGTATAATACATATCATCAATCCTACTTTAGTATAAATACGCATTTTCAGTTTAATACAATTTAGTGTCCGCTACATAATCCATTTCAGATCTCATTATAAATTTTACTCACTAAATTCACACAGTAGATATCAACACAAGTGTATACATATATTCACTCTATCACACACACACACACACACACACACACACACACACACACACACACACACACACACACACACACACACACACACACATATATATATATATATATATATATATATATATATATATACAATATTGCACCCCGAGACGCAGCTGCGGTGCCTGCATGTTCTGCTATCATGTCCTGTTACATCGCTCATTTGCATAAAGGACTAAAGGTTTAGTCTCTCACGAACCATCAAAACAAAACACATATATCGGAGGCGAACATAATCTAAAGCCGATGGGCTACGCACATACCTACACACCCATACGATCGTCATCACTATTATTGTCACAAATATCCCGTGCCTAGGTTCAATGCTCTAGTGATACCAATTAATATCCCACCCGAAGGATCCTCATGTCGTGATTGTCCACAACGCGTAACCTCCGCTCGATAGCAAGCAACATAGTTATGTTATACACATAATAGTTTATTCAACAAGCATACACACAACATAATATATGTACAATAGGTATTCTCGCAACCCAATTCCTCGAGTTTATGGATAGTATCATTGTCACTAGTATTCATGTTATTGCCACAGTTTAACTTATCTCGCTAACATATACCTTCTCTCTAAGTCACGATTACCCCGCTATAACCCAATGAATAGTATATCTCCGAACTCATTACTAACTAGTAATTTTAGTCATTCAATGATAGTGTAGGTTAATTTCTCTCACTTGGACCAACATAGAAAGGTTCTAACTTATCCGGGCAAAAAATAAGTGTTCGGAAATCTCGTTAGAAGTCCAGGAATCTCGTTTGAATGAGGTCATTAGAACGATCTTCTCACTTTGAACAAACTCAAAAATATCATTTGAAGTCTCGTTGGAATTCTCATTCAAATGAGATCATTCGAACGACCTGGGCAAGTCTTCGAACGAGAATTTCGAGACTTCCCCTGTTCTTGCAAACTTCATTTTTCCAATCCTTTCCTCATCCAAATTCATCTAAAATTCATCCCAACTCTCAATCAATGATTCTAAACCATTCCTAATCATAATAGGGTACTTTGTACCATAATTTAGATGACAAATCCTTACATAATTAGAGGGAACCTAATCAAATCCCTAAATCTTTAAAAGTCCCTTAATAATAAACCCACCATTAACAATCATTCAATACTCCCAATTATATACCGTGATTTTAAACTAAGATTAACAGATTTATCATGACAAGAATATGGTCATTCATCTACATGCAAACCTATCTTCCAATTTCAAAATTAATTGACAATTAAATCTCAAATTCATAGTATCATAGTCATCTCATCAACTAGGGTTAACATGAATCATATATGCTCAGAATTTTATCAAGATAAACACTTGCCTTTTTGCGATCCTCTGAATTATTCAACTAGGGTTATTGAACGCATTGGTGTGATTTTCGGTCGAAGAACTTGAATCTTTGGCCCAAATCACCGATGTGTTCTTCTCCCGCTTTGGTTCTCTCCTTCTCTCTCACGTAAGTTGGAAAATGATAACTTCATCTAACCCACGTACAACCCTTATTTAATTCCTAATTTTCATCCATTCTAATTCGCAAAAATTCCAAAAGACCAAAATACTCCTCTGGGGTGTCATTTTGGGCTAAAATGCTCCGAAATCCAAATGAAACACCCGAGTAGTGTTTTCTAACTATTTCGATCCTTTAGGACACACTGGAGAGTTCAAAATGGACATACGAGTTACTTAAAAATAAATTATCCTTTTTAGCTCAATAAAAAAATACTGACACGACTCACATGTGACTCACATGTGCGTCCCAACTAAGTGTATTATAAATGTCGTATATTTCACTACCGACCAAAATAATATTCTCATGTTCATATATTACTTTACTCGCTAAGTAATATTCCACGTAATTATTTTCGATAAATACTAAATCTCGTCATGCTAATATTATTACAATTAAATCCGGATTAATTTTAAATTACATATTCTCCATTTAAATCAATTAATCCCAAATTTCATAATTAAAAGAAAATTTCACAAAAATCCGGAGTATTACATACTTCCCCCCTAATAACAAAATTTCGTCCCAAAATTCAGAAAAAGGCTAATCAAGGTATACCTGGTAGAAAATAACTCTAGATACTTTTCTCACATATCATCCTCACTCTCCCAGGTAGAATCCTCTACATTATGGTGCCGCCACTGCACTCATACTAACGACACAATCATTGGCCTCGACTTCCTCTCACTACAGTCCAGAATGGAAACTGGTCCCTTCTCATAGGAACTATCGGGTTGTAGATCAATTTTTCTAAGGCAGTATGGGTGTGGGCCAAATCATCCCAAAGATATCTCCTCAGTGATGAAATGTGGAACACATCATGAATCATATGCAAGTGCCCTGGTAATCCAAGTCGATAAGCTACTGGACCAATCCGATCAATAATAGGGCATGTCCCCACATACCTCAGCGCCAACTTTCCTTTCTTCCTGAACCGCATTACCCCCTTCATAGGAGATACTCAAAAAAACACATAATCTCCAACACTGAACTTTCTGAAAAATCTTTTGGCATCGACGTAGCTCTTCTGCCGGTCCTCAGCAACCCGAATGCAACTCCGTATCAACTCAACCTTGTCCGAGGTGTCCTGAATCACTTTTGGCCCAAGTAACTTATTATCCACCGCTTCAAGCAAATATGTTGGAGAACGGAAGGGTCTACCATACAATGCCTCAAATGGAGCCATGCCAATCGTAAAATGGTAGGAGGTATTATAAGAAAACTCCACCAGTGGAAGGTATTGTTCGCACCCCTCCAAAATCTAGGACACACATCCACAACATGTTCTCCAACATCTGATTTATATGCTCTGTCTCCTCGTCTGTCTGCGAGTGATAGGAAGAACTCAACCATAACTCTATACCCATGGACTGCTAGAAACTCTCCCAAAATCTGGACACAAAAATCTTATCCCGATCGGAACAATATCAAGGAGCATCACGTGGAGTCTCACTTTCTCGGTAATGAAAATCTGAGCATACTGCTCCATAGTATAGTCTGTCTGAACTGGCAAAAAATTAGCCACCTTGGTCAATCGATCCACAAACACCCATTTGGAATCGTGACCTCTCTGTGATGTAGGTATCCGTGTAATAAAATCCATGGAAATGCTCTCCCATTTCCACATGGGTATCTCTAATGGCTGTAGTAGTCCTCCTGGTCTCTGATGGTCTGTCTTCACCAACTTACAAGTGACACACCTAAAAAAAACTCAATAATGTCCTTATTCATTCCGCTCCATCAATACTATTGCCTAATATCCTGGTACATCTTATCCCCTCCGGGATGTACCACAAATCATGAACCGTGCAAATATGTTATCACTGCATGCCGTAACTCCTCCCCCTCTAGGACTACTAGTATGCCATTAAAGCATAAAATTCCATCTGAGTTACTAGAGAAAGACTCTGCTCCCTCGACTAGAACTGGATAATCCGATCCTGACAGAAGGAATCCGTTGCCTGAGCCTGTATCACCCTAGTAACTATCTCGGGTGTAACTATCATCACCGATATGAATGAGCGGGTAACTACATCCTGATGCCCAAGTTCTTTCCATTTGACCTTCCATACCTTGGCCACCTCATCCGTTGGCCTATGGCTCAATGTGTCTACTACCAAGTTAGCCTTCCTCGGGTGGTAATGGATATCGAACTCGTAGTCCTTCATAAATTCCATCCACCTCCGCTAATGCATATTCAACTCCTGTTGTGTGAATAGATACTGTAGGGATTTATGATCCGTGAACAGACAAAATTTTTCCCCCAAGAGATAATGCATCCATATCCGCAATGTAAACACGACTGCCACTAACTCCAAGTCGTGGTGGGGTAATTCTTCTCATGAGGCTTAAGCTTACGAGATGCATAAGAAATTGCCTTATCCTCCTATTGAAGCATATCCCAAGTCTTGACAAGGACGCATCAGTATAGACCAGGTACTCCAACCCGGGCCTGGGTAGTGCTAGAACTAGTGCTGAAGTCAGCTTGTCCTTCAGCTCATCAAAGGTCAACTGACAAGCATCATCCCATATAAACAACACCCCTTTCCGAGTCAAGTTTATCAATGAACCCGCTATCTTTGAGAATCCTTGAATAAACCTCCTGTAGTATTCTGCCAACCCCAAGAAACTATGTATCTCAGTCGATGTCATGGGATGCCCCCACTCCCTCACCGCAGACAACTTTTCTGGATCTACCAATATCCCCTCCTCAGAGATTATGTGACCTAAGAACTAAACCTCCCCCAGCCAGAATCCACTCTTTACATAATTTGCATAAAACTTGTGCTCATTCAGTGTTTGTAAAACCATCCTCAGATGCTCGGCATGCTCCTCCCCAGTCCATGAATAAATTGGGATGTTATCAATGAAGACGATGACAAATTGATCTAGGGACTCTCTGAACACCCTGTTCATTATGTCCATGAGAATAGTTGGGGTATTCGTCAGTCCGAATGGCATCACCCAAAATTCATAAGGCCCATTTCTCATTAAAAATGTGGTCTTTGATACGTCTTTCTCTCGAATTCGTAGCTGGTGACAGCTCGATCTCAAATTTATCTTTGAGAATAAATCAGCCCTTCTCAATTGGTCGAAAAAGTCATCGATTCGGGGCAACGGATACTTATTCCGTATCGTGACTTTGTTCAACTCTCAATAGTCCACACACAACCTTAACGACCCATCTCTCTTCTTTATAAGAAAATACGGCAGTACCCCAAGGCGAGGTACTCCTACGGATGAAGCCCTATCCCAACAGTTTCTCAATCTAGTCCTGTAACTCGCTCATTTAAGCTGGAGCCATACGGTAGGGTGCTCGGGCTATCGATCGAGTGCCCAACATCAAATCTATGACGAAATCAATCTCTCGGCTAGGCAATAGTCCCGGTATATCCTAGAACACATCAGTCAAATCACAGACTACGGGAATCAAATCAATGGGAATCACTATCTCCCTAGAGGTCTCGTCCTCTATGTAATATAAATGGGTGGAGGATCCTCCCTGAGGATGAGGCATCGCCACTAGGAACATCTCCTGTCCCGGTATAGCAAAGATGATACTCCTACTAGAACAATCTATCATGGATATATAGGAATAAAGCCAATCCATGCCAATAATGGCATAATGTTCGTGCATATCTAAGACTAGCATATCTATTGGTAAAATAAAACTCCCAATCTCTATACCTAATCCTCGGCATATAAAGAAGATCAACGACCCATTCCCTAGCGGTGAGTCTACACAAGTTACTTTACTCTCTGTTGTGTCTAACAACCATGTTTCCCGTGCAAAACTTGTAGCTATAAAGCAGTGTGATGCCCCCGTGTTAAATAAAATGTGCCCTAGAGTACCATAAATAGGAAATGTACCCTCAATAGCGGGTGGCACCTGATGAACTGGGGGCCTGATGGACGTTGTAGACACACCCATACTGTACCGGAGATGCTGGAATAGCTGGCAAGGCTGGAACCTAGGGTGGTACTGGGAGGACGGCTGGAAATAATGGTCACTGGGGCTCTTGACGAGCGCACTGCTGCGGGGCTCTACCCTTCTGGGGATAATCTTAACTCTTGTGTCCAATATTTCCACACGTAAAATACCTCCCTCGAAAGTGTCCTCCCTTCTTTCCCGGTCTCCCTCGGCCCTGATGTCCTTACCTTCCCTCCCTTGGCCCTGCTAAAATTACTGTTGTCCCTGCTAGCCCTACTAACTCGACTGGCCCTACCTAAAACCTCCTTGTCCCTGCCTAAAATCTACAGAATGGAACTTCTTAGTAGGAACCCCTTGCTGGAAGCCCTGTTTACACTGATGGACCTATTCGCAAGCTACGAATGACTCACCGATATCACTACCTCCTGTCTGGCCTTGCTGGTTAGACACCCTAACTCGTTTGCTTCCTTGCTGATGGAAGCAATGGTCCTGACAATGTAGTAGGGAAACATTAACCACATGAGAATAAGTGGCCAATGAAAGATTTTCTAATAAGTGTTGGCGAATCTTCCAAGTCAGACCATCCATGAATCTTTAGATCTTCTTCTCCTATGTCGGTATCTCATCTGGAACTAGATTGAGAAGGTCTGTAAAATCTTCTTCATACTCAGCAACTATCTTTCCTTTCTTCTTGAGGTTCAGTAGCTTTCGCCTCATCTCGGTCTGCACGGTAGAAGGGAAGTACTTACTGTCAAACTGAACCCAGAAATCTCATATAGTCAAGTTGTCTCTCTCCTCCGCAGTGGTGATGGAATACCACCATTGTAACACTGCTCCTACTAACTTTAAGGTAGCCAGAATTTGCTTTTGCACCTCGATACACTCATATATCCTCAGATGCCTCTGTATATATTTCCACCATGGGCTCGCCTTTATCACATCTAAAGTCCCCACGAACTCTAGAGCATGTGCCTTTTGAAAGGCATCCCTGATGCACTCCCATGGAGAAGGGAGTGCGTGAACTAGTGCTGGAACCACTACTGGTGCTTGTGGTGGAGCATGTTGTACCATGGCTAATGCTGCGTGAACTGCCTATGCTACAATACCAGCAACTTCCGCTGCATTCATCATTCCCACGGCCGAAGCTGGCTGGGGCTCGGGCTGGGCATCTCTATTAGCTCGCTGTGCACATATGGGAGGAATTTGAAATGAGAGAGAAGCTGTATAAGTCCACAGTAAATATCTCAAATACCTGAAGACGTAAAAAGCATAAGTAATGAATACAACATTCCTAAATATAGGCCTCTACCCCAAAGATAGCTACGCAGAAAACATAATAAGCCGTACAGATCCTACTGACTCTAGAACCTGATGCTCTGATACCTCTTGTGACACCTCGCCTAATTAAATACCAGGTGATCAGTCCTTTATTAATTAAATAAGAATATCTGGTTGGTTCAGATTATGCATCACTACCGAAAATTATATTATTAAAACTAAGCACCTAATATTTAAAAAGGTTGATGTCAAAATCTTATCTTTTCAACTAAGTATAAAACCATTTAAGAAAGGTGACTAATCCAATCACATAAGAAATGAAATAAATACATAGTAAAAGGGACTGGAGTAAACACTTCCAACCTAAAGTCAAATACAATAGTCCAACTAAATAAATCCAATAATTGAAGGGTAAATAACTAAGTTCATAATCTCTGAAGAACTGAATAGAAAAGAGCAACAGGCCCTAACTGATGAAATAGCTCAAAGGAAGTCAATGAGAGTCATGGAGTGTCTACTACCAATGTTTTGTAACTTCCATAGCAACTACAGTTTGTCAAAAGATTGAATCTCCTATGCTTGGTGTCCCTGTGGCTGGGCACCTGAAAGTGGTTTGACAAGAAAAGAGATTTTGCAGAAAATGGGTCAGAGCCCGAGTTGAAAACAGTTTAAAAATAAGCAAGTGCTTAAAATAATTTATTAGCACAAATATTTATCATGTTAATTTATCGAACTCACTTGGGAATGCTCACCTCTCATCTAGTGTGCACGCCTAGTGAATATTCAAATCCCACTCATTATATTCCCATACTACTAGTTCTTCCTATCTAATAACCCATCGTAGTCCGATACCGTCCCTGATTATTTCCCTCACAATGTATAATACATATAATCAATCATACTTTAGTATAAATAGGCATTTTCAGTTTAAAATAATTAAGTGTCCGCTACTTAATCCATTTCAGATCTCATTATAAATTTTACTCACTACATTCACACAGTAGATATCAACACGTGTATCCATATATTCACTCTATCACACACACACACACATACATACATACATACACACACATATATATATATATATATATATACAATATTGCACCATGAGACACAGCTGCGGTGCCTGCATGCTCTGCTATCATGTCCTGTTACATCGCTCATTTGCATAAAGGAATAAAGGTTCAGTCTCTTGCCAACCATCAAAACTAAATACATATATTGGAGGCGAACATAGTCCTAAGCCGATGGGCTACGTACATACCTACGCACCCATACGATTGTCATCACTATCGTTCTCACAGATAGCCCGTACCTAGGTTCTATGCTCCAGTGATACCAATCAATATCACACCCAAAGGCTCCTTAAGTCGTGATTGTCCACAACGCGCAACCTCCGCTCGATAGAAAGTTGCGTAGGTATGTTATACACATAATAGTTTATTCAACAAGCATACACACAACTTAATATATGTATAATAGGTACTCTCGCAACCCAATTCCTCGAGTTTATAGATAGTATCATCGTCTGTACTATTCATATTATTGCCACACTTCGACTTATCTCGCTAACATATACCTTTTCTCTAAGGCTCGATTACCCCGCTATATCCCAATGAATAGTCTCTCTCTCAACTAATTACTAACTAGTAATTTAAGTCATTGGATGATAGTGTAGGTTAATTTCTATCACTTAGACCAACCTAGAAAGGTTCTAACTTATCCTGGAAAAAACAAGTGTTCTAAAATCTCGTTAGAAGTCCAGGATTCTCATTTGAATGAGGTCATTTGAACGAACTTCTCACTTCGAATGAACTCAAAAATCTAGTTAGAAGTCTCATTGGAATTCTCATTCGAATGAGGTCATTTGAACGACCTAGGCCGGTCTTCGAACGATAATTCTGAGACTACCCCTCTTCTTCCAAACTTCGTTTCCAAATCCTTCCCTCATTCAAAATTTTTTCTAAAATTCATCCCAACTCTCAATCAATGATTCTAAACCATTCCTAATCATAATAGGTTACTTTCTAACATAATTTAGATGACAAGTCCTTACATAATCAGACAGAACCTAAACAAATCCCTAAATCTTGAAAAGTCCCTTAACAAACCATTAACAATCATTCAATACTCCCAATTATATCTCATGATTTTAACCTAAAATTACCAGATTTATCATGACAAGAATATGGTCATTCATCTGCATGCAAACCTATCTTCCAATTTCAAATTAATTGAAAATTTAATCTCAAATTCAGAGTATCATAGTCATCTCATCAACTAGGGTTAACATGAGTCATATATGCTCAGAATTTTAGCAAGATAAACGCTTTCCTTTTCGTGATCCTCTGGATTGTTGAACAAAATTGGTATGTAGGTGCTCTTCTCTTCGCGATCTACACATTGGTGTGATTTTCAGTGGAAGAACTTGAATCTTTGGCCCAAATCACCTATGTGTTCTTCTCCCTCTTTGGCTCTCTCATTCTCTCTCACATAAGTTGGAAAATGATAAATTCTTCTAACCCATGTACAACCCTTATTTAATTCCTAATTTTCGTCCATTATAATTCCCAAAAATTCCAAAAGACCAAAATATCCCTCCGGGGTGCCGTTTTGGGCTAAAATGCCCCGGAATCCAAATAAAACACCCAAGTAGTGTTTTCTGACTATTTCGACCCTTCTGGACACACTGGCACGCTGAAAATGGCCATATGAGTTAGTTAAAAATAAATTATCCTTTTTAGTTCAATAAAGTAATACTGACATGACTCACACGCGATTCACACGCGCATCCCAACTAAGTGTATTGTAACTTCCTTATATTTCACTCGTGGCTAAAATAATATTATCATATTCATATATTACTTTACTCGCTAAGTAATAATCCACATAATTATTTCCGATAAATATTAACTCTCATCACGCTAGTAATTATTACAATTAAATTCGAATTAATTTTAAATTACATATTTTCCATTTAAATCAAATAATCCCAAATTTCATAATTAAAATAAAATTCCACAAAAATACGGGGTATTACAATGAGAATCTCAAGTGAGAGCATGTGAAACTAACATGTATATAATATATACTCTTTAAATATATTTTAAATACTTGGTAAAATGTTTTCAAACTGTTATACTTGGGCTCTGACCCGTTTCAAATCAAGTTTTGTAAAAACATTTCAAGTGCCCAGCCACAGGGACGCTTGGCTTAGGAGTTCATTTACTTGAGCTGCTGCAGCTACTGTGGAAGTTGCAGGACCTTGGTATTAGATTCCTCCACATCTTTCTATTCCCGTTCCACATTTTATCTTTTCCAGTCGGGCATGTCGCCCATTCTTAATTAGTGGTTATTATTGGGACATTGTACTTTTATTTTATTTCCAACATTAGATTTTCATTTTATTTATGGATGACTGTATTGGGATTTTATCTAGAGTGTTATTCTAGACTCAATTATTTATTTATATACATGGAATGGTGAAAGCGATGTATTTATTTTATATTAGTTACTTGTTAATAAAAAGAATTAAAATCTTAACACTGGGCCATTAGGGTATTAGTAATTAATAGGATTTCGATAGTGATGCTGAGAATGAAACCATTAATGATTCCTATTTAATTTAATAATTGAATGATCACCCAGGATTAGAATAATCGGGGTGTCAAAGATGGTATTAGGGCATCAGGTTCTAGTGTCCTTAGGATCTGTACGGCTTATTGAACTTCAGCATAACATTCTTTGATATAGAACCACATTATAGGTTTGTTGTGTTTCTCTTTATAAGCACGTGTACTTTATCCTTCTACGAAGTATAGTTGATGCGATTCATATTAGAGTTTTATTAGGCTTCGTACACCGAATAATATGAGACGACAAATGAGGACCGTTAGTAGGGCAGGACTGCAGGAGAAGAGGTTCAACAAAAGCCATAGAGTACTCTAGGAATGGTGATATCGATAGGATACACCATTATTATGGTTCAGTCAGATGATAGTAGGATAATTTCTCAGGAGTAGTAGTTTCCCCAAGCACTGTCATTGATAATGGTGGTGCGAACTCTGACTCTCCCAGCGTAGTCGGTAGGGGAAGTCAGAGGAGGTCTTTCTAAGATCTATATTTAAGGATTTGGGTAAGAGAGGAAGTGTGATGGGCCAACGAAAGGATATAATACAAAGGCAATGACATATGGTGGACTGATGTGGCACCAAGGATTTAAATTTTTAGCTCATAGGAGCAGTGCTGCCATGGCGGGAGATAGTTAACACATATAAGGAAGTATATAAGGAATTAATAAAGAAATTTTGGGCGCGGTTTAACCATAAGTTCTTTCATCTGCTGTTCAGATGGAGATCCGAAGGAAGTTTTTGGACTTTTCGCAGGAGGAACAAACAAAAGCTTATTATGATGAAGAATTGATTTATTTAAGTGAACTTCGTACCAGGGGAGGTAGGTAGTGGAGAAGAAGGTTCTTAAAGGTGTGATGGACTTACGAGTAGGAGTCACCAATATTTATGGGAAATTAGTCTTGGAAGACTTATGAAGATGGCGTCAATGATGTACTTTTACAATGTTTATATCAACACTTTTATGAGAAGGGAGCAAGGAGAGTTGGAAATCATAGCCAGAAGGGCACGACTAATGGTAATTGGAGATAGTAATATAGGAGGGCCATTTGAATAATGTATATCAATAAAATTCCTATCGAGTGATGATGAATTCAATTAGGGACTCTAGGGACAACAGGGTGTTCCATAGTGCCATCAATGTCAATGGAATAATAGGGTTAGCAAACGGGGCCAAGACTACCAGGTTCGAGAGAAGAACAATCTCGATGTAGCCAATAGGGACATAGATAGGGGAATCACACTAATAGGTATCCTATGTGTGGGTAGTAGGTCCACATGTATCAACCTTATCCTCAGCGAGTTAGGGGACAAGAGCGGGATGCCCACCAGGGGCAATAGTTGCAAAAGTTTTTGGATCAGTTTGGATGAGGGTTTTATGTCCATGGAGTATTTGGAACGCCGATTCTATTGGAAATTAAAAGTATGAGTTTTATCCTAGGGAGAATGGGGTATGTTTGTGTGACACGAGTGAGTCACAGTATCTCGTTAGCACTACATTCGTGCATTAAACAAGTTTAGTGCATTTATCGTTAATATTACTATTATGTGTATATATTTACCATTACACTACGGGGATCTTTTGGTTCCATCTGCATGGGAGCGAGTGGGGAAACTCAGAGAATATATTTTAGTGGGTTAACTCATTTTGAGAGATGATAATTGAGTATAAAGTTATCCTCGGTATAGTTTTGCTCGCGACGAGTTGAGCGATGGTGGGCTATTACAACAAGGCTATCGTGTTCGCTATTCCAGGGCACGATATGTTGTTTAGCGATGTGTCACCGGGAAGAAGGTTGAGATTGCATTTATATTATATCGAGAGAAGACTTCATAGGTTATAGTTGTCTTATTATATTTTATTTTAGTTTGTGGGGACTGTACTGATATGATTAGGGGTATATTAAGTTTACTGTCGAGCGGAGAAATTTAGCTCGTTATAGATTTAGTGTGAGAAAAACTAGTGATAGTGAGAGCGGTGTGTTATTTAACTCCATTAGTGACGTGGGAGTGGACGATAGACTCATACGTCTAGGAATAGAATTTTGGATATTCTGGCTATGTGCATAAGATCTTCGAATCTTGATAACCGATAATTTCAGGTAGTAGTGTATCGGGGGGGTCCCTATTTGGATTTTGCTTACGAGACATACCACCCATTAATCCGAGCGAATGTTGAGAGATGTGTTGTTCACTAGGGAATGTCTTTATCACTTTAGTTAACACACATGTATGTGGTTGAATGTATGAGATGAGAGCCTATGATACACGACATGTAGAGTCGAGCAGTGCTGTGTCGAAAGCACAGAAACATTTTTTTTTACACCAATAGTTGATGGGTGGGGAAGTCTTGAGGAGAACAAAATCATTTAGTAGGGTACTTTAGGTTAGCCATATGGTATATACATGCTAAGAATGCGGGGTCGGGCTTGAGATAAGTATGTTATGTGTGGAACAGTAGAGATGATTGTACAGTTGCGCACGGGATATGGGGTGTAGGGGCACCCTGAATAATTGAAATTTTGGTATCGTCTGTGATGAGAAGTCTTAGAAAGATGTTGTAAACATGTCTATGGGACATTTAGAAAAACAAATGGAAATGTGGGAGAAACTAAACTTTGTTCGAGAAAAGATATAGTCTGACTATGTGTGTATCACGAGGAAAACCCCACAACTGAGGTAAGTTATGTTGGGAACAAATGGAGTCTCACCTAGTTGAATGCGTAGAGTGGTTCACGCATATATAGGTTGTTAAAAATTCTAATAGAGGAAAAAGAGCCTAGGAAGTGCGCAATTTTGGAGCAAATGCATGAACCATAATTTTTATATATCTCAGAATAAGGGGAGTCAGATGTTCACGTGACCTCAGATGTTGAGTCTGTTGACTTCTGGTTGAGTGAGAAATAGTGAAGTTGTCTCTAAGTGCGCCACTCGTAAAAGGAAATGGTTGATCCGA
The DNA here is from genome assembly GCA_949130495.1 of Sambucus nigra. Lineage (NCBI taxonomy): Eukaryota > Viridiplantae > Streptophyta > Magnoliopsida > Dipsacales > Adoxaceae > Sambucus > Sambucus nigra. The sequence goes on along the minus strand of OX422217.1, from coordinate 238,135,647 downwards.
TACTACCGACCCGAATGTTATGATAGATTGATAATTCTAGGGACGGAATTAATACGCAGATTGATAAAGTTCATTATTAAATTATCAAAATCGCGAAGTACTCAGGATTTTCTTTGGGTTGTGATATGAATTGTCCACAGACAAAATAATCGTTAGTATTTTAGGGTGTGTTACATTACTGGGCAGTATTCCCAGCTTGTTATTAAAGAGAAGAAATGAATCGGCACAAGGTGCCTCCCAATACTGTTGTAATCGTAGACCGATGGATAGTCGGGAGGGGTGGCAAAGAATGTGGCAGTCTACGAAAATTCATGTCTTAGACTTTTGGAGTAATTCGAAATATTAACTACAACTATTAGGGTGGAATGTGATGACTCGTAGCAGGATATTAATTGTGAAGTGACTTCTGAGGTTTAATAGGGAGATTTTTTTTGCCCATCTTTGATAGTTGAAAAAGGGGAAATAGCAAGTTTCTCGAACCCGAAGTGATTCATGATCAACTGAAAAGGATTGAGTCAACCAACATAATTTTCATATAGGTCATAAACGTAGTGAGAGTATATTGAAGTGAACCAAAATTTTGAGGGCTGGCATGAGTAGTCAGGGATTGTTGAGGACGTATCCCGCGAGGAGGGATAACTTGGTATGGAAATACGGGAAATTGGTACGTATAGAAGTGAGGCCTCTTCTAACATGGAGATAATAGAGCCAGTGGAGTGTAGGCTTGTCTTTTGAGACATTGTTATCAAATTCACGATAGTTTTGCATGTCATTATATAATCGAGACCTTAAGTATAAAGGAATATATCAGTATGTAAGGGATTGAATGATCTTGTTGCTAAATCATGGGTTGTAGTGAGTAGACCTTCAGTCAAAATGGTACCATTAGTGTAGGTATAGTGGAAATAGCAAAAGATTATCGTGAGTAAATTTTGAGTACATTCGGATGAGTCTTGTGCAAGGATCTGAGGTGGTAATGTAGGGCATCATAATGCCGAAGAGTCTACTTAGGAGCGTGAGGATGAGGTTACTTATACTAGGTATTCTTTTTTGAATTTCGGGATGAAATTTTGTTATTAAGGGGGAAGTATTTAATACCTCATAATTTATATGATTTTTATATTGGCATTAATTGGGATTTATCAAATTAATTTGAGCAATTAATCTAAATTAAAATAAATATTAATTAGCGATACAAGGGTTGATATTTATTTGTATTGCATATTACTTTGTGAACAATTAATAAATTGATAAGAAAGTATTATGATTGTCGTGAGAGAGAAATACGCAGTTAGAGTAAATTTAGTCAGGACGTGCGTGTCAGTCGGGTCGGGACTTAATTTTTGGAAGTAAAAGAAAATTTTATTTTAGATAATTAAAATGGTCATTTTGAGTGCGCTAGTGCTTCCGGAAGGGTCTAAATAGTCAGAAAAGTGTACCCGGGGGTTTGGTTTGGGTCTCGAGGATTTTTTAGGCCAAACTGGTACCCCAAAGGGGTATTTTTATCTTTTGAAATTTTAGGGAATATAGACCTACGAATTTTATAAATGTATATCAGATTATGTGTTGGGGAAGTTAGGGTTATCAATTACCAAACCCAAGTAAGGCTACATGAAGAGGAAGGAATTGGGGTTTCAGGGAGACTCTAAGGGTTTTCCACCATTCTTGCACCACCACCACCGCCGCTCGGTAGATCTGAAGGATAGGATTGCCACCCGACCACCTATCTATGAAAATTCAAACCTACATTTAGAGGCAAATATTTATCTTGCTGATTTATGAGTTGATATACCATCCATGTTAGAGTAGGATGATTATCTCATTGATTTCATGAATTTTGTCTTTAACTTGAAGATATAAATCATGTTCTTGGGTAGGAATTATGATAGACTTGACCCTTTATGCATATTTGATGAATTTAATGAATTAGTGTAACGGAGTCATGAAGAAATCTAGATTGATGTTGAAGTTCTTGAACAAAAATGATAAACTAGGTTTTTAAAGAGTAATCTTGGATTAAATTAATTGGAAGGTGTTCTTTAAGGATTTAATGATTATAATACGTTAAAAATCTTTTATATATGCTACTATGATGTTTGAGACCTTTGGTTGGGAGTTTGGGGTCATGTAAGAGTGATTTAGAGGACTAAAATTGGGTGATTCCCATAACTGTTAAAATAGAGAAGACGAGACCTATTAAAGCGAATTGCTTCGTCCGCTTGGCCAAATCGATTCGGAAAGGGAATTGATTCAGAATAAGGACAAATCGCTTCGGTTTCCTAGATCCAGACTAATTTCCCCCTTTTGTTTAGAATCCATAGGAAACAATCGAGTTAACTTTTTGAAGGAATTTTTAAATGTAATTAAGGATACTTTAATTTCCAGTCATTGTTGGTATTTAGACTCAATCACATGAGGGAGTCAGGGCTGAAGTTGATTAGGTTTAATTGGGTATTGTTTTGCGAGAAATCAAGAGAACCTAATTTGGAGAATGATATTATTTTGCGAGAAATCAAGAGAACGTATGGCCTAGACTAGTAGGGTACGAGTGGGGATCTACTGAACTAACTTAAGGGACAATTAGTAACATTTTGAGCATTGGAAAACACTCGGGATTATACGATGAGAAGTGTTATGGTAAAGTAATGATACGTAGAGTAATGGAGAGTTTTTATGCTACGTATGGATTCTTATTATTGGTCGAATGTGTACATATATGAATGATATCGATAGGTGGAGCGTGTACCTATACGGGTTATTATTATAGGTTGTGTGTATAACTATATTGAATATACATATGGATAGTTTGTGTGTATGCCTATTATGTGCTTTGTTATGTGTGTAAACATACCTACACTACCTGTTATCACGGGAGATTTTTGCATTGGGTATAGTCTTATCCTGATAAGCCCATTTGGGTGGTCTTTAGACTTGTGCCCCAGAGCATATAACGTAAATACATCCTATACAAATGTATGATAGTTTCGACGGTCAACTGGGTACATTTGGTGTGTGCATGGCCCATAGACTTGGAACTATGTTCGCTTCGAATATGTGTGATTTGATTTTATGGTTCGAGGGTGATATCCAAACCGATGTCCTTATTTAGTATGTGATGTACCAGGACTTGATAACAGAGTATGCCTGCATCGCAGGTCTCCACCTAGGGATACTATATACATATATATGATAAGAGTGATGTAAATATATACATTGGTGTGATTTATTCTACTATGGGGGTTTTAGTAGATACTATAGATAATGATATCTAAATTGATCTCAGTATATGTTAACTTCATAATTAGTTGGAAACTCTTAATACATAAGAGGGATTGGAAATTTAATAACATATTGTAAGGTAAATACGAGTGGGCATAGACAATTAATAGATGAGAAAAGACTTAAGTCAAACTAGTTAGGCGGGGTAGAGTAACTAGGTTGGTTTAGAAGAGTATGTTAGGCATGCACAATAGTTGAGAGGTGATAATCTCAAGTGAGAGAATGTGAAACTAGAATGTATATAATATGTACTCTTCAAATAAATTTTAAATACTTGCTAAAATGTTTCAAACTGTTTTACTTGGGCTCTGACCCGTTTTAAATCTATTTTTGTAAAAACATTTTAGGTGCCCAGCCACAGGGACGCCAAGCTTAGGAGTTTGTTTACTTGACCTGCTGCAGCTGCTGTGGAAGTTGCAGGAGCTTGGTATTAGACGCCTCCACATCTTTCAGTTCCTATTCTGCATTTTATCTATTCCACTCAAGCATGTCGCCTATTCTTAGTCGGTGGTTATTATTGGGACATTGTACTTTTATTTATTTCCAACATTGGATTTACATCTTATTAATGGATGACTGTAGTGGGATTATATCTGGAGTGTTATTTTAGACTCAATTATATATTTATGTCGTTATATAATTAATCATTATTATGTCTATGGAATGGTGAATGTGATGTATTTGGTTTATATTAATTAAATGTTAATAAAAATAATTAAAATTTTGACACCGGGACATTAGGGTATTAGTAATTAATTGGATTTTGACAGTGATTCTGAGAATGGAACCATTAGTGATTCCTATTTAATTTAATAATCGACTGATCACCCAAGATTAGAATATGTGGGGTGTCACATTTTCCTTATGCTTAATCTTTGATATATATTAACATGTGTTATGATCATCTTAGTATCTTATGATCAAATGCTTGCGTAATAGTTGATATTATATGCTCATAGTTTGAGTTATGCTTATGTTGCCGAACTATTTGTTATTGAATGCTTGCTTCACATCATTGCTTGATATATTTATTTTTCCTTTATGATTGCTCATGTTCACTTAGGGGGAGATATGGTTTTATTGGGGAGAAATGTCTTGTTATTGTGCATCTTATTCTTTGTCTATTCCTAAAGAAAAAAGTTGGGAGAAATAGTATCTAACTCTTTTCATGTGGAGGAGATCTTTAAATTAGGGGAGACGTCCTTTTTTTAGGTAGAGATGGTTAGACAAAGGGGAAGGGTTTTTCATATGCAGTTTATGTATTGTTATATTCTCTTTGAATTTGAAGGTCTGTTTAAGTCAGTGCGAAAAAGGTTTACATAAGAGTAAAGGTACCCATGTTTATTTCGTTCAAGCATCTATAACTTTTTTACTCTTGGGGTTGGGAATTGAGTCCTAATGAGCTTGACATACCAGTAGGTTTTTGTTTTGAGTTTAATACCAGAATAGCCAAACGGGGAGATTTGTAAAGATAAATTTCTGAATCGATTCAATTTGTATATATAGGCTTTATTTCATGTTTGGACAAAACTTGTTTGAGGCATATGTTAGGACTTGAGTTAATTTTCCTTTAATCCTATGACATGTTATTGGATATTGTAGTGGCCAAAGATAAAGTGTACATCATGTTTCGAGCAAAGTTTCATCTTCATTATCCAAGGGATCTCAATTGGGTATGAATACATGTTTATATTTCATCTTGGATTTTGTTTTGGATGTTAGGATTTTAAAAAAAATATTTCATTAATTTAAAATGATTTTGTCGTTTTTCATATTTTTTAGAAGAAACATATTTTTTTCGCAAGGTCATTATGATGACACTGGTTGCCATTCAAACGAGTTACGGTACCTTGTTAGAATATCTTTGACTGAACTTTGAAAGAACCATTTCCTCATCATTCTAAAATTTCATTGGATAATTCGTTGGATAGGTGTTCAAATGGGATGCTATACTTTGTTCGAATGAGATGTTTTGTAAATTTTTGTTTGATTCAAGATTTTCCAAATGTCTTTTCATCCTTATCTCATTTTTGGAAAACCTCCCTTAAATAGGAGTGTGGAGCAACAACATTTTGTGAGACTTTTCCTAGATTTTTTAAGTCATCAAACTTGTTTAAACTGCTCTTTAAGTTTCTATGTTTGCTTTGAGAATGCAATTTCCAAACCACATCCCTAGTTTACACCCACGTTTGAGATCCAAGGATACTACATCTATATGTGTGTTTGAGATCTCTTCTCTGTTTCATCAAAATGGGTTTCTCTTCATACTGTGAGAATTTTCTACAGTGGATATCTTATTTGGTGTTGTGAGGAGGCCAGACTGGTCACGAGACATGTAAGATCGGTGGAATATCGAGACGTAGGAAAGTTCCTATATTGTGTGGTTGTTGGATGGATTCCAATAGTGGCTATGAAGAAGGTAACACGGGACAAATAAGAACATCGGCTTGAAGACATCACGTCTTTGAGTAAATCTAATTTTTCAATATAACTAGACCTATATCCTAGTAAACTTGTGTGGCTAGGCCGTCCAAGGTTATTCCCATTGTGGGTTTTCCTCATACATTATCCTATTATATTTACTTATTTTATTATTTCTTTACTCACCTAGATGCATGATTACGTCAAGACTAAAATGGTACGTTGTTTTACACAACATTTGTGGTTTTCAAAATTGGTGCAATTTAGTTAAAAATTATGAAAATAAATTTTAGTGGTGTTTTCGCTACAAACCATAGGGCACATTAACTTTATCTATACTGAATAATCTTATGATTAGAAAAGAACATAAACCACTTACCTAATAAATAGTGTCTTGAGATACGGAGACCAAACACCACCTATGCTAACTCTAAATCATGGGTGGGGTAATTTCCTGTGACAACCCGCATACAAAAATAATAGGTGGCCAGCCCAATACTCCAATAATCACAGGAATCATAGATGGTCCATTCTTAGCATCACTGACGATTAAAATAATAGTATGAGATAACCACCAATCATTTTAGAAAATGGACTGTCAATTTAAAAATTTAGAAAGTAAAAGAAAAACCCATAGACAATCCCATTTGCAAAAACGGTGGATACCAAAAATCAATGGATAAAGAATGACAATATAATAAATATCACCGAATAAGCTGTCGATGAACAGACCAATACAAATAATTACATCGAGTATTACATTTCAATATTTACAATATAATGAATGAGTGCAATACCTTGGGCAAAACACGCCCGAATAAATATACTGAACATAACTAGAGTGCAATAGAAAGAAGCGTCTAATATAAGTAACTTACAACATCCGCAATATGCTGTAGCTCCATGACAACTGAAATGGAAATGTAATCACGGGTGTCCATGCGGTAGAGCACCTATAACGGCAAGGATATGCAGGAAGAGAGAAATATAGATACGGGTCAGGGCCCGGTTTGATATGATTACCATGTGACTAAAAATGCATGACAGTTAAGTGCGTAATTCTCTCGCAGATAACAGTAATATTTCACACCTCTCAATCTAGTAGCAACCTAGCGCAATATTATGAGATGTTCTAGTTAACCCTAAGTACTAAGGGCTAACTTTTCCCCAGTCTCAACACTATGCCCTATTCGTGCGTGGGGTGTCTCGCAAAGCGAAATCCAAACAAGGAACCCCCCCGATACACTACTACTTAGGCAAGGTTGATCGTTGAGATCCTTTAGATCCTTAGCACGAAATAATCAATAAATGTATGTGTGTGCATAAGTGTGGGAGGTCACATCTACAACTACTCAAATAAATGAAATAAAACCCATCCATCATCAAATGGCACAATTCCTAATTTATTTCTTTAGGAATATACATATAAATGGTACAACATTTTATCAAATGTTTACCAAATTACATTCATCATATACTATTTCATTTCGAAATTCCATTCCTTATCAGGAAATATAATCATAGTTTTTATGCTCTTTATGGCATTTATCTAAATTCCACGTCTTGTAAAAATCTCTTCCTTATCAGGAATATATATTCATCATTACATGCTCTTTATGGCATTTCATCGTGCTCTTTGTGGAAATTTCTCATGCTCTTTGTGGCATTTCAATTGTGCTCTTTATGGAACCCATCATACATGAAGCCCAACTTGATTTAGAATAGTTATAAATATATATATATATATATATATATATATATATATATATATATATATATATATATAACGATTCTAAGACCGCCCGTCCGGGTTTCCCCACTGTGCGCGCCCCTAAATGGCTATCATCTTCCAGGGCCTCCAAGACAACCTGGGATCCTATCGAAACGTCGGGAAGCGACCATGTGCCTGCGGGATAGTCAAGACCACACCCAGAATCTCCTAACCAGCGCAGAAATATATATAACAACAAATTCTCACATGGCCTAGGGACTATATCCACCCTGCATTCATTAGCCAGGGGGCTTCACCACAATGCGCGCAACTTCCCTTATGATAGCGATTTAGAGAGGTGTGTATCCATAAATTAACATTTATGAAAAACATTACTTTTTCCATTTTGAAAACTTCCAATTTTACTTTTCCCAAAAATCATTCATTTAGACATTAAGCACCAAGTTTTAGAAGGTGCAATTTCATTCTGATTAAGTCATATTTTATTAATGACCTAAGACCCAAAGTGCCATTAACTTCAACCTAGCCTCGAAGAGTTCATATAATTTCGTAAACCCTCAAAGTGAGTCTCCATGGAGGAGTGTCTCCCAAAAGCTCAACATTAATATTTTAACTTCCAATTTATCTTTAGGTCAACCTCCTATATCATTCGGATATTAACCTATAAAAACTAGCCCTCGGGTATCCCAAATATCCACTCTTAGCCTAGGACATTATTCTACCCAATACAACCCTCTAGGACTCCCCATTACTTCCCAAAGGAAGGTTCCTAAACCTTGAACCTAAAAGAAAAGGGCTAAAACAAAACTAAAAAAATCTCTCTTTTTCAGAAGGGGTCGATCGATCGACCCCTGGCCGTCGATCGATCGAAGGCTTCGATCGATCGATCCCCCAGGCTCGATCGATCGATCCTGGCGGACAGCTTCTTCTCCGAGAAGCTGTTTCGGCCATTAACGAGCCATCCAAGCTTCTACCCGCTATTTCACCCAACCACAACAACAAATACTACTATAAAATCATTTCTAAACATCAAATAACCAATTATTTCTCTTCAAATCAAATTAAAACACAAGATTAATGGATTAAACACCAAAATCTACAAAAACCCATTTATGGTTTAAACCTCCCAAAACTTAACTACACATGCAGATTTATCACATTAAATCAATATCTAGCAAGTAAGAAACTTGCCTCGAGGTTCGTAGTCTCGGATCACCTCCGAAAACGACGAAATCCGGCCCAAATCTTCCATTTTCTCTCTTTCTCTCTATTTCTCCCAACTCTCTCTTCTCTCTCTCTCCTTTGGCTTCTCTCACAAAGAATGAAGAAAAAGAAAAGGGGGTGGGGGATTTATACGGGTCTCAAAACATAAACCCCCAGTTTTAATTGCTAATACACCACTAAAATGACTCGTAACCACTTAATTGAGCCATAACGCGTAAAAAGTGCCGGAAACCCAAAAATACAACATGACACTTATTTCGACTATCTCGACTATTCTAAAAACAACCGCACCCCCTATTTTGGCATTCGGGAAAGTGTGAACTATTTTTACGTCCCAATTTCATTTTATTTCATTAATTATACCCAAATTTAAATATAGGTCATAACCGTCGTTTTACACATAACAATGCAATAATACACAATATAATGCCATTTACCTTCTCATAACGGTAAATAGGCAAAACATAGTAAATATTATCCCTAAGTCTCACGGGAAATAATATTTACTCCAACATCCCCAATTTTATAAAATTAGCCCATCAGGCAAAATAGTATAAAATAGTCGCTCAAAAACCTGGGTTGTTACATACTCCCCCCCTTAAAGGGGAATTTTGCTCTCAAAATTCAGGCGTAACCCATAACCATATAAAGGGTATACTATGCTAAAAATCGTGCTACCATACTAGCAAACCCCTCTGCAGTGCAGCGTCCCCATAGGACTCAGACTAAGGTCATTACTATTCGATCTCAGATCCCAACATCATGCTATAACATAGCGCCAAATCATTCCTCATGAACTATCGATCCCACCCTTCTACTAAGGGATAAGATACTTACACAATCTCGGCACACATTGCCTTACTTCGAAACACACTACGCCCTTACTAGGGAATGATTACACTAACTTACAATCGCTAACCCCAACACTACTAACTCCTATTCGCATTGGCGTAGCCCTCGGCATAGCTCTCAAACGAATTCGGCTCCATGAGCCCAATCTTGAAAAAGATATTCTCGGACTACTCCAAGCCCAAAAATATACTATTCGCTGTTTCCATTCCAACGAACAAACAAGGCACACTGGCAACTATACTAGGCTACACACGGCATCATGCTTATCGAAAATGATCCGAACTATAGTACGGAAATTCGATCCATAAGAACTACTACTCCAATCCTTCCTTTAAATCAAACCCACCCATCCGCTTATGGGTGGTAGGATATACCCCATATCCACACGGTTCCCATTTCTTCCTGGAAACTTTACCAGTACCTCGACACGAATGTCTCTCTTAGTTCACCACTGTTTCTAGGAACCGCAAACAGTTCTAGAACTCCACCACGCAGGGTTGGGCGTACTCCTCTACAATTAGTCCACCCATTTCCATTGAGTAAGCCGCGATTGGTCCACTGATCTACAGTTTTCTCAACTAGGATCATGACCGTTGCATTATCGGCAATTCGATAGAAATGTCCACGGATATTCCCGTCCTCGTTCCATGCTACTTTCTACACACAAGTAGGTTAAAGGGTCAATCACGGACCCAAATGCTCTTACAATATAGCCCCCTCGATTTAACTCGTACCATTGGCATTCCATGCCATGATTAAACTCTCAGAAAGTTTTCTACTCGGCGCCTATACTACCCCTGTTCGCATTGCCTTAGCGAAAGGGAATATCCTATCGATAGTCCTTCACAATCACAAACTTGTTGCTCGTGAAAAGACCCAAATTCCTGCCCAGGAAGTAGTGCTTCTAATTCCTTAGGGAAAATACTACCGCTATGAACTTTAAATCAAGCGTGGGATGACACTTCGTAGAAGTGTGAGACACACGAATAATAGGTCAATGCCCCCGTATTAGTACATCCCGTTCCTGGCTAAGACTCGTTCTTTAAATCCACTCTCGATCATAACAACACGAGTGCAGGAGAAAAAGTCAGCTTATACTTCAACTCCTCAAAAGTAGGTTACCAACGTAACCCTCTATCTACGAGAGGCCTCACCACTAATGGCCTATCGTTCCAATTAGCTCGAGATTCCATACTTCTTGTCTAGGGACCAAATCCTACTTAGAGTTAACCCACACCCTATTGTGGTCAACTCCCTACCACCCTCCTAAACTTAACGTCACATGCCCTAAGGGCCTAGCGTCCTAAGAATCCTAAGGTCGATCTATATTCTATCTAGTCGAGTCGTATAAGTATAATACTAAATATATCCCTAGTGTCCAAGACCTTTCCCGACTTCCGACATTAGCTCGGTTTCATGCATGGGACGTCTCGCCGAAGCAAAATCCAAACAAGGAACCCTCCCGTTACACTACTACCTCGCATTGTCGGTCGTCGAGAAGTAACGGTCGAAGACACATGATCGGGAACAACGAAATCCTAACTCAAAACTCTACTAATACATATATACTTCTACGTCCTACCATAACAATCAACTAAGGCATTCACTTTCAGTAAAATGCCATAAACACTTTATCCCAAAATACACATATACCTCTATACAAATGGCCTTCTCATTAAGGCACAACCGTAAGTCTCTATCGGACTTTCATAACCTTAGTCTTCCCCACATCGATCAGAGGAAAACTATCATAGTGCTCATATATCGCACATCAACTTAGCCCTTAATCACTCATATACGTGATTCTTGGCTAAACCTTCCAACCCAGCACTTAACCAACAGAAAATGAAAGAAAGAACAGAAAAGAAAAGAAAATGCACATCTCTCCACTCCCAACGTCGTTAAGGTTCATGCGTGGAGCATCTCGCCGAAGCGAAATCCAAACAAGGAACCCCTCCACACAATCCCCTCAACTAGCCGGTCGTGGAGATAAGGCACAACATACACAAGAAAAGCAAACAAAGCAAGTAAATAGAATAAAACAAAAATAAAGGAAACTATCTACATACCGTAAACCACCTCTATAAAGTCTCGACCCGTATCCAGGGGAGATATTATAGAACAACTAGTCCTTCTCCCAGAACTAGAAATAGGATAGCCTCGCGATTTATTCGCTTGCTATCACACCAACCCCATCTAAGAAGATCCCTACTCGTATGATACATATAATAAAAGTAGTACATACCACACATATCATCACTCGCCCCATAACGAGTGAAAGGAAAATACAAAACTTCCCTATCATGGAAGTCATATAGATATATTCACTATATATATATAAAAATATACATCGATACTACCACAAGCTCGATATACACACCCGAATCTAGGGTTAACACCATACTTCTCCATCTTACCTTAAGGAATGCACCACTCGCACCCTAGTTGGAAATCCCACCAACATACTAGCCAATCTCCTTGGCTACTACCAATGGTCACAAGACACGTCACTCAAGTCTTATCTGAACCAAACTACTTCCATCAATGTCTCCACTAGGAGTCCCATCCCTGCTGGTTATCTTCGATCGACAAGATCAGAACGCGTAGTTCCCTTGACTTCTTCAGTAAAGAGAACATTTGACCAACCTCCCCGACCTTAGCTCCACGAGTCTTCCCCGGGTGGATGTCCACCAATGGGGTCTCATGAACACTACTTCTCCGGAAGTGTTACCAACACTTACTTACTAGCCTAGCATTTCCACAAAAAGGCTCTTTCTTATGGGCAAAACATTCTGCCCCACCATAAAGAGGCGACTATCATTTCCGCCACTTCAACCTTACTCCAATGGGTGAAAGGTTCTCTTCAAACCCTCACACCTGGGGACTTCTATACCCATCCCTTAGGCCAAAACTCTCGGGCCTTACGTTCTCACCGAACGAGGCTACACTTCCTCTATCCAACCGAACTTCAATATGGGGTCCTTGTCAAGGACCTCTCAACTTCGAATTGACATTGCTTGGAATCCCAAGCATAGTACCACTCTCTACCGACAACGGTACTTGGGAAAACTATTTTCACCGTACTTAGTAGTCACGGCAGCAATATAAAATAATGCTAGAAAGGGAGAGACCTCCAAAGTGGCCCTTATTCCCGACCACAGCCTACAGCGTATAGTAATCCCATCCTATGACGTCTTCACCACGGCCTTCCTCAACGCCCTTCATCTGACGACTTACAAGTCTCACCTGAACGCGCAGAAGATCTTCGGGATTCTCATACCATAGCAGGAGAACGAAATCTCACAAGAGAATTCAACGACCTTATTCCTAAGGCTCTACATCAAACAGAGAGAAACGCAGAAGACGTAGAACATCCGCACAGATTCCTAAGGACTCTAGAACCTAATGCTCTGATACCATCTGTGACAACCCGCATACTAAAATAATAGGTGGCCAGCCCAATACTCCAACAATCACAAGAATCATAGATGGTCCATTCTTAGCATCACTGACGATTAAAATAATAGTATGAGATAACCACCAATCATTTTAGAAAACGGACTGTCAATTTAAAAATTTAGAAAGTAAAAGAAAAACACTTAGACAATCCCATTTGCAAAAACGGTGGATACCAAAAATCAATGGATAAAGAATGACAATATAATAAATATCACCGAATAAGCTGTCGATGAACAGACCAATACAAATAATTACATCGAGTATTACATTTCAATATTTACAATATAATGAATGAGTGAAATACCTTGGGCAAAACACGCCCGAATAAATATACTGAACATAACTAGAGTGCAATAGAAAGAAGCGTCTAATACAAGTAACCTACAACATCCGCAATATACTGTAGCTTCATGACAACTGAAATGGAAATGTAATCACGGGTGTCCATGCGGTAGAGCACCTGTAACGGCAAGGATATGCAGGAACAGAGAAATATAGATACGGGTCAGGGCCCGGTTTGATATGATTACCATGTGACTAAAAATGCATGACAGTTAAGTGCGTAATTCTCTCGCAGATAACAGTAATATTTCTCACCTCTCTATCTAGCAGCAACCTAGCGCAATATTATGAGATGTTCTAGTTAACCCTAAGTACTAAGGGCTAACTTCTCCCCAGTCTTAACACTATGCCCTATTCGTGCGTGGGGTGTCTCGCAAAGCGAAATCCAAACAAGGAACCCCCCCAATACACTACTACTTAGGCAAGGTTGATCATTGAGATCCATTAGATCCTTAGCACGAAATAATCAATAAATGTATGTGTGAGCATAAGTGTGGGAGGTCACATCTACAGCTACTCAAATAAATGAAATAAAACCCATCCATCATCAAATGGCAAAATTCCTAATTTCTTTCTTTAGGAATATACATATAAATGGTACAACATTTTATCAAATGTTTACCAAATTACATTCATCATATACTATTTCATTTCGAAATTCCATTCCTTATCAGGAAATATAATCATAGTTTTTATGCTCTTTATGGCATTTATCTAAATTACACGTCTTGTAAAAATCTCTTCCTTATCAGGAATATATATTCATCATTACATGCTCTTTATGGCATTTCATCGTGCTCTTTGTGGAACTTTCTCATGCTCTTTGTGGCATTTCAATTGTGCTCGTTATGGCACCCATCATACATCAAGTCCAACTTGATTTAGAATAGTTATAAATATATATATATAACAATTCTAAGACCGCCCGTCCGGGTTTCCCCACTGTGCGCGCCCCTAAATGGATATCATCTTCCAGGGCCTCCAAGACAACCTGGGATCCTATCGAAACGTCGGGAAGCGACCATGTGCCTGCGGGATAGTCAAGACCACACCCGGAATCTCCTAACCAGCGCAGAAATATATATAACAACAAACGCTCACATGGCCTAGGGACTATATCCACCCTGCATTCATTAGCCAGGGGGCTTCACCACAACGCGCGCAACTTCCCTTATGATAGCGATTTAGAGAGGTGTGTATCCATAAATTAACATTTATGAAAAACATTACTTTTTCCATTTTGAAAACTTCCAATTTTACTTTTCCCAAAAATCATTCATTTAGACATTAAGCACCAAGTTTTAGAAGGTGCAATTTCATTCTGATTAAGTCATATTTTATTAATGACCTAAGACCCAAAGTGCCATTAACTTCAACCTAGCCTCGAAGAGTTCATATAATTTCATAAACCCTCAAAGTGAGTCTCCATGGAGGAGTGTCTCCCAAAAGCTCAACATTAATATTTTAACTTCCAATTTATCTTTAGGTCAACCTCCTATATCATTCGGATATTAACCTATAAAAACTAGCCCTCGGGTATCCCAAATATCCACTCTTAGCCTAGGACATTATTCTACCCAATACAACCCTCTAGGACTCCCCATTACTTCCCAAAGGAAGGTTCCTTAACCTTGAACCTAAAAGAAAAGGGCTAAAACAAAACTAGAAAAATCTCGCTTTTTCAGAAGGGGTCGATCGATCGATCCCTGGCCGTCGATCGATCGAAGGCTTCGATCGATCGATCCCCCAGGCTCGATCGATCGATCCTGGCGGACAGCTTCTTCTCCGAGAAGCTGTTTCGGCCATTAACGATCCATTCAAGCTTCTACCCGCTATTTCACCCAACCACAACAACAAATACTACTATAAAATCATTTCTAAACATCAAATAACCAATTATTTCTCTTCAAATCAAATTAAAACACAAGATTAATGGATTAAACACCAAAATCTACAAAAACCCATTTATGGTTTAAACCTCCCAAAACTTAACTACACATGCAGATTTATCACATTAAATCAATATCTAGCAAGTAAGAAACTTGCCTCGAGGTTCGTAGTCTCGGATCACCTCCGGAAACGATGGAATCCGGCCCAAATCTTCCATTTTCTCTCTTTCTCTCTATTTCTCCCAACTCTCTCTTCTCTCTCTCTCTCCTTTGGCTTCTCTCACAAAGAATTAAGAAAAAAAAAGGGGGTGGGGGATTTATACGGGTCTCAAAACATAAACCCCCAGTTTTAATTGCTAATACACCACTAAAATGACTCGTAACCACTTAATTGAGTCATAACGCGTAAAATGTGCCCGAAACCCAAAAATACAACGTGGCACTTATTTCGACTATCTCGACTATTCTAAAAACAACCGCACCCCCTATTTTGGCATTCGGGAAAGTGTGAACTATTTTTACGTCCCAATTTCATTTTATTTCATTAATTATACCCAAATTTAAATATAGGTCATAACCGTCGTTTTACACATAACAACGCAATAATACACAATATAATGCCATTTACCTTCTCATAACGGTAAATAGGCAAAACATAGTAAATATTATCCCTAAGTCTCACGGGAAATAATATTTACTCCAACATCCCCAATTTTATAAAATTAGCCCATCAGGCAAAATAGTATAAAATAGTCGCTCAAAAACCTGGGTTGTTACATTTCCCTCATGAGGCCTAAGCTTACAGGAAGCGTAGGATATGGGCAGGTCTTCCAACATCAAAATTACTCTAATTCCCTAAAGTGATGCATCAGTTTATACGAAGTACTCTACTTCGCCCCGTGGTAAAGAAAGTAAGGAAGCTATCATGAGTCTTTTCTTTAGCTCTTTAAAAGCTCTCTGGCAGTCATCACTCTAAAAAAAGGGTACCCCCTTCTGTGTGAGGTGAATTAGTGGCCCAAAAATCTTTGAGAAATCATTAATGAACCTCCTGTAATACCCAACCAAACCAAGAAACTCCTTGAATCCTTAGGTTTTGTTGTCTTCCCACACCCCATCACGACCATCATCTTGTTAGGATCCACCGAAATTCCAGTATTCCACATAACGTGCCCTCAAAATTGAAGCTCTCTCAACCATAATCCAGACTTGGAGAACTTGGCACACAACTTATTCTCCTTAAGTGTCTGTAAAATTGTTCTCAAATAGTGCTCTTATTTCTCATCAGATTGAGAATACAATAATATGTCGTCAATGAACACTATGATGAACTGGTCTTGAATTTGGCAGAACACCCTGTTCATCAAATCCATAAACACTGTTAGTGCATTAGTCAACCTAAATGGTATGAATCAGAATCATAAGATCCATATCACATCTTAAAGTCCATATTTGGAATATCCTCCTCCTGAATCTATACTTAATGATACCTCGATCACAAGTTAATCTTTTAAAATAGTGAAGTTCCCTTCAACTAATTCAACATATCATAGATACGTGACAATGGATACTTATTCTGTATAGTGACATTATTTATCTCATGATAGTCCACACAAAGCCTTAGAAAATTATTATTAGTGTTCACAAATAACACAAGAGCTCCCCAAGGAGATATACTCATATGTATGAACCCCTAAATTAAGAGTTGTTAATCTACTCCCTCAACTCCTTCATATTTAATTGAGTCATCCGGTACAGTGACCTTGCAACGATCCGAGTACCGACACTAAAATTAGAACAAAGTTTCTCTCTCATGCTGGTGGTTGCCTCGGTACCTCATCAAATAAATTTCCTAGAAAATAGGTATTGACTCTAATGATATAGTGACCCCTTTTAATGTACATGCATCGATATAATACAAGTGAGTTTTAGACCCTCCTTCAAACTTAGCAATTGCAGTGAGGAACATCTCCTACCTTGGAATGGAAAATGTGATCATCCTCCTGATGCAGTCACTCCGCATGTTATACAGTGCCAACCAATCCATACTAAATATGACATTATATGTTTGCATGTTTAAAATAAACAAATCAATCGAAGGACAAATGTCCAATCTCAACTGCCACATCTCTACAAACATGATTTGAGGCAGCACACCTACCCACTGAGGTATCCATGTGCATAAAAACATTGATAGAAATATATAATAACCCTGAAGTCATGGAAAAAGAAATACTTAGAAAAGAGTGTCATTCTCCTATGTCAAGTAAATCTCGTGCATAACTACCATAAACGTAAAACATACCCTCAATGTCCTGTGGCGGGGCATGTTGATCCTGGTAGTAAATGTTAAACACACATCCAGAATGTAGTTGAGGGTGTACTTATGATGGAACTTTAGAATATGGAGGAGTGAATTCCTTATACTAAGGTGGTGGTAATGCCGTGGGGATGACACAACCTGTTGTTTCCCTTATAAAAATTTTCCATGACCAGCCTGATTACCCTTAGGGAACCTCTTGAATGAGTGTCCATAATTGCCACATGTAAAACATACAACCCTAAATGATGGTACCTACTGTCCCTAATCTTGCATCCCTTATCCCTATAGGACCTTCTCTCTTTATTCATAGACCTGTTGGCCCTACTGGAAACGATGCCCTTAGCTCGGATGGCTTTATAGACCTGGTCCCTGGACACCTTGGTGATTTTATCATATGATCCTCTAAATATCTTAAGGGGTTTCTCCCCCTGTGGCGAACTTCTTTAATTTTGTGAAACTCTATGTGCTCAGGACTACTCACCACTATCCCCAGTCTTTGTCCCTTGGCTGGTCCTAACCTTCTCTTTCCAGGAAGATTTTTCTCTCTGATAGTCATGAGAATCCTAATAATAAATCAAATCTAAGTCCACTACCTGAGTGAAAGTAATGAAGGTAGGGTTGTTAAGTAACACCTAGATAACCCTCCACGTAAGGCCCCTGATGAAATGATCCATTTTCTTTGTCCTTGTATTAACCTCGTTGGGTGTAAAAAAATTAAGGTCGGTAACCTATAGCTCGTACTCCATTACACTATGATCCTCCTACAAGAACCTCATAAACTACGACCTCATACTAATCTAAAGATATGGTTGGAAGTACTTTCCCTCAAGCTTTCCCCCAAAACTGATGTATGGTCATACTTGACCTATCCTCATTTGTGGTCATCGACTCTATAGAGCATCCTCAACTAGCTTGAAACTATCAAGCATTTGATTTTGGACCTTCGAGTAATCTACAAAACGTATATGTTTCTTCATATCTCATCGCTATTATGGGGAGATAATGGGGTTTGTAGATCCTACAAACTCTATCAGGTTTCCTTTATCAAAGTCACTCATGACTTTCTCCTCGGTTGAAGTGGTATGTGAGGAAGGTACAACCACAGGTGATTGCTAATCCTGGAGCATGGGGGACATGATAGTTGCTACTATTTTCATAATAATAAGTACCAAGACTATTAGTGCAAGTGCTAGCAGCAGCACTAGCCCTTGCGACCGTTGTTGTGGTTATGATGCCTCTGACTCGGAACTTATGGACTATCTTTGCTGTAAGGTTCCTCTGTGTGTTCACCATTTAACAAGTCAAGAAAAAACCATGTCATCTCTCAAACAAGATTATAAAATCCTAAACAATAAATATCAAAAGTATAAAAAAAAATGCGAAAAAGCGATGGACACACTTAAGACAATATGACACTAAAACTTGGAATGCTCTGATAGCAACTGTGATACTTCATAAAGTTCATAACTAGATTGATCAATTCTAAATATAAATAATACAAGAGTCTAAATAATTTGTATCATTCCAAGAATGACTGGAATAAAATACAACACAACTATAATAAGATGATAGCAATTGAAAGTACCTTCTTTTGTCCCTTGTTTGCTGGGTCAATTTTGAAAAAATGTCCTAAATTCCCTTAGTTTCATATTATGCATGTGACTCCACCCCTTGGGCTTTTGTATGATGACTTTTGTACCCTTCAGTAGCTTTTGATGTTTACTCTTTTGACCTCACTTTTTTTATTTAAATGTCCACCCAATCCCTTTCCACCATCTCTATAAATAGAGATCTCAGTTCAATTGTTTTTTAAGAGGCCTTTTTTAAATATTGAAGGAAAAATTTGACTAAATTTTGGCTTAAGTTTTTCTCTCTATATTTTTAATTTCTTACCTATCCTGAGAGATATTTTAAATGTTTCATACTATGCTTTATACCATACATATTTAGTGAGGATGGGTGTTTAAGTTGAGTGATTTTAGGATTTTTTGAATGTGGTGTTGAGACGTTTTGAGCCCGTGTGGTTATGGAGCTTGAATATTTCTACGATACATTTTGGTAACTATCTCTTAATCCGTTTTTTTCATACAAAACCATATATTGTGTGTTTCTATGTGATTTTGGGGTTTGAATGACTTGAATGTTTTTATAATTCTTACAAACCTATTTTGGAAAGATCTATTCTCTTGTTGATCTATTAGTATGTCATTATACATACACACACACACACACACACACACACACACACACACGTATAAATATATATATATATATATATATATAAAATAATGCTCTTGTTCGGGATAATCTTCATTTTAAGAATGCGGACTAGACATGTTTAACCTAACGGTGCGCCTAAAAATTATCGACTAAATTATAGGCACACTCTCTCTCTTTTCTGGGCTCACTGCCAGGTGACACATGTCAGGTCCGCACTCTTAAAATGCGGACTAGCCCGTACAAAAGCAAGACTGTATATATATATATATATATATATATATATATATATATATATATATATATATATATATATGTGTGTGTGTGTGTGTGTATTGTTATTGATAGATCTTGTTTGGACTAAACATGTTGTACTCGTCATATAAATACTCTATACTTGGTTTGCTGGTGGTTTGTTTGTGAGGATCTTTTGGTGGATCTATAAATCACACGATTTTACTTTTCTCAGAAGGTTGAAAATAAATTTGTTGCATGACATTTATGTTCATGACTTTTGAATTAATTGCTCAAGTTTCCATGAATTTCAACTTATTAAACTATTTTTGTAACCTCTTCTCTGGATACTCTAGCTTTGAGTGTGAAGTTGTGTTGTTCTACTTGGATACTATACTATTTTGTTTGATTTAGTTGTTTGTAGGGTTGATTAATGCTTGACTTGGAATACGAGGGGTATCGGGAGTACGAGTTTATTTACACATATGTAAACAATAATATATACTAAAACTATTGTTATAGTGTACTTGTGGTATGCATGGTCTTTGGAACTAGAGTACCCCAGGTTTACTAGTATGTTGGGTCCCTCATTATCAAATACCATGGTTCTTCTCACTAGTCCCTATCTCATTTTGTCCCCATTTTATTTTGTTCAAATTTGAACATCACAACAATCTAAATTATTATTTTTGTGTGTGTGCGTGTGTGTATTTCAGCCATTGAATTTTAAAGGATTTTTATTGAAGAGTTAAAAGAGATTAAAAAAGCACGTGTAAGGCCTTGTATGGACTTTCTTATATCTTAGTCCAAATAAATAAATTCACTTTTTACCAAATTTTATCTTGATATTAATTAAAGTGAGCATGGAATATATATTGTGAAGACAAATTCAAAAACAAACAATATGGACAAAGATAGAGGAAAAATCACTTTCGAGAAAAATCTTTAATTCAGTAGTGTTTAAGATGATATGGACACTTAACGACTTACAGACAACTTATAGATCCACTAATTATAACACATAGATATCTTTAAATCTTTAACAAAAAATGATGCAGTTTAGCATCGTCCATTGGACATAGATGTTCCTTCGCAATCCACCAACTAGCCTTTGGAATATGAGATTCCCTTTTTCTTCAGCCGTAGTGCCTTAACTGCACAAATTAGCAGTAGAGAATATACATATAAGGCTTTATAACTTTGGAAAGTGTTCTTCTTAGTTTAGAAAAGTGACCTTTAAAGATCTAATGGATTTAGATGAAAAAAATATAGAGTATGATCATAAAAAGAACTCTAAAAAGGCTTATTTAAAAGTCTAATCCCGCATCTCTATTTATAAGGAAATTTGTTGCAAAGAGATAGGAATTAAAGATTTTCAAAAGATTTTTTAAAAACTAAAAATATGTGTGCTCCTTCGAATGAACAACCACGTCATTTGAATGATGTACCCTATCTCATTCGAATGGTTTCCAATGAAACATCGATTGATATTTCAAAACTAACCCAAAAGGTGACGTTCTAGATCTTGTTGGAACGTGGGAACTTAATTCTAACGACATATCCAATCTCGTTTGAACGATACGTCAATCTCGTTTAAACGAGTTAGAGAGTTTTTCAAAAATCTTTAAAAATCATTTTAAAAATATTTTGAAAATATTTAAATTTTAACTCTTTTAAAACAACCCTTGGATATATAAAGAGTTACCAAACCACCTCATAACTCTTCATGGATAAGCTATGATGACCAATCTTCAATCTTGAAATTATTACCAATGTTTCTCTTTGACTGATTGAAAGTGATCATGAAGGTGCAGTGGGGTGTAATGCGATAAGACAAATAAAAATAAATTGAAAAAACTTAACGAGATAATCAAAATAAAAATAAAATGAGCAATTATAAATTGTTCTCTTATAAATCTCCCTCTTTAGTTGTTCCGGTACAAAATACAAACCAAGAAACAAAAACGCATAAATGTATAAGTCTTCAACTGAAAAGTCTTCTTAATCAAGGTGGAATGACCTACACACATGAGACAAAAGAAATAGTCATGATGTTGTAATACCATGTATTTTTATAGCTTTTAAAATTAGGGATTTATTAAATTTTATTAAATTGGAGATTTATTAAATTTAATTGAGTTATTAATTTAATATTAATTCAAAAATATTTTTTTTATATATTTACTAGCGTGATGTGAGTTAGTAATTATTGGATATTTATCGAATATTACTGGATGAGTAAAGTAATAAATGAAATTTATTTTATTAAAATTGTCATGAGTGAATAAAATGGCAATTATGGAAATCTAAGTCAAGACGCGCCTGTGTCGTGTCGGGACTAAATCATTATTATAAAAAGTGAATAAATTATAATTTGCTCGTATGGTTGTTTCGAGTGCGCCAATTCGTCCGGGAGGGTCGAGATTGTCAAAATAATATACTAAGTGGTTTAGTTTGGGTCTCGGGGCATTTTTAGTCCTAATTGGCATCCCAGGAGGGTATGTTAGACATTTTACATTTTTAAGTAATTAAACCCACGAATTTCCTAAGGATAAATAAGCCTTTCGGAGTTTCCTGCTAGGGTTAACAAGAACAAAAGCAAAGAACGGCCATTAGAGAAGGGGTTGGAGAGCTTCCCAAGCGACTCAAGGCCAAGGACTCGATCGTTTACACCGCCACCACCGCCAAAGCGTAGATCGCGGGACAAGGAACGCAACCATACCACTTTCGTCCACAATTCAGAAACCCAAATTCCTAGGCAAGTATCTATCTTGCTTTATTTTTAGTTGATGTCTCAATCATGTTAGTCTAGGGTTGTTTAGAACTTGTTTCATGGAAGAAAGTATAGTTTTGAGACTTGAAATCACATGTTGTAGAGGAAGAAATCATATTCTGGACATCTAAATCGCATGTAGAGGATAAACCATGAATTTGTACGGATTTAGAAGTAGGAAATCTGGAAAAGAAATGGTAGGATTGAAAGAAAAAGAAATAAAAATTAGGGTTATTGAAGTTCAGGAAAAATTGTTGCAATTGATGAATTGGGACATATTTTAATCTCCAAGCTTTCTCCTCTCTCTCTTCCTTTCTTCTTCTTTCTCTCTTTCTTACAAATGAGATAGGTTAATCTGTAAGCCTCTT
The DNA here is from genome assembly GCA_949130495.1 of Sambucus nigra. Classification (NCBI taxonomy): domain Eukaryota; kingdom Viridiplantae; phylum Streptophyta; class Magnoliopsida; order Dipsacales; family Adoxaceae; genus Sambucus; species Sambucus nigra. The sequence continues at coordinate 238,112,537 of OX422217.1, read as the reverse complement.
AAGCCTTTAAAGCCCAAATCCCAGTTTTAAATCGAACCATATAGACTTTAAAATCAAACTAGCTACCCAGGTTGCCCATACACCCTGTACCCGAGCTCAACTCATAAAAAATAACCCGGCTCCACTAGCCTCAAATCGTAATATAACTCTCAACAGTATAACCTACTGTAACGTACTAAATGTAAAATCTTTGAAATTTCCAATGGTTTAACTCTTCTCAATTCTTGACATATGCTACTTTCATGCAGAGGAGGTCTCGCAAGTGAAATCCAAACAAGGAACCCTCCTAATACACTACTGTGTAGCTATGTCGGGGATTGAGATCAGTTGAACCAGGATTGAGGTTTTATAAAAGATTTTTCAAGCCATAGATATTGCCCGAAGGCCTATATAACAATTTACTATAAAATAATTTCATGTCTTTCAACACACTAATCAAACACCTTATGTTCTAGACACAAGGCCCCAACGAATACAATACTCTCACCAACACCTAGATCTCAAAGCTAGAACAACCCTGAGCTAAATTCCCCACTCAAATAATGAATCTGCTAAACTCTGAACCTCCTCAACTATACAAATCCTTTACATCACATTAAAACATTACCGCAAGGTAAGTCCTTCTCTAATTGGAATACCACAATTACCTTCCCTAGCCTATCTATAAAACAATAACCTTATAACCACTACTCAACAAACCTTATTAGTCCTCACTTATAGAAATCAATAGCACAACTCTCTATTAGCTCATCACGAGATGTTATATTATTCCAAAAGATTCCATACAAAGGTTGTACTTACTCACTCCTTCCTCCAAGGAAATTATGTACACACTATGGTTATAGCGGTTAACCACTCATTATTCCTTGCATGCGACGCTCTTAATACCGCACAAAGTGTGGCCTAAACCCAAAGAAAGGTATTATACCTTATACTTCCATAATCCAATTGTTTCACTTCGACCCTGGTCCATCTACTCTTTCCAGCATAAGTCCTTCTTCCTAAGGCCTAATTCTCCTCAAAGAAACATCCTCCCAAAAATCCTTCTTAACCATCCTGAAGGACAAGGCGCTATTATGACCCCTGACAACATCCTTCAGTCCTACTCAATGGACCCAAATCTCCAAATTTCTCACTCCCTTCTTAATGAAAACTAAACTCCTGACAATGGAATAATGCCACATCTCATTTCGGTAAAAGTCAGCAACATCGATTTTCCTAACAGATGCTAGCAAATTCATCAATCTAAACCTCCCATGGGATTCACTATTTTCTTCTCCTCAGTACTTACCTAATCGAGCACAAAATTCTCCTTCTCACTCGACCACCGTCAGATCACCTTGAATCACCATTAGAAATATCCTCCTCATCTCCACCTTAATCGTGGAGAGAAAAATACTTCCATTCAAAGCGTACACAAAATCTATTATGGGTGTTGCATCTCTTATCTTGCCCCTTCCTGGACGACTTATTCTTGGCGACGTCTGAGAAGAGAGCAACTGTGTCAGAACGTCATTCAAGTGAGTACACCTCGCAGAAGGAAATAGACGTAGTGAACATAACAATCCTAATAGTAGGGCTCTATATAAAGAACGCTTGCGAAAGAACACAGAAAACTCGCACAGATCCTAAAGACACTAGAACCCGATCCTCTGATACCATCTGTGATACCCCGCTTAAATTAATAGCGGGTGGCCAACCCTATACTACATTTAATCAGGAATCTCAGATGGATCATTCTTAGCATCTACTGACGATACTAAAATAAATAAGGATAACTACCCAAAACTATAAAAACGGATGCCAAAATTAAAATAAAACATACAATGTATATCAACCCAATAATATAGAACTACTAGAAAAGGTATAATGCACACAATTTCCATGATAAAAGAAAGTGCTAGAATTAAAATAAAATGAGTACACAAAAGGAAATTTACCCGAATAAGCTGTTGGGTCACAGACAGTACAACAACCATAAAGAAGAAGTATAAACAACTACAAATAACTCTTGGGTGTAAAATCGATATTTAAAAAGAATCCTATCTAGATTTACAAAGAAGTAGGAAGAGATTACAATCTAAATTCCGCAACAGTCCGCAACTGCTACGACTCCCAAGACACTGGATAGAAAAGCATCCACGGTATCCTTACGGTGGGACGCCTGTAGTACAATACACACACACACACACACACACACACACACACACACACACACACACACACATATATATATATATATATATATATATATATAGCAAAAGAGAAATATAAACGGGTCAGAGCCCGAGGTGTAAAAATGTTTGCAGCAAGTGTATTAACCGTGCATAATAAATATAAATGCAATATTTCATAATTAAAGTGGAGTCGCACTCTTGTGAAACCCCAAACTCGCCTCTCATCTACAACGCGCACCTAATCGCGTCCTGGAACCTTAATTTAAGCTACCCTCCACATACAAGGACAACCTACCTAACTATAAGCATGGCCTATACCCTCATAACCCACCATCTTAGCATAACCCAAAAATCCATTCCATCCTAACCCCACATAAATATATATACACATATGTATATGCCTTACCAGGCTTATTGGTTCTAGTTATTTTCTTAAACAAATTATTTGTCTTAGCACAACACATATTATCATAAGTTTTAGCATAAAGAATTTATTCTCCAAATAACATTCAACTGATTCCTAAGGACAAAACTTCTCTCCACTCCCAACATTGCACTATGTTTCGTGCATGGGGCATCTCGCAAAGCGAAATCCAAACAAGGAACCCCCCGATACACTACTCCTTGACAATGTTGATCGTAGGGATCCATTATGTCCTCCACACAAACCCTACTACTAAAACTACCTAATTATTGAATACCATATCTAAATACAAAATTGAATCACTATTTAAATCCCCGGGGTCGATATAACCGCAATTTTCTCTAAGTAAGATCCTTCGACCCAGATAAACTAGTACACCAAAATCACCCAAGATGTACATACTAGAAAATTCATATCACCTTCACCTATAGTATATATATATATATTACTCTAAATATATATAAGCAATCATTCATTCCTATAACCACGTATACATAACACACGCAATGTATACTTTGCAATACACATAACATAAACGGTTATAGGATACGAAAATACTGCACCATGCTATCATCTCCCAGGAATTACTCACTTTCTCCCAGGTTACCACTTATCGAACTATTATCACACCGCCATGGTAACAAAATCAATTCTAACGTATGGGAAACGGTCATAGTTCCTAACCGGAAAGTGATAACGACTCATACCCAAGACTTCTCACCCCCAAAATAAAATCACACAAATAATAATGGACGACTATGACCTGGGGACTATAAGCTCCCTACTCCTCAAGCCAGGGGCCTCACCCACATCGCGCAACTTCCCATGATAGCATATGCTGGGTATGCTCACACAATAAGTATATATATCATTCATATACATATACCTACATATGATCACATCATATATACAAACCATCACACACGGTATAAATATTCACGCCATACACACACACACACATACACACACACACACACACATATATATATATATATATATATATATATATATAGCCGAGTTTATATATATATATATATATATATATATGAGGTTTGTAAACTCGGCTATAAGCATACATAATCCTCATTATACTAGTTGTCATCCCAAGCGTATTAACTTAATTCGTTATATAGATACGATCCCTCACTTGATGCATATTCATCTATTACCCCTATGATATGAATAGTCTTCCAATATATCCAACATTAAGGTTACTAACCCAGTCTTTAGCGTATGTAACAATCACCATACTACCCATCTATATCCGAAAGCACATTGATATATCTAATAATAATCCCGACTATAGGTGTACACCTAACTAATAGTCTGCAAGCCTCAAGCTTAAACTTAAATTAATTTTATGATTTCATCAAGTATTGGAATCCCCATTGTTAATCACACATAGATATATAGTATCTATCCCGACGAACATTACATCACAACCTATGCTAGTGATCGAGTCGGAGTACCGAGCGTCCGTGTAATACGCTAGTCATTGTTATCGGCTTCCAACCTCAATACAAAAAACCTAAACTCGTAACTACACTCTTAAGGAGTATAGTGGTGAGTCTGGGTATCGAATCCATAGGGAGTTAGGGCATGTGAACGTGACGACAAAGGTAAGGTAGTTTAATCCTAAAGTTGATGTTAAAAGAAAAGAAAAGAAAAAGATGACTGATTTTTGGATTTTTTCTATGAACTAACTAAATTCAATTAAATTAACCTACGCATGCAAAATTAACTAACTAAGAAGGAATTAATATGAATGAAGAAATGGGTTAAGAATACACTCCCCCAAACCCTAGTGTGTATGCCAGTACAAAATTAGTCATAAATTAGATAATTAATCAGACCCAATCTTTAGTACTCCAAAGCATTACATATATGAGGTTCAAGCCCGCATCATACATAATCAAAGAATGAGTAAAGAAGTGTTGCAATAGTTCATGCGCGTTGCATCCTTAAGCACCCCGATTACCTAGGGCAAACGAGGTCAAAAGGTCTACAATGGTTGTGAAACTATACAACACGATCTAATCACTTATTTAATTTAGAGAACAGATTTTATATCTATGTATACCACATCGGGTTGGGTTCATGCATCCCCACCCTTAAAAACTTAGCTTAACATGATTAAAATAAAAGAAAAATTAAAACTGAAAGTGCAGGAAATCATCACTAAATCTAAAAAATTGAGAACATGACTTGAATTGGGATTGGAAAGCTAGAGAGCAACAATTAATTAAACTAACTATGAAAGCATTAAAAACAATAAATTTAAATTACTTGCAATGGATGAATGATGAATCTTCAATAGATCTTTGAATCTTGAATAGCTCTTGTTCAACTTACAAACTAGGGTTTCTAAATCCTAAGAAAATATGAAATTATATGCCAAAAGGAACTCCCTCTCTTTCTACCTTCATTAATCTAGGGCTTGGCTTTTTATATTACCCAAATATGACTTTTCCCATGCCGCTCCACGTTTTACAACTAATAAAAAGGAATTATACAAGAAATTTCAAGAGTTGAAACTCTTCAGCCTCCAGAATTAATTTCAACTTTGACTTTCTTTCTCCAACTTTGACTTGCCATAACTTTTGATCCAGAGCTCCGATTTGACTGCCATTTTTTCCAGTGTTCTTTTAATTTAGAGATATTAAACTTTCTAGTTTTCCCCACCTCTGGAATATATATGTAAAATTATGAAAAAGCCCTTCAACTTTCTGTTTCTTGGTTTCTTTCACTGTTTTGCATTCTCTTTAGCACTAATTTGCATGAAATACCTGTAAAATACATAAGCGATACACAAAATATGAAATACTTGCCAAAAAGGGCTAGTAGCATAAATATAAGACAAATCCAAGCTGTTTTCAGTGCACAGGATCATAAAAATACCGAAATTAGGGGGATAAATGTGAAGAATTTATGCCAAATCAAATCCCCCTAACTTAGAACTTTGCGCGTCCCGAGCAATGTAAGAGAATTGAGTTGACTTTTGAAATTCCTTTTATTAAAATAAAATTCCATTGTCGTAGGCAAGAGATTGCATTAAGCATATTTAATAAGCTTTTAAACCCCTAGGTTACCCTAGTAGGACGAGTTTTGTCTCGCGAGGGTTTGTAGTGAATACACCCACAAAATTCTTTATTGACTCAAATAAATATCAAAATACTTAAAAATTGTACAATTTAAACTTTTCGAAAAATAATCACCATAAATTCATATTCAAATGTCTCAAACCATAGTGTGTGTGTGTGTGCAAAGCCAGAAATTAAACCTCAAATTTCCACCGATTAAGCATTACGTTACTTTTCGAAAATTCATTTTGATTCAAATTCTTACAGATGCACTCACAAACGAATCAATTGGATTGTGGTTGTTTTCTCTCGATATGCATGATATAAAGAGTAAATATAATGGAAACAAATTCATGCATATAAAATTGAAAAGAAGGAAATATATGGTGAAAAGATCTCATCATCGGAATATAGTTATTAGGAAACGGGAAACATCATCTCTTAATCACACCATTTTCATCTCTTTTATTATATTTTCATGTCTTAGCTCTCCAAGAAATAATTAATTTCGCCATTCAGACTTTGTTAGGACTTTTCGGGTTAAAAAGTGTAAAGGGTAAAAATGGGAATGGATGGAATGTTCGAAATTGGAAAATTTCCTTATGACGTCCATCAGTGCTTTTTTGGGCCTTTGCTCATTTTTCTCTTTCTTTTTCTATTTTTATTTTTTTCTTCTTATTTTTTCTTGCTAAATTTCTTTTTTTGCCCTTTTTTATTACACACTTTGGACTTACTTGATGAATTTTCAATTTTTCACAATTCCGGGCTATTTGGGTTTTTCGAGTTATCAAACGAAAGGGAAATATTTTATTAGGCTCAAAGTGGGTTGCAAAGGGATAATTTTTTCACAACTTTATTATGGATAATATTTTTGGGTTAAAAAAAAAAGAGGGCCTACTTCATTATCCAAATTTATCATCACATTACCATATGCATCTCGAGGTTAATTAAGTTTAGAGATATATTTAGCATGAATTTCGAGACAAAATTTCACACATTTCCCATAACCGATCAAAATAAAGGATTGAGATCATCAACGACTTATTAAAACGATGAAAAGAACTTTGAGTTAATCATAAACTTGGATTGATTTAAAAACTCATAAAAAATTGAAAGGCTCGAAATCTCACCGAGTTTGATCATTCTCCACACTTATTCGTTAAGTCGTCAATTTTCTTTCAATTTCCATCTTCGGTCAATTTTGGCTTAGTGAATTTTGATTGTTAACAATTTGAGACTTTAAATAGAATAAAGGTGATATTTTTGAAGCTTTTAAATTCCAATTTTTATTTATTTTGAAGAAAAATATTTTTGGCTTTTTAAAAAAAATTTCAATTTTTTTGAAAATTTTGAAATTTTCTAAAAAAACACACTTGGAAAGAACATGTGATCGAATCAATGAATCTAAACAATAAACGGGAAGAATATCCCACACCCCTAACTTAAATGTTGCATTGTCCTCAATGCGAATGAAGAACACAACATCAAGAGAGGAAAAGAAAGATGTTACCCAAATGGAGCGATCCCTGATGAGTGCGAGTCCATTGAATCTACAAAACATGTTAGAACCAAGCATAACAAAATGAATAACAAAAAATTTAACTAATTACTCTAAACTATAAAAAAAAGAAAAGGAAAAAGAAAAATCTAATTATGTACAACCTACGATTTGATCTTCTAATAAATTATACACTAGAAGTCGAAAAATTTGAGGGTCCACCCAAAATAGAATTTGACTTTGAGGGATTAATGGGTTGCCCCCATTAGAAAGCATGCCATCCGGAAATAAGAATTTCGTTTGAAAAACGGAAGGCATGTGCAGAGTGGAATAAATGAACCATCAACAATTAAAAATTTTAGGGGGATAATGAGGGATTTGAGTGCACAGGGGGACAAGTACCATTGGGATCCAAGAAAAATATAATCACGTTCCAAATATTTTTCAAGTAGTATGGGAAGAGAATCACACAAATATAAAGATTCAATCTTAGAAAACAATTCAAGCATAGAGTCCTTGTCCTCAAAATCTTCTCCCCCAAAATTTTCAGTTGAATCTGGTGGAGTGAAGCGTCTAAGTGTATGGCCTGTAAGAATTGGGTCAACGTCATCAAGACTTTCATCCGACTCTTGTGATAACTCTAATTGTTAGATAATAGTGAATGAGAATGGTGAGGTCATAAATTCAATCTCAAGTGATTCTTCATTGAATTCCTCATTTGGTTCAAAACATTCTTTACTCTAAAAAATATCGGAAGAAAAATCGTTATTGGATTCGAATGATGCATCCAACTCTTGCTCCCAAAAAAGATTTTTTCCCTATATTCTTTTTCACACCTTTCTTCTTCAAGACTTTCATTTTCATAAATTTGGATGGACTTAGCACTGGGCTTGTATTTATGAGACTCATATTTAGTGATATTGATCCAATGTTCATAAATCGTGAGTTCATTCTCCTCCTCACTATTAGCATAACAATTAAAGCCACCAAAAGAGTTAAAATAAGACATTTCAAAGTGGGCAATTAAAAAACGTCACACACACACACACACACACACACACACACACACACACACACACACATATATATATATATATATATATATATATATTGTGTGTGTATTTTTTTTCGAAATAGTAAGTCAATTATAATCTATAATAAACAGTCCCCGGCAACAGCGCCATTTTGATCGAGTTGGAGTACCGAGCGTCCGTGTAATACATTAGTCATTGTTATCGGCTTCATACCTCAATACAAAAAACCTAAACATGTAACTAAACTCTTAAGGAGTATAGTGGTGAGTCTGGGTATCGAATCCACAGGGAGTTAGTACGTGTGAACGTGACGACAAAGGTAAGGTAGTTTAATCCTAAAGTTGATGTTAAAAGAAAAGAAAAGAAAAAGATTATGGATTTTTGGATTTTATCTATGAATTAACTAAATTCAGTTAAATTAACCTATGCATGCAAAATTAACTAACTAAGAAGGAATTAATATGAATGAAGAAATGTGTTAAAAATACACTCCCCCAAACCCTAGTGTGTATGCTAGTACAAAATTAGTCATAAATTAGATAATTGATCAGACCCAGTCTTTAGTACTCCAAAGAATTACATATATGAGGTTCAAGCCCGCATCATACATAATCAAAGAATGAGTAAAGAAGTGTTGAATAGTTCATGCGCTTTGCATCCTTAAGCACCCTGGTTACCTAGGGCAAACGAGGTCAAAAGGTCTACAATGGTTGTGAAACTATACAACACGATCTAATTACTTATTAAATTTAGAGGACAAATTTTATATCTATGCATACAACATTGGTTTGGTTTAATGCATCCCCACCCTTAAAAACTTAGCTTAACATGATTAAAATAAAATAAAACTTAAAACTGAAAGTGCAAGAATTCATAACTAAATCTAGAGAATTGAGAACATGACTTGAATTGGGATTGGAAAACTAGAGAGCAACAATTAATTAAACTAACTATGAAAGCAGTAAAAACAATAAATTAAAATTACTTCCAATGGATGAATGATGAATCTTCAATAGATCTTTGAATCTTGAATAGCTCTTGTTCAACTTAGAAACTAGGGTTTCTAAATCCTAAGAAAATATGAAATTATATGCCAAAAGGAACTCCCTCTCTTCCTCCCTTCATTACTCTAGGGCTTGGATTTTTATATTACCCAAATATGACTTTTACCATGCCTCTCCACGTTTTACAACTAATATACAAGTAATTTCAAGAGTTGAAACTCTTCAGCTTCCAGAATTAATTTCAACTTTGACTTTCTTTCACCAACTTTGACTTGCCATATCTTTTGATCCAGAGCTCCGATTTGACTACCATTTTTCCAGTGTTCTTATAATTTAGAGATATTAAACTTTCTAGTTTTCCCCACCTCCGTAATATATATGTAAAATTACAAAAATGCCCTTCAACTTCCCATTTCTTGGTTTCTTTCACTGTTTTGCGTTCTCTTTCGCACTAATTTGCATGAAATACCTGTAAAATACATAAAAGATACACAAAATATGAAATACTTTGCAAAAAGGGTTAGTAGCATAAATATAAGACAAATCCAAGCTATTTACAATGCACGGGATCATAAAAATACTAAAATTAAGGGGATAAATGTGAAGAATTTATGCCTAATCAGCTCACTAAAAAAAAGTAGTTTTTAGGACCGAAGTTTTTAAGATGGGTAAATTTAAGTATCTAAAGCATACTTTTTTAGACGAAAAAAATCAACTGTCTTGAAAAAAATAAGTATTTAAAACCCCTTATATTACCCGTCTTATAAAATAATGTTAAAAGACAGATTATTACTTTCCATCTCAAATAGTATCAAGCATTTAAAACCCCTTACACTTCCCGTCTTATAAAGTCCTTTTAAAAGGACAATTTATTATTTTCCATCTCAAATAGTATAGACGGATAAAAAATATGACTCCCTCCTCAAAATTTTCCTTCCTGTTTTAACGTTCTATTATCATTAAACAAAAAAGATGGCAAGAAAAAAAAAAGATATTTCAGCCAATCCCTGAATTCACTCTGCTCCAAAAATCCCCCCGCCCCTTCATCCAACCCGCCTCCACCCCCTCCGCCCATCCCTCTCTGCTCCCAAACCCCTCCGCCCCCAAACCCCTCTGCATCCTCCTCCACGCAGCTTCTTTCAAGGTACTTAATTACTATCGTATTTGGGGCTCAATATTAACTATTAATTTTTTTATATGATTTTGTTGAGGTTGTATTGCTAAAAATGTTCCAAAAACTGTATTGCCAAAAATACAGTTTTTGATAATTTGCAAATGCTCTCCCTATGTCACACAAAGAAATTTGAGGTCGCCAAAAATTATACACAAAGAATGCAAACCCATATCGTATGTAGCTTCTCAAGGTTATTCCTTTATATTATTTTGTTTGAGTATCATATATGGGTTAACTATTGATTAGGTTTTGTATTTATACTAGGTCAGAATATTACAAATTGATTATACAATGAGAGTCAATCTGGGAATGGTGGTCTTTATGCCTTTTCAATCTGGGCGAAATATTGTTTTGTTTGAGTATCATATATGGGTTGACTATCGTAGTTTGTTTTGTAAAAACCCATAAGAAACTTTTTCAATTTTTTTAGTTTCAATCTGGGCATTGAGATTGTACAGTGAGATTTTACATCAAATACAACCCCCATATGTTTATTGAAACCAAATCAAAATTTGACTTGATATTTGGGGATAATTGAGTTTATATTGGATGATTATTATAAAAAAAAATAGGAAAAACCCTAAAAAAATCAAGTCAGGGACTCCTATCAGCACCGCAAGGCCTTTTACATACTATTATTAGCATCTTTTTGAAGTTGTGTATAATTTTTATTAATATGGAATATTTTTATTAGATTCAAATGTGATGAACCACTAAGTGCATTGCAATTTGTTTATAGATCTTAGGAGTAGAATGTGTATAAGTTCAATTATACATTTTTCAAATGCTAAACTCTTTTCGTAGTAAAACCATGATTGATCCTATTGTGTTGATACTTAATTGCTAACATTTGTCAAATGCTAAACTATCATCTCAATTTATTTCTTTGTTTATATATTTGAAATTTGTATAATGATTGATTACGTTTTTATTAGATTTTTGATGAATATAAGGTGATCGATTAGTTTTTTTCTTTAAAGTTGTGGTTGGTTTGAATATCACAATCTGAACAATGAATGTATATCTTTTTTTTAGTGGAAGTGACTATTCCGTAAAAACTCAACGTCGTGAATCTTATAGTTCTTCAGCACACAATCACACATATCCAAAACTTCAATCCTGTAGTCATTTTTAGACTTTTTCCTAATATCATGTACAAAACATATGGATGTAATATCATTTTAAATGAAAATTACTGAAGTATGACTTCAGCCTTTAGGAAATTCTTGTAGCTGCATATTATCCCCTTAATTTATCCTATGAGAAATTGTGTAGTGCATTTTAATTTGCATCTCCTATAGAACAACTGCATTCTACAGTAGAAACTTCCCTAACCAAAGCTCGGGTGGATTCCAAAAAAAGGAATCAAACTTAACTACCTTGAGGTGATACAACTGGAACAGAGGCACCATTTTAAATTCCATAATTTTGCCATGCTTGCCTCTTAGAATCTGTCCAAAGTCAAGATATTCAAGAACTAATGTCGTCTCAATAAACTCCATTGATGTTTTAATGACCAGAATCACGAATGTACGTTCTTGAACTGTGAATTTTGACTACATAATTGCTTGTGTTATCAGGTTTGTAGGAACCACCGTCGACACTCAATCTCCAAAGCATGGGAGCATCAATATCTACAACCTTCACTTTCTTCCATTCGTATCATGTGAAACATAATATTTCAAGGCACGGTAAGCTTAATTGTAGTTCACTCGAATGAGAAAACTCGTTCAGAAATCTAACTTGAGAAAGATGTAGGATTTTGAGACTTGAGGAAGAAATGGTAGATGGAACCCTGAACGTACAAGGTAAATTCTCTGTCAATTCTTTGAAAGAAGAGTTGTTTATACTGGGGAAATCGAGTGCCCTCCCATGAGGATACCATATATTAATCTTCCGAGCATTATGCCTTATGGTAGTAGAGATCCACGTATCCCATGTTGGAAGGAACGAAAGGATGTGGCTAAGAATTTCTTTAGGTAAATTACTAATTCTATCTTCATATTGTACAACATTTTCCCTTACACCCCTCAATCCAATTCAAAACTCAACGCTAAAATATTATACTTCAATATGTATAAACTAGTAAAAAATTCAAGATCCAGTTATGAAAAAGATTTCAAGTTCTTGTTCAACAGTTGTATCTTATCTTATAGCTCGGCGCGGCGGGTCGCCTTTTGAATTCAGTAGATAGAAGAAACTATTAGATAGATAAGGAGTAGGTGAGTGAGTGAGTCCTCACTGACCTGAGCTATTTCGATCACCTAGCTACTTCCTCCTAGATAAAATATAAATGTATTTTGTATGCTATAAACATAATCGATTGATGAATTCTAGCTGTTTGTAAAAATGTCACTACCACCTATTTAAAGTGATGCGTATCTAATCATTTTATCATTTACATGCTATAGCTAATGGCCATTGATGCATTCATCATGATTGAAGCAATGTCAAGACCACATAGAATTGAAAACTGACCTGTAATATAATAAATTGTTTTTACAAGGGCTACACACTGCCACTGTCTGGTTTATTTGAGCAGTGGCCTTTCGCAATGGGCCTTACTTTGTTTTCTTAGTCTACGAATTACTCATTACAATTCGTACATGCTAAACAACACAGTCGTCATCCCTTTTTTTCACTATGTTTGCTCATTAATAATTTAGTTTTCACTATGTCTGCTCATTAATAATTTACTTTTTGCTTTATTAATATTTTTGACCCGAGGCTTGTTCATAATCTGTGAGAAATTTCATTATATTTTTAAGGCTTCTTTTAGATCCCTGAGTGAATATTATAATATCATTTGATTCCAACCTTTGACTCCAATATTGTTCTTCACATTTGATTGCCCAATTTAATTGAGATTTAGTAAATTCCATATCAGCTCTATTCTGCACAGACGGGTTATGTTGGTATATATCTTCTTTAATTAAGAGTTCATCCTCCTTATTTTCTATTTCTTGGAATATATTCTTAAAAGTTTTCCTATTCCATTCTTTGAGGTCTGTTTTAAGAGTTTTAAGTTTTAAATAGAATTTATTTAGAGGACTACCCCTAATATCTTTATTCGATGACATTTGGACACATTCTTTGAAGGTCTTATGATTAGTCTACATATTTTGGAATCTAAATTGTTTAATTATGGGATCTCTCATTTGGCAGAATGACACTAATAGAGGAGAATGATCTGAGCAGTTTTTGTTTAGGATTTTCACTGTAGAAAAAGGAAAGTGGTCTAGCCATTTTTGATTTATTAATCCTCTATCAAGTCTTTCCCAAATACCTCTATCACTCTCTCTTTTGTTGTGCCAAGTAAATTTAGTACCTGTATATCCCATATCTATAAGGACTGCACTTTGAATACAATTATTAAATTCTTCCACCCCTAAAATATCAATGCTTCTTCCTCCAATTTTTTCAGCACTGTCAGCTATAGTATTAAAATCACCTATGGATATGTATGGGAATTCTGAGCATAGGTTAGAGTTAGACTCTATATTATTCCAAAGATCTAGCCTTTCTAATCTAGTGCATTTTGTATTGAATAATTTTATATAAATTTTTGTTGGAAGGTTGGGATTCATGAGGTCAATTAAAACATTTTGATCACTGTCAGATATAGTGTTACAAAGGACACCATATCTCCAAAACCACTAAATTTTATTATTGATATTGGACCCACAACCTTCAAAATTAAGAATTCTTCTGATATTCTCTATTTTGTAATTATCAAATTTAGGTTCTGAAATAGCAATGAAAGGATGAGAATGGGATTTATAGAGCAATTTCAGGCTTCTTTTTGTTGATTTGTTACCTACTCCCCTTGCGTTCCATATTATTGTACTGATCATTTGAATTTTGGAAAAGAATCTTTGGAGTTCTTGACAATGGTTCTTGTAATCCTCCTAAATATTAGGTATGTGACTTGATTGCTCTTCTTTAGGCCTTTTTTAGAATTACTGTTGGACTGATTTGATAAGGCCTGCTTTTGAGCTGTTAATATATCCTGTTTTTTCTTTTTTGACTTTTCTAATCTTGCATCCAAATTTTTAGAGAAAATTATTAACTCTTCTATGAAGGGAGTTTCTCGAATAGTACACTTTTCATTGTCAGAATGTGAAAGGAAGTCATAATAGGACTTATTGCCTTTTATTAGAAGCTCTGTTGCATCATGAGATAAATCTAAAATTTCTATAATTTTTTTCCTTCAAAATCAATGCCTAATGAATTGATTTTGTCAATGTGATCTTGTAAAATATCTCTTGGAAATACCCCAGTTAACCTTTGTGCTATTGTCCTTATGACTCTGAATAAGATCTGTATTTACTAATGTTTTCACTGGACTTTGAAAATTCAACCAAGACTTCTACTGCTAGAAAATTTCTACCATCTTCAAAGCCACATTAATCTTAGAATTGGCTTCATTCAGTTGAATTCTATTAGTGTCTAAGGGATCATCTTCAAATACTTTTTTTTTATTTATAATGTGATATTTCAAATCCTTTACACTCTAAAAAACATCTCTAAAATAATTTTTATTCCAGTCCCTTAGAACTGATTTCAATCGCTTCAACTTTTGGGCAAAGACCTGCATTGGAGAGTCGGCTAAATGTAAGGACTGAGACTTATCAATAATTACGTTAATCTCCTTATGATAACACCACACTCTTTGAAATTTAAATAGCCCAGTAATCTCATTCATAACATATCAAATAGATGGGAGCAAAGGAGCATAATCTGAATGGGACATATTCCGACGTTGAAGAGAAATTTTGGAAAAAAGGAAGACCACATCAAGTTATGTAACCCTCTATCCAATCTTGTAAATATAATATTATATTCTTTTCTATTATTACACCACGTAAACTTTTAACCCTTATAACTCATATCAAACAGGCTATAAGAATAAATTGTATTATTGACGTCTTGTACCGATTGAAAATATATAACATTACCACATATCTTTTCAATTTGAGAGTAAATGACATTAAAATCACCAATCACTAAGTGAGGTAATTGAGCATACCTGGAAGATTGAATGATAAGCTTAGCACATAACTCATTTTAATCTTCTCTAGTGCATCTTGCATACACAATAGCAAAACTACTTCTACAAAGAAGTGATGATGAACCTTTAAGAATAACAATTGGTCATCATCATGAAGAACTTCCACAATCATATCAAATCCATAAAAACCAAATTTTATGAACTATAGAAACATGAAACAACAAAACCCCATTTAAACTGATATTTAGAAATCATGGAATCATCACCTTTAGGCTCAATTAAAGGAATAAAAGGAAAATTATACATACTGATAAATTTCTTAATTCTTCTAGAAGTAGATATGTTAGCAAACCCCTATCACTCTAACATATATAGTTGAATTTTAAGACTTTTGAAGATACGATATTATAGAAACCTTGTTCGAGGAACTTGTGATTCTTCTAAAAAGTGAATTATGAACTGCAACTTTATGCCCTTAAATGTTTGGCATTGATTTGATTTCTTATGTTTGGCCCGATTTGAGATCCTGGTTTTCTCTTTATAGACTTTATATGCTCAAAAAATTGGATACACTCTCTCACACACGGACATACTCTCTCGCACTAGATCAACATCATGTCTAAAAGTATATTCTAAAAAGTTCCTTTTTGCTAAACCAAATGATTAAATGATCAGATATGTTCTATCACGATTTCCCTCTCATTTAATGCAAGTTGAATCTAAGCAGTCTACTTGTTTGAGTCTTCACTCCAACCTCAAGCCTCTATTTAAATATTCATTCTCAACATTTACTATACACAAACCATACATCTACCAAAGTAAGAATTAATTACAGTAGTGAGGGTAAAACAATGTTTTTCATACTGTCTTCTTGATAATAACTTGAGAGATGTACACTTTTTGATCCTTAAGAAGTACCTTGCATTGTGTGTATTAGTGTTTGAGCATACATTACTCACATATCATACATACAATGGTGTTTAGTGCCTGATCTCTCTCCCTATTATTTTCCTATTCAGTAAAGTATTGATGACACTATGAACCTTTTTACGTATGCCATTCTAAGATTGGCACCACGTGCTCTATCCTCTAGAGTAAGTTCATGGTCCTTTTCATGAAAATGAAATACTGCTTCTCACGCTCCTTCCCAGGGTTCTATGTTGGCAAATTCTGGGTCAATGTTGGATCAATTTTATGGTTCGCGTGACATCTCTCCTATCGGGGATAACAATTATCATGTTGTGAGGCCATTACAGCATGACAAGTAGTCCAGAGGGAAGGATGGTTTTCTTGTGACTGATATATGGGTTTCAGAGGTTGGTAGCTTGGTTCCTACCACTTCTTAAAATGATTAAGTCATTAACAACATCTGCTATTCTTTGTTCACTTCAAATATATATTTATAAGTCAGTTCATCACTTGTGAAATAATAGTTGATTTTAAAGCTACAACTTATAGTTGTAATTATTACTTCTTCTAGCAAGTGACTATCGATGTTAATCTGGGTCAGTATTACCAGTTTAAGTATTTACTTGCTAAAAAAAATACGTTTAGTTTGTGGGGGATAATAGGGGATTCCCCTCGGTGAGGCTGCCACCCTTTGCATCGCGAAGGCGTTACTAATCATAGTAAAGTACATGAATAGTAGTTTGAAAAGGAAGACGATCATTCTGCGCTGCAAGAGCGCATGAATCTCTCAATAGCTTTTGACAGTCCATTACACTACAAACCTTCTTATTCTCCCTCACTGATAAATGGTTTATTTGTATAGAGTCAACAAATCCATCAATCGTACTTTTAATTTCTAGTCACTCTACATTGTTGATATATATTTCATGTGCTTAGGTAAGTGTGTAATTAATATGTTTATGTGTGTAAATTTTACATATCTCTATCTTTGTCTTGATAAGATAGTGACTACTCATGTCACTAGTACTCCTCCCAGTTCTTCTTTTGGACATACTGATCATATAGTGGTTATTGATCCTACTCGGTTCACTACTCCTGCCCCCAACATCTCTTTTACTCAGTCTTTCCGCCATAACTCTTTCCGCCATAATCCTTTAACAATCGTTTCATAACGACATTATTAACAACATTAGTTGTCCATTTTTACCCATATTCTACACTCCACATTTGCTCATGTCTTGACCTAAGGTAGGATCTCATATGAGATTTTTAATGTTTGAATCGATTAAAAGACGACTATTCGTAGACTAATCATCTCACAAGAATTCCAAACTTTAAAAATAAACACGAGAAAACTAACAAGATAAAACATTGAAATACCAATAGGAAAATATGATCGATTTTAGGAAACCTCTTGAATTCTCACTTTCAAACTTAAATATCCATAATGGATGGAAGATTTGAGACTGAGAGTAATTAAAGAAACAAAGATCTGTCAAGGAGATTTTTTAAAATGGATTCACCTAACATGGTTATAGTCCCTCTACAGATTTATATACCCTTTTGTATTGGTGGTTAGAGTCCCTATTCAAATTATTTTGATTTGTATAAATTTTAATTAATCTTTTACGATTTTCTTAATTCAATTCCCGATTATGTTAGATTGGATTTTAATTCACTATTTCCTGTTTATTTCATGATTTTAGCATATGATGTTTTACTAAACATGGGAAATAGACACACACACAACTAAAAATTGGTATTTCAAATCTCTGTTGTGATTATTACGATTTGTTTACTATTACCTATATAATCAATATTGTTATTGATTTGATTTGTATATGGCTTTCTTGTTATGTATTCCAATTTTCTTTTTGTTCTTGATCTCATCAATTGGGTAGCATTTTGTTACAGGGGTTTATAAGAACTATGGTTACCTTATCGTTTCTCTCAATGGAGGACTCAACCAAATGAGAGGAGCAGTAAGTTCCAACTGATTTTTATTTATTTTCCATTTTATTATCAATATATTTTCATGAGTTGTGCTTCACTTTGGATTTTATCCTCTTTGTTCTTGGTGTGTTCATTTGCTACTCTCATTCACTTCATTATGGTGCAGATATGTGATATGGTTGCTAAACGTCACTCTTATTGTCCCAGAACTGGATAAAACAACTTTTGGGTAGATCCTCGTGTTATATTTTCCATGGTCCCGTGAGAGTCATGAGTTTAGATCTTACATTCACCTCACGCTTCCATCACCTCAACAATTCAGACCAACTAGGTAATAATATATAGTTCATACATATAATTACTTATATACATTGAGATATTTTCAGGTGGAAAATTCTCTTTTGAAGTTAAATTTTCAATGGTGGTGGTGAAAATTTGCTGTGATGGTGGTAAAAAGTTTTTGTTTGTTGGTTTATATTCGTAGAATCAATTTTAGTGTTTAAAACAGGTTGGATACCTTGGTTTTTATAAATAAACAAAGGAGACTCTGTCGATTTAAAAAATAATAATAATAGTTAGATATTTTTATTGTTTGTGATGAGAATATACTACATTGATTCATTGCACATTGTATTATTGTCGGGTGGGATATTAATTTTGACATAATTGACACTAATTTTTTTTGCAGGTGAAATTTTTTGTAGAACATGCAATGATAATCAATGATTTTGGAGGTCGTGCGCTTTAAGACTGCAGGATTACATTGGTAAAAGCATTTCATGTTTTGGAGTGTAAAAAATTAATGTATTTTGTTGTCAAGTCGAATATTTGAACTTAGTACTATAATTTTTGTTTTGATGAATATTTAAAGATGCTTTAAGAACTCTAACTATTGTTGAATGAAAGTGATTCGTTGTGTTGGTTGAAAATCATTTTATGTATTACATTTTATGATTATTCGTTGTGTTGTGTTGTCTCAAATATAATTCAATTCTATATTAAAGTTTAGTGGTAGATTTTATTGTTCACAATATATTGGTGCAAAAATTTTAAGATCCTTTCACCTCTTTTGGGATGGTTAAAACTGTCCCAAAATATATTAAAGACGACTATGTTGCCGTCTCAAAAACATCTTCTGAAATCGTAACCTTTTGAGACAGATTAATTCCCGTCTCAAAAGCACTCTTTTGGGACAGCTCTCTTGGTGTCTCAAAAGGCTCATATAAAATGGTGAGCTTTTGAGATGGATTTGTTCCCGTCTCAAAAAACTCTTTTGAGATGGCTATGGCATCACAAAAAGTATTTATAACCCCCTATAAAAAAAAACCCTCCTAGCCGTCCCAAATAGCGTCCCAAAAAGTATTTGAGATGGATAAACCATCTTTTGGGACTATTAGACCATCGTCTCAAAAGCTTATTTTTTTGTAGTGTAGTTTATAGTACAATGAAGTCATTCTCAATTCTTCCTACGGTTCAATTGCTCCTATGAACCCTTAACATTAACGCATTTACGATTTATTCCATAAGTTAAAAATTACTAAGGATACGCGACCACTCTCTCCCATCGGTCCCCAATCATGTATTAAATAGAATCCTATCGCTATAAGGATTCGACACAAAAGTCGGATTATAAATTCCAATCCATACCCTCACACCTCTCTCAAAAGGTACTCAACCTTACGTCATATATAAGATCACTTTCGACCTTTAATTATAACTCCCATCCCCAATGCGGTTTCCCACTACCTCGATACATAACTCCAATGTATACATATGTATGTTTCCCCAAACTAGCTCGATATATCCCCAAAATAAAAACATGTGAGAAACTCCTAATAAATATCCAAAGTTTACTCCTCGTACCATAATAGGATGTTCCAATTCGAGAAACCCGATCGAAATGGAGTAAAACTCATTGTAGAAGAATCTCACAAAACAACCCTATTTTCGAATCGATTCGGCCCCTCCAAATCGATTCGGTCCTTACAGCGAATCGATTCGGCCCTAGCGAATTGATTCGGCCCAACTAGACCTGTAAGTATGATACATACCTAATTGATTCATAAGGGGAGAATCGATTCTCCCCTAAAGACCTGTAAGCTCTGCAACATGGCGAATCGATTCTCAAGGGGCGAATCGATTCGGCCTGTTCAGCAAGCCACGAAAAGGGTTAATTTCTCCAAAACTCGAAATTTCCAAAATCCAATTTATACAACTTCTAACCATAAATATCTAACCCAATCAAGTTCCCAACACCAAAACCCATCCTATATCTAGTCTCATCAAGTTATACACCCTTAAACCCAAGTATGAACATCAAATACAAGATTTAAATACCCAAAATTTGGGTTTTGATATATATACCCAAAATTCAATTCTTCTGCCCACAAATTTTGAAATAAGATACACAAATGAATTATTTAGCAAGATTAAACACTTGTCTCAGAATTGTAGGGGTTGAATCTTCCTCGAGATCGCGTATTGGCCAGAAATCTACAAACTTTCTCCTCTCTCTCTTCCTTTCTTCTTCTTTCTCTCTTTCTTACAAATGAGATAAGTTGATCAGTAAGCCTCTTAAGCCTTTAAAACATAAATCCCAGTTTTAAATGATAATACACACTTTAAATGACTCTTTTACTCCAATTCGGGTCAAACTAACTTAAAAATATTCCAGAATCGAAATAAATCCCAAGGACAGTCATTTCGACTATCTCGACCCATTCGGAATCAACTTCACACTCAGAATCGTCATCTGGAATACTTTATAATGTCCTCAATTTTGGACCTCAATTTCCAAATTTTAAAATTCTCCAATTTAAATAAATTTTATTCCTCCCAAAAATTTAATTTCTCAGTCCCAAAGTTGTGGGGTGGTACAACGGGAGTCTAGGGGAGCCTTATTTAATGTATTCGTTAAAGGCTTTAATTGCTCGAATGATAAAGTAAATTTCTTCCTTAATCAATCGTAATTTTGCCTGGTGATTGTTTGCATTTTCTAGAGCATCTCTCAAAGACTCTGCTAGTATAATCATTTTGATGTTTTTGTATTTTAATTTTTAATGGTAAAGATTACAACGATGTTATGTTTTCTATAGGCCAAATAAAGCTTAGGATTTTAATCATAATAATTATTATAGGTGGTGGTTGTACTGATGAATGAACTAAATAATGTGTAAACTTCGATGGTTTGAAAGTAGTTAATCGATGTTGACTTAAGAAATAGTGTGGTATATGGGTGTACACATGTAATTCTTTGGAACGAATGTTGTACACGTGTAATTTCATTTTATTTTTAAGTGTATTTTGTAATGTTATGCATGTAATTTAAGAATATCGGTTTATTATAGGCTAATAAAGATAAGTACACGCATAGAATTCCAAAGTACATTTGAACTCCTGTAATTTTGCACGTGTACTTTGTGATTCCTTATTTGTTCCGGGCAAACATTGCAAAGTACACGCATATCATTACAAAGTACACATGAAATTATGTTTATGTTTTATGCGTACTTTGTAATGTTATGCGTCTACTTTAAGATTCTTTGTTTGTTATGGGCAAACAAAAGAAAATACACACACACACACACACAATATATATATATATATATATATATAAGTACAACCATAACATGCTTGTACTTTAATATTTAATCCATAAACATTCACACAATCTTCATGTAGAAATGTTAAAATATAATTATTTATTTATATAGCTCACGCGTTGAATGGTCCGTGCCAACAACACTATTTTTTGAGTAGATAATATATGGAACTATATTTTTTTTTAAATACAAAAAAATATTACAATTACTTTTCCTCCTATTTACTATCAGTATTTAAAAATTCATTCACTATATATGCTCTTTGTCGAAGAATTTCGTCATCTTGAAATGATGCTTTAAACGGAATTCCATTGACAATTTGTTCCATATAGTATATACAGAACACGCCACAATCGATACTAAAATTAAAATAAAACAAGTATACTAATTAATATGAATGAAATTTGTTGATATGTTTCGTGATAAATTATGCGTGTACTTTATACATATAAAGTTTGAGGTTACACATTCTTTTGTCTCATACATTAATCATCTTTGATTAGTTGATAATTGAAATCATAACTAACCATTCATTCTATCGTACTTCTTTCCACTGGGCTTATGGCATATTCAATGGGAAACCCTTCGAAGTATCTTACTCGTGCACCTTTGTATACTACTTGGGGTGCTTCCTCCTCAAATTTGTACAGTATTTCTTGAAAATCATTAAATCGTCAAGAGGAAAAACATTGAGTGTATATAAATACCAAAGTAAATGTAATGTAAATAAGTTTAAGGTGTAAACATATTTCTGGCATATGATATGATTTCATTAATGTTGACAGGACCGAGAGAGTCCACATGGGCACTTCATTTTTGTGTTTGCATATAACTAGAAATGTAAAATGTCCATTATTGTTTGATAATGAATGTCTAATTGGAATGAATAGTTTGTTAAAATGCCTAAATTTGCTATAATACCATTTTCTATTTGCGCCTTCATCATATCTTATTATTATTTCAGACGGCTTCATGTTAAAAGTTATAGATTCGTTAGTACGAAACATAATGATAGTATTTAACAGATGCTTATTGACAAATCTTTATATTTTATTTTCCTTACCCAAATATATAAACTAAAAGTGTGTGCAGTTCGGATCCCTTCTTTCCTCACTTTCTTCTCCATTAAATGGGAAAATGCTTAAAATATCTATTTCACACATTTAAAAAGGCAAGGATGTAAAAATGCAAATTTAATGAATATCGTATGTTTCAATTACATACTTGGTTCAAAATTTCTAACCGTTTCAGCATTTCGTGAATATCATATCCACAAACAGAGTAGTCGTTTTCTCTATAGAGACATTCCTTGAATTTCAATATAGAGAATAATGTTAGAATAATAATTAAAACGTGTGAGTAAATTATGATAATTAAAAAGTACATGTGTACTTTATGAAAATATGCATGTACTTTTACAAAACTACGGATGATCATCAATAAAAATGCGAGTACTTTATGATGATATGCGTGTACTTTACAAAGTACACGCATGTGGTTTAGTACAAAAATTCATGTATTTTATTAAATCAATCATTTAATTGAGCAATGAATGCATGTATTAACTTGATAATACATGTACTTTATTAAAGTATTAATGTTCTTCATTTAAATATGCGTATACTTTATAAAACTATGTCTATACTTAAATACGGAACTATAATTTACCAAATAAACAAGCATTGTAATATTCGTATATATACATAAGTGCAACAATAAAAATAAGTGCATTTTAGAATAAAATAATTTGGTTTCAACATGAAAAAATAATAGACTTCACCCTGATATCTTCTCCCTAGTGAAATATTCTTGCAATTAATTTTTGGATTCTTCATTAAGGTATTTTGCACACGGGTAAATTTGTTGGTCTATGTCTTTGATTGGTTCTGAAGCTGCAGAAGGTCGGTATTTATTTTGTTGCCATTTTTTCCTTTTCACTTCTGCACCGGTAGTTTTATTCTTTGCCCATTTTTTTATTATTCTGCTGCAATTCAATCGAACCTTCATCAGAAAGATTATTATTATTTTCACCTTTTTGAAGATCCCTAATAGGATGTTGATAAACAAAATTGTCGTTGATATTTTATTTTCGATCCTCCCTTTCTTGTATTCTGTTGTACATGGAGTGTTGCTGCTTGATTTCCTCACCCTTTTGAGAAGGGGACTTCTTTAAACCTTCATTTTTTTCTTAAAGAACCTTATTATTTGTAACTTGGAGCAAAACAATTATCATTTTTAACTTATATATTATTTGATAAACATAATATTAAAGTACATATTCTTGAACTAGGAATGATTAATGCATGTACTTTGAGTATTATGGTTACAATAATAACATATTTTCATAAAGTACACGTGTAACATTACAAAGTACATGTAAAAGTAAAAATAAGTTCATGGGTACTTTGTAATGTTATGTGTTTACTTTCTATCTAGTCCAAAGAACAAACAAGAAATCCCAAAGTACATGCATAACATTGCAAACTACATGCAAAATTAGATAATACTTTTAAGTATTATATGTGTACTTAAATAACCAATGCATTTACTTTATTGACTATGCGCATAATTTACCATAAATATGAACAAATGATTACAAATATCACCAAATTACATCCTCATTGAGTTTCGTAAAATCTTCATCTTTATCTTTTTTGAAACTTTCATTTTCTCCAGGTAAGTAGTTGTTGCTTTGATGAAGTTGTTTTACTGCGATCATCTAACTTTTTGATGAATATGTAGCAGCCTTCAGCTTATTGTTTAAATTTTCATATTTAATTTTGAGTTTGTCATTATCTTCCTCCAACTTTTTTATTCGGACACATTCGTTCTTCTTCGACTCTTCAAGTTGAATTTTCAACTCATTATTCAAACAAATTTGTTGGGCCTTATCCTCCTCCAACTTTTTCATTCGTTCGGTGTCGTTATTTTTTAACTCTTGAAGTTGGATTTTCAATATTGTATTGAAAGAATCTATTGGATATTATCCTGCTCCTCCAACATCTTAAGATTTTCTACAGCTTGGAATCTTTTTTCATTACTTTCTTTGAGTTGGGTATCTTTCTCCACCAAGTTCAATTTGATCTCAACATTCTCTTCAGTCAATTTCTTACCTGTAGGGCCAATTTGATTGAATCATTTGTAGCTTTGATGTCATCAGCATTCTTCTGAGTGGACTTCGCCATTGCTTCATTTAAAGGAAGATCCCAAATATCATAATCATTTTGGACAGCATCGAATTGGATTTTGACGAAGAACTTGCACTTCATTCTAGTTCTATTTCTAGTTTTGGTTTTGATATCCCAAATCCTAATCGGTCATGTCATCATGTTTTAATTTATTTTTCTTACTCTTTGAAACTTCCTTCTTCAAAGCATCTTTAGTGATATTATTATCATTCATCCATTCCTTTAATGTTCCCAATCTCCAATGAATAAATATCGATTCCTTGTCCTCCTTCCCCTCGATAGGATTGATAATATTAAACTTCTCACATACTTAATATTGTGAAAATTGAAATAAAAATTATTAGTTATACCATTTAAACCAATTAATGAGTAACAATGTAGTATTTGTAAGGACATAAATTTTCAATTGAGTCCCTGTATTGTTTTGACTTAATTTCGTGAACAAAACTGTGTTTGTAATATGTCATAGGGAGATTTTATTTTGTCACAATCTCACTTGGTCTATGACGTATTGAAGAAATTGAATACGTTGCGGCAAAGCTTTAAAGAATTAATCATGCCGAAGTTCAATTGGTGCAAGTTTATTCATCTTCAATTTAATTGGATTACAAGATCACAGGTATGAATGCGTATAATTAATGGAGCTTGGAATAATTTTTATAAAATATAAGGATGTAATTTTATAAGAAAAAATATTTTAAAATGTTTTAAAAATGTTTTAAATATTTTACACTACATTTTATTCCGATAAGCTCGAAAAAGAGTTTGACTTAATTGGATCTCTTTTGAAGAAACGTTTTAAAGAAAAAGTCAAACTGACACGAGCGTCGTTTAAACGATAAGTTATCTCGTTCGAGCGACACATTTTTTGAGGCGGTGAATTTTTCCTATTTAAAGCATTGTTTCATCAGAATTTACGTAAGGTGGAATCTGGAAAACATTTTTCAATCCAGTACGAGTTTTGCACCTGTTTTTCTAAGGTTTCAAATCTTAAACACATCCTCAGAGTTTGCAAAGAACCGAGTTATCATTACTATTTGTTTATGTGATCTTGCTTCACCAAGAAGATTTGTTCTATACTTGAACATCTGGGTTTTATGGTGAAGAAAAGAGAAGAACTTCTTGTTCGACATCGTAGATGTATCAAAGCCATTCGGTGGACACCGAGACATACATGGACGAGTGTGTTGTGGACAGGTATCGTGGAAGAAGGACTTTTTGCGTGGGCACTATGTGAGGAGTGGTTAAAGATCAGAAGAGCGTCAAGACACGTGGGGATCGAGTCGTTGAGTGAGTCTTTTGTCTATTCATTATAATTCCACATTCATACTGATTGTCTGGCTTGGGCCATCCGAGGTTATTTTCCCGTCTTGATTTTTTTCCTCGTACATCCTGCGTTGTGAGTATTCTCTACTTTACTTTACTTACTTTAATCACTAGATGCATGTTTAGGATTAATCAAGATAAAATTGGTTTAAAGTAAGAATTGTTTTTTTACAACTTGGTTTGGTGATAATTAAAAGTTGGATAATTATTGGTGAAAATTGGTTTGATTTGAAACACACTCCTGTAGGACCACTATTTCAAATTGGTATCAGATCTAGAAAACATAATTTATTTGTTTTGTGATCTCGTGTGTTTTCAGAGAGGAATTTTGGAAATAACGAACTTTTTCGAACTCCTATTTTTTATGGCACTAATTAAACCTATTGGAAGAGGATAATGAAAAGTGAATTAAAATATATTGATGAGTGTGTGTGGCTAGCTGTTGAGAAAGGTTGGACACCCCCTGTCACTATTTTAGCTGAGGTCACTAATTTAAAGCCTGTCGAGTCATGGACCGAAACTGAACATAGACTTTCACAATATAATTCTAAGGGTTTGCACGTTATTTCTACACACGTCACGCCGGAAGAATATAATATAATTTTGACTTCTGAAACATCAAAAGAGGCTTGGAATATTTTGGCACTCACTCACGAGGGCACTAGCACGTTTAGGGCGTCGAAAATTTAAAATATTACTACACAATTTGAGACCATTAGGATGTTAGACAGTGAGACTTTTGATGAGTTTTATGCTAGGTTATCCAATATTGTCAACTCGTCATTTAACCTAGGTGAGAAAATTCCTCACAACCGTGTCATTAAGAAAATCCTTAGGTCATTGCCAAGTAGGTTTGATGGAAAGTGACTATTTTAACCTCCTTGGGTAAGTTAGAGTCGACGAAACTAGAAGATATTGTAGGTGACTTACAAACCTATGAAATCGACATGATTACCTCCAAGAAAGTGCCTAAGAAAGAAAAAGGGTATTGTTTTGAAAACCCGGAAGGAGGAAATAAAAGTTTCGGATTTCGATTTCGATTCCGATTTTGAGGATGTTGCTTTGTTAGCAAAGAAATTTAAAAAATTTATTAAATTTCAAAAGCAATCGAAAGATGCCAAGAAGTTTGAAAAATTCAAGAACAACAAAGTTGATCCCACCTCTAAGGATAAGTTTGGGAAGCCTAAGAGAGATGAGTCGGATAAGAGTTTTCGGTGTGAGGGGTACGGTCACAAAGTTAAGGAGTGTCACACTAGACTTAATGAAGAGGCCAAGCAACCCATTCTATATAGTGCCACTTTAAGTGATAGTGATCCGTAAGAGGGAGAGAGTTCGCCCATTGATCATAACTTTGTTGCGTTTATGTCATGTCATGTGAGCGATGAAGATTATCATGTGAATGACACTTCCGAGGAGGTTTTAAGTAAATCTCATGTTAGTGGGGGTGAAGAGAGTGACGAGGAGGAGGTAGGTGTGAAAGAATTGAAAGTTCCATTTAATGAGTTGTATGCCGAGACGGATAAGGTGAAAAAGGCCAATGCAAAATTTCAAGCTAAGTTAAATGAGCGTGCCATAGAAAATAATGATAGTTTGATTACGGATCTTCGGGCACGAGAGAAGACTCTTAGGGAGAAATTAAATTATGTCGAGGGTGAGAGAGATAATCTTCGTGGTTTGATGGAGTCTTTGAAAAAAGAGATTTTAGAGTTTGAGGAGTCTACGTGGTTACTTGAGTCTAGGATTCATGAGTTGGAGGAGAGATTGAGAGACTCGTCTAGAGTTAAGTTTGATTTGGAGGCTAGGTCGGAGTAGTTAGATAAGATCTTAGGCACCGTCCAAATTAAGGGAGATATGGGAGGTATAGGTTTTGATGAGAAAATTGTTCCCATTCCCCCAGCACGTGTGAGAAACACTAGGATGATTAGAAAAGGTCCACATATAGGTAATCATTCCCACCGTCGCTACACTTGCACATTTTGTGGTAGGAAAGGTCACCCTAGGCATTATTGTTACGACCTTAGACAAGCTCCTAGGAAGTTTAGGAATAAAGTTTCCCCGGTATCCCATACCCCCATGCATCATTTTACACCTACTTGGGTTAGGAAATCGGATTTACTGGCTTTAGGAATAAAACTTCATGATTCTCATTTTAGTGCACTTGATTCTTCGCATGCTAAATATAAAGGATGATAGTGTTGCCTTGTTTGTCACATACTATTTTTCTTCATGATATATTCATTGCTAGTATAATGACTTCTGTATCATTTTTTATTATAGCTTTCATTTGTTTAAGTCCTATTGAAAAAATACAAAAAGATTTTGTTTTTGACAAAACTTTTGAAAAACCAAAAAGATTTTGCTTCTATTTGAGTCAAAATATGATTAAAAAGCCAAAAATATTTTTGTTTTTTGTTTTTGAGTTTACATGTTTGATGTGGCATATTGGTGTGCTTGGACCCCCCCCCCCCCCCCCCCCCATCGTTTCATTATCCATGTGGCTAGGACATTTAGTCATTATTAATCGATGCTTAGAATGATCTTAACCATTGTTTATATGGGGTTGTTTCGAAACTGATATGCATTTTGATTCAACTTTGTATATATGCCATCAATGCACACATGCATGAGTTTGTATGGATGTTTGACTTCTATTGCATATTTGAATTTGGTGAGGTGTTCTTATCTCAATCTTGTCATCTATGTGTAAGTAGACTTCAGGAAAAGTGTGCATGTAAGAATCGTTTACCGTGAGGATATGAATTGGTTCCGAATTGAAAAAATAATGAGTGATTCACGAGAAAGGGCTGCGAGAGTTCAAAATTAACTCGTCGTGAAATCCACTGTTTAAAAGAGCCCAAAAGAAAAAGCAATATGCTAAGAAAAAGGGCCAATAAGATTTTCTCTAAGTTGAGAATGCTACAAACCTCAAAAGAACTTAAAAAAGTGTGTTTATGAGGGAGTTTAGTTGGAGAAAATTTAAACGGGTTTGCACAACTAATCCTAATGTTGAAATATTTCCATTTGATGCTATTGTTTGTAGAATCGTCAAAATTCAAGATTTGTGTGCATGTAGTATGTTTAGTTCATTAAGCTCACACTTTAATTGTCATATGGCTGTGATAAATTTTGATGGTTTATCGCTATCAATTAGAGTTTCTTGATTGTTTTGATGTGTTGGAATTGTGACTCATTTGTTGTAGTTTCATGCTCATATATTCCATGTCCATGTTTGAGCACATCGGTACTATGTTTGCATGTAACTTGCATTGTTAGTTTTTATGCATTTTTGTATTTTGAGTAAAAAGCATACTGTTTTAGCACTGTTTTGCTACTGTCAACCCCTTCCTGGCATTATTTTCTGGAAATTTTTTCATTAGGAAAAAATATATGATATTTCTAGGAATCTAGAAAAGTTTGGCCTATCCCGAGAAGTCGTTCGAGCGATATTACCATGTCGCGAGAAGACTCATTCGAGTGATGTTCTCATCCCGTTTGAACGATGTCCTTGGTTCGTTAGAACGATAGTCTGGGATTTTTTTTCTTCTTTATTTGTAGTCCACTGGTTTATTTTGTGACATTTTTGGTACTGTTGGAAGCTTTCTGGACTAACAGGTTTATATGCAGGTTATATTGTTTCAATATTGATATTTTTCATATGATTCCGTTTATCACACCTGATTAGTTTGCTATATTCTCATGATAGATACTTGATTGATTCGTTTATCTTTTCACCGAATTGTCTATTCGAGATAAAATGGGGGAGAGATGTATGTGATGTAGGGCGAGATTTAAGATTTGTTGAGCATGTTTTTTATTACATTTTTTGACAAATTGGTATTAGAAATTGGTAGTATAATTTGGTATCATTTTGTTGCTCAATTGTTTAACAAGTGATTTTTCATCGTTTATTCATATTGGAATCTATTGAAAAATTGGTATCATTTGGATATATCTATTGGTTTCATACGTTCCTCTATACTTCACCGGGTATTTATTTGTCTGTTTCATGTGTGTAGGTATGATTTAGAGATTCGAGATTTCAAGTCTACATCACATTCAGACAGTTCCTTCTTATCGGTGCTTCATATACTACTCCGTGTCCTGTAATTTTTTACTTTGGGTTTATGGGATGGGATTTAGGCGTCATACTGCTTGACGGCTCGGCATAGGCACTTCACTAGTTTAGTTTTGTCCCGAAATAGTCAAAGGGGGAGATTTGTAACGACATAAATTTCCAATTGAGTCCCTGTATTGTTTTGACTTAATTCCATGAACAAAACTTTGCTTTTAATATGTCATAGGGAGATTTTATTTTGTCACGATCCCACTTGGTCTATGACGTATTGAAGACGTTGTGGCAAAGCTTCAAATAATTAATCATGCCGAAGTTTAATTAGTTCAAGTTTATTCGTCTTCAAGTTATTTGCATTCCTAGATCACACAGGTATGAATGCGTATAATTAATGGTGCTCGGAATAATTTTTATAAAAGATAAGGATGTAATTTTATAAGAAAAAATATTTGAAAATGTTTTAAAAGTGTTTTAAATGTTTTACACTACATTTTATTCTGATAACCTTGAAAAAAGTTTGACTTAATTGGATCTCTTTTGAAGAAACATTTTGTAACACCCCGCCTAATTAAATACCGGGTGGCCAGTCCCATACCAAATTAAAACAGAATATACAGTTGGCTCATTCTTAGCATCACTGTCGAAAACATTTACAACTCACCCAATACCCAATAAATAACTCAAAAGAATTTAAATGCAATTGGAATAAACATTCCCAAATAATATAAATCCTTTACAATAATCCCAAAAATGTTAAATGTATTAAAAAGTCCCGAATACAATAGTATTTAACCCCGATAGAAAAATATAACTGAATCCTTTGGGCGACATGCCCTAACTAAGAATACTGTGAATCAAAAGATGAAAGGCGTCTAAGAAAAATCTCCATAGCTCCATAGTTCAACATAATCCGCTAAGGTTGGCGTCCCTGTTGCTGGACACCTGATATAGAAGATACAATAGAAAAGAAAATATGCAAGGAAACGGGTCAGAGCCCGAATGTGTAGATGATTTTTAAAACAGCAAGTATTTAATAAGTGCAATAAAGCATTTATTATGTACATGTTAGATCCAACTCTCCTTTGATATTCTCACCTCTCAACTGGAGTGCACACTTAACGTTCCCTATTAACCTCCTAGTTAATGGTTCCTCTTTCCCAGTTCCCATATTATAATTCCATTCCCATATCATAATCCCCGTATGTCCCATACCATACGTCACATTATTATTCATTTACATTTCTCATTTATATGAATTGTTTCTCATTAACATGAATCATTTCTCATTAATATGAATTAAGCTTTTCAATTATGTAAGAATAAACATTTATTAACTTAATTCCATTATCTTTCTCTATTCACCGTTATCTACAATTATCACTTTAGATAGATTTAACCACAATATATATCCATTCAATCATTTAATCCATTATATATATATTCATATATAATACGGCACCCCGAGTCACAGCTGCGGTGCAATGCATTACTCTGCTATCATGTCCCATCATCGTAGGTCGCTGAATAGGGGACTAAAGGTTCGATAAGGATTCCTCGAACCACAAACATCAACAAACAAATTGGAGGCGAACATAGTTCTCATATCCATGGGTCACGCACATACCTACGTACCCATAGTCAGCGGACTTATCAACTCCCCGATAAGTCTTTCATAGACCTATGTTCTCGAGCGAAAACTCAAAGATCCCATGGATTCATCAGGATATGACTGCCCTCACGTGTAAACCTCCCACCGATAGCAAGTAAGCTAGGTATGTCATACACATAAATCATCAATCAATCAAATAGGTATTATCATACCTATAACATAATATCAATAAGGTAATATCACTACCCTAAGATATTTCCCATACGTATCATTATATCTATTTAAATTCCACGTATCATATCTTTACTTCATAATTTAATTATCCTCGCATCCTATAACATCTCTCTACTCCCGACGTCGTTAACGTTCATGCGCGGAGCGTCTCGCAAAGCGAAATCCAAACAAGGAACCCCTCCAATACACTACTACTTAACTTTGTCGATCGAGGAGGTCCGACAACTTCAACTATGCGATCGGGATAACCTCATACCTTCTTTCAACCAAATGTGTTTAAAACTCCCATCTCTATCCAGGAGCCATA
Organism: Sambucus nigra; assembly: GCA_949130495.1. Taxonomy (NCBI): domain Eukaryota; kingdom Viridiplantae; phylum Streptophyta; class Magnoliopsida; order Dipsacales; family Adoxaceae; genus Sambucus; species Sambucus nigra. Next base: position 238,079,935 of record OX422217.1, on the reverse strand, counting down.
CTGCTAAGCGCTCGTATTACACTTAGTCCTTGCACAATCAATAATGAGCTTAAACTCAGTCCTTGATGTGTCAAATTGTAACCCTAAGGCTACCCTCACTCAAAACACATGATTCAAATATGTGTTTCCTCAACATATATTCCGTAAGAAGTCACTAATATCCTACTGGTCCATAACATCATTTCTCCCGAATTACTACGAGTTTAGTTCTCCTTTTAATTAAGGTTAAAATCGATAGTTTCAAATCTCTTATAAACACATCTTCTTTAACTTAGGATTAAACCCTCTTGTAAACTTAAGGATACCCAGGTGTTATATTAAATCATCCCTACTGGTCCTATCTTTAATCCTCATACATCCCCATTTGGAATTTAACAAATGAATCTAGCAATCGATATTCCATTCAATATAATTTTCATCATTTTAATCACTTGAATCCAAATCAAATTAATTCAAATCTTATCAAGGGTTTACTGATATTTTATAAGTCCCATAATATCCAAATAATATTCACCAAATATCCACAAAAGGTTTTGGATAAGAATCAACATTTAAAAAGAAACAACTTTACATATTCTGGGCAGGTCGATCGATCGAAGGCAGGGGTCGATCGATCGATCCCTCAGGTCACAGCCTGGTTTTCTGCATTTTCTGCAACTACGGGTTTAGCAACTTATGATCATTTAAACCTTCATCTAAACATCCCAAATGACTTATAATCTTTACTACATGATATATCAACATATATGAACGATTTCCAATACTCTAAACATCCTAGAATCATCAAGGGATTGGATTAAAAAGCATGTTTATCTCCTCATTTTCTAGAAAATCATCAACATATTAACTTCAAGAACACTTCAATGGTTTTCAGATTTTTCTTCCATAGATATATGATTATTTCGTGATTATTTTCATCCTACAACAAGAGTGTAATTCCTATATCATTTCAGTTTCTAGAAATCCATTTAATCACTCCATTATTTCTTCCAAACATGAATAATCTTCTCTTTTCATAACTATTCTAACATGGACAATATACGAACTTAAATTGCCATTATTAAACACTTGCCTTTTATGAAGGTCTGATCCTTTGGTGTAGTATATCTCAGTTGGTTGTCCCTTCTCCGGTCAACCTCCAGTGGTGGTTGGTGGTGGTGAACCTTGGTTCTTGTTCTTCTCCTTCCCAAGTGAACTCATCTCTTCCCAAGCACCCTTTTACTCTCTCTAGGAAGATGGCTTCTCTACTTTGTGTAGAGGAGATGAATAACCCACATACACTTAATCTACCAATACTTATAATAGGATAAAATCCGAAATCACTATTCATCCCCCTAGAAAAATGACCAAAATGCCCTTTCGGGTTGTCTATTCATTTCCAAACGACCCGAGACTCAAAATTAACATCCAAATAGACTTTTCTGACTATTTCGAACCTTCCGGACGCAACGACGCAGTCGAAATGACTATAAGGTCGATAGAAAATAAATTTCCTTTTTAATTTAATAAACTAGTCCCGACACGTCCCATACCGCGTCTGACTAAAAATATAAATTACCGAATTTATATCATACAGCCATATCAATGACATCACATTCATATATTACCTAAATATCTTTAAGTAATATTCATAATCATCCATTTTTATATGCACCGTCCGGATAAAACCCGAATGAATTAATTAATAATAAAATCCAATTAATCCATTAATTTAAAATATAACCCATTTTAAAAGTCATTTAAAATTACGGGGTATTACACATTTTAAAGAAAAAGTCAAACTGACAAACGCGTCGTTCAAATGACAAGTTTTCTCGTTCGAGCGAAATAGTCATGTTGAACGAACGAGGCGGTGAATTTTTCATATTTAAAGTGTGGTTTTGTCACAATTTACTTAAGGTGCAATCTGGAAAACAGTTTTCAATCTAGTACGAGTTTTGCACATGTTTTTCTAAGGTTTTGAGATTTGTTCAACATGTTTTTTATTAATTTTTTAAAAATTGGTATTAGAAATCGGTAGTACAATTTTGTATCATTTTGTTGCTCAATTGTTTAACAAATGATTTTTCATAGTTTATTCATATTGGTATCTATTGAAAAATTGGTATCATTTGCATATATATATTGGTTTCATTTGTTCCTCCGTACTTCACTGGGTATTTGTTTGTCTGTTTCATGTGTGTAGGTATGCTTCAGAGATTCGATATTTCAAGTCTACATCACATTCAGACACTTCATGCTTGCCGATGCTTCATATACTAGTCCGTGTCCTGTAATTTTTGACTTTGGGATTATGGGATGGGATTTAGGCGTCATACGGCTTGATGGCCCGGCTTAGGAATTTCACTTGTTTAGTTTTGTTCTGGAATAGTCAAAGGGGGAGATTTGTAAGGACATAAATTTTCAATTGAGCCCCTGTATAGTTTTGACTTAATTCCGTGAACAAAACTGTGTTTGTAATATATCATAGGGAGATTTTATTTTGTGAGGATCCCACTTGGTCTATGACGTATTGAAGAAATTGAATACATTGCGGAAAAGCTTCAAAGAATTAATCATGTCGAAGTTTAATTGGTTCATGTTTATTCGTCTTCAAGTTAATTGCATTCCGAGATCACACAGGTATGAATGCGTATAATTAATGGTGTTCAAAATAATTTTTATAAAAGATAAGGATGAAATTTTATAAGAAAAAATATTTTTAAAATGTTTTAAAACTGTTTTAAATGTTATACACTACTTTTATTCTGATAAGCTCGAAAAAGAGTTTGACTTAATTGGATATCTTTTAAAGAAACATTTTAAAGAAAAAGTCAAACTAACACGCGCGTTGTTCAAATTACAAGTTATCTCGTTCGAGCGAGATAACCATATCGCGCGAACAACTGGCCAATCTCGTTCGAGCAACAAATTTTTCGAGGTGGTGAATTTTTCCTATTTAAACCGTGTTTTGGTCAGAATTTACGTGAGGTGCAATCTGGAAAACACTTTTCAATCCGGTACGAGTTTTGCACATGTTTTTCCTAGGTTTCAAAGCTTAAACACATCCTTAGAGTTTGCAAAGATTTGAGTTATCATTAGTATATGTTTATGTGATCTTGCTGCACCAAGAGAGTTTGTCTTATACTTGAACATCTGGGTTTTACGGCGAAGAAAAGAGAAGGACGACATCGTAGATGTATCAAAGCCATTTGGTGGACACCGAGATATACATGGACGAGTGTGTTGTGGACAGGTATCGTGGAAGAAGGACTTTCTGCATGGGCACTGTGAGAGGAGCGGTTGAAGATCAGAAGATAGTCAAGACCCATGGGGATCGAGTTGTTCAGTGAGTTTTTTGTCTGTTTGTTGTAATTCCACATTCATAGTAGTGATTGTTGTCCTGGGACGTCCGAGGTTGTTTTCCCGCCTTGGGTTTTTTCCTCGTACATCCTGCGCTGTGAGTATTCTCTACTTTACTCTACTTTCTTTAATCACTAGATGCATGTTTAGGATTAATTAAGATAAAATTGGTTTAAAGTAAAAATTATTTTTTCACAACTTGGTTTCGTGCTAATTAAAAGTTGGATAATTTTTGGTGAAAATTGGTTTGATTTCAAACACACTCGTGTAGGACCACTATTTCAGTATTGTTAAAGTACACGAATAAGACATAAAGTACATGCAAATTGCATTGAACTTTCATTTTCAATTTGCATGTATTTTATGTCTTATGTGTGTACTTTTCATAAAGTATACGCATATTTAATAAAGTACATGAACATTGAAAATGATTATGTTCAATGTAATGTGCATGTACCTTATGAAATATGTGTGTACTTCAATAAAGTACAAGCATATTTCATAAAGTATACGGACATTAAAAATGATTTTGTTCAATGCAATTTGATTGTACTTTATGAAATATGTATGTACTTTAGTATTGAAATGTGTAGAATAACATTTCCTCATCAATAATGATATGACGCATCCACTTGTTTTGTTGGGCTTGGATTCTATCATGTTATCGAGAGAGTTGATTAGAAAATGTTTGATAACAGAAGCCCAGTCATAGTTAATTATATCATCAATGTTGTCGATATATGGAGCGAAAAATTCTCCAATTGTAAAGCCTGAGTTGGAGAACAAGAACATTGTCTTGAAGTGAAGGGAAACAAGCTTAACAAATGCATTCCTACCATCGTCAGTATTAAGCTCAACTAATGTTTTCAATCTCTTCGTAATATTTTTTTTCCAATCTTTTTCTTAAGATTCAAGTTGCGGCTGCGAAATTTTGGTTTGGAAGAAGATTGATATAATCTGTTGTTGAGTTCAATTTTTTTGCCCCTTCGTTATTGGAATCCCAAAAAATTGACTTATATCATTGGGGCTTATTTGGACATCGCAAATTATCCTAAAACACTTTATTTTTTTGTAGAGTACAAAAATGGTGAGAATGTTTTCATCAATTTTTTTATGATCTCCCTCTACGACTTCTCCACTGTAGTAGGCATTGAATAACTGCTAGAAAGGCCTCTTGTTAAAAAGTTTAACATGATTATTGTTTATTTTGTTGCGAATATCTGCCATATCACGATAGAGGCTCAAGATATTCGACCTATACTGGTCGTATTTATGAACTTCCCTTGTTGATTTCTTTATACTCTTTTTATTTTCTTTTGTTGGACTTTTTGGACCACGGTTATCAGTAATGTCCTTCTCGGGATTCTTTACCTTCTGATCTCTTATCTTCAAAGTCAATTCTATAAAGTAAATGCATAAAGATTAAAGTAAATTCATATAAATTAAATGACAAGCATAAAGAAGTAAAGTACACACATAAAACGTAAAGTGCATGGATTTTGTATTGAATGATAAATATATTTCAATAGAGTACAAGAATGTTTAACAAATGTACATGCAATATTCTCTTAACACTTCATATAAATCTCAACAAAATATAAGAAATATTTAATACAAAATTTGAATAAAAAAACTCCCTTTCATCTGTTACATGGTAATACCTAATACCTGTTGTTTTACAAGTTATAAATCAAGACTTTTTTCATAAAATATTCACAAAAGAAGTGATAGGATAGATCCATGCTAAATGCACCAGCATTTTCAAAACCTCTTAAGTAATACTACTCAATTCGTTTTGCTAAATCTTTTACTTTTGATTCAGTTACTTGGAGCTTTTGCATATCAAAAGGGAACTTAATGTCTTTAAAGTAGTAGTAAAAATCAAGTAACCTTTTGGATTTATCATTGATCAGAAGTAGAAAGTGAATTTTGATGATTTTAATTATGGGATTAATTGACTTAAAAATGGGAAATTTATTTATAATTAATTCGGATTTAAATAGATAATTACTAGCATGACGAGAGTTAGTATTTATTGATGTGAATTACGTTGAATATTTCTTAGTGGGTAAAGTAATATGTAATTATGAATTTATTCAGATAGTCGAGTGAATAATATTACCTAGGGGTTTAGTTTAGGTCCCGGGGCTTTTTTAAGCCAAACCGGCATCTCGGGATGGTATTTTAGACATTTTAATTTTTGGAGTAATTAAATCTACGAATTTCCTAAGGCTATATCAGCTGATAGGGTTAAGTATTCTAAGGTTATCAAATACAAAAGGAATAAAGGACATTTGAAGGGGAAGGAGAAGAGCTCCCGAGCCAAAAATCACCCATAGTTGCACCTTTTACACAAATAACGTCACTAGAGTGTAGATCGGAAGACGAGGAACGTAGCTATACCCTTCGTCATCAAAGGATCAGACCTACTGTTAGAAGAAAAGTATTGTTATTTCTTAAATTGAACTACATAATTATCCATGTTACTAGAATATTATTAAGAATTAAATTTCGTGCAAAATCATATTCTCGGTAGGATTCATGATTAGGATTGAAGCACTGTTATGACAAAAAATGAAATTTAATACATTGTGAGAATCATTATTTAGAGGATTCGGAGTTTTGATCATGTTCTTGAAGAAAAACCATAAACTAGGGTTCTTGAGAGTTAAATTATAATTCAATTGAAAAGCTAATGAATCTTGATGTTTAAATGATTCTCGTATGTTAGAAATTATCTATATGTATTAATTTAATGTTTAGCACCTTCATTTTGGAGTTTGGGAATGAATTAAGAAGGTTTTAGATATTTTTGGTTGAGGAAACCCATAGATTTAATTTGCAGAAAAACTAGGTTGATACTTGTTCGATCAATCGACCCATTTCCTTGATCGACTCCCTTGACATTTGTGACTTATTTTCCTCTTTAGTTTCGATTCAACCTCAACTTTTAAGAACCCTTAATATTGATTAAATGAATATAATGGTACTTAGGGAAGGTCAGTAGGGTTATAGTTAAGGCCCGAAAAGTATCATTATGTATGGGATTGAATGGGGATATTTACGAGTGTTTTTCGAATGTGTTATAATTAGAAATTTTATGGATTGGGGTTTTATTCGGATAAATGATAACTTAGGGTTAATACCAGTAGTACGGGGACACTATAGTACTGAATTAACCTAAGGAATAATTGGGTGACTTTATAAACCTTTGGGATAAGGAAAGGTACTTGAATTTGTACGACGAGAGTTATGTTGTTATTTAAATTTACGTATGTATGCGGGTTATAAATACAACGTATGGGACTTGTAATATGGGATGTGCGTATACCAATATTGAATGAATAAATACTTAGGTTGTGTGAATACCTATTGTATGGATTCTTATGTGTATGACATACCTACCATACTTGCTATCACAAGGAGGTCTTGAAGGAGACAATCTTGTCTTGAGGAGCCCTTCGGGGGGATTATAGATTGTTACCTCAGAGCATAGGATCTAAGGATAACTTATCTGTGAGTGTATAAGTTTGGGTTATATGGGTGTGTAGGTATGTGAGTGACCCATTAGATCGTGCTCATTGTTCGCCTCCAATTTCTGTGTGATTTTTTTATTACAACTCCTGAGAGATTCGTAATCGATGGTCCTTATTATGTATGTGAGGTACCGGGACTTAATAGCAGAGTATGTACGCACCGTTAGTTTCGCCTATGTGGGGTGCGGTATTAGTATATATTATAATAGTGAAATATATATATACACACACACACACACACACACACACACAAACACTTTGTATTCTACTATGTTGTTTGGTAGAATATAATGATAATACCAATATATATTAAGTATGTAAAAACTTAATAGATTAATGAGATACTTAGAATCAATTAACAAAATATGAGGAACTATATAACGTATATTTCCATTATACGGGTGGGCACAATAGGTTAGTTGGCATATGTGGAGAATTGTTAAAATCTAGTTAGGTGGGGTAATGTAACTTGGAACGGTAATAATTATGCGTTAGGTGTGAACAATAGTTGAGATGTGAGAATCTCAAGTGAGAGCACATGACTAACATGTATATAATTATCTGGTATTTATGCATGTAAATACTTGCCATTTTAGAAATATTTTCAACTCGGGCTCTGACCTGTTTGCTTTCAAATATATATTTTTTTTGAAATTTTTTTTAGGTGCCCAGCCATAGGGACGCCAAGCATAGGAGTTCCATTCAGTTGACGTGTTGTAGCTGCTGTGAAAGTTACAGGACCTCGGTACTAGACGCCTCCATATCTATTCTTGATTCATTCAGAGTTATTTATTCCAATCATGACATGTTTAGAGATTTTGATTTTAGACATTCATTTATATTTCAGGTTTTGGGATTTATTTCATTTCAAATTATTGTATTTGGAACTTGACTGGAAGTGTTTACTCCACACTTAGTTTATATTATTATGTCGTTTTAATTCCTATGAGATTTTTATTGGATGGTGGATGTTTAGTTAATCATTTAATTGCTTGCATGTTATATTAAAAAGATAAAATTTGACATCTAACTTTTTTAAATACTAGGTGGTTAGTAATTAATAAAACATTTTCTACAGTGATGCCAAGACTGATCCAACTGGATATTCTGTTTTAAATTTAATAAAGGACTGATCACCCGGTATTCAATTAGGTGGGGTGTCACAGATTGTCAATGTGAAAGATTTCATACAGTAAAGATCTTCAAAGGTGAACCCAACAGTTTTGTAGTTGAACTTGCTTTATGGTATGATTCCTAAACAATAACACAACCCAAATAGCTCTTACAAATCAAGGAACATCACTGAAATTCCTCCGGCAAGGACCACAATAACATATGATCTATTAAATATGGTGAGCATGCATATATTCCATAAAGTTCACACACATTGGATATAATCAAATCAATTTCAATATGCATGTACTTTACATAATTGAGTGTACTTTATGAAATTACACACATAATACGAAAGTACACGCACATTGGATCAAACCAAATAAATTTCAATGTGTGTGTACTTTATGACAGTACATGCATAATGCCTAAAGTGCACGCATATTGGATTGGACCAAATCAATTTCAATATGCGTGTAGTTTATGAATTTGCGTGTACTATTTGAAAGTATGAGCAGATTCATAAAATACATGCATATTATAACTGACCTGGTTCAATCCAATGTTACCGCAATAATAAACAAACTATTAAATGTCGTTTGTTTGGACCAATTTTAATATACGACGTATGAAAAAAAAACAGAGCATGTACATATTCCTCGATCTTTAATAAATTTTGCTTGCACGGTCCACAATTAATATAGGAGGTACGAAAATACACAAAGCATGTATATATTCAAAGTCCTCAATAAATGCCCTAGTGCGGACAACAATTAATATATAACGTATATAAATACAAATAGTATGTGCATATTCCAATCATGCATATAGTCTCAGTCCTCAATAAATGACGTATACAAAATGAAATGTACAGTGATGAAATACATAAATGTATAGTCCTCAATGTGTTTTGCATTTAAAATGAGGACAACCAATACTTAAGGTGGACTCATATTGTATTTTTTTCATATCAAGAACAAACGTAATGTGATTTCATCACACCATGCATAATGTCTACATATTTATAAATATGAGAAAACAAAATACATAATAAAATATGGAAAAAGTTGTATAAAACCTAACGACGCAAAATTTTACATGAAATACACAACATAACACTCTGAATACTAATACAAACAGCTGATATTAGAAATATAATGATATGAATTCAACATATACATAGCGTATAGTATAATCTTAAGAATAAAAATTAAAAACAAAATATTATATTCAATTCAATATACAATAAATTACATCAAATACATATATATAAGAATGTATTCATATCTGTTAGTGTTGTTTGGAAGAATTTTACTGAGAATGTGAATCGTTTGCTAGAACTTCCACGATTAGGGTTTTGATCGCTTAAATTTTTATGAAGTGTGTTGTTTTGGAATTCAAGGGTATTTATATGTTATTGTTTACCTAAAATTTAATTGAGAATGAGAATTATTTTTTAGAACTTCGACTATTAGGGTTTTGATCGAAGAGACAATATGATCGTTTTGGTGCTTGAATTTCTGTGAAGTGTGTTTGTTTTGTAATTCAGGGGTATTTATATGTTGAGCCTAATTGTTTAAATTTGTTGAGATTGGGTTTATAGTTCAAAATTGTTAGTCCAAGGACTCAATAGTAAAAACTCCTTTATTGATTTGGTTGTCAGTGGCCTAGTGAGGAAAATAAATCTCTAGTAGATGGAGTTTAATTTTGGAGTACCATATAATTAGTGTTATCCAAACTTCAATTACCTCCCCAGTAAAAAAATTGTTCTTATCAAAAAATAAAAATTACTATAGTCTGGTATAGTTTTCACTAAAGATTATCTGAAAATTTTGCTAGGACAGTAGGTTGGAGAGGAAAACAAAGCAGAACAGTAAGATATCTGAAATTTGATTTAAAAAATTATTTTTGAAATGTATTTTAATATTTCGTTAAACAAATATGATCAAAACCGATAATTGATCTAGAAAAACCCATGAACCATCGGTTCGGTTCCAATATACATCGGTTTCAATTCCAGCTTCAAAAATATGATCTTGACAACCGAAAATGCATATTTATACCATTTTTTTTACATATCACCTCATCTCAACGATTTTTTTATTGATCTTTTTTATGAAAAAAATTGGAGATGATCTTCTCACCGTGGAGATCATATCCATGTAGTTTCATCAAAAAATTAATTTTGTTTTCTTTTCGAAAAAAATGGTATGTACTAGGATCTGTACCATAAGAAATACTTATAGGAGACTTTATATATATATATATATATGGTCTTAATCATGTTTGTTCTAGGTTAGAATCAAGGTTTTGAGTTTTAGGGTTTTTATTATCTCTTCATCTTCATCCCATTTTGTACAGATGTAACTATATCTTTACATTTTGAATCATGGTTTAGATGAGATTCATTTTGAAGTATCTAATTTTGGCATATTTTGTAGAGGACTATTTTTCATAAGCAGGTACTGATTTTTTCGAAAGTAATCCATAATCATTTCTTTGATTTTCTATTTCCGCCTCTTTCTTTTTGCTTATATGAATTTATAGTTTTATGTAAGTTCTATTCTAAAAATATATTTTTATGCAGCTTGGAAGCTACATGCTTGATGAAATTCGCAAGTAAGAATGTCTGTGTGTTTTCTTTTGATTAAGATGATGTATTTTCACATTTCTTACTGTACAATTTTTCCTGATAAGTTTCTTAGAGTACAATTTACCTTGATTAAGATGATGTATTTTCATGAAATTAGCTTATTTACTTGAAAGCTAATGTTAGGGAATGGTATTGATTTGATGATGGTGGGTTGTGATAAGCTTCTTGTATAATTTATGGTAGTTTTATTAATTTAGGTTCTCATAATGTTAACATCTGATAGTTGTTAACATCTGAATATTTTTTTGTCTCATAATGTTAGCATCTAATAGTTATTAATATTTAATTGTTTGTTTGTCTCATAATGGAGTCAAATGGAATTTTTTTCCCTTTTGAATGAACCTCCACGCATTTGACCGTCTGGAAGTCCCTCCAAATATTATCAGTTGATTGTTGAAATAAAGTCTCGAGATCGATATACTTATCGTGTGTGTATATTATACACAATGTCTCGATATGAATATTAAATAAGGTGCATCATCCAATTGTATTTTTGTTTCATTGTTTTAGATTTGTGTCTTCTAGGTTATCGTTGAAGCTCTACCTATTTCATCAAATTTCAGGCTTCTCCTTCAAAATTCAAACAAGCTCCTTTATTTTCTATGATTATTTGGTTGAGCTTCAATGTTTCTCCCGTGAAACTTCTGGGAGCATCATGAACTTTTCATAAACTATGTAATATTGAGCTTTAAGTATTCATCAGTTATTAAAGCTTTAATGTTTCTCCGACGAAACTTCTAGCAGCAGCAGGAACTTTAATAACCGTTAAATACTTGAAGTTTTAATAGTTGACTCAATTGATTTTTTTTCTCGACAACTCTTATGCAAGTATGAAATTTATTTTTTGAAATTCCTTTACTCTATTTTTTGACACCATGTTACATGAATGAGTGATATTTTTTTATTCTTGATTGGCCTGTCAATGTTACAAATGTGTATCCATATACATTGTCCCAAATAGGTTCGTAATTGTTGTATTGAATGAACGTTTACGAACAAATGGAGTTATTTGAATGACAATGTAATAAGCCTTTGTGGGATTGACAATACAATTTTATTTATGGTTTTCTTCCATGATTATTGCCTTATTCTTATTCATATAAAGAGTTGATTATATGAATTATAGTTGACACTATATATGAGTGGGACTAATTTATACTAATGAGGTTACCTCATTATACTTATTATAATTCATACTACTATTTCTCTTCCTATTATGAAATCAGTATACCCTATTGAAGAAACAGAGTGAAAAGCATGCACGATTTGTTTACTTTCTTTAGTTGTTTTGTATAATCAAATTCTTATTTAATATTGTTTGGATTTTGCTTTATATGTGATTCATTTTCCTAAGTTACCTCATTTGAGAGTGTTTGTTTTCTAATATGGAGTTTATATTTTTAATGGTTAATTACAGTCAGTTGTGGCCTCTTAACCCTTTCGTGTCCTCAGAAACAAGCCTTTCTCATCTATGCAATCTTTATTATGTAAGGGTTGCAAGCTTGGACGAGGACTATGGAAAGGAAGCAGCTCTAAGTAAGCACACACGAAGTGGTCTAAAGGAATTCAAGGCTTTCATTGAAGAAAGGGATACATCAGGAGGAAAAGTGGAAGGACAAGAAACTATGACTGTTATTCTAGTAAATTTGGTTGATACAGAAACTGATACCAGTGTAAACTCTGCCATGATGAAGGGAGGACTATCTAGGTTAGAAGAAAGGAGAAGATGGGAGCCCAAGGAAAGATAATGGGCAATGGATGAGTTGGACAAACACCAGGAGGAAACATGTAGCAAGAGGCTTGGGATGTAGGAGTATGGAGATATCTAGTCTGATGATGAGGACAATGCTCCACCTGTTCAAATTATAGTCTTACAAAACTAGAGTTTAGTAGGATTCTTCATCCGTTTATGCAAATAATCCGATTTAAAACGGATATAGTCATGATATTCATGTTATAAGGGGTATTAATGTAGTAATTCAAAACTAATGTTACAAGAGAGAAACTCTTTTTGATATACTTTTTTTTATGTATTTTTTAGTTTTTGATGTTCACAGATTGAGTCCAAAATTTTGATATTATACCAATATTCAATTTATTGACAATTTATTTTACACAATAATGGTGAATTTTTTGTTCTCAACCTCATGAGGCAAGATATATTTCTGTAACGCATGTCATCAAAACAAGTTACTTGCCCTGACCATGTGGTGGTGCTTTATTACACATTTCCTCAAAATTCTCCACTTTAATGGACACTGATCCAGTTAATGGCAGCCTCAAAATTCTCACAAACTAGTATTTTTTGGGAGAAATGCCATAACTTTTTAACCGTAAATCGAAATGAGGTGATTTTGGCTCCGTTAGATTTGTATCGTCTGTGCCTATACAATTGCATTTCAGGATACTTTTGGCCATGGACAAGGGGTCAAAATCGACTTTAAATTTGGAAGTTCATTTTTTCATTGTCGGGTTTGGTTCGTGTAGGTTTTATCGTCAATTTTTCTCTATTATGATTGCGTCCTGTGATAGTTGATTCAACTCTGCGTATAAGTTGTTGGACTATTTATTATTTGTTAAAGAGGGTGGATAGTCCCATAATAAAGGATATTATGGCCAATTTTTTTTTGAAATTATACTTTGTTTTGTCGGGGAATGAAATATTTTCCATTTTGAATTTACATACTTAGAAAAATTTTGCCTTTTTGCGATTAGGTGCTTTTAAAAAAATTATTCATGCTTTCAGGAATGAGCAATACGCTAGTATATATATATATATATATATATATGGAAGATGATTTTATAAAAAAACACAATGGTTAAAGGTGTTATAGTGAGTTGTAGATGCTAGATAATAAATGAGGGGTGTATTGGTCACTTTAAACATAAATATGACTTATTTAACCAGCAACCAACATAATATATTAAAACGATGGCTAAATTCAAGAAGTGAAAATTATGAAGACTTAACTCAATAATGAAAAATTAACGGGGTTAGAACTTAAATATTTCATGTGTTGTGCAATATGCTGTAACAGTTGATGAACTTCTGAAGAAACATTGATGCCCTGGAGAACGAAGGTGGAGTTGGTGTTACTGATTTTCATGAAAATTTACCGCCAAAGAATTGATCGTGTGCATATTTGACTGCCAAATGTTATGATGACATGACACCAATTCTTGTGGAATCATTCAACTCGTGGATCTTAGAGGAAAGAAATTTATCGATAATGAGTATGCTGGACAAAATAAGGATCAAATTATGAATTTCAACGCAAACAAACTCGTTGAATCTGAAAAATGGTCAAAGGAGTTGTGTCCTATTTTTATAAATTACTAACTAAAAATTAGAATAAAAGTAGACATTGGAATACTAGCTGCTCAAGTCAACATTGAAGAACCTTATACTCATGACTCACTTGAGTCTGCATTGTATAAGTGCCCATCTAGTTTGGAAATTATGACAAAATTAAAGTCCCATTTCCTAGATACCAAAGAGCCTCAGAATCTTTTTCTTAAGACACACTTGATTCAATTGTAGGTATAAATCTCAATCACACACACTAGGGTTGCATACATTGTTCATATAGTGTATTATTTGATTGTGTTTGAGTTGTGTGTGTTTAATCCCATTTAAACTGATTTTAATAATTTTTTGGGAATTTTTAATAAATTTTAAATGATTTTTATAAATTAAAACTTGGTTTATAAAACTTTTGGGGTCTTTCTGTAATTACAATTATTACTTTTTTATACCTGAAAGTTGAGTTGGGTAGGATCCGAATGCGCTTGAGACTTGTGGGTGCGTGTGTAATTATTTTTAAAATACCTGTGTGAGTGTTCATCTGAGCCTTACACTTGTCTCTTGCACAACGGTCTGATTTGTGTTTGTTAATAGACTCATAACTCGTATACCTTATCAACCCTTGGATCTCTTTTATCAATGTTTTGCATGCATACAAACTCAATCCCTGTGAACCTTTCTAGAACAATCAACACTTGTTTAAATCATCACTAATCTTAAATCGTTGGATCAGAGTTAAAAGGCCAAGACCAAATCTCAGCCTTTAGATTTGAACCAACCTTCTCGATCCTTCCTAGCCTACTATATAAGGAGGCTTACCGTCATCATTTGGGGAATTTTGGCAGTTCGTTTAAATAGAGAGAGGAGAGAGAGAGAGAGAGAGAGAGAGAGAGAGAGAGAGAGAGAGAGAGAGAGAGAACATAGACAAAACCCTAACCCGTTTCAAAACCTAATTCATTTTTCTTAAATCGTTTACACCAAACACCATACCTGAGTGTTTGAGAGTTACTTTGGTAGATGTTTGAAGGAAGATCGTGGTTTGAATCCTCTGAGTTTGAGATCTTGTGTCCAACTTAAGCATTTCGGTTCGATATGTATTTGTTTTTCATAGAAACTATAGATCTGGAAATTTTATGTTATATTATACTTAGATCTACATTATTTAGTTTCTCATCTTGAGAAAATACATTTGTTGATTACTATTCTGTAAATGTTTTTCAAAACGTTAGAAGCAACAAATATATTTTTTATTTCTAGTTCTTACGAAACAATACTTTTGACCTAGTTGGAATCGCAATTGGTGGTTTTCAATTTCAAAAATATTTTCAAAACCCTCTGAAATTGATTATGACCTTGAACCGTCTTTCGAGCAAGGTAACCTTGGACTCTGGGATTATATGAAAGTTCAAATAAAGTCTTTTTGTTTCTAAAGAAGAGAGAAATTTAAAATGGCATCATTTAGATCTGATTTATAATTTGGTAGGACTTGTTTGTATAAATAAGTGTGTGTGTGTGCATGAAAGTGTTAGAACACTGTCACAAACACTAGTCACACTACAACACAAGAAGTGTTGGCTGTAAGATCTTGAAACTTCAAGAGTCGACGTAAAGACTGGAATAATGTGGAGAAATTAGCAAACTGAGAAAGCAACATCAACATCAACATCAGATCTGCAGAAAAGTTAGAATCAAACTAGTGGGTATATATTCTAAACTTGTATAGGTCTGTTTTTGTGTGCATATGTGTTATATAGTTTGTAACTTGTATATTTTGTTTTAGTGGATTTTTGATTTGTGACTTATAAGTCACTGTGGATGTTTCCTCAGTTGGGTGAGGTTTTACCACATTTAAAACGCTTTGTCCGTAATCTTTCTACATCTCCTCATCTCATTCTTGTGGTTGTGCTGATTTATTCTGTTTTAGTTTTCGTTTTCAAAACTAGTTATAAAATCTTGATCATATCTCGTACATTTTTGATGAAACACATCTTGTGATTAACTGGTTTTGATTTAAAGAAAATAGTTTCTCCAAAAAATAGTTTGGAGTTACTTAGACTGTTTAATCCAGAATTAAACGACTTGAGTAATAGCTTTTTCAATTGGTATCAGAGCTTTGGAAATTATTTTTAAAGATCATGTGTTTCTAAAATTGTTTTCTTAAAATCAAAGAATAGACGAGAAATCTGAAAGATTTGGTAACTTGTCCAGACCTCCTCTCTTTGATTGAAACAACTTCCCTTACTAGAAAGTAAGGGTGGTTGCTTTTATATGTGACACCCCGCCTAGTAAAATACTGGGCGATCACTTTTATATCAAATTAAAATAGGAGTCGCATATGGATCATTCTCAGCATCACTGTCGAAAACCCAATTAATTACTAATAACCTATTAGGCTGGCGTCAAAATTTTATTTAACTAATCTTTTTAAACAAACTATACAATTAAAACATTCACACAGTTTATATAAATGGAACTGGAAGGAGATAAAATAACCGAACACTCGGTTCAAATATAATACAACCAAATTGAAGGCCGCACTAAAAAGAGGTAAAAGAATAACTAGATGCAGTTGGGCTTTCGGCCCGAATTTATTACAATACTTCCTATCTAGATCACAATAATAGAAGCGTCTAAAAATAAACCTGCATGCATCCACAGCTGCTGCAGCAGATGTCTGACTCGAAAGGATCATCATCCAGGCGTCCCTGTGTATTGACACCTATATATATATAATATATAGCAAGAGAGGGAAAATATAGAAATAGGTCAGAGCCCGAGTTATGAAAATATTTAGCAAGTGCATAAATGCTTTATTTATAAAAAAATGTTTTATCTCATATTTAAATTTGTATCGCACTCCCATGAGATACCCCTCACCTCTCTTCTAATAGTGCACACCTAACGCATCCCTCTAAACATCCTAGTCAAGCTACGCTGCCTAACTAATCCGTCACCCCCAAACTCTAGAAATCCTAAGCAAACCAAGTACTAAGGGCTAAACTTCTCCCCAGTCTCAACACTATGCCATATTCGTGCGTGGGGTGTCTCGCGAAGAGAAATCCAAACAAGGACCCCCCCGATACACTACTACTTAGCAAGGTCAATCATAGAGATCCATTAGAACCTCAGTACATAACTCACATATATATACTCATATAAATAAATATACATAACATACTCATCTTTATTTGCACATCAGATCACACTTCCGGATATAATCTCCCGGGATGAGAATTAATCCTTTTTCATTTCATATTCAATTTATCTCTTTACTCTCATAGAGATCTAATATCTTGTTCTCATACCCAAGTAATGTACTATACACACAAGTACAATAACCATCCCAACGAGCTATTACTCGAGGATGCGGTCTCATAGTGCCGATCCAAAATCTGGGTTTACTCACTATACCACGGTACCAAGCCAGACTCTCTCAATGGACATGGTAAACAAAATACACAATAGTGGAGGCGGTCATGTTCCCCCTGCAAGTGGAGTTACACACATCTCACTCTAACGCGGGACGATAATGACCTGGGGACTATACTATCCCTGCTCCTCAAGCCAGGGGATTCACCCACATCGCACAACCTCCCCGGATCAAACTAGAGAAAATATATACTCTGGCTGTTCCAACCCTATACCAAAGGAAAGACCGTGGAAACTAGCCTCTAAAATACACATATACCAATCACACACATATACGTATGTATTCGTATCATTTAATATATACTGTCGTCACATTGTGTGTGTGTGTGTGTATATATATATATATATATATATTCTACATCATTCCTCAAATATATATATATGGCCAACATTTCCAATCACACATAATGATGGCCAATAATCCCAAATATTCTCATAATTAATAATATTCGAGTATTCGCACACTCACGATACTAAACTCAAAAGTATTCCCTCACTTGATAAATAACTTGTACCTTATTCACACTTAAGGATTTATAAAATGTCTCCAACTATACCAATTCACACTAAGTAAATAAGTATCTTCCAGAATTTATCCTAATAGTCTCATAGGATGTACTCAACCACAATCGTTATAATTACGTTTTCTACATGCATAATTATATATGCCTAAACGTCCACCGAAATTATCCCAAGAATTATTCGTCAACGAACACCCTTAATTTAAATAGGTCATGGATTCTATTTTTCCACAAACCCGAGGCCTACATTTCGCTCAAATAATAATCTAGAGGTCCCCACTCTATATGTAGTAACCCCTAATATTTATCTCCAAACAATTCTAGCCTTAATTCTCCCAATATCAGGTTTGATTTCTAACTAACGATTTCGATCTCGGACAACCTTTCGTAGAAAAATAATTATAAATCCAAAAAAAATTAGAAAAATACGCAGTCAGTGCCCATGCGACCGTATCGAAAATATATACAAGTTTTATTTTTTGACCAAGAGGCGAATCGATTCGTTAATGACGTTGGTTACTGTTCATCATCTTCTCCGAGACTGTTTCGGACATTAACATACCTCCAAGTTTTTTGTTTCTTCTCCCACCCTTATTTAATCACAACCAATTATATATTCTCAAAGAAAATAGGTTCTATTCATCCTATAACCAAGAATCAACAATCGATTTCAATAATTTCTTAAGTTTCTCCGATTTGACATTTTTCGATTTTCAACCAGTAAACTTCCGAGAAAAACCCGTTGGATCTAAGAAAAACCCAACCCAAAATCTTTAGGGTTTGTTATTACCAATTATGATATGAGATTTATGCTCAAAATTAGATAAAGCAAGTAAACACTTGCCTGGAGGATAAAATCCGACGACATTGAGTCGAATCCCGCGGAGTTTGGCCCGAAAATCCTTGTACTCTCCTCTTTTCTCCTCTTCCTTTCTTCTCTTCTTCTTTTATCTCTTTTCTTTCTTTCTCCCACTCTCCCATGTCTTATATAGGAGAAAATAAGGATTTATCCCTTTAAACCCAAAAATGACTTGTTTACTCAATTACGAGTCACCATTAATCCAAAAATTCCCGAAACTCAATAATGACCCCTGTATACTCTATTCTGACTATCTCGGCCATTTCGAGACCAACCGCACACTCAAAATCTCCATCTGAGGTACTTGATTACAAATCACTAATTTAACCCCACACAACTTAATGTGGTATTCCCATTAAAAATAATATCCTCAGTCGCTTTACCCAGCTGCGACATATAATTAAAATACTCCGACTTATACTTAATCCCAAAAGTAAATATAACGCCCATAAAAAATCATCTAATCCTTGAAAACTCTAAGAATTTACTATTCACGATAATTCTTAAATTACCAAATTACACTTAATTATCGAATTTAGTTATCCCCAAAAGTGCGGGGTATTACATTATACAAGGAACCTTAGGAGACGATGTCTGGGATATTGTTGAAAATGATTATACTTATCCTACTAAACCAGCCACTTAAGGAAGCAATGAGAGGATTAAGAAAGTATTATGTGAATTTACTCGAGAAGAGAAGCAAGACTCTCTGAACAATAAAAAAGTCAAGAATGCCATTTTTATGTCCATAAATGAACATGAGTTCAAAAGGATCTCATCTTGTACCACTTCTAAGGAAGCTTGGGATACACTGGTTACTGCACATGAAGGTGACACTAAAGTTAAGGCTGCTAAAACATAGGTGCTTATCCAGCAGTATAACTCTTTAATCATGTCTGACTCTAAGTCATTTGATGACTTTTAAATGAATTTGACTGATATTGTGACCAAACTTCATGCTAATGGGATAACATATGATAGACATGAAATTGTCTCTAAAATTTTAAGATCATTACAACAGAGAGTTGATAACAAAAGATATGCTATTGAGTAAATGAGTGACCAAAATCTCACTCCTGAATTACTCAGTAGTAAACTGAGAACTGTGGAAATGGAATGATAATTTAAGAAACAATTGACCCAGTCCCATAGGAAACAGATTAGTTCCAATTTGAGTTTTTCCTTTAAGCTGATGAAACCTGAGCTTAGTATTCCCAATAATGACTCTCATGAGGAATGTGATATAGATAGTTTGGATAATCAAATTGCCTTGATGTCAAAACAGTTTAAGAAAATTGTTAAATTTAGAAATAAAATGGCAAACAGACAAGGCAAGCCAAATTATCCAACTCAGTCTAACCATAAACCTCATGATAAAGGTCAGGACAAACATCACAAGGACATTCATATGAGACCTAACAAAGACTTCAAGAACATTGTATTTTTTACATGTGGTAAATTAGGTCATATAGCACAAGATTGTAGAGTTAACTTGAACACGACCAATAAACATACCAGGGCTAACATTTGCAAGACATGGGATGATTCAAGTGATTTTGAAAATGAGGAACCTAAGTCATCTGATATTTTTTATCCTTGCATGTCTTTCTTTTCCAAGATAGTCTATAATGATGATATGTGTGTGACTATGTATGAGAATGATGTTAGTAGCTCTACTTGTGCTATTATGAATCATATTGCTACTGGTTTAGATGCTTTAATTTATGAGAACAATGCTAGCTCTACTACGGGGTGTGTGAGTCAAAGGGAAAATGATAATGACGATGTCAATGTGTGTGTGAGTTCAAGAAATGAATCCTTATGGGTCACTTCACACACTACACTTAGTGATTCTGACACTGAAGACCTCCCTGATATTCACATACTTTATGCCAAGACTCTCAAGAAAAGCACTAGACTAGAGAAGATAGTGAAAGATCTCACTAAGAAACTATAAGTCCTAAGTCTAATGGTTAAATTTAACGCTGAAGAGTATACTACCCAATGTATAACTCATGAGAATGAAGTCAAAAGTTTTAATCAAAAATAGAAGAATTTGATTGGAATAAAGGAAATTCTGGAGAAAAAATATAAAGGGACATTATTTGAATTGGAACAAGCTAAAGAAAAGACAACAACTGTTTTCAAAAAAATTGCAAAATTTGAAAATAATTTCAACTATTTTGATGGTTTTGTTGCTAATTCAAAAACCAATTCTGATAATCGAACTGGAATAGGGTTTTGCCCAAATTCAAAGACACGAATTAAAAACTTTGAACCAATTATGTTTGTGTTAGGAAGTAAAAGACCTATAGAAACCTGACCAGATTTTCAAGCTTTAAATGATGAGTTTGACAAAAAAATAACAAAAGTTAGATATTGGGGAATCAATTCACTCTAAGTGTGATAGTTTGCCTAAGGCTAAATACGCCTTCCCTTCAATTAGGAAGAGTGTTTCTTCGTTCCAAACTCTACTCCCTAGGAATAAGTTTCAACGTCAAAATGTCATGAAACCTATGTTTAAAGACTTTCCTAAGGAGATACCCTCTTTAAGAAATTTATATTGCTCATACTGTGACATATACGGTCATTCTTTTGAAGGTTTCTACTCTAGACGTTTAGTAAAACCTGTCTGTAATACTCCTAAAAGACAACCAGACAAAAACTCTAACTATAGAAAAACTATAACTATAGAAAAAGAAATACCAAACCTAAAAGAACATTTCCAAGAAGGATTACAAGGTACTTTCCTAAACCAAATGCTCATATCCTTCATAAAAATAAAATGCATGCACAAAATATCTTTCAATAAAAATCTAATGCTCGCAAATTTTATCAAATGAGAGCAAATATGCGCAAAACAAAAATAAGAGTTGTTTGGGTTAGAAAAGATGAGCTATTGCCCCAGATGAAGTGTAACATTGTGATTACTTCTTTAAAAGCTGAGCACACTCCCTTTGGTTGGTATTTAGACTCTGGGTGTTCAAAGCACATGACTGGTGATAATATAAAACTTTTAAACAAAACCAGCTTTGCTCGGGGAAAAGTCATTTTTGTTGATGATGTATTATCTCAAATCATTGGTAAAGGAACACTCCAAGAAGAAGGAATGCCTGCTCCTGAAAATGTTCTTCTAGTAAAAGGTCTTAAGTCTAATCTACTTAGTATTTTGCAATTTTGTGACTCAAATCATACTGTCACATTTTTAAAGAATAATTACAAAATTTTAAATGAAAAAGGTGAGTGCATAATTACAGGACTCAGGACTCCTGGCAATTGTTATACTGTCCAGAACAGTACTGAGGTCTGTAACATTGCTAGAATGGATGACAATAAAATATGGCATAATCGAATGGGTCACATAAATTACGATAGCCATAGTAGATTATCTTCACAAGAAATAGTTAAAGGAATTCCAAAGATTAAACCCATTTCTAACATTGTCTATAGATCATGTCAAGAAGGCAAAATTGTTAAAGAACCTCATAAGAAAGTTAAAGATATTAAACCCTTGGAGCTCATCCATATGGACCTAATGGGTCCTTCTCGTACTGTGAGTCTATGTGGACACTGTTACATTCTAGTTATGGTAGATGACTTCACTAGGTTTACTTGGGTAGCCTTCTTAAAATAAAAGTCCGACACTGTCAATTTTTTTTAAAAAATCTTAATTCATATTGAAAATGAGAAGGACACTCAAGTAAATAGAATTCGTAGTGATAGAGGTGGAGAATTCATAGATACAGGTGCTATAGAATACTGTGACTATAATGGTTATAAACATGAATTTAATGCTCCTAAGACTCCTCAACAAAATGGAATTACTGAGTGAAAGAATCATACCCTTCAAGAGATGGCAAGAGTTATGATTCATGCCAAGTGTTTACCTAAATATTTTTGGGTAGAATCAATTCGTACTACTTGCCACATCATAAATAGGGTCTATCTTAGGAAGAATTCAAAACAAACTCCTTACGAACTATGGTATGGGAAGAAGCCAAATCTTAAATACCTTAGAACTTTTGGTAGTACATGTTATGTTTGTAAAGACAGAGAACACTTATCCAAATTTGAGACTCGTGGAGATAAAGCTATTTTCTTAGGATATTTTCCTGACAGTAAAGCGTACAGTGTCTGTAATCTTCGTACAAAGGCTTTAATGTAATTCATAAACGTTATTGTAAGTGACACTACTATTGAGAGAAAGACTGGAGAACCAACTATTGTGGAAGAGTCTGAAAATGTTTTAAAAAAAGACTCTCTAGAAATAGATGATTCATTACCAATTGAGAAACCTGAAGTACTTAACTGGGTTGCTAAAGATCATCCCATAGATAACGTTATTGGTAAACCTTGTGAGCCTGTATGTATAAGATCTCAATTAAGAAACTATGCTCATTATGCATGTTTTGTTTCCCTTGTGGAACCAAAGAATGTAAATGAGGCATTGAATGACCCTCAATGTATTTTTGCTATGCAAGAAGAACTTCTTCAATTTGTCATTCATGATATTTGGTATCTTGTACCTAGGCCTAATCATAAAAAGGTTATTGGAAGATGTTGATTATTTAAAAATAAAACTGATGAAAGTGGGATAGTCATTAAAAACAAAGCCAAATTAGTGGCTCAAGGATATTTTCAAATTGAAGGAATAGATTTTATTAATACATTTTCTCTTGTTACTCGATTAGAATCTGTTCGTCTTCTCTTTGCCATAGCTTGTTACTTGCATTTTATGCTTTATCAAATGGATGTAAAGCTTGCCTTCCTTAATGGAATCTTGACTGAAGAGACCTATGTCGATCAACCAAAATTGTTTATTGACCCTCAGTATCCAAACCATGTTTATCATCTTAAAAAGGCTTTGTATGGCCTAAAATAAGCGCCAAGAGATTGGTATGAGAGCCTTTCCAATTTTCTCTTAGATAAAGGTTTTGAGAGAGGTGGAAATGATCAAACCTTATTTGTCAAACATTTTGACAAACATATTATTATAGCTCAAGTTTATGTTGATGATATCATTTTTGGATCAGCATCCCCCTCAGAAGTTAAATCTTTTTCTGAAATTATGCATAAAGAATTTCAAATGTCTCTTGTGGGGGAGTTACAATTTTTCCTCGGTCTTCAAGTAAAACAGAATTCAGAAGGTCTATTTGTTTCGCAATCAAAATATGCTTTAGAGATTGTAAAAAAATTTGGGCTTGCAAGTGCAAAAGATGCTAAAACTCCCATGAGTACTACAGTCAAATTATTTAAGGATGAGAATGGAAAAGCCATAGATCCTACTCTTTATCGTAGTATGATAGTAACCTTACTATACCTTACTACCTCGCGTTATGATATTATATACGCAGTCTGCTTGTGTGCCCGTTATCAAAATAATCCTAAAGAGAGCCACTTAGTATGCGTAAAACGAATTATAAAATACATAAAAGGCACTCTAAATTTAGGACTCTAGTACACTAATGATACACCTATTACAAGGATGCCGACTGGGTAGGGTGTACTGATGATAGTAAGAGCACATCAGGGGCGTGTTACTATATCAGTAATAATTTGGTAGGATGGAGCAGTAAGAAATAAAACTGCACTTCGTTGTCCACAACTGAATCTGAATACATAGCCACTGGTAGTTGTTGTGCTCAATTACTTTGGCTTTAAAAAATTCTAAATGATTATGTTATTCAAGAAGATCAACTACATATCTATTGCGATAATCAAAGCATGATCAATATCTCTAAAAATCCCGTTCAACACTCGCGAACTAAACATATAAAAATTAAAAATCAATTTATACGTGAATTAGTTGAGACTAAGGAATTAGAAATTAATTATCTTCCTACTAATTTGCATCTCACAGATATGTTTACCAAACCTTTGGATTACAATAGATTTCTTGCTTTGTAAATATCGATAGGAATAGTGTGTGCTGAATAAACTCCTATGACTTAAGTATTATTCCCTTTGTCCATTTGAGACAAAATGGGGGAGAAGTTTGAGTCTTATGAGTTCATTTTTGTTTGTACATTTGATTAATAAGCTTGATCTTAGCGTTATTTGCAGGAATCTGTACAGTTGTATTGAACAGATGTTATTAGGGTATTGGTTTGTAATTAGTTGAGTTATGTAAATTTCTTTTTCTTGGGAAATTGGTAGAGAGAATTTTTGTATAGGAATAGGTTTTTCCTTATTTCTTTATAGCCCTATGAGTCCTTGTTGACTCAAAGGATATTTTGTCTCATATTTCCAAAGGGGGATATTGAAGCACCTTATACTCTTGACTCACTTGAGTCTACATTGTATAAGTGCTCATCTAGTTTGAAAATTGTGACAAAATTAGAATCCCATTCTCTAGATACCAAAGAGCCTCAGAATCTTCTTCTTAAGCCACACTTGATTCAATTGTAGGTATAAATCTCAATCACACACACTGGGATTGCATACATTGTTCATATAGTGTATTATTTGATTGTGTGTGAGTTGTGTGTTTTTAATCCCATTTAAATTGACTTAAATAATTTTTTGGAAATTGTTAATAATTTTTAAATGATTATTTTTAAATTAAAACTTTGTTTATAAAACTTTTGGGGTCTTTTTGTAATTACTGTTATTACTTTTTTATACCTGAAATTTGAGTTGGGTAGGATCCGAATGCGCTTGAGACTTGAGGGTGCGTGTGTAATTATTTTTAAAACATGCGTGTGAGTGTTCATTTGGTCCTTACACTTGTCTCTTGCACAACGGTCTGATTTGTGTTTGTTAGTAGACACATAACACGTACACCTTATCAGCCCTTGGATCTCTTTTATCAACGTTCTGCATGCATACAAACTCAATCCCAATGAACCTCTCTAGACCAATCAACACTTGTTTAAATCACCGCTGATGTTAAACCATTGGATCAAAGTTAAAAGGCCACGACTAAATCTCAGCCTTTAGATTTGCACCTACCTTCTCGATCCTTCCTAGCCTACTATATAAGAAGGCTTACCCTCAGCATTTAGGGACTTTTGGCAGTTCGTCTAAATAGAGAGAGAGAGAGAGAGAGAGAGAGAGAATAGAGAGAAGAGAGAGAAGAGAAAAACCATAGAGAAAACCCTAACCTATTTCAAACCCTAATTCATTTTTCTTAAATAGTTTACACCAAACACCAAACCCTAATTTATTTTTCATAGAAACTATAGATCTGTCTATTTTATGTTATATTACACTTAGATTTACATTATTTAGTTTCTCATGTTACGAAAACACATTTATTGATTATTATTCTGTAAATGTTTTTCAAAACGTTAGAATCAACAAATATATTTTCTGTTTCTAGTTCTTATGAAACAAGACCTTTGACCTAGTTGGAATCGCAATTGGTGGTTTTCAATTTCAAAAATATTTTCAAAACCCTCTGAAATTGATTAAGACCTTGAACCGTCTTTCGAGCAAGGTAGCCTTGGATTCTGGGATTATTTGAAAGGTCAAATAAGGTCTTTTTGTTTCTAAATAAGAGAGAAACTGAAAATATCATCATTTAGATCTGATCTGTAATTTGCTAGGACTTGTTTGTATAAATAAGTGTGTGTGTGTGTGTGCATGCATGTGCTAGAACACTTTCACAAACACTTGTCACACTACAACACATGAAGTTTTGGCTGTAAGATCTTGAAACTTCAAGAGTCGACGTAAAGACTGGAACAAAGTGGAGAAGTTAGCAAACTGAGAAGGCAACATTAACATCATATCTGCAGAAAAGTTAGAATCAAACCAGTGGGTACATATTCTAAACTTGTATAGGTCTGTTTTGTGTGCATGTGTGCTATATAGTTTGTAACTTTTATATTTTGTTTTAGTGGATTTTTGGTTTGTCACTTAGAAGTCACCGTGGATGTTTCCTCAGTTGGGTGAGATTTTACCACGCTAAAAACGCCTTATCCTTAATCTTTCTATATCTCATCATCTCATTCTTGTGGTTGTGATGATTTAGTTGACTTAATCTGTTTTAGTATTAGTTTTCAAAACTAGATATAAAATCTTGATCATATCTCATACATTTTTCATTAAACATATCTTGTCTGGTTTTGATTTAAAGAAAAGAGTTTCTCCAAAAAACAGTTCGGAATTAAACGACTTGAGTAACATCTTTTTCAAACATGTATTTGAAGTTTATTCAGATGTGTAGGACACTGTTGAATTAAAATAAGGAATTTGCTCATATAAGAGTTGGCAACTATGGTGCTTTCTATGTTCTCATGTTGTTTCTACCGTACAGAAGATAAGAGGAAGTATTTATGATCATATTGAGGATTATTATAAGGTGTAACAACCCAGGCTTTTGAGTGACTATTTTATATTATTTTGCCTGATGGGCTAATTTTATAAAATAGGGGAAGTTGGAGTAAATATTATTTCCCGTGAGATTTAGGGATAATATTTACTATGTTTTGTCTATTTACCGTTATGAGAAGGTAAATAGCATTATATTGTGTTTTATTGCGTCGTTATATGTTATGCGACGATTATGACTAATATTTGAATTGGAGTCTAATTAATGAAATAAAATGAATTTAGAACATAAAATCTGTTCACATTATTCCGAATGCCAAAATAGGGGGTGCGGTTGTTTTTAGAATAGTCGAGATAGTCGAAATAAGTGCCAAGCTGTATTGTTGAGCTTTGGGCACTTGTTGTGGGTTATGACTCAATTATGTGGATACGAGTCATTTTAATGGTGTATTAGTAATTAAAAGTGGGGAATTAATGTTTAGAACCCGTGTAAGTCCCCCAACCCCTTTATTTCCCTCATTCTTGTGTTAGAAGCCAAGAGAGAGAGAGAAAGAGAGAAAAGAGAGTTGGGAGAAATGGGAGAAAAGAGAGAAAGATGGAGATTTGAGGCCGGATTTTGTTGCTACCGGAGGAGGATCCGAGACTACGACCTCGAGGCAAGTTTCTTACTTACTAGATGTTGATTTAATGTGATTAATTGCATGTATAGTTAAGTTTTGGAGATTTAAACCCTAAATGGGTTCTTTGTTGATTTAACCCTTAAATCTTAGTTTTGATTTGATTTGAGGATTAATTATTTGTTATAAATTGTGTAGAAGCAATTTGGGAGAATTAGTTGTTGTTGATGTTGGATAAAACCAAGGATTTGAGGTTTTTGAAATTTTAGGGTTCTTCAACCCGTAGCCCAAATTGGGCAAATTCCCAGGGCCGAATCGATTCGGTTCCCAGGCGAATCGATTCGGTTAAGGGGTAGGTTACAGGTCTGGGAGACCGAATCGATTCCCTTTTTGGGCGAATGGATTCGCAACTAGGGCGAATCGATACGGCCCTAGGGCGAATCGATTCGGTTTCCCTATTTTTGTTATATTTTTCCTAGTTTGATTTAGCCCTTTTTCTTTTTGGTCCGTGTGACAACCCACAATCTGAAATAAGGGGCGGCCAGCCCGATACTCCAACATAACGGAATCATGGATGGAAATCATTCTCAGCATCACAACAATAGAATAAGTATACGGGATAATTCAGAAAACGACTTGCCAAAAAAAATTTAATTTAGTTTTATTACAAGTTAAGAAAATAGTTTAAACAACCCAATCTGAAGAGAAAGTGGAATTCCAAAAGAACTATGTATTACATCAACAACAAATATACAATAAAGGACCGAATATGCTGTTGGTCAACAGGTACATACAATGGTTTACATCAATTTAATAGTTTACTTAATACATCCACTAAACAGTTACAAAAGTTTGGTCCACATGCCCGAGTGAAAGACCCAATCATATCTAGAATACAAAAGAAGGAGGCGTCTAACAACACATCCTGTAATATCCGCAAAATCTTACAGCTCCTCAAAGCATTGGAATAGGGATAATCAAAACGGGCGCCCTTGTAGCGGAGCACCTAGGCGGATACAAATTCCATGCACAACAAGGAAAATGAACGGGTCAGGGCCCGGTTTTTATATGATTCCCAGATGAATAAGAAGCATAACAATTATGAAATATTAATCATGAATGATAAGGATAAGAGTTTAACAACATAATCCCAAAGAATAATAAAGAAGTTTAAATGATTATGTCGTTTATTAAATTATGCAAGAGAATGTAATTAGACATCATAAATTCAAAAGCCTCCATCATTATTTACCATTTCATTCCAATTTTCATTCCTCAATAGGAATATAATACCATCATATATTCTTATGGCATTTTACATATCTCAAGTCCCACTTGATTTAGAATGGTCATATTCTTATACATATAACGATTCTAAGACCGCCCCTCCGAGTTTCCCCACTGGGCGCGCCCCTAAATGACTATCATCTTCCATGGCCCATCAAACAAGACAACATGTGTACCTAACGCACGTCGGGAAGTGGCCATATGCCTACGAGTGAGTCATAACCACACCCGGAATTACCTCACTAGCGCAGAATAAAACATATAACAACCCCGCATATGGACGAGGACTATAGTCTCCCTGCATTCACTAGCCAGGGGACATCATCTCATGCGCGAGCTTCCTTTATGATAGCATTTAGAGAGGTGTGTTTAAGTAAATTACCATTTACCATTTTAAATCTCATTTTCATTTCCATTATTCATATTTGTTTCATTTTATTCGAAACCACAATCATTGAATATTGTCATTAATATTCATCATATTTTAAGTCCCGAATTAATCTCCAAGTGATCACAATAATGCTACAAGTCCCAAGGTCTTATATACCTCATTAGAGCCCCTAGAGTCTCCAAGTATGGGACTATAACTCCAAGATAATTAACGGATTTCCAAAGAAAAGAAAAACGCTAACCTCAATTTGTACACATCCGGAATAAGCCCCATTTAACCCAATCCCAATGTAGGGTAGTGACTTGACTCAACTAAAACTCTAGGAATATAAGTTTACATCATTCAAGAAGGTTCCTAGGTCCTAAGCCTAAAGAAAAAGAATAAAAATTGAGTTGGAAAAATCAACTCAAAACTGCAGGGTCCGAATCGATTCGCCCTAGGGCCGAATTGATTCGCCCAAAAAGCGAATCGGTTCGGAAGATGAACCCAACTTTCTGCTTCAGCTGAATCGATTTGGTCTTAACCTAAATCGATTCGGGTTTGCAGACCTGGAAACTACCCCTTGGGCGAATCGATTCGGACATAGCCGAATCAATTTGGCCCTACGAATTTGCCAAGTTTGGTTGTGGAGTCTTGGACTCCTAATTTCTCCCAACACCAATCTACCCAAACCAAGATCATTTATTGCCACCAACTGATTATAAATACACCCAACAACATTGATCTACACCAATAAATATCCAAATCACTTCCAAAGATTCAAAACCCATAAATCCAATAAAAAACCCTGAAATTGATAAACCCTAATTAATACACAACTATCATACTAATTATCCATCTTAAATCACATAATAGGAAGTAGAAAACTTGCATTAATCTTGCAAATTCAGATTTGAGGAAGATGAATGCAAGAACAATCTCCAAATCTTCAATCTCTCTCTTTCTCCACAAGTTCTCTTCTTCTCTCTCTCACTCTAGGTTAACAATTGGACTTAAGGGAAATAAGAGGGCTTAGCAAGACTAAATCATGGCATTAGTCTAAAATCTCCAACTTAAATGATAAATACCACATTAAAATGACTCCCGATACGCGTTATGCTAAAATAAGTCAAAAGTGCCCAAAACACCAAAAATACAATATGACATTTATTTCGACTATCTCGCACCATTCGAGACTAACTACACCCTCCAAATTATCATTTGGAGATTTTATAATTCATTTCAAGTTTCGGTTTCATTTTTAAACCATAATGTCATTTTAATTCTTATGACACCATAAACTGCAACATCGTGATATTTACCTACATATAAGGTAAACATGCAAAATTTTAGTAAATATTAACTTATCTCATTAAATTAATAGTTACTCCACATTCCAACATTTTATATATAATTACTTCACATAGTAAATAAATATAAAATAGGTTCTCAAAAGTGAGGGTTGTTACATACTCCCCCCCTTATGAGGGAATTTTCCCCCCAAAATTCAGGCGTACCTTGAATAAAGAGATGTGGATACTTTTCCCGAATATCATCCTCACGTTCCCATGTTGATTCCTTAGCATTGTGATGTCTCCATTGGACTCACACCGAGGGCACCACTCTAGACCTCAACCTACGCTCCCCATGCTCTAAAATAACAACGGGTTGTTCTTCATATGAAATGTCGGGTTGCAAGTCGATATCCTCGAAAGGGATATGCCAAAGAGCACCATCGCACCTTTTATACCTCTTCAAAGAGGAGACATGGAACACATCGTGCATTTGTTGTAAAGGTTCCGGTAAGGCAAGCTGATACGCCACTGGACCCACCTTAGCAATAACGGGAAAAGGTCCAATAAAACGCGACGCAAGCTTCCCTTTTTCTCTGAAACGCTTGATACCTTTCATTGCTGACACTCGCACCAAGACTTGGTCCCCAATCTCTAACTCCATGTGTCTCCTATTTGCATCGGCATAACTCTTTTGGTGGTCTTGAGCTATCCGAATGCAATTTCGAATGAGTTCGATCTTAGAAGAAGCATCCTGGATCATTTCAGGTCCAAGGAATTTATTATCCCCCACTTCTAACCAACACGTTGGTGATCTACAAGGCCGGCCATAAAGTGCTTCATAGGGCGCCATTACAATTGTAAATTGGTAAGAGTTGTTATAAGAAAACTCGACCAAAGGGATATATTGTTCCCAACCACCTTTAAAATCAAGCATACACATACGGAGCATATCCTCCAACATTTGGTTTACTCTTTCAGTCTGGCCATCTGTTTGAGGATGATAATAAGTTCTTAACTTCAATTCGGTCCCCATAGCCTCTTGGAAACTTTGCCAAAAGTGGGAAACAAAAATCTTATCTCGGTCGGAAACTACATTTAAAGGCACCCCATGGAGTCTGACAATCTCCGCGATGAATAATCGGGCATAGCGAGTAGTGTCATAATTGGTACGCACGGGTAGGAAGTGTGCCGACTTAGTCAAGCGGTCGACAATCACCCACATAGAATCACAACCACTCTGTGACCTTGGCAAGCCTGTAATAAAGTCCATCGATATTCTCTCCCACTTCCATACCGGAATCTCCAATGATTGCAACAAACTTGTCGGTCGCTGATAATCTATCTTGACCAATTGACAAGTAGTGCATTGAGATACGAACTCCGAAATATCTCTCTTCATGCCTGGCCACCAGTACTGATGGCGCATATCTTGATACATCTTATCCCCACCAGGATGTACCGTAAATTTAGAGCTGTGAGATTCTTCTATCACCGCCCGTCTCAAATCCCCCTCCTCCGGGACAATGAGTCTTCCATGGAAGTGTAGTCCACCCTCTGAAATTATCGAGTAGGATTCTGCTCCCTCAGACAACAATCGACGTATATGGTCCTGACAACCCTTATCCCTTCCTTGGGCTTCTACAACCCTTGCCAAAATTGTAGGCTTAATGGTCATCACTGACATGAACGCCCTAACAACCCCATCCTCGTGACTGAGATCTTTCCATTTAGCCTTCCATACATCAGCTAACTATCCTTCGGGCCTTCTACTCAAAGCATCCGCTACCACATTTGCCTTGCCAGGATGGTAGTGGATGTCAAATTGATAGTCTTTCATAAACTCCAACCATCGGCGTTGTCTCATATTTAAATCTTTATGTGAAAATAAATATTGCAGGGACTTATGGTACGTGAAAAGACTAAATTTCTCCCCTAGGAGATAATGCCTCCATATTTTCAAGGCAAAGACAACTGCGGCCAGTTCTAAGTCATGAACCGGATAATTTCTTTCATGGGGATTTATCTTGCGGGAAGCATATGCAATAGCATGTCGCTCCTGTTGGAGTACACCTCCTAATCCTTGTAGAGATGCATCCGTGAAGACTAGGTATTCCAACCCCGGCTTTGGCAATGCATGGACTGGAGCAGAAGTCAATCTATCTTTGAGCTCGTCAACAGAAGCTTGACAAGAGTTATCCCAAACAAATCTCACCCCTTTTCGGGTAAAATTTATCAAAGGGCTAGCGATCTTTGAGAAACCCTTGATAAATCGACGGTAATAACCCTCCAAACCTAGAAAAGTACAAATTTTGGTAGGTGTCGTGGGCTGACCCCACTCCCTCACCATAACCACCTTTCTTGGATCCACCGATATACCCTGCGAAGTCACAATATGTCCCAGAAATTGCACTTACCGCAACTAAAAACCACACTTCTCGAACTTAGCATACAATTAGTGATCCCTCAACCTTTGTAGGACCAACCTAAAATGAGTAGCATGGTCTGACTCTGTTCGAGAATACACAAGGATGTCATCGATGAATACAATAAGAAATTGGTCCAGGAAGTCCTGAATACGCTATTCATGAGATCCATAAATACGGCGGGGGCATTGGTTAGTCCAAATGGCATAACCAAAAGTTCATAGGACCCATACCTCGTCAAAAAAGCGGTCTTGGATACATCCTGTTCCCGTATCCTCAACTGGTGATACCCCATCCTCAAGTCTATCTTAGAGAAGTATGACACTCCCCTAAGTTGATCAAATAAATCATCAATACGAGGCAAAGGGTATATATTTCGGATGGTGACCTTATTCAACTCTCTATAGTCAACTCATAACCGGAGAGAATCATCCCTTTTCTTCACAAACACCACGGGAGCACGCCATGGTGACGTACTACACCTAATGAATCCCTGCTCCAACAACTACTGAATTTGATCTCTTAACTCCCTCATCTCAGTGGGAGCCATATGATACGGAGCTCTCGCAATCGGTCTCGTCCCGGGCGCTAAATCAATCACAAACTCAATCTCCTGACTCGGAGGCAAACCCGGTATTTCCCGAAAGACATCTAAAAAATCACTAACAACCGAAATTGAATCCAAGGGAACAACTACATCTCGAGAAGTCTCTTCCACAATACAATACAAATAAGGACTAGTACCTCCTTCTAAACGAGGCATAACCACAAAGAACATATCTTATCCCGGAATGTCAAAGACTATACTCTTCCCGTAACAATTAATTATCGCATCATACTTAACAAGCCAATCCATGCCCAAAATCACATCATACCCGACCATGTCTAGGACGAGTAAATGGGCCTCAAAGCATAAATTACCAAGAGTAATTCCTATATGTTTAAAAATAAGGAAAATGAGTGAACCATCACCCACAAAGTACTCAACGCTAGTGAAAGTGCTCTCTGCAAATTTTATCAACTCTGTAGACTAAGCAAAACATCTAGAAATGAATGAAAGTGTCGCACCCCTATTAAACAAAACGCTACCCATGTGCCCTTGAATAGGGAACTAACCCTCAATCGTTGGCGGCGCTGGCGGAGCAGGAGGATGCATAGCATCCTGGATATGATAAACTCTCCCATACTGTAGCTGACCCTGCTGAGGAGGAACAACCGGATTTGGTGCCTGTGGCAAAAACTGAACATATAATTGCTGAGGGACTCTAGGAGGCTAACCCCCAACCAACTGATGACACTCCTTCTTGTAATGACCCGCCTCTCCACATTGGAAGAACTTCCCCAACATATTCTTCGAAACACGGCCCCAATTGGTTCTAAAGTGGTTAACACCTTGGACCGGATGGACCCTACCCCTTGACCACCCCGATTGGTTTTTTGCTATTGCGAGGCACCCTGACCCTGCCTAGTGTTATTGCCACCCGAATTAAACCCACCAAAGCGTTGTCTTTTTTACGAGTCCCCTTACCGAGGATCCCTTTCTTTCTGCTTATTACCCGCATATTGGGATGAGGAAAAAGCTCCTCCTTCATTCCCACTACCTCCAGGCTTTCCCGCTTGCCCCACTACGGTAACTTTCTTGCTACTCTTCATGTACAACCGATGTTCTTGGAAATGGAGCAATGCTGGATTCATTACCTCACCAAAAGTTTGCAAGGCTGGATTACCCAGCAAATATTTCTGAATTCTCCAGTTCAAACCTCTCATAAACTTTGAAACCTTCCTCTCTTCCGAAGTCACCTCATTCGGTACAAAACCTGCCAACCGAGTTAACTCCTCTTCGTATTCGGCAACGGACCGCTCTCCCTGTACTACATCCTGAAGTCTCCTTCTCATCTCCCTTTGAATTGCGAGTGGAAAGTACTTTTGGTCAAATAAGATCGAGAAATCAGTGATCATCATGGTATCTCTATGTTCTAGTGTAGTCATCGACTCCCACCAGTGCAATGCGGCCCCAACAAGTTTGAAAATAGCAAGGACTTTCTTCTTCTCCTCACTACATTCCACCATTCGTAGATGTCGTTGCATATCCTTCTTCCATTGGTTTGCTTG
This sequence comes from Sambucus nigra, assembly GCA_949130495.1. Taxonomy (NCBI): domain Eukaryota; kingdom Viridiplantae; phylum Streptophyta; class Magnoliopsida; order Dipsacales; family Adoxaceae; genus Sambucus; species Sambucus nigra. The sequence goes on along the minus strand of OX422217.1, from coordinate 238,044,800 downwards.
AATAACATCAGAACCTCCGTCAAATTTCGGGGGATGGCCCTTTAAAAAGGACTCTCTAACTATCTCCCACGGAGAAGGTCCCGTAGGAGCTTGTGCATCCTGTGCTCGTTGTTGAGCTTGTGGCATTTGCTGAGCCACTGTGGTCATATCCATATTAACCCCTTGGGCCACTATATTTTCTACATCAGCAGCACTAATTGTTCCTTGTGGCGGCGGAGGACCAACGTTATCTTCTACAACTCTATTACGTCTCGCTGGGCGACTTCTCTTAGGCGGCATCTGAGATGAAGGAACAATAGAGTTATAATACTATTCAAAACAATCTTTATTGCAGAAGATCGCAAATATAAGCAACAAAGCAGTCCTAACATTAGGCTCTGTATCAAAGAACGCTACGGTAGAACGTGATAAGTCCGCATAGATCCTAAAGGCTCTAGAACCTGATTCTCTGATACCATCTGTTACAATTCGCAATCTGAAATAAGGGGAGGCCAGCCCGATACTCCAACATAACAGAATCATGGATGTAAATCATTCTCAGCATCACAATAATAGAATAAGTATATGGGAAAAACCACCCAATAATTCAGAAAAGAGGTTGCCAATTTTTTTTAATTTAGTTTTATTACAAGTTAAGAAAATAGTTTAAACAACCCAATCTGAAGAGAAAGTGGAACTCCAAAAGAACTATATATTACATCAACAACAAATATACAATAAAAGACCGAATATGCTATCGGTCAACAGGTACATACAATGGTTTACATCAATTTAATAGTTTACTTAATACATCCATTAAATAGTTACAAAAGTTTGGGCCACACGCCCGAGTGAAAAACCCGATCATATCTAGAATACAAAAGAAGGAGGCGTCTAACAACACATCCTGTAATATCCGCAAAATCTTACAGCTCCTCAAAGCATTGGAATAGGGATAATCAAAATGAGCGTCCTTGTGGCGGAGCACCTGGGCGGATACGAATTCCATGTACAACAAGGAAAATGAACGGGTCATGGCCCAGTTTTTATATGATTCCCAGATGAATAAGAAGCATAACAGTTATGAAATATTAATCATGAATGATAAGGATAAGAGTCTAATAACATAATCCCAAAGCATAATAAAGCAATTTAAATGATTATGTTTTTTATTAAATTATGCAAGAGAATGTAATTAGACATCATAAATTTAAAAGCCTCCATCATAATTTACCATTTCATTCCAATTTCCATTCCTTAACAGGAATATAATACCATTATATATTCTTATGGCATTTTACATATCTCAAGTCCCACTTGATTTAGAATGGTCATATTCTTATACATATAACAATTCTAAGACCGTCCCTCCGAGTTTCCCCACTGGGCGCGCCCCTAAATGACTATAATCTTCCAGGGCCCATCAAACAAGACAACCTGGGTACCTAACGCATGTCGGGAAGTGTCCATATGTCTGCGAGTGAGTCATAACCACACCAGAAATTACCTCACTAGCGAAGAATAAAACATGTAACAACCCCGCATATGGCCGAGAACTATAGTCTCCCTGCATTCACTAGCCAGGGGACTTTACCTCATGCGCGAGCTTCCCTTATGATAGAATTTAGAGAGGTGTGTTTATGTAAATTAGCATTTACCATTTTAAATCTCATTTTCATTTCCATTATTCATATTTGTTTCATTTTATTCGAAACCACAATCATTGAATATTTTCATTAATATTCATCATATGTTAAGTCCCGAATTAATCTCCAAGTGATCACAATGATGCTACAAGTCCCAAGGTCTTATATACCTCATTAGAGACCCTAGATTCTCCAAGTATGGGACTATAACTCCAAGATACTTAACGGATTTCCAAAGAAAATAAAAACCCTAACCTCAATTTGTACACATCCGGAATAAGCCCCATTTAACCCAATTCTAATGTAGGGTAGTGACTAGACTCAACTAAAACTCTAGGACTCTAAGTTTACTTCATTCAAGAAGGTTCCAAGGTCCTAAGCCTAAAGAAAAAGGATAAAATTGAGTTGGAAAAATCAACTCAAAACTGCAGGGTCCGAATCGATTCGCCCCCAAGGTGAATCGATTCTCCCTAAAAGCGAATCGGTTCGGAAGATGAAACCAACTTTTTACTTCAGCCGAATCAATTTGGTCTTAACCCGAATCGATTCGAGTTTGCAGACCTGGAAACTGCCCCTTGGGCGAATCGACGAATCGATTCGGCCCTACGAATTCTCCAAGTTTGGCTATGGAGTCTTGGACTCCCAATTTATCCCAACACCAATCTACCCAAACCAAGATCATTTATTTCCACCAACTGATTATAAATTCACCCAACAACATTGATCTACACCAATAAATATCCAAATCACTTCCAAAGATTCAAAACCCATAAATCCAATAAAAAAACCCTAACATTGATAAACCATAATTAATACACAACTATCATACTAATTATCCATCTTAAATCACATAATAGCAAGTAGAAAACTTGCCTTAAGCTTGCAAATTCAGATTTGAGGAAGATGAATGCAAGATCAATCTACAAATCTTCAGTCTCTCTCTTTCTCCACAAGTTCTCTTCTTCTCTCTCTCACTCTAGGTTAACAATTGGACTTAAGAGAAATAAGAGGCCTTAGCAAGACTAAATCGTGGCATTAGTCTAAAATCTCCAACTTAAATGATAAATACCACATTAAAATGACTCCCGATACGCGTTATGCTAAAATCAGTCAAAAGTGCCCAAAACACCAAAATACAATATGGCACTTATTTCGACTATCTCGCACCATTCAGGACTAACTACACCCTCCAAATTATCATTTGGAGATTTTATAACTTATTTCAAGTTCCGGTTTCATTTTTAAACCACAATGTCATTTTAATTCTTATGACACCATAAACTGCAACATGGTGATATTTACCTACATATAAGGTAAACGTGCAACATTTTAGAAAATATTAACTTATCTCATTAAATTAATACTTACTCCACATTCCAACATTTTATATATAATTACGTCACTCAAAAGCGAGGGTTGTTACAGTCCGAGGTTTAGGACCCTTCCTTTGGGAAGTAATGAGAGTTCCTAGAGGGTTGTTTTGGGTAGACTAATGTCCTAGGATAAAATGGGATATTTGGGCTTACACCGAGGGCTAGTTTGTATAGGTTAATGTCCGTAAGATATAAGAAGTTAACCCAAAAATAAATTGGAGATAAAATGTGAATGGTGGGACTTTTGGTAGTCTATTATTAAGGGAGGCTCGTTTTGACTATTTATGGTTTTGTGTTGGGCTCTTGGAGACTAGTGTGAGTCTATGGCACTTCGAGTCTTAGGTCATTAATAAAATATGACACTAAGAATAAGAAATGTATATTCGAAATTGTGGTACTAAATGAATAAGTACAAATGAATGATTTTTGAGAATATAAAAGTGAATAATTTCAAAATGGAAAAATGATTTTCGTAAATGTTAATTTATGATTACACACCTCCCTAAATCGCTATCATAAGGGAAGTTGCGTGCATATGGTGATGCCCCCTGGATAATGAATGCAGGGTGGATATATTCCTAGACCATATGAGCAATTATATATTTTACTGCGCTGGTGAGGTGATTCTGGGTGTGGTCATGACTATCCCGCAGGCATATGGCCGCTTCCCAATGCTTGGTAGGTTCCCAGGTTGTCTTGTTTGATAGGTCCTGGAAGATGATAGCCATTTATTGGCGCGTCAAGTGGGGAAACCCGGAGGGACGGTCTTAGATATGTTAAAGCAATTCATGATAATGAATTGTCTTTAAATACATTTCCCGGATGGAAGAAGGGAAATGGGTTAAATGAATTAGCTTCGGATACATTTCCCGGATGGAAAAAGGGAAATGGAAGCATATGGTTTGGAAAATCATTTTTATGATAATAAAAAGTGCTTTAAATACATTTTCCGAATGGAAGAAGGAAAATGGAAAAATATGAAATGAAATGGAAAAGAATTTTTTTTATGTTAATAAAACTTGCTTTTAAGTATGTATTTTTCCTGGATGGAAGAAACGAAAGGAAATTGGTAAAGAAAGTTTTGAAAAGAGATAGAATTGGTAAACATTTGATAAAATGAATTACCATGTATGTAATTCCTAAAGAAATTAGGAACTGTGCCTTTAGATGGTGAATGGATTTATTTATGTATCCCTGAGTAGTGGTAGATGAGACCTCTCATACATATATATATATACTTTGATTACTTGCTGAGGGTCTCATGAATCTCGACGATCAACCTTGCCTAAGTAGTAGTGTATCGGGGGGGTTCCTTGTTTGGATTTCGCTTTACGAGACACCTCACACACGAATAGGGCATAGTGTTGAGACTGGGGAGAAGTTAGCCCTTGGTACTTGGGTTACATAGAGCATCATCCTTGATATTGCGCTAGGTTATACTTTTAGATTGAGAGGTGAGAAATATTATTATTAATTGCGAGAGAATTACTGACACACCCCAACCCAGTTACTTATAATTAAGTTTGAAAGTCAAAGTGAGTCAAACCATAATCATAAGTTTTGATTTCAGAGTCATCATTGTAAATTCATATAACTGAAAACCTTTTTACAACATCAGAGTAATCATGCCCATAAAAACTTTCTTGAAGGATAAGTTAACTTAATTACATCATTTACATTTACACAAAATCATAGTTTCTCCCATTCCTGGCTAACCCAACCCGACCTCCTAGATTTGGCAGTGACATCGCGTTACCTGAAAAATGTGAACATAGGAACCGTGAGCAAAATAGCCCAGTGAATGCATCACTACTATAATACTGCATGAATTTAAATGCAATAAATCATGTCCATATACTTATGTATTAACTTATCCGGCTCATTCATAATGAATGACCAACTTTTCCGAATCATGATTCACATATCCTGTCTAAATAGACAATTCTCCCCCATTCCTGGTCGAGGAATAACCCCTTGTCATTAATAGACAAATCTCCCCCATTCCTGGTCGAGGAGTAACCCCTCATTTCGATAAACCAAAATGAACAATTTCATATTCATTTTATTATGATCATACCAACAACACGATACAAATATCTCTTTCCAGTGAGTACACTCACCTTGGTTGACAACTACGTATTCAGGTTTCCTTCTGGTGGAGCTGAACTGGGTTGATTAGGCCTTACACCTGTCAATCCAACTAAATCAGTACTTAACCTCAATCATAAATATTATCCAAACATAATTATGTAACTTTCCATGGCTATACATCAACAATATAATTCCAATTAAGTCACATTCCATAAAACATAGGTAAAGGCAAACAATGATGTACATATTAATAAAAGTACGCACATTCAACCGTAGGAAATACCTTATGAGGAATTTATAACCAAAGTCAAGTAAACATGAAATTATAATCCTCAATGTATGTACACATGAAACATGTACTCAAAGTACCCTTTGTAAGGACGAAATACAAACATTCATTCAAGGGGTACCCAGTATGGCCTGAAATTATGGTCTTACATACTTACCCATCCTATATTCCTAAATTTACAAATATAGGGGTCCAACCTCATAAATATGAAAACATATATGAATATACTATCCAGTACAAGTGACGGTGTAATTTTTCAAGCTTCCTAGGGCAATTTATGACCATTTCTCTACAACACAAGAAATCTGCCCTACAAGCTCCTCTATTGTTCCTTCAACTTCCAAGAATTTTCATAATTTTTCTCCAGCAATAAATTTCCATGATTTTCAACCCATTTTCAGTACACATACTGAATCGTACAGAATTAAAGTTTCATAATTGTTTGACTTCATTTGCTATCTCAAAAGCTTGACTAAACTCAGGGCATACCGAAATGAAGTATAAAAACAGAAACCATGTACCAACTTGAAATCATCATTACGGCCTAACCACAAGGAGATAAATTCTAATTTTCAGATATGATATGAATATATGAGTATACTATCATATCCAATTGGAATTTATGAATTAAGTTAAGTACACAAATAGATATGAAAGTTTGAATACAAGGGGTTTCAATACAAAGCAATTTTAAGGGTTTCTACATTCAACTTAACATAAACTTGCATATAACCATACATACATATAAAGGGCTGAAACTTTCGTAAACCTATGATGATTTAGATCATATAAATCAGTAATATAAGATAAATAACTAGAATTGTAATTAGGATTACCTTCAGGGCTTTTTACGTAATTTCTACGGATTTTTCTACACCTTTTCTCCTCACTTTTCCTTCCTAAACTTCTATCTCTCTTTCCTCAAGCTAAAAGCACCTCAAACTGAACCTAGAGACTTATTTTCTGAAGAAATAAGGTTAAGGGAGAGTTTTAAGTCGGCCAAGGCTGACTCCCAATCCATCCAATCAAATTAAAACATTTGGTTTAATAAAAGACAATTTACCACTTAAGGGAATTGACAGATTCACCCCTTCTCGTAATTTCGACCTAACTTCTTACTCGAACATCCGTTTGATGCACTGTTTGTTGTGTTACAACCCTAACTCACATGTCTACAACTATGTAGTTTTCACCTCAAGTCAGTTGTAATGTTACAAGGGTCAAAACTAGTCTTAAACAGGAACATTTCTATCGAAAATAACAAAATCTAGTGTTCGTAAATAATTCGACATTTCATGATTTATGAAAGTAGAATTATACCAACCATAATCACTTAACATTAGATATACTAATAACACATTATTCATATCACATAAGATAAGTATAATTTAAATACAATTTATCATAATTATATACGGGTTGTCACAACCTCCCCCCCTTAGAAAATTTCGTCCCCGAAATTTAATACGAATGACACTTACCAAACGAATGGGGATACTGTTTCTTCATGCTATCCTCCATTTCCCAAGTTGCTTCTTTAATTCCATGGCTCATCCACATAACTTTAACTAAGGGAATAACCTTATTCCTCAATACTTGCTCCTTACGATCAAGAATTTCCACTGGTTCCTCGATGTACGACAAGTCTTCTTTCAGTTCAATAGGTTCGGTTTTCAGTTGATGAGATGGATCTGCCAAATACTTACGAAGCATTCATACATGAAACACATCATGTAACCGAGATAAATCTGGAGGTAAAGCTAATCTATAAGTCAGGGGCCCAATTCTTTCCAACACTTCAAATGGTCCAATGTATCTTGGACTTAGTTTCCCCTTTTTCCCAAATCTCATAACACCTTTCCATGGTGAAATACGCAGGAATACAAAATCTCCCTTCTGAAATTCCAATGGATGCTTCCTCTTATCTGCATAAAAATTTTGCCTGCTTTGCGCTATCTTTATCCGTTCCCGAATCATTTTGATCTTTTCAGTTGTCATATCTATCAATTCAGGACCCAAAATTTTCCTTTCAACCACTTCATCCCAACACAAAGGTGTTCTACATCTCCTCCCATATAAAGCTTCATAAGGAGCCATACCAATAGTCGATTGATAACTATTATTATACGAGAATTCCATCAATGGCAAATGATCATCCCAACTACCTTTGAAGTCAAATACAGAGGCTCGTAACATGTCTTCTAATATTTGAATCGTCCTTTCTGATTGCCCATCAGTTTGTGGATGAAACGCAGTGCTGAACTTCAAACTTGTGCCCATGGCATTCTGAAGACGAGGCCAAAACTTAGAAGTGAACGTTGGATCTCTATCTGATACAATTGACACCGGTGCCCCATGTAAACGGATAATATCATCAACGTACATACGTGCATACTTGTCAACAGTGTAGGTGGTCTTATCTGGGAGAAAATGAGCTGACTTCATCAATCGGTCTACAATCACCCAAATAGAATCATGCCCCTTTGGTGACCGGGGTAATCCTGTAACAAAGTCCATCGTTATATGCTCCCACTTCCATTCCGAAATAGGCAAAGACTGCAATAATCCTGCCGGCTTCTGATGCTCTGCTTTCACTTGCTGGCATACTAAACATTTAGCTACGAACTCTGCAATCTCACGTTTTATATTGTTCCACCAGTAATATTCTTTCAAATCTCTGTACATTTTGGTACCTCCCGGATGCATAGAGTAAATAGAACTATGTGCCTCTTCTAATATATCTTTCTTTAAGGGTGGATCATTAGGTACACAAATCCTATTTTTATAACACAACGATTCATCATTCTTAATTTCAAAGTCACTCTCTTTACCATCCAGGACATCTTTTTTCTTCTTCTCAAGGAATGGATCACTGGTCTGCAAATTTCGTATGCGCTCGGCCAATAAAGGTCTCACTGTGACCTGTGCTAATAATCCTCCACTTTTTGAAAACTTCAATTCAATCCCCATCGATGCCAAGTCAAGAATATTTCCAACACGGGCACACTGTATGCAACCAAGCATCCCTGATGATTTTCAACTCAAAGCATCTGCTACTACATTGGCCTTCCCAGGATGATGATGAATAGTACGGTCATAGTCTTTAATCAGCTCTATCCAACGCCACTGTCTCAAATTCAGTTCTTTCTGTGTAAACAAGTATTTCAAACTTTGATGATCCGCAAATATCTCACAAGTTTCTCCATACAAGTAATGTCTCCACAACTTTAAAGCAAAAACAATGGTTGTTAGCTCCAAGTCATGTGTAGGGTAATTTCGTTCATGCGTCTTTAATTGTCTGGAAGCATATGCTATTACCTTCCCATTCTGCATAAGAACACATCCTAACCCCTGAAATGAAGCGTCTGTATAGATCACAAAAGTCTCATTCCCACATAGAATAGTAAGTATAGGGGCTGAAACCAACCGATTCTTTAATTCTTTAAAACTCCTCTCACATTCTTCATCCCATACAAACTTCACTTCTTTACGAGTCAACTTTGTCAGTGGTAATGCTATTGTTGAAAAAACCTTAATGAATCTGCGATAGTAACCTGCCAATCCTAGGAAACTCCTAATTTCTGTCACATTCTTAGGACTTTCCCATTCAACAATTGCTTCCACTTTCTTTGGATCAACATAAATCCCATTTCCCGAGACCACGTTCCCTAAAAACACAATTTCATTCAACCAAAACTCACACTTGCTGAATTTAGCAAACAATTTCTTCTCTCTCAAAATCTGCAATACAAGTCTCAAATGCTTCTCATGTTCCTCCATGCTACGCGAGTAAACCAACACATCGTCAATGAATACAATCACAAATGAATTAATGAAAGGGTGGAATACCCGATTCATCAAATCCATAAAAACTGCTGGAGCATTGGTTAATCCAAAAGGCATCACCAAAAACTCATAGTGCCCATATCGAGTCCGAAAAGCTGTTTTGGAAATATTGTTATCCTTCACTTTCAGTTGGTGGTAATCCGATCTCAAATCAATATTTGAAAATACTGTGGCCCCCTGTAATTGGTCAAACAAGTCATCGATACGAGGTAGAGGGTACTTGTTTCTAATGGTCACCTTATTCAGTTGCCGATAATCAATACATAATCGCATTGTCCCATCTTTCTTTTTCACAAATAACACTGGTGCTCCCCATGGCGAAACACTAGGCCGAATGAAACCTCTTCTTATCAGATCTTGTAATTGCACTTTTAATTCTTTCAACTCCGCTGGTGCCATTCTATATGGAGCAAGAGAAATTGGACCAGTACCTGGAACTAATTCAATAGAAAACTCTACTTCCCTATCGGGTGGCAATCCTGGCAATTCTTCTGGGAAGACATCAGAAAATTCTCTAACCACTGGTATATCTTCAACTTTAAGTGTTTCCTTACTAACATCAACAACATAAGCTAAATACCCTGTACAACCTTTACTCAATAACTTTCTACTCTCAATGGCTGAGATAAGACAATTAGGGACAACATTCCTTTCTCCTGTAAACTGAAACTCAGGTTCACCTGGCATATGAAATGTAACTTCCTTTCGAAAATAATCAATGGAAGCATGATACGATGATAACCAATCCATCCCCAGTATAATATCAAAATCCCGAATGGACAACGGTATCAAGTCAACATAGAGATCTCTCTCACCCATTCGTAAGACACAATCTTTATAAACGTGCTCAACTAGAATTACACTTTCCATTGGGGTAGAAATATATAAGGCACAATTGAGGAATGAACATGGTCTACCCAAATATGAAACAATATCTAATTCCACAAATTAATGCGTAGATCTAGGATCAATGAGTGCATATAAATCTTTGTTCGCAATAGAGAGTTTACCTGTAACCACTTCAGGTGTAGCATGGGAATCTTGTAGTGTCATCGCAAACACTCTTCCTCCTGCCCTCGATCCAGTTGCGTGTTCTATACCTCTCCCCCTGGTGGCACTCCCTGGAGAAGATCCTTTATGAGGCCCCACACTACTGACTGAAACTGTTCTCGCTAACATAGGACAATTCTTTCTCAAATGACCCTTTTGGTGGCAGTTAAAACATTCTATATTCAGTAACTTTGGGAAATTTCTCTTTATATGACCTGATGCCCCACAAAAGAAACAAACATTCGGATCTCCTTGTGCTGAAACTCCTGAACCTCTTCCACCACTAGCTTCACCCCTTTGTAGACTACTTCCACCTCTACCCTGTTGGAATTTCTTCCCTCCAAACCTAGAATATTCTGTACGACTACTCTTTTGATAATTTGGATCAAATCTGCTTCTCTTTACACCTCGCTCTCGATTCCCTCTAGCTTCATTCACGTCCCTTTCTACTAGCATGGTTTTGTTCACCAAGGAGGAATAGTTAGAAGTCTCTAAAGCCGACAATCTAGATTTAATGACTAACTCAAGCCCATCGAGAAATCGGCTGCACATATCTTCCTCATTCCATATAAACCTCGAAGCAAACCGAGATAAAGCTGTAAGTTTAGCTTTGTATTCTCTAACTGTCATACTCCCCTGATTCAATAGGAAATATTCCTTCTCCTTTTGTTTTTGATACATTGGGAGAAATACTTATCATATAAAGCTTTGACAAAATCATCCCATGAGATCAGATTCTCACCTCCTGGGGTAATTAACAAATGTTTTGTGGCATCCCACCAGTACTTAGCTTCTCCTTTCATCATATACATCACCAAGGTCACTCCTTGATTTTCAGGCATTCTCATTACCCCAAAAATAAGTTCAATCTCTTTAACCCATACTTCTGCCTCTGCTGGATCAACTTCTCCTTCAAATGAGGGTGGGTTCATCTTAATAAATTTCTCATGTGAAGTACTTCTTTCTTCCCGGTGTATCACCTCCTCAGCCCTAGCTAATGCTTGTGCCTCCAGTTGCCTGGTCTGTTGTTCTTCCATCTGTGCCATAAATCTAGCTTGCTGCTCTGCCATTAGAGTCATAGCACGTGCCATTTTTTGCATGTCTGTCAATTGTTCTGGGTCAGGTTCTACATTTCCATGAACAGGTTGCTCAACCTCTACCTCTGCTGCCATATTTGAAGCCTCAGCTTCTATTTCCTCATTCACATTCCCTCCTTCCATTCTTTTATATCTGAAATGGATCAAAGATATAATAACATGCATATATACATATTTTTCCTACCATAATCGTTAGTATCAAACAAAATATACTTTTAACATTCACTGCCAAATCTAGACTCTTCTCACTCCAGAACCTCTAAAACCTAGGCTCTGATACCAAAAGCTGACACACCCCAACCCAGTTACTTATAATTAAGTTTGAAAGTCAAAGTGAGTCAAACCATAATCACGAGTTTTGATTTCAGAGTCATCATTGTAAATTCATATAACTGAAAACCTTTTTACAACATGAGAGTAATCATGCCCATAAAAACTTTCTTGAAGGATAATTTAACTTAATTACATCATTTACATTTACACAAAATCATAGTTTCTCCCATTACTGGGTAACCCAACCCGACCTCCTAGATTTGGCAGTGACATCGCGTTACCTGAAAAATGTGAACATAGGAACCGTGAGCAAAATAGCCCAGTGAATGCATCACTACTATACTACTGCATGAATTTAAATGCAACAAATCATGTCCATATACTTATGTATTAACTTATCCGTCTCATTCATATTGAATGACCAACTTTTTCGAATCATGATTCACATATCCTGTCTAAATAGACAATTCTCCCCCATTCTTGGTCGAGGAGTAACCCCTTGCCATTAATAGACAAATCTCCCCCATTCCTGGTCGAGGAGTAACCCCTCATTTCGATAAACCGAAATGAACAATTTCATATTCATTTTATTATGATCATACCAACAACACGATACAAATATCTCTTTTCAGTGAGTACACTCACCTTGGTTGACAACTACGTATTCAGGTTTCCTTCTGGTGGACCTGAACTGGGTTGATTAGGCCTTACACCTGTCAATCCAACTAAATAAGTACTAAACCTCAATCACAAATATTATCCAAACATAATTATGTAACTTTCCATGGCTATACATCAACAATATAATTCCTATTAAGTCACATTCCATAAAACATAGGTAAAGGCAAACAATGATGTACATATTGATAAAGTTACGCACATTCAACCGTAGGAAATACCTTATGAGGAATTTATAACCAAAGTCAAGTAAACATGAAATTATACTCCTCAATGTATATACACATGAAACATGTACTAAAAGTACCCTTTGTAAGGACGAAATACAAACATTCATTCAAGGGGTACCCAGTATGGCCTGAAATTATGGTCTTACATACTTACCCATCCTATATTCCTAAATTGCACAAATACAGGGGTCCAACCTCATCAATATGAAAACATATATGAATATACTATCCAGTACAAGTGACGGTGTAATTTTTCAAGCTTCCTAGGGAAAGTTATGACCATTTCTCTACAACACAAGAAATCTGCCCTACAAGCTCCTCTATTGTTCCTTCAACTTCCAAGAATTTTCATAATTTTTCTCCAGCAATAAATTTCCATGATTTTCAACCCATTTTCAGTACACATACTGAATCATACAGAATTAAAGTTTCATAATTCTTTGACTTCATTTACTATCTCAAAAGCTTGACTAAACTCAGGGCATACCGAAATGAAGTATAAAAACAGAAACCATGTACCAACTTGAAATCATCATTACGGCCTAACTAGAAGGAGATAAATTCTAATTTTAAGATATGATATGAATATATGAGTCTACTATCATATACAATTAGAATTTCTCAATTATAGTAAGTAAAAAAAATAGATATGCAAGTTTGAATACAAGGGGTTTCAATACAAAGCAATTTTAAGGGTTTCTACATTCAACTTAACATAAACTTGCATATAACCATACATACATATAAAGGGCTGAAACTTTCGTAAACTTATGATGATTTAGATCATATAAATCAGTAATATAAGATAAATAACTAGAATTGTAATTAGGATTACCTTCAGGGCTTTTTACGTAATTTCTATGGATTTTTCTACACCTTTTCTCCTCACTTTTCCTTCCTAAACTTCTACCTCTCTTTCCTCAAGCTAATAACACCTCAAACTGAACCTAGAGACTTATTTTCTGAATAAATAAGGTTAAGGGAGAGTTTTAAGTCGGCCAAGTCTTCCTCCCAATCCATCCAATCAAATTAAAACATTTGGTTTAATAAAAGACAATTTACCACTTAAGGGAATTGACTGATTCGCCCCTTCTCGTAATTTCGACCTAACTTCTTACTCGAACATCCGTTTGATGCACTGTTTGTTGTGTTACAACCCTAACTCACATATCTACAACTATGTAGTTTTCACCTCAAGTCAATTATAATGTTACAAGGGTCAAAACTAGTCTTAAACAGGAACATTTCTATCGAAAATAACCAAATCTTGTGTTCGTAAATAATTCGACATTTCATGATTTATGAAAGTAGAATTATACTAACCATAATCACTTAAAATTAGATATACTAATAACACATTATTCATATCACATAAGATAAGTATAATTTAAATACAATTTATCAAAATTATATACGGGTTGTCACAATTACGCACTTAACTGTCATGCATTTTAGTCACATGGTAATCATATCAAACTGGGCTCTGGCCCGTCTATATTTCTTTATTTTTGCACACACTCCTTGCCGTACAGGTGCTCTACCACGAGGTCACCCGTATTTACATTTCCATTCCAGATGTCATGGAGCTATAACGCATTTCGGATGTTGTAGGTTATTTGTATTAGACGCTTCTTTCCATTGTACTCTAGTTATGATTAGTTTATGTTTTCGGGCGTGTTGCCCAAGCATTGCACACATTTATTATAATGTAATATTTAATGTGTAATACTCGGTGTAACTATTTGTATTGGTCTGTTCACCGACAGTTTATTCGGTGATATTTTATTATATTGTCATTCTCTTTCTGTTGATTTTTTATATCAACCATTTTTGCAAATTGGATTGTCTAAGTGTTTTTCTTTTATTTTCAAAATTTTAAAATTTAACAGTCCGTTTTCTAAAATGATTGTGGTTATCTCGTGCTATTATTTTAATCGACAGTGATGCTGAGAATGGACCATCTATGATTCCTGTGATTATTAGAGTATTGGGCTGACCACCCATTATTTTAGCAGGAGGGTTGTCATAGATGGTATTAGACCTTAAGAATCTGTGCAGACGTATTACACCTTCTGCGTTACTTTTAATTTGACATAGAGCCTTAAGATTAAGATCGTTGATTTCTCTTGTGAGATTTCGTTCTCCTGCTATAATATGAGAACCCCAAAAATATTTTGCGCGTTCGTGTGTGACTCGTATGTCGTCAGATGAAGGGCGTCAGAGAAGGTCGTGGCGAAGGCGTCATAAGATTGGATTACTAAGAGTCATAAGTTATAGTCAGGGATGAGGGCCGCTTTAGAGGTCGCTCCCTTCGTAGAACTATCTTATATTTCTACCGCGACTACTAAGTACAGTAGATACAGTTTTCCAAGTGCCACTGCTAGTAGAGAGTGGTACTAAGCTTGGGATTCCAAGCGATATTAATTTGAAGTAGAGAAGTCCTTGAAAAGGACTACATGTTGAAGTGTGGTCGGATGGAGGAAGTGTAACCTCATCTGGTGGAAGTATAAGGCCCGAGAGTTTTGGCCTAGAGAGGGGTATAGAAGTGACCAGTTGTGAAGATTGGAGGAAAATCTTTCACCCGTAGGAGTAAGGTTGAAGTGGCGGAAATGGTAGTCACCATATTTTGTTGGAGTAGGAAGTTTTACCCATAGAGAGAGTCCTTCAGTGTAAATGATAGGCTCACAAATAAGTGTTGCTGACACTTCTCGAGAAGTAGTGTTCGTGAGACCCCAACGGTGAACATCCACCCGAGGAAGACTCATGGAACTAAGGCCGGGGAGGCCAGTAAAATGTTCTCTTTGCCAAGGAAGTTAAGGGAACTACTAATTTTGATATTGTCAGTTGAATATAACCGACAGGGATGGGGTGCCTAGTTAGGGCATAGATGGAGGTAGTTTGGTTCGGAAATGACTAGAATATTTTGTCTGAGAACCATTAGTAGTGGCCAGGGTGATTGGCAAGGATGTTCATAGGAATTCTACCTTAGTAAAGGGTGGTGTATTCCTTATGATAAGATGGTGTAGTCTTGTATTAACCCTAGATTCGGGTGTGTATATTGAGCTTGTGGTGGTAACCATGTTATTATGTAGAGTACATATAGGACTTCCATGGTAGGGAAGTTTTGTATCTTTCCTTCACTCGTTATGAGGCAAGTGATGATACTTTAAAAGCATATATGTGGTATGTGCTACTCGTATTATATGTATTATATGAGTGGAGCTATTTTGTCTTGGTTGGAGCGATAGCAAGCGGATAAATCGCGAGGCTATCCTATTTCTAGTTCTAGAGAAGAACTAGTTGTTCTATACTATCTCTCCTGGATACAGGTTGAGACTTTATAGAGGTGGTTTACGGTATGTAGGTACTTTTAATTTCTTGTTTTGTTTGATTGTTTGTTTGCTTTGCTTGTGTATGGTGTTGCTTTATCTCCACGACCAACAAGTTAAGTAGATTGTGTCGGAGGGGTTCCTTATTTGGATTTCTCTTTGCGAGACACTCCGGGCATGAACCTTAACGACGTTGGGAGTGGAGAGATGCTGTCTTTTCTTTCTTTTCTTTCTTTCTTTTTATTTGGTTAGATGCTGGGTTGGAAGGTTTAGCCGAGAATCACGTAGTAGAGTGATTAAGGGGCTAATATAAAGTTAAAGTGCGACATATGAGCAATGTAATAGTCCTTCCCTCTGATCGATGTGGGGGAAACTTGGATAAGAAAGTCGGATTGAGATTTATGACTTTGCCTTAATGAGAAGGACATATAAAAAAAAGATGTATATATATTGGGATAAAGCATTTGTGGCATCTTACAGAAAGTAAATGCCAGGTTAGTTAAATTTTCAGTTAATTGTGTTGGTAAGACATTGAAGTAGAAGTGCATTAGTAGAATTATGAGTTAGGATTATAGCGGTCCCGATCTTGTGTCTTCGACCGTTACATCTCGACGACCGACGATGCGAGGCAGTAGTGTAACGGGAGGGTTCCTTGTTTGGATTTCTCCTCGGCGAGACGTCCCACTCATGAAATCGAGCGAATGTCGAAAGTCGAGAAAGGTCTCGAACACTAGGGATATAATTAGTATTATACTTATATGACTTGATTAGGATATAGATCGAATTTAGGATTTTTAGGATGTACGGCCCTTAGGGCATGCAACATCGTTTTAATAGGCGGTAAGGAGTTGACCGCAATAGGTTTGTGGGTTAACTCTAAGCAGGATTAGGTCCCTAGAAATAAGAAGTACGGGATCTCGAGTGATTCGGAACGTTAGGCCGTAGATGGTGGGGCCTCTCTTAGATAGAGCGTTACGTCGGTAACCTATATTTTGGGAAGTTAAAAGGATGAGCTGACTTTTACTCCTGCACTCGTCTTTGTTAAGATCGAGAGTGGATTTAACGAATGAGTCTTTGCCAGGAATGGGAAGTATTAATACGGGAGCATGGATCCATTGTTTATGCGCCTCACAGACCTAAACCTCGTGAGGAGTATTATCCCCCTCATGATATAGAGTTCATTGCGGTAATATTTTCCTTTAAGAAATAGAGGCACTACTTCCTGGGCAGGAAACTAGTCTTTTCACGAGCAACAAGTTGGAGTTCGTAAAGGACTATCAATTGGGTATTCCCTTTCGCTAAGGAAGTGCAAAGGGACTAGTAGGTGCGTCGAGTAGAAAACCATCGGAGAGATTAGTTAAGGCATGGAATGCCAAGATAAATGAGCTTAACCGAGGGGACGCTATAGCAGGAGCATTCATGTCCGTGGTTGACCAATTCACCTACTAGTGTGAAGAGACTAGTGGTGGAACGAGGAAGGATGGGAGTAGTAGCTTTTATGGATAGAACTTCCTTACAATAGTTCGGATCGTTTTCTATAAGTATGGTGCCGTGTTGGTGGCCTAGTGTAGTTGGCTGAGTAATTCGCCTATTCGTTGGGTGGAACTAGCGAACAGTATATTCCTTGGATTTGGAGTGGTTCGAGAATGTTTCTTTCATGATTGGGCTCATTGAGCCGCATCCTTTTAAGGGCTACACTAATGCGAATAGAAATAAGTAGTGTTGGGGTGAGCGGTTATAAGTTGGAGTGGTTATTCCCTGGCAAGGTTATAACGTGATTCGGGATGAAAGGCAATTTTTGTTGAGATGTGTAGGTATCTCCTTCCATAGTAGAATGGTAGGATCGATAGTTCATGAGGAACGATTTGGTGCTATGTTAGAGCACTAAGAAGGTAGACTAAGATTGAATAGCGATGAACTTAGTCCGAGTCCATTGGGGACGCCCCACTGTCGAGGGGTTTGTTAAGATTGATAGAACATTAGTTTGGAATAGTATACCCTTTGTATGATTATGGAGTACGCTTGAATTTTGAGGGAAAAATTCCCCTCTAAGGGGGGGAGTATGTAACAACCCAGGCTTTTGAGTGACTATTTTATATTATTTTGCCTGATGGGATAATTTTATAAAATAAGGGAAGTTGGAGTATATATTATTTCCCGTGAGATTTAGGGATAATATTTACTATGTTTTGTCTATTTACCGTTATGAGAAGGTAAATAGCAGTATATTGTGTTTTATTGCATCGTTATATGTTATGCGACGATTATGACTTATATATGAATTGGAGTCTAATTAATGAAATAAAATGAATTTAGAACATAAAATCTATTCACATTATTCCGAATGCCAAAATAGGGGATGCGGTTGTTTTTAGAATAGTCGAGATAGTCGAAATAAGTGCCAAGTTGTATTTTTGAGTTTTGGGCACTTTTGTGGGTTATGACTCAATTATGTTGATACGAGTCATTTTAATGGTGTATTAGTAATTAAAAGTGGGGAATTAATGTTCAGAACCCGTAAGTCCCCCAACCCCTTTATTCCCCTCATTCTTCTGTAATAAGCCAAGAGAGAGAGAGAGAGAGAGAGTTGGGAGAAATGGGAGAAAAGAGAGAAAAATGGAGATTTGAGGCCGGATTTTGTTGCTACCGGAGGAGGATCCGAGACTACGACCTCGAGGCAAGTTTCTTACTTGCTAGATGTTGATTTGATGTGATTAATTTCATGTATAGCTATGTTTTGGAGATTTAAACCCTAAATGGGTTCTTTGTTGATTTTGATGATTTAACCCTTAAATCTTAGTTTTGATTTGATTTGAGGATAAATTATTTTTTATAAATTGCGTAGAAACAATTTGGGAGGATTAGTTGTTGTTGATGTTGGATAAAACCAACGATTTGAGGTTTTTGAAATTTTAGGGTTTCTCAACCCGTAGCCCAAATTGGGCAAATTCCCAGGGCCGAATTGATTCGACTCCCAGGTGAATCGATTCGATTAAGGGGTAGGTTACAGGTCTGGGAGACCGAATCGATTCGGGCTAAGGCCGAATCGATTCGGAAAATTACAGAAAGTTGGTTTGACTCACCGAATTGATTCTCTTTTTGGGCGAATCGATTCGGTTGACCTATTTTTGTGAGATTTTCCTAGTTTGATTTTAGCCCTTTTTCTTTTAGGTCCAAGGTTTAGGACCCTTCCTTTAGGAAGTAATGAGAGTTCCTAGAGGGTTATTTTGGGTAGACTAATGTCCTAGGATAAAATGGGATATTTGTGCTTACCCCGAGGGCTAGTTTGTATATGTTAATGTCCGTAAGATATAGGAAGTTAACCCAAAAATAAATTGGAGATAAAATATGAATGTTGGGACTTTTGGGAGTCTATTATTGAGGGAGGCTCGTTTTGATGATTTATGGTTTTGTGTTGGGCTCTTGGAGACTAGTGTGAGTCTATGGCACTTCAGGTCTTAGGTCATTAATAAAATATGACACTAAGAATAAGAAATGTATATTCAAAAATGTGGTACTAAATGAATAAGTAAAAATGAATGATTTTTGAGAATGTAAAAGTGAATAATTTCAAAATGGAAAAATGATTTTCATAAATGTTAATTTATGATTACACACCTTCCTAAATCGCTATCACAAGGGAAGTTGCATGCGTATGGTGATGCCCCCTGGCTAATGAATGCAGGGTGGATATAGTCCTAGGCCATATGAGCGATTATATATTTTACTGTGCTGGTGAGGTGATTCTGGGTATGGTCATGACTATCCCGCAGGCATATGGCCGCTTCCCAATGCTTGGTAGGTTCCCAGGTTGTCTTGTTTGATAGGTCCTGGAAGATGATAGCCATTTATTGGGGCGTCAAGTGGGGAAACTCGGAGGGATGGTCTTAGATATGTTAAAGCAATTCTTGATAATGAATTGGCTTTAAATACATTTCCCAGATGGAAGAAGGGAAATGGGTTAAATGAATTAGCTTCGGATACATTTCCCGGATGGAAGAAGGGAAATGGAAGCATATGGTTTGGAAAAGCATTCTTATGATAATAAAAAGGGCTTTCAAATACATTTTCTGGATGGAAGAAGGAAAATGGGAAAATATGAAATGAAATGAAAAAGCATTTTTTTTATGTTAATAAAACTTGCTTTTAAATATGTATTTTTCCTGGATGGAAGAAAGGAAAGGAAATTGGTAAAGAAAGTTTTGAAAAGAGATAGAATTGGTAAACATTTGATAAAATGAATTACTATGTATGTAATTCCTAAAGAAATTAGGAACTGTGCCTTTAGATGGTGAATGGATTTATTTATGTATCCTTGAGTAGTGGTAGATGAGGCCTCTCATATATATATATATATATATATATATATATATATATATATATATATATATATATACTTTGATTACTTGTTGAGGGTCTAATGGATCTCGACGATCAACCTTGCCTAAGTAGTAGTGTATCGGGGGTTCCTTTTTTGGATTTCCCTTTGCGAGACCCCTCACGCACGAATAGGGCATAGTGTTGAGACTGGGGAGAAGTTAGCCCTTAGTACTTCGGTTAAATAGAGCATCATCCTTGATATTGCGCTAGGTTGTGCTTTTAGATTGAGAGGTGAGAAATATTATTGTTAATTTCGAGAGAATTACGCACTTAACTGTCATGCATTTTAGTCACATGGTAATCATATCAAATCAGGCCCTGACCCGTCTATATTTCTTTGTTTTTATACATACTCCTTGCCATACAGGTGCTATACCGCAAGGTCACCCATATTTACATTTCCATTCCAGATGTCATGGAGCTACATCATATTGCGGATGTTGTAGGTTATTTGTATTTGACGCTTCTTTCCATTGTACTCTAGTTATGTTCAGTTTATTTATTCGGGCGTGTTTCCCAAGCATTGCACACATTTATTATAATGTAATATTTAATGTGTAATAATCGGTGTAACTATATGTATTGGTCTGTTCAGCGACAACTTATTCGGTGATTATTTATTATATTGTCATTCTCTTTCCGTTGATTTTTTTATATCCACCGTTTTTGCAAATTGGATTATCTAAATGTTTTTCTTTTATTTTCAAAATTTTAAAATTTGACGGTCCATTTTCTAAAATGATTGGTGGTTATCTCGTGCTATTATTTTAATCGACAGTGATGATGAGAATGGACCATCTATGAATCATGTGATTATTAGAGTATTGGGCTGACCACCTATTATTTTAGTAGGCGGGTAGTCACATAAGGTTTATTTCTATAAAAAATCATACTCATCACCTATAGTTCCTCATCATGATTTTATGTCTCCTAACATTCCATTATGTGAAAATCCAACCATCATTCCTCTATTAACAAAGAGATCGA
This sequence comes from Sambucus nigra, assembly GCA_949130495.1. Taxonomy (NCBI): domain Eukaryota; kingdom Viridiplantae; phylum Streptophyta; class Magnoliopsida; order Dipsacales; family Adoxaceae; genus Sambucus; species Sambucus nigra. The sequence goes on along the minus strand of OX422217.1, from coordinate 238,023,552 downwards.
CTGGGAGACCAAGAAATAAGAGAATAAACTATGTTGATAATATCATAGTAAGGGAAGTTTCATCCTCTAGTTGTAGTAAAACGGGTCATTGTAGGTCCATATGTAAAGACCAATTTTATTCCACTTAATATTGTTCAATTCTTTCATTGTAATAATATTTTTGAATAAAATCAATGAAGATCATATTTGAATAAATTAGTGTAATTTTATTATTGTGTGTTCATTTCTATTTTATTTGTTTGTGAATGACATTTATGTTAAGTACACGCATGTTATTATAAAGTATACACACATTAGATTGAACAAATTGCTTTCAATGTGCGTGCACTTTCATAAAGTACATGCATAATACATGAAGTACATGCACAATGGACTGGACAAAATCAATTTCATTTTGCGTGTACTTTATGTTTTATGCATGTACTTTATTAAAGTACATGCAAAATACATAAACTTCACGCATATTGATATTGATTTTGTTCAGTCCATTGTGCGTGTACTTTATAAAAATATACATGTGCTTGCGATGAAAAAACATTGTTTGCATATTAATTAGCTTAAATTGTATAAGTTATAATTTTTATTTCAATTTTGACAGAATTTATTTAAATTGTGTAACTTATAATTACTATTTTTCACTTGTAATTTATGTATTATTTTTGACATTATAAGTTATAAGAAGAATTCAAGAACAAATTTTGTGAAATTTTCAACTTTTGTCCCATAATTGAAATTGTTCATTTACTATCTTTCTCTCATTTACGACACGCAACCTAGTCTTCCATTTGTTTCACTGGCTTCATTTTTTTTAAAGGTTTTGCTTATATTCAGTTATCTTTCAATACTTAATGAACAAGTCACTCATATTTTTTACACACTTACGTGTATTATGGTTCGTGCTAATGGCATGATTATCGGAGTATTGTCAGAATATGGTTCGCGCTAGCAAAAATATTCTGAATTTAGAAAATTTTCGCGCTTTTCATATTTAATATATGTATTTCAGTAAAAAAATATATTTAATATAAATTATAAAAAAAATGCACAAAAATGTGCTCTCTATATTTAATGTATTTTAGTACAAAAATGTACTTTATACATGTATTTTGTAAAACATTTATTTAAAATCATTTTCAATGTACGTGTACTTTATAAAAAAAATGGGTGTACTTTGTTAAAGTACACACATATAAAATAAAGTACACTCATATTGAAAATGTTTAATCTTAATTGATTTGTCAGTTGTGTTGATTTCATGTTCATAGAAGTGTCAGTATATACATGCTCTCTATATTTTCATAGCTCCGATGTTAATTGTGGTTCATGCCAATAGCATTTTAAGCTTTATAATATAAGACTATAGATTATTATCATCCAAATAAGAAGACATGATTGAAAAGAAAAGATAATATATTCAAAAAGAAAAAAAAAAAGCAAAAAAATTACAACTGATTTTGAAAAAAAAAATATCAAATATAAAAAATATCATCTAGAAATTGAAGAAAATTGTCGACGAGGTCTAAAAGAGTTCCAATAAAATTCGAGATGAATCGAATTCTATGCTACACCAATGAAAGGACCTTAGTTGTATCATCCTTGTCCTTCATATACTTTTTTAAAAGTATTTTGGCCTCGTAGGTATAAAAATTAATGAGGGTTCGCCGGTTTTCGGCGGCGGCACATCCTCTTGAAATAAGTCATACATGATGGGCGGGAGTCTGGGGGGGGGGGGGGGGGGGTCTTTAATGTATTCGTTAAAGGCGTTAATTGCTTGAATGATATAGGAAATTTCTTCGTAATCAATTATAATTTTGCTCGATGATTGTTTGAATTTTCAAGAGCATCTCTCTAAGACTTTGTTCTTACAACCATTTTGATGTTTCTGTATATTAATTTTGAATGGTAAAGATTACAACAATGTTATGTTTTTATAGGCCAAATAAAGTTTAGGATTTTAGTCCTAATAATTGTGGTAGGTGGTGGTTGTACTGATAAATGAACTAAATAACGTATAAACTGCCAAGGTTTGAAAGCAGTTAGTCGATGTTAACTTAAAAAATAGTGTAGTATACGGGTGTACACGTGTAATTCTTTTGATATAATATTGTACACATGTAATTTTTCTTTATGTGTACCTTGTAATGTTAAGCATGTACTTTAAGAATATGGATTTTGTATGAGCTAATAAAGAAAAGTACATGCATAAAATTACAAAGTACATGTGAACTTCTGTAATATTGTACGTTCACTTTACAGTGTTTGCGTGTACTTTGTCATTCCTTGTTTGTTCTGGGCAAACATTGCAAAGTGCACGCGCATTACTACAAAGTACACATGAACTTCTGTTTAAGTTTTACGTGTGTTTTGTAATGTTATGCGTTTACTTTGGGATTATTTGTTTGTTATGGGCAAACAAAACAAAGTACACGCATATATATTAAACTACATGCATAACATGCTTGTACTTTAATATTTAATCCATAAACATTCACACAATCTGCATGTACAAATATTAAAATATAATTATTTATTTGTATAGCCAACGCGTTGAATGGTCCGTGCCAGCGGCACTATTTTTTTAGTAGATAATATATGGAACTATATTTTTTTTTAAAATACAATGAAATATTACAATTAATTTTCCTCCTATTTACAATCAATATTTAATTTTTTTTAACTATATATGCTGTTTGTTGCGGAATTTCATCATCTTGAAATGATGTTTTGAGTTGAATTCCATTTACAATTTGTTATATGTAGTATATAGATAATATGCCACAGTCAACACTGAAATTAAAATAAAATAAGTATAATAGTTAATGTTAATGAAATTTGTTGATATGTTTCATGATGATGCATGTACTTTATACATATGAAGTTTGAGCTTACCCATTCTTTTGCCTCGCACATTGATCATCTTTGATTAGTTGATAATTGACATCATGAATTACCAGCCATTCCATCGCACTTCTTTCCTTTGGGATTATGTCATATTCAATTGGATACCCTTCGAAGTATCTCACCCGTATACCTTTTTGTATTACTTGGGGTGATTTTTCCTTTAATTTGTACATTTATTCTTGAAAAGAATCAAACTGTTAAGAGGAAAAAACATTGAGTGTATATAAAATACCAAAATTAATGTAATGTAAATAAGTTTAAGGTGTAACCATATTTTTGGCCTATTTATAGTATGATGTGATTTCATTATTGTCGACCGGATGGAGAGAGTCCATATGGACAACTTCTTTTTTGTGTTAGTATACAACTAGCAATGTAAAATGTCCATTATTGTTTGATAATGAATGTCTAATTGGAATGAATATTTTATTAAAAATGCATAAATTTGCTATAATGTCATTTTTTATTTGCACCTTATTTATGCTGTCATTATTATTTTAGATGACTTCCTATTAAAAGTTATGAATTCCTTAGTAAGAAACATAATGATAGTATTTAACTGATGCTAATTGACAAATCTTTAGACTATATTTTCCTTACCCAAACATATGAACTAAAAGTGTGTGTAGTTCGGAGCCCTTCTTTCCTCACTTTGTTCTCCATTAAATGGGAAAATGCTTGAATTATTTGTTTCTGACATTTAAAAAGGCAAGGATGTAAAAATGAAAATTTACTGAATATCGTATGGTTTTATTACATACTTAGTTCAAAATTTCTAACTCTTTCAACATTTCGTGAATATCATCTCCACAAACGTAGTAGTCATCTTGTCTATAGAGATATTCTTTGATTTTCAAAATATGGAATAATGTTAGAATAATAATGAAAACATGTGAGTAAATTATGATCATTAAAAAGTACACATGTACTTTATGAAAATATGTCTGTACTTTCTAAAACTACGGATGATCATCATTAAAAATGCATGTACTTTATGATGATATGCGTGTACTTTACAAAGTACACGCATGTATTTCAGTACAAAAATGTGTGTACGTTATTAAATCAATCATTTACTTGAGCAATAAATGTGTGTATTTACTTGATAATGCATGTACTTTATTAAAATATTAATGTTCTTCATTTGATGCGGGTACTTTATAAAACTATGCCCGTACATAAATACAAAGCTATAATTTACCAAATAAACAAGCATTGTAATATTCGTATTTATACATAAGGGCATTACACAGTAAAAATAAGTTCAATTTACAATAAAAATATTTTGGTTTCAACATTAAGAAATAGTAGACTTTACCCTGATATCTTCTCTTTGTGAAATATTCTTGCAATTTATTTTTGGCTACTTTATTAAGGTATTTTGCACATGGGTAAGTTTGCATATCTAATTCTTTGGTTGGTTCTTAAGCTGCAGAAGTTTTGTTTTTATTTTGTTGCCTTTTTCTCCTTTTCGCTTCCGTGTCAGTAGTTTTATTCTTTGGCCATCTTTTTAATCTGTTGCAATTCAACAAGACCTTCATCAGAAAGATTATTATTCTTTTCACCTTTTTGAAGATCCCTAATAGGATGTTGATAAACAAAATCACCTTTGATATTTTATTTTCGATCGTCCCTTTCTTGTATTATGTTGTACATTGAGTATTGTTGCTTGATTTCCTCATCCTTTTGAGAAAGAGACTTCTCTAAACTTTCATTTTTTTCTTAAAGAACCTTATTCTTGAACAATTATTTCATAAACATATTCTTGAAGTACATATTCTTAAACTACGAATGCTCAATGCATGTACTTAGAGTATTATGGTTATAACAATAACATAGTTTTATAAAGTACACATGTAACATTTCAAAGTACACTTAAGAGTAAAAATAAGTTCACGTGTACGTTCTAATGTTATGTGTGTACTTTTTATTTAGTCCAAAGAACAAACAAGAAATCCTAAAGTACATCCATAACATTACAAAGTACACACAAAATTACATAATACTTTTAAGTATTATGTGTGTACTTCAATAACCAATGTGTGTACTTTATTGATAATGCATATAATTTTTCATAAATATGGACAAATGATTACAAATATCACAAAATTACCTCCGTATTGAGTTTCGTAAAAGCTTCATCTTTATCTTTTTTGAGACTTTCATTGGCTCGCTTCGGTGAAGTTGTTCGGCTACGATCCTCTAACATTTAATGAATATCTAGCAGCCTTCAGCTTATAGTTTAAATTTTCATTTTCAATTTTGATTTGGTTATTATCTTTCTCCATTTTTTTATTCGGTCACAGTCGATTTTCTTCGACTCTTCAAGTTGAATTTTCAACTCATTATTTAAACAAATTTGTTGGGCCTTATCCTCCTCTAACTTTTTTATTCGTTCGGTGTCATTATTTTTTAACTCTTGAAGCTGAAGTTTCAATATTGTATTGAAAGAATCTATTGGGTATTATCCTCCTCCTCCAACATCTTAAGATTTTCTTCAGCTTGACACCTTTCTTCATTACTTTTTTTGAGTTGGGTACCTTTCTCTGCCAACATCAATTTCATCTCAACATTCTCTTTAGTCAATTTCTTACATGTTGAACCAATTTAACTCAATCATTTAAAATTTTAATGTCATCAACATTCTTCCGAGATGACTTCGCCATTTTTTCATTTAAAGGAAGATCCCAAATATCGGAATTATTTTGGACAGCAACGAAATCGGATTCCGACGAATAACTTGTACCTCATTTTGGTTTTATTTCTGGTTCTGGTTGTGATATCCCCAAATCCCAATCGGGCATGTCATCATCTTTCAATTTCTTTTTCTTTACTCTTTGAAACTTACTTCTGTGACACCCCGCCTAATTAAATACCGGGCGATCACTCCTTTATTAAATTAAAATCAAGGTGAATAGTTGGTTCATTCTTAGCATCACTATCGTAAAATAACTTTTCCAATTTAAACACCCTAGTTAATTAAGCTGAGTGTCAAAACCATTTTTAAACATTACTTTCCAAATTTTATTTTAAAAACAAAGATTTAATTATTTATAACAATTCAATATTAAAGAATCATACCACAATAACCCTGGAACATATAATCCAAATAATTTAAACATTCAACAACTAAATCCCAACATTAAGACTTAAAGTAAAACATCCAGACAGTAATAAATACCAAAGTGACAATACTAAAAATAACTAAATCACAATGTTCAAATAAACAACTGAATAAATGGAAAGGGGGACACATGCCCCACTAAACGAGTATGCTAGGAGTGGAGTCAAATAAATGACGTCGTCTAAGCAAGTGGCTTGCAACTCCCACCTAAGCTGCAGCGCGTTCCTTCCAAGGGATCCTACGCAAGACGCCCCTGTGGCTGGGTACCTATAATATATACATATATATACAAGAGAGAAAGAGAAATAGAAACGGGTCAGAGCCCGATAGTGTAATTAATTTAAAATTCGTTTATCAAGTATTTAAAATGTTTACAGGCCAATGCAACAACATATTAGTGCGACACTCTCTTGAGAAATTCTCACCTCTCTTCTAATGTGCACGCCTATCGTACTAACCTTCCCAATGGATTATCTTATCTTATCTCTGACTAAACTTCCCAATGGTTTAACTTATCTTGAGTTACTCGTAAGGTTTAAAACTTGAACAATATAATTGTTTTAAAAGGAAGATTTCATTTAGTAACACAGCTCTCATTTTAACTTTATTTATTAATAAAGTTTCCCAATGTCGTATTATACTTTTTCAAAACAAGTATTTCCAATTTGAGTCATCATACATGTCTTACTTACCATATCACAGTAGGTAGTTCCAAATTTCAGAATTTCATATATATATTAAATACTCGTATAATATATATATTCTCACAGCACCCCAAATAAAAACTATGGTGTGGGCATACTCTGCTATCCAATCATCGTATCACTGGTACTAAGGGAAATACAAATTTGGAATCACTCTCGAACTGTATTAACACATACACAAACAATATTGAGGCGAAGCATAGATTCCAAGTCTCTAAGAGGATGGCACATGCCCGCGTCTCTTAGGACCGTCTGAACTATCGATTCAATAGCCTGTACCAAGGATTTATATCTTCTAGGGTACAAGTCAATATCCCCCATAAAGGTCCCATCGAGATAAGACTGTCCCAGCGTGGTAACCTCTGGGATAGCAAGTAGCGCGGGCATGATTTTCACATGAATATAATATATGCAGACACACAGTCATATAAATATACTACTTTTATCATGTCAATTTAGGTACATCTCTAATCCCATAATTACGACATTTATCCTTATTTTCCCATTATTTGTTATCACATATAACAGTTCGTCTCTAACTTTAATTCGAGGGATTATTCCAACTTACTACGTAACACTCATGGACTCTATCCTCCCAAGTGTAAAAATTCAGTAGGTATTCATCTATTTTCCATCATAACCATTTTACGTAATCTCTCCCTTTAATACAAAATTCCATCGTCCCTTAGGTATAAACACTCCAAAAATATAAATTTTTGCCCTACATTAAAGGTCTCTTAATCATTAATAAATCCTACTGGTCATCTTTATCTCCCGAAACTTTTTAATAAGGGTGTCCAAGGATTATTTCTCATTAAATTGAATTCAACTAATTTAAAAAGGGGAATTATGAGTCTGCCAGGAGGGGTCGATCGATCGAGGTCTGGGTCTCGATCGATTGAAGCTCTTGGCTCGATCGATCGATCAAGCAGGTATGGCGAATTCTGCAGTTACCAGTTACGGGTTTTCTCACATAACTCCATCCAAATCCAAACTTTTCATTCCCAATCGTCCAGAAATTTGTACCACTAATAGTATAAATCCATTCCATACATCTTTTACGTAAAGCATGCAAATTTCCATTAATAGTCGTGGATTAACAGGCCAAAATTCATGTAAATCTCAAGAACCCTAGAATTCTTTTTAAAATGGTTCTAATTAGTCTTTTTCCAGAATTTTCTTCTTCTAAAACATCAAAATTTTGTCGTTCAAATCCTCTACATGTGAAGGGGTTTCCAGAATAACATTTGAACCATTACTACATTCGATTTCCTATCTCAAATTTGGGTTTTCTTCCATAAAACTCATCCTAATCATCCCTAGACTAACATGAGTGATGCATTAACGAAATAAGCAAGATAAACACTTGCCTGGGATTTTCAGAGTTCTGGTTTGATAGCGAATTTGGTGTGGTTGCGTTCCCCGTCGCGCGATCTACGCGTTGGTGGTGGTGGTGGTGCAAACAGATGGATTTTGGGCCTTGGATTGCTTTGGAAGCTCTCTCCTTCCCTCTCCTATGGCCGTCACTTGTCTTTGGTTGTTTTAACCCTAGAAGGCAACCTTAGACATCTGATATAACCCTTGAATTTTCGTTGGTTTAATTACCCAAAAATGCGAAATGTCCAAAATGCCCTCCTGGGGTGTTAAATAGGCCTAAAAATGCCCCGAGACCCAAACTAAACTCCCGAGTACACTTTTCTGACTATCTCGACCCTTCCGGACACTTTGGCGCACTTAAAACGACCATACGAGCAACTTCTAATATTTTCACTTTTATTCATAAATATTTAGTCCCGACGCGACACGGGCGCGTCCCGACTTAAATTTCCAAAATTATCATTTTATTCACTCGTGACATTTAATATAACCAATATTATATATTACTTTGCTCATTAGTAATATTCAACAAATTTTCCATAATTACTAACTCTCATCACGTTAATAATTATAACATAATTAATTTACGAATTTATATTAAATAATTAATTCACATTAAATTTAACAAATCCCCAAATTAATATAGCATAAAAATACGGGGTATTACATACTTCCCCCCTAATAACGGAATTTTGTCCCTAAATTCGAAAAAATAAGGCGTACCTGGTAAGAATAAATCTGGGTATTTCTCGCCCATATTTGCCTCACGCTCCCAAGTGGATTCCTCCACATTATGATGCTCCCACTGGACCCGTACAAGTGGAACTACCTTCGACCTCAATCTTTTCTAGCTATGGTCTAGGATAGCCACCGGTCTCTCCTCGTAATAGCTGTCAGGCTGTAAGTCTATCTCATCTATCGCAATGTGGGTATGGGCCATATCATCCCGAAGATATCGTCTCAACGACGAGATGTGAAATACATCGTGAATGCGATGTAAATGCTCTGGCAGTCCCAATCTGTATGCTACCGGCCAAATCCTCTCGATAATGGGAAATGGTCCCACGTACCTCGGGGCCAATTTCCCTTTCTTCCCGAACCTCATTACTCCTTTCATAGGAGATACACATAGTAACACCTGGTCCCCCACATTAAACTCCCGGAAGAACCGTTTCGCATCGGCGTAGCTCTTCTGCCTGTCCTGGGCTACTCGAATGCGATTCCTGATCATTTCAATCCTCGCGGAGGTTTCCTGAATTACCTCTGGTCCTAGAAACTTGTTATCCCCCACCTCAAACCAACAAGTTGGGGAACGACAAGGCCTACCATACAAAGCTTCGAATGGAGCCATGACAATAGTGAACTGATAAGAGTTATTATAAGCAAACTCTACTAGTGGAAGGTGTGGCTCCCAACCTACAAGAACACACATGCATAGCATATCCTCCAACATCTGATTAGTACGCTATGTCTGTCCATATGTTTGTGGTTGATAAGCTGAACTCAACCTCAACTCAGTACCCATAGCCTCCTGAAGCTTTCCCAAAAACGCGACACAAAAATCTTGTCTCTATCTGACACAATATTTAGGGGCACCCCATGTAATCTGACAATCTCAGCAATGAACAACTGATCATATTGACCAATGGTATAGTCTGTCCACACCGGTAGAAAATGAGCCACCTTGGTCAAACGGTCTACAATCACCCCGATAGAGTCGTGGCCCCGCTGTGATGTAGGCAACCATGTAATAAAATCCATGGAAATAGTCTCCCACTTCCACGTGGGTACTTCCAATGGATGAAGCAACCCTGACGGTTTCTGATGGTCCACCTTTACCAGCTGGCAGGTAGAACACTTGGACACGAACTCAGCAATGTCCTTCTTCATCCCACTCCACCAGTATTGTCGCCTCATATCCTCATACATCTTATCTCCTCTAGGATGTACCGCAAATCGGGACCAGTGAGACTGGGTCATCACTGCATGACATAATTCTGCTCCTTCTGGAACCACCAATCTCCCATTAAACCTCAAACCCCCATCAGAACTAACAGATTAGGACTCAGCACCCTCAGCTAAGAGTCGTACAATCTGATCCTGGCAAAACGGGTCTGCGGTCTGTGCCTGTATCACCCTCGTAACAATCTCGGGTGTCACTGTCATAAAAAATATAAAGGAACGGGCTACTGCATCCTGGTGATCTAACTCCTTCCACTTTTCTTTCCAGACGTCCGCTACCTCGTCTACCAGTCTACGGCTCAACGCATCAGCAACTACGTTGGCCTTCCCCGGATGGTACTGTATATCGAACTCATAGTCCTTCACAAACTCTAACCATCTGCGCTGACGCATATTCAGCTCTCGCTGAGTGAACAGGTACTGCAGTGACTTGTGGTTTGTGAACAAACGGAATTTCTCCCCCAATAAATAGTGCCTCCATATCATCAATGCAAAAACGACCGCTGCTAACTCCAGGTCGTGGGTGGGGTAATTCTTCTCATGCGGATTAAGCTTACGGGAGGCAAAAGCTATAGCCTTCTCCTCCTGCTGAAGTACTCTCCCAAGTCCCCGTAAAGAGGCATCGATGTAAACCAAGGTACTTCACACCCGGCTTCGGTAAGGCAAGGACTGGTGCTGAAGTAAGCTTGTCTTTAAGCTCATCGAAATCTAATTCACAAGCATCATCCCAAACATATGGTACCCCTTTACGAGTCAAGTTCATCAATGGACCCGCTATTTTAGAGAATCCCCGAATGAATCTCCTGTAGTATCCGGCTAACCCCAAGAAACTACGCACTTCCGTCAGTGTCGTGGGCTGTCCCCACTCCCTCACCTCTGACACTTTACTCGGGTCAACTGCTATCCCCTATTCAGAAACAACATGCCCCAAGAACTGTACTTCTCGCAAGCAGAATCCGCACTTCTCGTACTTAGCATACAACTGATGCTCTCGTAGAGTCTAAAGAACCTGTCTCAAGTGCTCGGCATGCTCCTCCTCGAAGTGTGAATATATCAAAATGTCATTTATGAAGACGATGACAAACTGATCCAAGAACTCTCTGAACACACGATTCATTAAGTCCATGAATACGGATGGAGCATTTGTGAGGCCAAATGGCATCACCCTGAACTCATAGGACCCATATCTCGTCAAAAAGGCAGTCTTTGAAACATCCTTCTCCCTAATACGTAACTGATGGTACCCCGACCTCAGATCTATCTTCGAAAAGAAAGTTTCTCCCCTCATCTAGTCGAACAGATCATCGATTCGAGGCAAAGGATACTTATTCCATATCGTGACCTTGTTCAACTCCCAGTAGTCCACACATAACCTCAGTGAACCATCTCTCTTTTTCACAAACAGAACTGGAGCGCCCCAAGGTGAAGTACTCCTGCGAATGAAGCCCTGACCTAACAACTGCTTTATCTGATCTCGTAACTCTCGCATCTTTACCGGAGCCATACGATATGGAGCACGTGCTATCGGTCTAGTATCTGGTAATAAATCTATGACAAAGTCTATCTCTCGACTGGGGGGTAGGCCTGGTATCTCCTGAAAGACATCGAAATACTCATGAACAACTGGGATCGAGCCTAAGGGAATCACAACCTCCTTAGAGTTAACCTCTTTTATGTAATACAAATGAGCGGTCGAGCCTCCCTCTGGGCGAGGCATCATCACTACAAACATCTCTTTCCCCAGAATGGCAAAGAAAATATTCCCATCGAAATAATCAATCATGGCTCTGTAAGCAGCGAGCCAATCCATACCGATAATAACGTCATTCTCATGCATATTTAAGACTAACATATCTGAAGGTAATACCAAGCTACCAATCTCTATCCCCACTCCCCAGAAAATAAAGAAGATAAGCGACCCACTCCCCAGTGGTGAGTCTACACACGTCACAGTGCTCTCTGTTGTGGCTAACAACCCTAAGGCCTTCACAAAATGCGTAGCTATAAAACAATGCATAGCCCCAGTATCAAACAAAACTCAACCCATAGTACCATGGATAGGAAACATACCCTCAATCGCGGGTGGTGCCTGTGGAGCTGCTGCCTGGTTGACGTTATAGACACGTCCATACTGTAACTGCCCCTGCTGCACTGGAGCTGCTGGAATGGTTGGTAGGGCTGGCACCTGGGCTTGTGCTGGGAGGGTAGCTAGAAAAAGTGGCCTCTATGGCTCATTACGGGCACCCTGCTACTATGGGACCCTCTCTCCCTCTGGACAATCCTGGCGCCTATGGCCATGCTTGCCGCACCCAAAACATCGGCCCTTGAAATTTCCTCCCCTCTGACCCTGCTGACCACGACCCTGCTGGCCGTTACCACCCTGCCACTGGCCCTGTTGGCCCTAGTGAAAACGTTGTTGGCCCTGCTGCTGACCCTGCTGGCCCTGCTGATTCGGCTGGCCCTGCCTATAACCCCCAAATCCCTGTCTGGAATCAACTGAACGGAATCGCTTAGCAGGGTCCCCTGATGGGAACTATGCTCGTGCTGACGAGTCTATCCTTGAGATGTCGGAGCTCCACTAGCACTACTACCCCCGGTCCTGCCCTGCTGGCTGGACTCTCCTGCTCTCTTGCTTCCATGCAGATGGAAGCGGTGATCTTAGCAATGTAGTAACGCAGCATTGAGTACATCAGTGAAAGTACTCAGAGACAGATTCCCTATAAGGTGCTGACGGATCCTCCAAGCTAACTCGTTCACAAACAACATTATTTTCTTACCCTCAGTGGGTGCCTCATCTAGCACTATGGTGAGAAATCTCGTGAACTCCTCTTCATACTCAGAAATGGTAGAATTCTCCTGTTTCAAGTTCAGTAGTTTCCGCCTCATCTCAGTCTGCACGGCGGGTGGAAAGTACTTGCGGTCGAACCGCTCCCAAAATGACTGGATAGGGATCGTGTCCCTCTCCTGCAAGGTGGTGGTGGACTCCCACCACTGCAAAGTGTCCCCTACTAGCTTAAAGGAAGCCAACAACTGTTTCTGCACATCTATGCACTCATACATACGAAGATGCCGCTGGATATCTTTCTTTCATTGGCTGGCAATGATGATATCTGAACTACCAGAGAACTCAGGGGGATGATCCTTCTGAAAGGCATCCCTAACCCGCTCCCACGTAGATGGAAGTTGTTCATGTACTAGCGCCACTGCCTGAATATGGAGTGGAGCCTACTAAACCACCGCTAGCGCGGAATTCACCACCTGAGCAACAATAGCGGCTACCTCATTAGCATTCATCGTACCCTGTGCCGGAGCTGCTGGCTGCTCGGCTTGGGCACGCCTATTCTTTGGTGCACGTCTTAGAGGCATATGAAACATGAAGAAATTTATTAGTCTACAGTTATTATCAAATCTCAAATAGCTGAAGACGTAAACGTAAAAGCAGGAATACAACAATCCTAAAATAGGGCTCTATAGCAAAAATGTTAAGCTGAAAGCGAAATAAGCCGTATAGATCCTAAGGACACTAGAACCTGATGCTCTGATACCACCTGTGACACCCCGCCTAATTAAATACCGGGAGATCACTCCTTTATTAAATTAAAATCAAGGTGAACAGTTGGTTCATTCTTAGCATCACTGTCGTAAAATAACTTTTCCAATTTAAACACCATAGTTAATTAAGCTAAGTGTCAAAACCATTTTTAAACATTACTTTCAAAATTTTATTTTAAAAACAAAGATTTAATTATTTATAACAATTCAATATTAAAGAATCATACCACAATAACCCTGGAACATATAATCCAAACAATTTAAACATTCAACAACTAAATCCCAACATTAAGACTTAAAGTAAAACATCCAGACAGTAATAAATACCAAAGTGACAATACTAAAAATAACTAAATCACAATGTCCAAATAAACAACTGAATAAATGGAAAGGGGGACACATGCCCCACTAAACTAGTATGCTAGGAGTGGAGTCAAATAAATGACGTCGTCTAAGTAAGTGGCCTGCAACTCCCACCTAAGCTGCAGCGCGTTCCTTCCAAGGGATCCTACGCAAGACGCCCCTGTGGTTGGGTACCTATAATATATACATATATATACAAGAGAGAAAGAGAAATAGAAACGGGTCAGAGCCCGATAGTGTAATTAATTTAAAATTCGTTTAGCAAGTATTTAAAATGTTTACAGGCCAATGCAACAACATATTAGTGCGGCACACTCTTGAGAAATTCTCACCTCTCTTCTAATGTGCAGGCCTATCGTACTAACCTTCCCAATGGATTATCTTATCTTATCTCGCACTAAACTTCCCAATGGTTTAACTTATCTTGAGTTACTCGTAAGCTTTAAAACTTGAACAATATAATTGTTTTAAAAGGAAGATTTCATTTAGTAACAAAGCTCTCATTTTAACTTTATTTATTAATAAAGTTTCCCAATGTCATATTATACTTTTTCAAAACAAGTATTTCCAATTTGAGTCATCATACATGTCTTACTTACCATATCACAGTAGGTAGTTCCAAATTTCAGAATTTCATATATATATTAAATACTCGTATAATATATATATTCTCACAGCACCCCAAATAAAAACTATGGTGTGGGCATACTCTGCTATCCAATCACCGTATCGCTCGTACTAAGGGAAATACAAATTCGGAATCACTCTCGAACTGTATTAACACATACACAAACAATATTGAGGCGAAGCATAGATTCCAAGTCTCTAAGAGGATGGCACATGCCCGCGTCTCTTAGGACCGTCTGAACTATCGATTCAATATCCTGTACCAAGGATTTATATCTTCTAGGGTACAAGTCAATATCCCCCATAAAGGTCCCATCGAGATAAGACTGTCCCAGCGTGGTAACCTCTGGGATAGCAAGTAGCGCGGGCATGATTTTCACATGAATATAATATATGCAGACACACAGTCATATAAATATACTACTTTTATCATGTCAATTTAGGTACATCTCTAATCCCATAATTACGACATTTATCCTTATTTTCCCATTATTTGTTATCACATATAACAGTTCGTCTCTAACTTTAATTCGAGGGATTATTCCAACTTACTACGTAACACTCATGGACTCTATCCTCCCAAGTGTAAAAATTCAGTAGGTATTCATCTATTTTCCATCATAACCATTTTACGTAATCTCTCCCTTTAATACAAAATTCCATCGTCCCTTAGGTATAAACACTCCAAAAATATAAATTTTTGCCCTACATTAAAGGTCTCTTAATCATTAATAAATCCTACTGGTCATCTTTATCTCCCGAAACTTTTTAATAAGGGTGTCCAAGGATTATTTCTCATTAAATTGAATTCAACTAATTTAAAAAGGGGAATTATGAGTCTACCAGGAGGGGTCGATCGATCGAGGTCTGGGGCTCGATCGATCGAAGCTCTTGGCTCGATCGATCAATCAAGCAGGTATGGCGAATTCTGCAGTTACCAGTTACGGGTTTTCTCACATAACTCCATCCAGATCCAAACTTTTCATTCCCAATCGTCCAAAAATTTGTACCACTAATAGTATAAATCCATTCCATACATCTTTTACGTAAAGCATGCAAATTTCCATTAATAGTAATGGATTAACAGGCCAAAATTCATGTAAATCTCAAGAACCCCAGAATTCTTTTTAACTTGGTTCTAATCAGTCTTTTTCCAGAATTTTCTTCTTCTAAAACATCAAAATTTTGTGGTTTAAATCCTCTACATGTGAAGGGGTTTCCAGAATAACATTTGAACCATTACTACATGCGATTTCCTATCTCAAATTTGGGTTTTCTTCCATAAAACTCATCTTAATCATCCCTAGACTAACATGAGTGATGCATTAAAGAAATAAGCAAGATTAACACTTGCCTGTGATTTTAGGAGTTCTGGTTTGATAGTGAATTTGGTGTGGTTGCGTTCCCCGTCGCGCGGTGCAAACAGATGGATTTTGGGCCTTGGATTGCTTTGGAAGCTCTCTCCTTCCCTCTCCTATGGCCGTCACTTGTCTTTGGTTGTTTTAACCCTAGAAGTCAACCTTAGACATCTGATATAACCCTTGAATTTTCGTGGGTTTAATTACCCAAAAATGCGAAATGTCCAAAATGCCCTCCCGGGGTGTTAAATAGGCCTAAAAACGCTCCAAGACCCAAACTAAACCCCCGAGTACACTTTTCTGACTATCTCGATCCTTTTGGACACTTTGGCGCACTCAAAACGACCATACGAGCAACTTATAATATTTTCACTTTTATTCATAAATATTTAGTCCCGACGCGACACGGGCGCGGCCCGACTTAAATTTCCAAAATTGTCATTTTATTCACTCGTGACATTTAATATAACCAATATTATATATTACTTTGCTCATTAGTAATATTAAACAAATTTTCCATAATTACTAACTCTCATCACGTTAATAATTATAACATAATTAATTTTCGGATTTATATTAAATAATTAATTCACATTAAATTTAATAAATCCCCAAATTAATATAGCATAAAAATACGGGGTATTACAACTTCTTCAAAGCATCAATAGTGATCTTATTATCATTCATACATTCCTTTAATATTCCCAAGCTCCATTAAATAAATCTCGGTTCATTGTCCTCGTTCCCCTCGATAGGATTGATAATATTAAACTTCTCACATACTCAATATTGTGAAAATTGAAATAAAATTATAAGTTATACCATTTAAACCAATTAATGACTAACAATGTCAGTATTATTAAATTACACGCATAAGACATAAAGTACACGCAAATTGCATTGAACTTTCATTTTAAATTTTCGTGTAGTTTATGCCTTATGTGTGTACTTTTCATAAAGCACACACATGTTTAAAAAGTACACGCGTATTGAAAATTATTTTGTTCAATGTAATGTGCATATACATTATGAAATATGTGTGAACTTAAACAAAGTACAAGCATATTTCATAAAGTATACACACATTAAAAATTATTTTATTCAATGCAATGTGTGTGTACTTTATGAAATATGTGTGTACTTTAATATTATGATGTGTAGAATGATGTTTCCTCACCAATAATGATATGAGGCAACCACTAGTTGTGTTGGTCTTGGATTCGATCGTTTTATTGAGAGAGTTGATTAGAAAATTGGTTGACAGCAGAAGCCAGGTCATAGTTAATAATATCATCAATGTTGTCGATGTATGGAGTGAAAAATTCTCCTATTGTAAATCCTGAGTTGGAGAATAGGTGTGTTGTCGTGAAGTGAAGGACAACGATCTAAACAAAATCATTCATGCCCTCGTCATTATTAAGCTTAACTAATATCTTCAATCCCTTTGTAATATCTTATTTTCCAATATTTTCATCGGGCTTTAAGTAGTGGTTGCGAAATTCGGTTTGGCAGAAGATTGATCCAATCTCTTATTCAGTTCAATTTTTTTGCCCCTCCGTTATTGAGATTCCAAAAATTTGACTTATATCGTTGGGGCTTATTTATACATCATTATTTATCCTTAGTGCGACAATGGTGAGAATGTTTTTATCACTCTTTTTGTGATCTCCCTCTATTACTTCTCCGCTGTAGTAGGCATTGAATAATTACCAGAAAGGCGTCTTCTTAAGAAGTTCAACATGATTATTGTTGATTTTGCTGTGAATATCAACCATGCCATCATAGAAGCTAAAGATATTTGACCTATATTGGTCATATTTATGAACTTCCCTTGCTTATTTATTTGTACACTTTTTATTTGCTTTTGTTGGCCTTTTCGGACCACTGTTATCAGCAATGTCCTTTTCAAGATTCGTTCACTTCTGAGCTCTTGTCTTCAAAGTAATTTCTATAAAGTAAATTCATAAATATTAAAGTGTGTGTGTGTGTGTGTGTGTGTGTGTGTGTGTGTGTGTATTAAATGACACGTATAAAGAAATATGTAATGCAAAATTTCGATAAACAAATTCCCTATCATCCATTATATGGTAATTCCTAAGACCTGTTGTTTTTTAAGTTATAAATCAAGATTTTTGTTCGTAGCATATTCACAAAAGAAGTGATACAATAGATGTGACAAGCCACTTATTAAAATAAGAGGTGGCCAGCCCGATACTCCAATAATTACAGGAATCATAGATGGCCCATTCTTAGCATCAATGAAGTACAATAAGTATACGAGATAACCACCAATTATTTTATAAAACGAATTGTCAAAATTTATTTTGTAAGTTAATGAAAAACATTTAAACAATCTAATGTAAAAAGGAAGGTGGATATAAATAAAGACAGATACTAAATTAGCAACCATGTACATCAAAATAACCGAATAAGTTGTCGGTTAACAGACCTTTACAATTTAGTTACACCGAGTATTAAAGTACCATATCACATTATATAATACAAGTACAAAACTTGGGAAACACACCTTAATGGGTAACCGATCATAACTAGAATACAAAAAGATGGAAACGTTTATATCAAATATCCCATAACATCCGCAAAGTGTTACAGCTCCAGGACACTGGGATAGAACAGTCAATACGCGCATCCTTGCAGTGGAGCACCTGGGCAAATATAAGATTCATGCAAAATAAAGAGATATAAATGGGTCAGGGCCCGGTTTAAGATGATCACTTAGTCAATAAAGTGCATGACAGTTATGAACAATTTATCATCATAAATAATCTTATCTCGCCCTCGACAAATAATGATAAAAATCCTCACCTCCCAATCTAAAAGCACAACCTAGCGAATTAACAAGGATAACGATCAATAATCATTTGCATGAGAATATAGATAAAATCTTAATTAATGAAATTCCATTTCGTATACACAATTTCACTTCACCGTTCCTTTTCTCATTAGGAAACTTATTCAAAGCAATTTATTTCAGAAAGTACTTTATCATCAGTAAAATTCTGCTTTAATAAGAATAGTTATAATTCACATCATATAATGATTCGAAGAGCATCCTTTCGGGTTCCCCCACTGGATGCTCCCCTAAATAGCTATCATCTTCCAGGGCCTATCACCAAGACAACCTGGGCATCCTACATCGCGTGACGTCGGGAAGCGGACATATACCTTCGACAGTGAGTCATAACCACACCCGAAATTACCTCACATCGAAAAATAATCACACAATATATAATAACCGGTCCTATGGTCGAGGACTATATTCACCCTGCATTCACTAGTCAGAGGACTTCACCTCATGCACGTAAATTCCCCTATGATAGCATTTAGAGAGGTGTGTATAAGCAAATTATCATTCAGAAGTTATTCCCATTATAAAATATACATTACATTTTTATCCGGAGCCATAAGCGTTTAATGTCATTATTATAAACTTCAACGTTTAATGAATCTCCAAATTAGTCTCCGGGAAATAATGACGTTACTATAAGCCACCAAGTATAGTATACCTCAATCACGTCTCTAAATTTACACAATTGTATAATCCTACTCTTCCCTAGTCTCAAACTAGTTTACTCAAGAAAGAACTACCCTAACATCTATTAAATAATCCCCGAGATAAGCCAAGGTATCCCCTTTCTAATCCAGTGTGGTCACATACCTAATATAAGTCTATAATACACTTTATTACTCCCTAAGAGAAGGTTCCTAGGTCCTAAACCTACAAGAAAAGGGTTACAAACTAAGTTAGAAAAATATCCTAAAACAGCAAGAATTCTGAATCGATTCGGTCTCGAAAGCGAATCGATTCGGATAGGTCGAATCGATTCGGTCAAGAAGACCCAACATTCTGAATACTTCCGAATCGATTCGGATAGTCTGAATCGATTCTTATAACCCAGACCTGTAGCCTACCCTTTTAGAGAATCGATTCGCTAGGGGCGAATCCATTCGCCTGGGCCAGAATGCCCAATTTCGGCCATGGATGGTAATACCCCAATTTTTCCCAAACTCATTTCTCTCCATTTTTTCCCACACCATCCATTAATAATCCACCCAAAACAATCCTACATAATTACTAACTACTATAATCAACACAATATCTATCTCAAATAAGCTTTAAGGGTTCAAACACTACAAATTCATAAAAAACCATAATTGTTCAAGTGTTCTAAATACACAACCATCACTACATTTTATTCACCTTAAATCATATATTATCAAGTAAGAAACTTGCCTTAAGGTTGTATTCTCAGATTCTCTTCTGGTAGATGCAAGATCAAGCCCAATTTCTTCAATTCTCATTCTTTCTCTTCTTTTTCCCCAAATTCTCTTACTTTCTTTTTCTCTCTAGGTTTAGGAAGCATACACTTGAGAAATAAAAGTGTTGCAAGACTTAATTGTGCCCTTAGCATTAATTCCCATCTTTAAATGTTAATACACCATTAAAATGACTCGTAACTATATAATTAAGTCATAACCTGTCAAAAGTGCCCAAAACCCAAAAATACAATATGGCACATATTTTGACTGTCTCGACTATTTCGGGACTGACTGTGACCTCTAAATTGGCATCCGGAATAATATAAATCATTTTAAGTTCCAACTTCATTTTAAACCATAAATGTCGTTTAAAGCACAATGACACTATAAATCATAACATGGTGCCATTTACATTCACTCAATAGTAAATATGCAAAATCTAGTAAATATTATCTTTTAAATCCGTTAAAATAATATTTACTCCATCATCCAACATTTTATACAATAACCTCACATGGTAAATTAATATAAAACACATTACTCAAAAGTAAGGGTTATTACAATAGATCCACGCTAAACACGCCAGCATTTTTAAAACCTCTTAAGCAATAATACTCAATTCGTTCTGCTAAATCTTTTACTTTCGATTGAGTTACTTGTAGCTTTTATATATCAAAAGGGAACTTAATGTCTTCAAAATAGTAGTAAAAATCAAGTAAATTTTTGTCTCTATCATTAATGCGAAGAAGAAAATGAATTTTGTCATCACAAATAGTATTGACTGTCAATATGAAAGATTTCATACAGTTAAGATCTTCAAAGGCGCACCCAACAGTTTTGTAGTTGAACATGCTTGATGGTATGATTCCTAAACAATAACACAACCCAAATAATTCTTACAATTAGTGGAACATCATTGAAATGCTGCTGCACGGACCACAATAACATATGATCTATTAAGTATGGAGAGCGCGTATATATTCCATAAAGTAAACGCATATTGGATTGAATCAAATCAATTTCAATATGCGTGTACTTTATGTAATTGAGTGTACTTTATGAAAGTACGTGCATAATACGTAAAGTACACGCACATTGGATTTAACCAAATCAATTTCAATACGTGTGTACTCTATGACAGTACACGCATAATACATAAACTGCACGCACATTGGATTGGACCAAACTAATTTCAATATGCATGTCGTTTATGAATTTACATGTACTATTTGAAAGTATGCGCAAATTCCTAAACTACATGCACATTATAACTGACTTAATTCAATCCAATGTTACCACAATAATATACGAACTATTGAATGTCGCTTGTTTGGACAAATTTTAATATACGACATATGAAAAAGCACAGAGCATGTACGTATCCCTCAGTCCTTAATAAATTTTACTGGCGCGTTCCACAATTAATATAAGAGGTATGAAAATACACAGAGCAAGTATATATTCGTAGTTCGCAATGAATGCCGCTAGTGCGGACCATAATTAATATAGGACCTATACAAATACAAAGAGTATGTGCATATTCCAATCATTTATATAGTCTCAGTTTTCAATAAATGATGTATACAAAAGGAAATATAGAGTGATGAAATACATAAATGTATAGTCCTCATCATACAAAATGTGTGTTTTGCATTTAAAATCCGGATAACTAATGTACAAGCTAGAGTCATATTGTATTTTTTCATATCAAGAACAAACGTAATGTGATTTCATCACGCCATGAATAATGTCTACAAATTTATATATATTAGAACATAAAATACATAATAAAATATGGAAAAAGTTGTATTAAACCTAAGGACAAATAATTGCACATGAAACACACAACATAACACCCAAAATAGAAATACAAGCAGGTGATCTTAGAAATATAATGATAAGAACACAATATATACAGAGTGTATGGCATAATCTTAAGAACAAAACTTAAGATCACAATATTATATTCAATTCAGTTTGCAATAAATTACATCAAATACATATATATGAGCCAATATTCATACCTATTAGTGTTGTTTGGAAGAATGTGATGAGAATGTGAATCATTTGTTAGAACTTTCACGATTAGGGTTTTGATCGCTTAAATTCTTCTGAAGTGTGTTTATTTTGGATTCAATAGTATTTATATGTTGTTATTGACCCAAAATTTGATTGAGAATGAGAATCATTTTTTAGAACTTCGACTATTAAGGTTTTGATATAAGAGACAATATAATCATTTTAGTGCTTCAATTTATGTGAAGTGTGTTTATTTTGTAATTAGGGGGTATTTGTATGTTGGACTTAATCATTTAAATTTGTTGGGCTTGGGTTTATAGTCCAAAATTGTTAATGTAAGGACTTAACAGTAAAAACCCCTTAATTGATTTTGTTGTTAGTTGCCTAGTGAGGAAAGTATATCCCTGGTAGAAGGAGTTTAATTTCGGAGTACCATATAATTAGTGTTATCTAAACTTCAATTACCTCTCCAGTAAAAAAAATTGTTCTCTTTGAAAAATAAAAATTACAATAGTTTTTTAAAAGTTTTCATAGAAGATTGTCTGAAAATTTTGCTAGGACACTATGTTGGAGAGTAAAACAAAGCATGAGAGTAAGATATCTAAAATTTTGTTTAAAAAATTAGTTTTGAAATGTATTTTATTATTTTTGTTCCAATATACATTGATTTTGATTCCAATTTGAAATATATGATCTCAACGGTCGAAAATGCATATTTATACCATTTTTTTACATACCACCTCATCTCAACGATTTTTTATTGATTTTTTTGATGAAAAAAATTAAAGATAATATTCTCACTGTGGAGATCATATCCATGTAGGTTCATCAAATAATTTACCTTTTTTACTATTTTAAAAAAATATTATGTACCAGGGTCTGCACTATAAGAAATCCTTATAGGGAACTCTCTCTCTATATATATATATATATTATATATATGACGGTTATTAAAAATGTACACATTTTAACGGTTTGGATGAGAGCCACCTCAGTAGACATTTTTCAAAAACAAAGGGTTGAGATTGATGCTACCTCCTTACACATTTCAAAGAACCCTCATTTCCTCTTTTGTTCTTTTATTATTTCAACCCCCCCCCCCCCCTTTGGTTCACCCAGACTACTCAAAATTCAAAAACACAGATGTTGACGCCACCAAAATGGCAGTGGCCATGCAGATAAATGATGAGGATGAGATTGAAGATGAAGATAAACATTCACATCAAACATATAAGAGACAAAGGTTTTTAAAGTGGTTCGGCTATGAATAAAGCCTACGTCCACTGTTATTTTATTTCCAAGGGTTTACAATAGCACAATATGGTGTAGAGAGAGAGAGGATGTGTATCTTGTGTATGGTGTTTCTTGGTTCTTGGTTCTCCTTCCTTTTGGCTAAGGGAATACATGTATTTATAGTGATGGGAGATAAAGAGATTCATTGTATGTAGACATTTATGTCTACATTCAACGAATCTGATTGTTGAATTGCTTGGTATGCTATGTGATGTCATTTATTAATACAGTATAAAGGTACATTAAGGCTCATTAAATGTGTTGTCATCTTCATTAATTCACATTAAATGCATAGTTATCCTTTGATCTTCCTGGTTGATATGCCGACCAACTCTCCTCGGGTGCCGACTAACACTCATCAGGTGTCGACCAACTCTCCTCGGGTTCCGACTAATTCTCCTCGGGTACTGACCAACTCTCCTCGTAGATGGAGAATTTTTACGTTAACAGAAGCCCCCCAATACTCCATGCTTGATGGTTTACTTGAAAGGATGGAGTATTTATTCTGCAGTGTTGCTCGGTGCTCGTGAAATTCTTGATCTACCTTCTTGATTTGTTCAACATAAAGTGCATTATCTCCTGGACGACATATGATGCAGGCTGATCGATGGTTGCTAATTTTTCTTTTGAGGAACTCCGTGTGCTATGTATCACCCCTGGGAATTTTGATGCAGGCATGCCATAGTATGCATCTTGTAGCTTGTCATAGTCTTCAAGTATGTTGATTGGTTTGCTAGCCGACCAACTACCTCCTGTGCCGAGCAACTGAGTGCTAACTTCACGTGCTAACTTCACGTGCTTGATTCTTCTGATTTATGATCCTCTGAATACTTTGTCGAGTAACATACTAGCTTTTGAACCCAACTATTCAATCTGATTAGTACCAAGATAGTGGTGGACTTCGAAACATTTTCATACAACTTCTTCTTCAATGTTGGTCGGGATAGTAGTAGTAAAGATCTCAGTGCTGTAGATGCTAAATTTGACTTCTGAACATCAATAGTATGTGCATAATAACTCCTGAAAATGCCTCCTGAACTTCTTAATGCACCTCCTGAACTTTTGAATACGCCTCCTGAACTTCAATATACCTCCTGAACTTCAATATCAAAAATAATCCCTGAGCGAGAAAAATAACTCCTGAATGATGATTGGTCGAGGCCCCGACCGTGTGAGTTTGTGGAGTTGAATTTGATGCTCGATTGAATGATGTTATAAGAATGTGCCACCAAATGAACAAATATATCTGTAATAGAAGCCCCCAAGTGTGGAATGTGAACTTTGAATGCTTTTAGCTTGATCGCTTTCATATACTCATACTTTGTTTAAATAAAATGTTTCCGACCAACTGTAGTTGACAGCTTCTTATTTCCGACCAACCTAAGTTGACATTTTTGGGAATAGATTTACTTCCCAACCAACCTTAGTTGGCATTTTTGGGAATAGATTTACTTCCCAACCAACCTTAGTTGGCATTTTTGAGAATAGATTTACTTCCTTACCAACCTTAGTTGGCATTTTTAGGAATAGTTTTACTTCCCAACCAACCTTAGTTGGCATTTTTTAGAATATTTTTTCTTCCTAACCAACCTTAGTTGGCATTTTTAGGAATAGTTTTACTTCCCAACCAACTTTAGTTGGCATTTTTGAGAAATATTTTTGATAATAAATGATGGAGACTTCCTTGGAGCTGACCAACAGATTGTTGGGAATAAGATAATAAATGCTGGAGACCTCCTCGGAGCTGACCAACAGATTGTTAGGAATAAGATATAATAAATGCTGGAGACCTCCTCGGAGCTGAATATATATAGAGAGAAGAAATTTTCCGAGCTCCATGCTGAATATAAATAAGAATTACCCCAACCAACTATCTGTTGGGGGTGAAATATAATAAATGTTATAGTTCTTCCTCGGAGATGAATATGAATATCTCGCCAAGTTCTGTGTTGAGATGAATATACAATATGAATCCCAAGGGATATAGAATAATTTGTGCTTGAGCCGATATCTCCGAGTAATAATAAAATATATAATGCCTCACTAAGGTAAAATGATAATAGTTTCCAGATTGTTTTCGAGCATTCGTCGGTGTTGAGTCTTGTACCTGTAAAAATTAATATCTTGCTATACCATATGTGTAGGCTGAATTGATTAATCATGAGAATAATTTACTTATTCAATCAATATATGATGTGTATATGCTTGAGAAATAAAATATTAATTTCAAAAAATAAAATAATATATGTTGGCTGATATGTCGAGGCAAAATTGCCTGATGTCGAGAAATAATAGTTTCCAGAGGTTTAAAATTGTGGTTGAGCTTTCGTCGGGATTGAATCTCGTCCCTATGAAATTTTAATAAGCTGCCCGAGCACCTGTCGAGACTAGATCAAATAATTATTGTCATGAGAATGATTATTCAACCAAACAATATGTGATGTGTATCAGCATAAGGCAATAAAAATTTCAAAATATTAAATAATATGTTTGTGCCAAATGTGTGTGAGATGGACAAATTTTTATTAGATATGTGCCATAAATAAGACGTAGAGTTTTTTGTAAAGTTATTTAATCTCCAACAACTAATCAGGTATAAGTTGATGTTTGAAAATTATTTATCACTTGGTTTTAAAAAAAAAATATATATATATATATATATATATATATATATATATATATATATATATATATATATATTTGTGATCACAAGTTTTTTAAAAAAAAACTTAAGCCCCCGGTTTACCCCAAGTTGAACTCGTGTTTAAAGAAATATTTGGGGTGCTCCGCATTTTTTAATACCCCAAAATTCTACTGTTGCCGACCTACGGCATGGGTGTTGCCAACCAACATTTGGGGATATCTCAGGTTGTAGAATATATAGTGCTGACCAAGAAGCAAATGGTCCCCGACCAGCAGAGCGATATCGCCGATCAATAAAAATGGTGCATTGATATTACCGAACAACATCAGATGTCACCGACCAAGAAGTGGATGGTTGATAGTTACCGACCAGTAAATTGAACCCTCCGAACAAGACTGAGATGTCTCTGATCAAGAAGTAGATGATCGTCGGCCTGCAATTGGTTCCACCGAGCTACAATATGAGTCTCCGACCGACAATAATATACCTCATAGTTGGATAAAATTATTTCAACGTTATTGATGGATCTTCACATCTTATCTCCGACAAACAAAAATGGTCTAGTTAAGCTTCCCTTTAATAAAAGATGGCCCAAGATGATGTCGACCAACAATATAGATGGCTGACCAGAATATCTCGAATCCTTAGATCAGAAAAATAACATTCGATGTAAAATTTAAGCATTAAGAATGTTAATTAAATGAATAATTATCTAATCTACTATATCGTGTGATTCCGATAAAGAAACCCTGTGGTGTGATGAACGAGGAGCCAACATCTCAAATTTATGCCCAAAGTCTCGATATGGTCATAATTGTTTAATTGATCCTTTTTTACAAAAGGTGGGTAATGGTTTTTCAGGTGAGAGAAAATTATTTTTTATATTGATCCCTTCCTATTCCCTATTTAGAGAGATAAAAATATGCTAAATGATCGAAGTTATTACCAAATTTATATCAAAATCAATCAATGAGACTTTATTGACCTGGATGGCATGTGAACCAAATTAAGTATATAGCTCATAAAAATGAATGCAAAGAGACTCAAACTTGAAGAGAGAGAAAATAGATCTAGGTCATGATTTCCATAAGAAAACTTTTTATTGTCTTTAACCTTTTCCCATTCTTTGATTAAAAATATGATGGGAATTTGAATAGTCATCAAAGATCTTTCAAAAATTATTTCAAAATCAACAATGAAAATTATCAAATCTTATCATTGTCGTATATATTGGTATACGTAATCATTTAAAATATTTATTCCATGATATAAAATTGAAACTTGAGAATCAAGCAAAAAGTTATGATTTTTAAAATCCATTATTTTTCAGATTTCTAAATACGAATTAATCTAACAGTTATGATTTTAAAATCATGATAGGCAATATTTTGCAGATAAAAATTGGACAATTAATTTATGTATATAAACATAAAAATCATGATTGAATCAAAAGATGTATGTATAATTGATTATACGTAGAGAAAATAAAAACTTAGCTTTTGATAGAGAACAATGCTTGTAACACGTTCCCACAGACGGCGCCAGTCTGTTGAAGACAGAAAATGGCCACTGCCATTTTAGTGGCATCAACAGCAGATAAATGATGAGGATGAGATTGAAGATGAAGATAAACATTCACATCAAACATATAAGAGACAAAGGTTTTTAAAGTGGTTCGACTATGAATAAAGCCTACGTCCACTGTTATTTTTTTCCCAGGGGTTTACAATAGCGCAATATGGTGTAGAGAGAGAGAGAGGATGTGTATCTTGTGTATGGTGTTTCTTGGTTCTTGGTTCTCCTTCCTTTCGGCTAAGGGAATACATGTATTTATAGTGATGAGAGATGAAGAGATTCATTGTATGTAGACAT
The DNA here is from genome assembly GCA_949130495.1 of Sambucus nigra. Classification (NCBI taxonomy): domain Eukaryota; kingdom Viridiplantae; phylum Streptophyta; class Magnoliopsida; order Dipsacales; family Adoxaceae; genus Sambucus; species Sambucus nigra. The sequence goes on along the minus strand of OX422217.1, from coordinate 237,995,475 downwards.
TTATGTCTACATTCAACGAATCTGATTGTTGAATTGCTTGGTATGCTATGTGTTATCATCTATTAATACAGTATAAATGTACATTAAAGCTCATTAAATGTGTTGTCATCTTCATTAATACATATTAAATGCATAGTTATCCTTTGATCTTCCTGGTTGATATGCCGACCAACTCTCCTCGGGTGCCACTAACACTCCTCGGGTGACGACTAATTCTCCTCGGGTACTGACCAACTCTCCTCGTAGATGGAGAATTTTTGCGTTAACAACAGATATAATTGTAAATTCCCCTAAAGTTGCTAAATTCATCTTCTGATAACATGAACTATTTATCCTCTCTCTTCATTTAACATTCTCTCTCACACGATCACCAGGCATCTGTCTCCTCTCTCTATCGATTTTTTTTCACTTGACTTTATGTTGCTAGCCATTTTCTAGGGTTTGTGTTTTCTATGGTCTTAATAATGTTTGTTCTAGGTTGGAATCATGGTTTTGAGTTTTAGGGTTTTTATTATCTCTTCATCTTCATCCCCTTTTGTACAGATGTAATTGTATCTTTACATTTTGAATCATGGCCTAGATGAGATTTAATTTGTAGTATCTAATTTGAGAATATTTTGTAGAGGATTATTTTTCATAAGCATGTACTGATTTTTCAAAGGTAATCCGTCATCATTTCTTTGATTTTCTATTTCTGCTTCTTTCTTTTTGCTTATATTTCTATTCTAAAACTATATTTCTATACAGTTTGGAAGCTACATTCTTGATACAATTCGCAAGTAAGCATGTCTGTATGTTTTGTTTTGATTAAGATGATGTATTTTCACATTTCTTTGTGTACAATTTCCCCTGATAAGTTTCTTAGTGTACAATTTGCTCTGATTAAGATTATGTATTTTCGCGATTTTAACTTATTTACATGAAAGATAATGTTAGGGAAGGGTATTGACTTGATGGTGGTGGGTTGTGATAAGTTTCTTATTTAATTTATGATATTTTCATTAATTTAGGTTCTCATAATGTTAACATCTGATAGCTATTAACATATGAATATTTGTTCGTCTCATAATGTTAACATCTGATAGTTGTTAACATTTTATTATGTGTTTGTCTCATAATGGAGTCAAATGGATTTTTTTTCCTTTTGAATGAATCCCCATGCATTTGAGAGTCTGGAAGTTCCTGCAAACATTATCAGTCGATTGTTGGAATAATCTCTAGCAATAGATCTACTTATCATGTGTGTATATTATACACAATATCTCGCAATGAATATTGAATAAGGTGTACCATCCAAGTGTATTTTTTTCATTGTTTTAGATTTTTGTCTTCTACGTTATCGTTGAAGCACTACATATTTCATCTAATTTCAAGCTTCTCCTTTTAAATTCAAACAAACCCCTTTATTTTCTCCGATTATTTGGTTGAGCTTCAATGTTTCTCCCGTGAAACTTTCGGAAGCAGCATGAACTTTTCATAAACTCTGTATCATTGAGCTTCAAGTATTCAATAATTATTAAAGATTCGGATTTTAGGCAGAATATATTTTGATTTGAGTTTATGATTCACCTAAAAAACATCTGTTCATTTCAGGAACTCTTTCTTTCTTAGTCATCTCTCATCACAGATAGTTAAAATCGGAGTCACGATCTCTCATCATCAACGTTGAGGTACACTCATTTATACATTTTCTCTTTAGTCTAGTAAATCATTTAGAATTAAAATGATAACTTTTTTTTATTGCAAATGGTCATAATGATCATTACGGAGAGAGAAAATCACCAATCTAGCACGGGAAAAATGAGATCCATGTTCTTTGGGCTAACTACATCACTTGATTCAGTATATCAATTCATTTTTTTCGTTGTTTTTTATGCAAATAAGTGAGCTACGACTATACAATTACAAAGACGACGAGAGGGATTTTTTCAAAGAATCACGTTGAATTTGTATGTTTACATTTATGTTGTGATAGTTTTGCAAGCTTCACTTGAATTTTTGGTACATATTTATACTATTGTTGTCTATTCTTTGAATTTATCCCCTGTTTCGTTATCTCACCTTCCAAATGTGTTAATGTTCAGTTATATATGTAGATGACGATATAACTCTATAAGCCAACATGTGAAACAAACAAGCCTAGATTTTAGGTATATATTTTCCCTAATAAGGTTGAATATTATGTATGTCAAGCCTTTTAAAAACTAACTAGCATTGCTGATTTTCAGGAGTCGGCTGCAATGCATGAGGTTTGGGGAATGTAAGATAATGTTAAGTTTGCTACACACATGTTTCTTTACGTTGGTTTTGCAAAATTCATGTAGGTATGCCGGAATAACATTTATAATGGGTGACTTTTGTTTGTTGTGTGTACTCTTGGAAATTTCATGGTTGCTACACTATTGCTATAGTTATTTCTTATTATATTACATTATATTACTGCTTCTACACTACTGTTGTTATTGCACTGCTGCTATAATTTCATTAGTATTATATTACATTTTTTCATCGTAGTGAGGACTGTATATATTTACAATATCTTGGGTTTTCATCTTTCAACTTCTAGCTAATTTTACGGATTTGGGTTTACAGTTTTGTGTTTATTGCTTAGTTCGTGTGAGTAGTGATTTGGTAAGAGAAAATTTGTTGCCTCTCTTTCACTTATATGATCATAATAAATGGTGGTGGTTCTCGATTATTACTATTATATTGTTTCCTCGAATGAGTTTTTGGTCCATTTGTTTGCAACAAAGGTGATTGATTTTACAAGCAAGATACTTTAAGATTCTCGGGTCCAGATTTACAAGAGTACGCTGAAGATGCCTACTATAATCTGTAGAAGCACTTCAACATCAGTACTGCTATGCCTACTACTATGGTTATTTCTTATTATATTACATTTGCTACACTACTGCTATGGTTATTTCTTATTATATTACATTATATTACTGCTTCTCACGTTGTCCTTATAGTAGTAGACAATAAGGACAAGATGGTATCCCTAACCTGGTATGACCCCCGATGACCTCTTCAACATCAACGTGAGTATAGTGAAGAACTTGATAGGGGTTGTTTCCCCTGTGGGGTGTTGTAGCACAACAATATCTGGATGACTTGGATCGTCTTTATTTTGATGAAATGAAGTGAATTTTCTCATGTGAATTGTGATAAAAAATAGAGAACAAGTGTGTTTATATTTAATTCATTTGATTTTCAGGTTATATTCAAAGAAATTTGTAAGCTATAATGTTAGTAGGAATTAATGGTTGTGATGGCATTCCTTCAGATGACCATGATTTTATAGAGACTGAAAATTAATCTTTCTTTCAATAGTGTGGTTGTACGCATGTGTTATTATATAAAAATTTGGTTATTATCAGATGTGCTTTTCTTTATTGTTGATTTCAGTATGTTATCTCTGTAATTAATTTGTGGGGTGGGTTTACCCAAGGATCATCATCAAGCAAATTGATTTTTGTATGTATGATGATAATTTTTTTTTGGCTTTTGGATTTGTGGAATTTTAACTTGGTTACGATCTATTTCGAATAGGTTACGTCTACACTCTTTCATCTATTTCGAATAGGTTAAGTCTACACTCTTTCATCTATCTGGTATTTGGTTTTGATTTATGTAGACCAAAACGATTTTTGTACATATGATGATGAATTTTTATTTGGATTTTGAATTGGTGGAATTTTAACTTGGTTACCATCTATTTCGGATAGGTTAAGTCTACACTCTTTCATGATATTTAGTTTTGATTTATGTAGCGTATGTTTTTGCTAAATTCGACTTCAGATCTAAACACACTCACCAATAATTTGACTACAAATCTAAAGCGAGTATAATATTGAATGTTGACAATGATGTCTTAAATAGTTAGATCTTTATGCGCTCATTGAAATTCTAATCACTGTTTCTTAGTTGGCTCGAGCAATAGTGGAATTTCCTTAATCCTATTCTCTTTCAATTTAAAATAGTATGTTTTGGGAGAAATACCATAACTTTTTAACCGTAAATCGGAATGAGGCGATTCTAGCGTTATTAGATTCGTATCGCATGTGCCTAGCCCACTGCGTTTCAGGCCATTTTTTGCCATGTTCAAGGGGTCAAAATCGACTTTAAATTTGGAAGTTCCATTTTTTCATTGTCGGATTTGGTTCGTGTAAGATTTATCTTCAATTTTTACCCATTCTGATTGCGTCCTGTGATAGTTGAGTCAACCCTGCGTATAAGTTGTTGGACTATTTATTATTTGTTAAAGAGGGTGGATAGTCATATAAATAAAGGATATTATGGCCAATACTTTTAAAATCACACTTTCTTTTGCCGGGAAATGAAATTTTTAACGTTTTGAAGTTACATACTAAGAAAATTTTTGACGTTTTGCGATTACGTACTTTTAAAAAAAAATCTTCTTGCTTTCAGGCATGAGCAATACACTAGTATATATATATATATATATATATATATATATATATATGAAAGATGATTTTATAGAAAAACACAATGGTTAAAGGTGTTACAGCGACATGTAGTTGCTAGATAAATAATGAGGGGATTTTATAGAAAAACACAATGGTTAAAGGTGTTACAGCGACATGTAGTTGTTAGATAATAAATGAGGGGTTGTATTGGACACTTCAAACCTAAATATGGCTTATTTAACCAGTAACCAGCATAATACATCTAAATGAGGGCTAAATTCAAGAAGTGAAAATTATAAAGATTTTACTCAATAACGAATAATTAATGACGTCAAAACTTAAATAAACATTGTTATCATGCACTATAAGTGAAATGAAAATGTATTTGTAATATATGTAATACTAATAAGTTGAGTTAAAGGAGTGCTATACTCGTAAAATCCCATAAATTTTAGTCAACATTATGTTTTTGCAGTTTACTGCTAGCGTAAGTGCCTAGTAATATTAGTAATATACGCACTGCGTGTGAAATTCCTACAAAATTCGCATTCCAGCCCCCCAAGTTCAAGAAAAGAAAACAGGGATCCAACGAAATTAACAAAGTGATTGTCTATTTGTAAGGAAATTCTACGCCATTGAGGAATTGAATATTAAAAAAAACACTATGGCCCCGTTTGGTTGTCTCAAAATTGTAAATTGGATCATTAATAAATTGATTCATTTACAAATTGATCCATTAATAGTGTTTGGTTTCATTAATGAAATGATTCATTAATTGCTCCATTTTAGCTCATGTACAAAATCTGAAATTGGATCATTTCACAGAAAAGTTGAAATGAACCCATTTGAAATAGGAGTCACATAAAGTGCATGTCCCATCTCCCTCTTCCTCTTCCTCTCTTTCCCTCCCCTTCTCTCTCTTGATTTGTTTTTATCATTTTTTCATAGAACCTTAACATCAATTTCAAATTACCAAACATTGTGTAAAATTGGATTTAACTCATTTCAAATTCACTCATTTACAATTCAATAATTCACAATGAACCAATTTACATAATCAAACAATTTGCGCAACCAAACTGGGCCTAAGTGTTTATTTTAGGAATTGGTTTAACAATCCGTGTTCTTCGGGTGCATTCATAAAGATATACACTATTCAACTTCCCTAGTAAATTAGGGTTTAATACATTAGGAACTTTGTATGTGGTGTATGTGCTGGTGTGTTTGTTTTATACTTCAAAGACCATCGACGAGAGTTAATAAAGAATCCCATATCTGTCTCAGAAGTAAGCTCCGAATGCTTAAAGCCAAAAGTGGTTGATTCATTTGTTTTTAGGGCAGTCGATAGAGGTACCTAACGGTTGCACTATCTTCAAAACAAATGATAAAATATTGAAGCACACGTGCACGTACTCCGTTTTTATTTGTGACCCTTCTCATGCATATTTGATCTCTAAGGCGCACCTTTATTTAAGAGTAGGAAAACGAATTGGGTGATAAATTTTAACAATATAAAATTTAGTAAACCACGATTTCAGAGTGCATTAAAAGAAAAAGAAAAAAGAACCCTAGATTTACTCTATGATTCAGGAGTGCATTAAAAAGAGAAAAAAAACTATATTTAAAATGAAAAAAAAAGCATTTTTTTAATATAAAAACTCCTACATTTTAGCAAAAAAAACATCAAGCTATATTTTAAAAAAAGCTCCCTATATTATAACAAAAACAAACCCGATATTAGAACAAATAACAAAAAAGAACATGCAGATCTTAAAAACGTAGAAATACCATGTATTTTAGCTAAAGTAAATCATAGATTTTAACAAAATAAATAAAAAAAACCCTATATTTAGACTTAAAAACTATATTTTAAAAAAATTAAAAATAAATGAAGATTTAACAATATACAAAACTCTATATTTAAGCCAAAACAAACAATAAATTTTAACAAAATAAAGAAATCTCCCTATACTTTAACAAAAACAATGCATGGTAAATTTGGTGGGAATTTTATTTTTTCAGCAAAAGTGAAAAAATGATGACAAATTTGCATGTAGGCATGGGTAACCATGAAAATGACAGTCAAAAGCACATAATAGAGAGAAAATCCCTCGTTTGCAAGAATTTATCACACTTGATATGACAAATAAGAGTAATAAAGCGGATCCATACAAAAATGACCAAATGACCTAGTTGGCAATTTTTTTCATGATAAAATTTGTTAGGGAAAATCCTATAATTTTTTAGGTGAGGCTGTTTGATAGAATTAATGTTTCAAGTACAAAATCCTATTTTTTATAGTGTTTTATATAGCGAGGTATTTAATGGAAGGGCCTAATATAAAAAACTATTATTAACAAAATTAAATAAAAAATGATAGATAAATATGATATAAAGAATCTATAACACACTCTTTTATTCATTGTTCAATCATCCAGCCTATTTGGAAATTCTTTGCTGATCTTATGGGAGTTTCTTTGGATAGCTCTTCGATGTCAACTCTTCTTCATAGTTGGTGGTCAAAAGCAGGTTCAAAGGATTACTTCAAATTCTTATGCAAATGTATCCCTATAATGGTGTGTTGGGAGATTTGGAAAAGTAGAAATTTATCTACTTTTGAAGATGTCAACATGGAAGCTTCTCAAATTATCTCCAATGCTATTTCATCTATTTCTGCTATCTGTTCAGGTCTCATTTTTACAAACTCCCTCTCAGGTTTTGATGGTGGTCTAAAAGAGATTTTCAAAATCAATTCCAAAAATCGTAAGCAAGTTTGTTTATCTATTAAATGGTCTTTTCCGTCTGCCAATAGTTTCAAACTTAACATTGATGGTGCTTCTAAAGGTAACCCAGGAGATAGTGGATGTGGTGGCATAGTGAGGAATAACAAAGGAGATATGATAATAGCTTTTGCTCAATCTACTAACTCATCTTCCAATTCTTTTGTTGAGTTAAATGGGCTTAGAATGGGCATAAAGCTTTGTATTGAATACCATATAGAGGCGATTCATATCGAGGTTGATTCTATGCTTGTGGTGAATCTTATTAATAGAAATTGGAAACCCCCATGGAAGTTGAAAGGATTGGTGACTGAAATTCAGGAAGACTTGAAACTCCTGAAATATTCTTTATCTCATTGTTTTAGAGAATCTAATATGGTAGCGGATCTCTTAGCAAATCATGGCATTCATTGCAATTCGATTCAGGTCTTTTTATCTCCTTTAGACCTCCCTCCTATGGTTAGGGGAGCTATTAGGCTTGATAAGATGGGCTATCATTACATTAGATCCTCATTTCTATAATTTCGCTTGTTCTTTCTATGTGTTGGGATTTTTATCCTTTGCTTTATTTTCCTAAGATTTCTTTTGCTTGTAAGCCACTGTGGAGAGGCTGTTTCTCCTTGAATAATATATCTATTGGGGGTTTCTTCCCTCTTCCATTTAAAAAAAAAAAAAAGTCATGCTAAAGGCACCACATTTTTTCTATCAAGCACCACACAGTGCTTAAAACTTTTTGTACATTGCGCTTTAACACAACCCTTAAAGTATGATAAAAAAAATAATACGTAAAAAAATTGCATATAAAAATGGCAATGAAATCGATATAAAAAATTTTGGATATAAAAAAGAATATGATGTCAAAAATTATATAAAAGAAATCTTATGGAAAAAATTGAACAAAAAAAATTAATATAAAAAAACCATGACATGAAGAAGCATATGATATTAAAAATAATTGATGGAAAAATAAATAAAATGTATGGAAAATTCTGATATAATAACGAATATATGATAATTGTAAAATGTGACAAAAACTCTAATGTAAAAAAAATCTTATATAAAAAAAGGGACCAAGAAAACCGATTTTTTATGCATAAAAAATATGATATTAAAACAAACTAGTGATTTTAACAAAAAAAAAAACTTTTAAATGAACATAAACAAAAAAATTGGGCAAATCTTTGGTGGAAATTTTTTCAATGGGTATGAGCAAGTCCAAAATTCAACAAAAAAGATTAACAAAAATGCAAATGGTATGTTGCATGGAAAAAAAAACTCACGAAAAATATTGCATATCAAAGACACATAAAAGAGTGCAAACACATCATTTGCCACATTTTTGTCAGCTTTCATGAATAAAAAGACCCTATCAAACGGACCTACCTCAAACTGTAACTCTCCCTCCCAAGCGTCTCATGAATTAATAATGACTTTAAATTTCTTAACTCTTTCTATGGAGGTTTTTAGTCCGTTGAGAATATTTCTTTTTGTTCTAGTCCACCTACATATTTTTTTTGGTACTAAACTCCCCCATCCATTAATGTATACCTTATAAGTTAAAGTATAAGCAAATGTAACACGTGTACATTATAAAAATTCGTGTATACGTTATAAAATTCAGCATACAAATTACATTTTTTTCCAATAAAAAAAATCATGTACACTTTACAATATATATATATATATATATATATATATATATATATATATATATATATATATATATATATATATATTATTGAAAATCGTGTATACATTAAGGGATAAGAACCTAAATGCTTAAAAAATATGATAGTGGATTAGAGCCGAAAAATTACCAAACAATTAGTATAGAAAAAAAATGCACTATTTATCGGTTAAATGGTAAAGGTACATATCGATTTATTGTTTAATAATAAGTACTTAGGGACCGTTTATCTTTTAGCCACTGAATGCTGAATGTTGAACTCTGAATGTTGAAAAATATTTTTTTTAATCTAAATGAAGCTCATAATGTAATTGTATGGAGTTATTTGGATCTAAATGCTGAATACAATTAATTTTTCATTTGGCCATTACTAATAATTTACTAATTAATTTTTCATTTGTGTCATTTAACAAATAAAATAAGATTAAAACTGGAATGGAATTTATTTAAAAATCCAGCATTAAGCATTAAGCATTGAGATACTTGCCTCGTAATGCTCAATGCTGAATTTTAACTATTTTTCAGCATTAAGAAGTAAAAACAAACACCAAATATGACATTTTTGTAATACCCCGTGATTTTAATGACTTTTAAAATGTGTTATATTTTAAATTAATGGATTAATTGGATTTTATTATTAATTAATTCATTTGGGTTTTATCTGAATTGAGGATATTAAAATGTATGATTCTGAATATTACTTAAAGATATTTAGGTAATATATGAATGTGATGTCATTGATATGACGGTGTGATATAATTTCGGTAATTTGGATTGTTAGTCAGACGCGGTATGGGACGTGTCAGGACTAATTTATTAAATTAAAAAGGAAATTTATTTTCTATCGACCTTATAGTCATTTCGACTGCGTCGTTGCGTCCGTAAGGTTTGAAATAGTCAGAAAAGTCTATTTGGATGTTAATTTTGAGTCTCGGGTCATTTGGAAATGAAAAGACAACCCAAAAGGGCATTTTGGTTATTTTTACAAGGGGATGAATAGTGATTTCGGATTTTGTCTTATTATAAGTATTTGGAGATTAGTGTATGTAGTTTCATTTCATCTCTTCTACACAAAATTGAAAAGTTATCTTCTTAGAGAGAGTGGAAGGTTGCTTGGAAAGAAAAAGAAGTTTGCTTGGGAAGGAGGAGAACCAAAGGTCAAAGGTCACCACCACCATCACCACATGTGTTATTCAACTCCAAAGGATCAGATCTTCATTAGAGACAAGTGTTTGATATTTGCAATTTAAGTTCGTATATTGTCCATGTTAGGATAGTTATAAAAACAGATGATTTTCATGCTTGGAAGATGAAATGATATAGTTGTTAATGGATTTTTGGAATCTAAAAATATATAGGAATTAAACTCATGTTGTAGGTAGTTAGTAATCCAATAAATATTCATCAATCTGTGGAAGAAATTCTGAAAATAATTTAGTATTCTTGAAGATAATATGTTGTTAATTTTCTCGAAAAAGAGGCAAAACGAGTGGAATGAGAAGAGCCAATTTGGAATGTTTAGATCTTCTTTTTAAGTGCATTTGGATGAGATTTAAGAAAAACTCAAAACATATACCTGACTCAATTTTTCGTGTAGAATCCAAATCTGAAGTCGGATTGATGATTTGAATAATTTTTGGATCTGATTTTTCTGAGTATTTAAAATATGAGAATTCATGATGTTGTTTCTTTTTAATGATGGTTCTTATCCCAAAACTTTGGTAGATCTTTGGTGATTGTTAATTGGATATTATGGGACTTAGAAAAGATCAGTAGACCCTTGATAAGATTTGAATTAATGTGATTGGGATTTAATTGATTAGAATGATGATAATTAAATTGAAAGATATTTCGATTGCTAGATTTACGTGTTGGATTCTAATTAGTATATATGACGATTAAGGATAGGTCCAGTAGGGCAAATTTAATATAAGGTGAGGGTAGCCTTAGGGTTACAATTTGAACATCAAGGACTGAGTTTAAGCTCATTATTGATTTCGCAAAGGACTGAGTGTAATACAAGTACTTAGTAGTATGGCTCCTGGATAGAGATGACAGTTTAGAACACATTTGGTTGAAAGAGGGTATGAGGTTATCCCGATCGCGTATTTAAAGTTGACGGGCCTCCACGTTCGACAAAGTTAAGTAGTAGTGTATTGGAGGGGTTCCTTGTTTGGATTTCGCTTTGCGAGATGCTCCGCGCATGAACCTTAACGATGTTGGGAGTGAAGAGATGTTATAGGATGCGAGGATAATTAAATTATGAAGTAAAGATATGGCATTTTAATACGTGGGATTTAAAGAGATATAATGCTACGTAAGGGAATAATCTAAGGTTAACGTGAGTACCTTGTTGTTAGTATACTATAGGTATGATAATACCTATTTGATTGATTAATGATTATGTGTATGACATACATAGCTTACTTGCTATCGGTGGGAGGTTTTCGCGTGAGGGCTGTCATATCCTGACGAATCCATGGGATCTTTTATTTGTCGCTCGAGAACATAGGTCTATGAAAGACTTATCGGGGAGTTGATAAGTCCGCTGACTATAGGTACGTAGGTATGGGCATGACCCATGGGTATGAGAACTATGTTCGCCTCCAATGATTGTGTTGTTGTTAATGGTTCGAGGTATCCTCACCGAACCTTTTGTCCCCTTTTCGGCGACCAACGATATTGGTACATGATAGCAGAGTAATGCATTGCACCGCAGCTGTGACTCGGGGTGCCGTATTATATATGAGAATATATATATATATATATATATATATATATATATATATATATATATATATATATAATGGATTAAATGAATGAATGAATATTTATTATGGTTAAATCTATCTACGGTGATAATTGTAGATAGCGGTGAATAGAGAAAGATAATTGAATTAAGTTAATGAATGTTTATTGAATAACTTAATTCATATTAATGAGAAATGATTCATGTTAATGAGAAACGATGAGAAATGTAAATGAACAATAATGTGACGTATGGTATGGGACATACGGGGTTATGATATGGGAATAGAATTATATTATGGAATTGTTAAAGAGGAACCATTAACTAGGAGGTTAATAGGAAACGTTAAGTGTGCACTCTAGTTGAGAGGTGAGAATAGCAAGTGAGAGTTGGATCTAACATGTACATAATAAATGCTTTATTGCACTTGTTGAATACTTGCTGTTTTAAAAATCATTTACACAATCGGGCTCTGACCCGTTTCCTTGCATATCTCTTTTCTATTGTATCTTCTATATCAGGTGTCCAACAACAGGGACACCAACCTTAGCGGATTATGACAGGCTATGGATTTATGGAGTTTTGCTTAGACGCCTATCATCATTTGATTCACAGTATTCTCTTAGTAGGGCATGTCGCCCAAAGGATTCGGTTATCTTCTTCTATCGGGGTCAAATACTATGGTATTCGTGTCATTTTAATACATTTGATATTGTTGGGATTACTGTAATGGATTAATATTATTTGGGAATGTTTATTCCAATTGCATTCAAATTATTTTGTGTTATCTAATTGGTTATCAATGTTGTAGAATAAAATGTGTTGTGTTATTCTTAAACTGGAAATGGATTTTGTTAAATTAAAATTTGAAAAGTTTTTAACACCAGCTTAATTGAGTATTGGGTGAGTTGTAAATGTTTTCGACAGTGATGCTAAGAATGAGCTAACTATATATTCTGTTTTAATTTGGTATGGGACTGGCCACCCGGTATTTAATTAGGCGGGATGTTACAATTTTAATGATGAACGAAACTCAATTCAACATTACGAGGTAAAAACAAACACCCTCTTAATTTAATAGCATAAAATTGTAATGTTAAACATTAATAAATTAAATTAACCTTCAAATAAACTCATACTCCTTAACTCATGAAATCACAAATTATGGAAAGTTAGTAGGGGTGTCCATCTATAGTTTTTGGTCTTCTTCGAGGACTTACTAATACTAAAATCAACAACTCAATGGTCAAAACGATTTATTGAATTTATGAGTACTCCAAATTAGAAACTGGTATCAAACCAATTGACATTTTGGTAGTTTCAATTTTTTACATCTTTCGATAATTTAATTTTTTTTGCCGCTCTATACCAAAATTTTATGTTGATTTTCTTCATTCAATAATATGGTACAACACCCATTACAAATTATAGTAATTTATGTACAAATCGTAGTGCAAGTCAGTAAATCCAATAAATCAATGGCTATGATCAAGTTTTAAAATAAATGGTGGCGATCAATCAATACAAAATTTATGTAAAATATAATAATTATATATATTTTGTATTCCATATTCAATATTTCCCATCTATGAAATCGATAATTTTAGACGGTAATTTTGGTTTAGTAAATTCCTTGAAGTAATTTCGGTAATTTAATTTATGGTATTCTCACTAACTTGTCTTTTCAAGTGTATGAAGCGAAACAAACAAAATATTTTGTGGTTGATTTTGATATTATATTTTAAAATATAAAACGAAAACATTTATCTTTTGAACAAAATGGTACCATATGATCAAAATATGTGTTGCTTCCACCCTTACAAGTTACTATTGCATTAATAACATCGTTTTACTTATTTATATTTGTGACCCTAACCACAAAACGAGTTTAGGAAAAATCAAGTGGGTATATTAGGGGTGTTCGAAAAATCAACTTGACTGATGGACCGAATAGAACCAAGACAAACTAACCCTTTTTTTTAATCGGTACAGTTTTAGTTTTGGGCAAATTGACATAGTAGGTCCAATCCAGGGCTTTTCAGCTCAAAACCTGTGCTTGGATTAGTCGGACTGATTGTATATAATATATAATCTGTTTACGGGCCCTTGAAAATAATATAATGAAGGGATAAGAATCTAAAAACATAAGTAGACACCCAAACTCTAGGTTCCTAACCTGTCCGCAACCTCAATCCTCTTCGATGTTGCCAACCTCCTATGAGGTCCCTTGCTGTCACTGATCTTAATAGGTAAGTACTCTCTCATCTCTACATATGTATATAGCTTTATAAATATGTTGCCAATTTTTATATATTATCTTTATAAATTATTTTTCTCTATCTATATATAGTTATATATGTCTACTTGTGACTTGAACAAGAACCGATCAAGTGGTGTTGCTTCTTTACATATTATGTTTATTTGTATTATATTGGAGTAGAAGAAGATTATGTAGATGGCTGATGATTGTGTTTTAAAAATTCATTGGTTGAAGTTTATTAGTTGATTAGTTGCACTGAAAGTTACAAGAACAGAACTTGAAAATTTGATATTTTTTAGTTTTTAATTATTTGAAAAAAATAAGCGAATGTAATTTTTTTGCTAAAAACAATCAAATTGGTTAATTCAAAGACCGAAAAATTATATCGAACTAACCCTATAAAAAATGAACAAACTATGGCCAGTTAACCGACATTATTGGGCTGATCTCAGTCCAATTTTTAGAGGACTGACATAGTCAGTTCGATCCACGAAAAACCTTAAAATTGAACTGGACCGGATTGTTAACACCTTAGGGCATGCGAATGTTTCCTCTACTGAACCAGTAGGAAGCCTTACAAGCTACAACTAAGACTGAAGCATTGAACAATCTATATAAGTAAAGGAGAAAGAGATATGGAAATTAATATATCCACTGACATGTGACTGGTATCCCCAGAATCCATGAATCCAATCACTGAGAATGGAAGAAAAAGCAAGAGATTCAGATACATGTTTTCCATCCTTTCTAGAATACGAAGGCTAGTCGATTTAGATACCAAATGGTATTTATTAGTGAGTGGTGTAAAAACTCTCCTTTTACTTAAAGGGGCTTCCACCACTTCGACTGACGTAGACATGGTTCTCTCGTCGTATTAGATGAAGTATTATAGTCATAAACATAAGCTTATTTTAGGTTCTATGGTTTTTAATAATTTAATAAATAGGATTAGAGGGTTCATTTACGGATGGTTAACAAATATCCCCTCATGTACGACAAGCATATTAACATTAAAAATTGCTTAAGTGTCATGTTGTATCCATCTCTCTAGAATTTCAGTCGAGTGATTTATGTTGAAATTAAACTAGTTTTGGAATTAAAATAATTCGTCTTTATTAGTTTGTATTTTTGGGTTAATGTTTGGGTTATCTAATTAGTTAGTATTGGGCCTCCATAAAATTAGATCCATTAAGAGTGATATTTTCCAAGAACATTCTAGATTCCTCTTGTATATTTTGGAGAGTGTAAGAAATAGTAGATTAGTGGAGATAGATGTAGAAGGTTCTAGAGATTCAATCTTGACCCTTGATGTAAATTTAATCTCCACCATTAATTTGAGTTGGAGGATAGTATAAATAGGGGTGATGTCTCCACATTTTGAATCAAGCAAAATTTAGTGAGTTCTAATAAAAGAGTTCCTTTCACCAAATAGTTCTCCACTCCTTTTTTCATATATTTTTCTCCCTCTCCTAAATATATAAAAACCTCTTCTAACAAAGTGGTATCAGAGCTAAGGTTCTAAAATGGCTAATGGTATGGTTCATTTCTAAATCCCTAAACTCACCAAAGACAACTACAACCATTGGAGTATTAAGATGAAGGTGTTACTCGCTTCTAAAGATGTTTGGGAGATCATTGAAAAAGGATACAATGAGCCTCAAGATGAAGCCACTCTATCCCAAGCTCAAACGGATGATTAAAAGAAGCAAGGAGGACAGATCAAAAGGATCTCACTCTCATTCACCAAGAATTGATGAAGGTACGTTTTAGAAAATTGCGTTAGCCACAACCGCCAAAGAAGCATGGGAGACTCTACAAAATTCTCATAAGGGGATTGAGAAGGTAAAGAAGGTTCTTCTCCAAACACTTAGAGGTGAGTTTGAGTCTTTACACATGAAAGATTCCGAGTTACTTTCAGATTATTTTTCTAGAGTTTTGGCTATTGTCAATCAACTGAAAACTAATGGTGAAAATATGAGCGACACACGGGGGGTAGAAAAAATCCTCCGCTCTTTAAGTTCCAAGTTTAACTATGTTGTTGTTGAAATTAAAGAATTTAAAGATACAGATTCTATGGGAATTGATAAACTCATGGGTTCCTTAAAAGCCCATGAAGAGAGACTTAACAGGAAAAGTCAGGAGACTTTAGAGCAAACTCTTCAAACAAAGCTTACTCTAAAAGAAAGAAGAGAATACAACAACGAATGGAGCTAAAGAGGAAGAGGCAGAGGTCAATTTCGAGGAAGAGGCGGTGTGAAGTTTTTCAACAATGAAAGGCAAAAATCATATCCAGCAAGAGGACGTGGAAGAGGGGGCAACACAAGACCAATGTACGAAAAATCTCAAATTAAGTGTTATAATTGTCAAAAATTCGGCCATTATTGACACACCCCAACCCAGTTACTTATAATTAAGTTTGAAAGTCAAAGTTAGTCAAACCATAATTAATCTAACCAAACCATAATCACGAGTTTTGATTTCAGAGTCATCATTGTAAATCCATATAACTGAAAACCTTTTTACAACATCAGAGTAATCATGTCCATAAAAACTTTCTTAAAGGATAAGTTAACTTAACTACATCATTTACATTTACACAAAATCATAGTTTCTCCCATTCCTGGCTAACCCAACCCGACCTCCTAGATTTGGCAGTGACATTGCATTACCTGAAAAATGTGAACATAGGAACCAAGAGCAAAAATAGCCCAGTGAATGCATCACTACTATACTACTGCATAAATTTACATGCAATATATCATGTCCATATAATTATGAATTAACTTATCCCGCTCATTCATAATGAATGACCAACGTTTCTGAATCATGATTCACATATCCTGTCTAAATAGACAATTCTCCCCCATTCCTGGTCGAGGAGTAACCCCTTGTCATTAATAGACAAATCTCCCCCATTCCTGATCGAGGAGTAACCCCTCATTTCGATAAACCGAAATGAACAATTTCATATTCATTATATTATGATCATATCAATACCACGATACAAATATCTCTTTCCAGTGAGTACACTCACCTTGGTTGACAACTATGTATTCACGTTTTCTTCTGGTGGAGCTGAACTGGGTTGATTAGACCTTACACCTGTCAATCCAACTAAATCAGTACTGAACCTCAATAATAAATATTATACAAACATAATTATATAACTTTCCATGACTATACATCAATAATATAATTCCAATTAAGTCACATTCCATAAAACATAGGTAAAGGCAAAATAATGATATACATGTTGATAAAGTTACGGACATTCAACCGTAGGAAATACCTTATGAGGAATTTAGAACCAAAGTCAAGTAAACATGAAATTATACTCCTCAATGTATATACACATGAAACATGTACTCAAATTACCCTTTGTAAGGACGAAATACAAACATTCATTCAAGGGGTACCCAGTATGGCCTGAAATTATTGTCTTACATACTTAACCATCCTATATTCCTAAATTGTACAAATACAGGGGTCCAACCTCATCAATATGAAAACATATATGAATATAATATCCAGTACAAGTGACGGTGTAATTTTTCAAGCTTCCTAGGGCAAGTTATGACCATTTCTCTACAACACAAGAAATCTTCCTTACAAGCTCCTCTATTGTTCCTTCAACTTCCAAGAATTTTCATAATTTTTCTCCAGCATGATTTTCAACCTATTTTCAGTACACATACTTAATAGTACATAATTAAAGTTTCATAATTGTTTGACTTCATTTGCTATCTCAAAAGCTTGACTAAACTCAGGGCATACCGAAATGAAGTATAAAAACAGAAACCATGTACCAACTTGAAATCATCATTACGGACTAACCCCAAGGAGATAAATTCTAATTTTCAGATATGATATGAATATATGAGTCTACTTTCATATACAATTGGAATTTCTCAATTACAGTAAGTACACAAATAGATATGCAAGTTTGAATACAAGGGGTTTCAATACAAAGCAATTTTAAGGGTTTCTACATTCAACTTAACATAAACTTGCATATAACCATATATACATATAAAGGGCTGAAAATTTCATAAACCTATGATTATTTGTATCATATAAATCAGTAATATAAGATAAATAACTAGAATTTAAATTAGGATTACCTTCAGGGATTTTACGTAATTTCCACAGATTTTTCTACACTTTTTCTCCTCACTTTTTCTTCCTAAACATCAACTTTCTATTTCCTCAAGCTAACAACACTTGAAACTGAACCTAGGGTTTGTTTTACTGAAGAAATATGTTAGAGGGAGGGTTTTAAGTCGGCCAAGCCTGCCTCCCAAGCCAACCAATCAATTTAAAACATTTGGTTTAATAAAAGACAATTTACCACTTAAAGGGAACGGACAGCTTTGCCCTTTGTTCGTAAATTCGATATAACTCTTTACTCGGGGATCCATTTGATGATCCATTTGTTGTGTTAGAACCCTAACTCACATGTCTACAACTATCTAGTTTTCACCTCAAGTCATTTATAATGTTATAAAGGTCAAAACTAGTCTCTAACAGGAACATTTCTACCGAAAACAACAAAATGTTTGTTTGTAAATAATTCGACCTTTCATGATTTATGAAAGTAGGATTATAATAAACATAATCACTTAACATTAGATATACTAATATCACATTATTCATATCACATAAGATAAGCATGATTTAAATATAATTCATCATAATTATATTCGGGTTGTCACAACTTTCCCCCCTTAGGAAATTTCGTCCCTGAAATTTAATATGAAGGTCATTTACCAAACAAATGGGGATACTGTTTCCTCATGCTATCCTCCAGTTCCCAAGTTGCTTCTTTAACTCCATGGCTCATCCACATAACCTTAACTAAGGTAATAACTTTATTTCTCAATACTTGGTCCTTACGATCAATAATTTCCATTGGTTCCTCGATGTACGATAAGTCTTCCTTCAGTTCAATTGGTTGAGTTTTCAACTGGTGAGATGGATCTGCCAAATACTTACGAAGCATCGATACGTGAAACACATCATGTAACCGAGATAAATCTGGAGGTAAAGCTAATCTATAATTCAGGGGCCCAATTCTTTCCAACACTTCAAATGGTCCAATGTATCTTGGACTTAGTTTCCCCTTTTTCCCAAATCTCATAACACCTTTCCATGGTGAAATACGCAGGAATACAAAATCTCCCTTCTGAAATTCCAATGGATGCTTCCTCTTATCTGCATAAAATTTCTGCCTGCTTTGCGCTATCTTTATCCGTTCCCGAATCATTTTGATCTTTTCAGTTGTCATATCTATCAATTCAGGACCCAAAATTTTCCTTTCACCCACTTCCTCCCATTACAAAGGCATTTTACATCTCCTCCCATATAAAGCTTCATAAGGAGCCATACCAATAGTCGACTGACAACTATTATTATATGAAAATTCCATCAATGGCAAATGATCATCCCAACTACCTTTGAAGTCAAATACACAGGATCGTAACATGTCTTCTAATATTTGAATCGTCCTTTGTGATTGCCCATCAGTTTGTGGATGAAACGCAGTGCTGAACTTCAGACTTGTGCCCATAGAATTCTGGAGACGAGGCCAAAACTTAGAAGTGAACGTTGGATCTCTATCTGATACAATTGACACCGGTGCCCCATATAAACGGATAATCTCGTCAATGTACATACGTGCATACTTGTCAACAGTGTAGGTGGTCTTAACTGGGAGAAAATGAGCTGACTTCGTCAATCGGTCTACAATCACCCAAATAGAATCATGCCCCTTTGGTGACCGGGGTAATCCTATAACAAAGTCCATCGTTATATGCTCCCACTTCCATTCTGGAATAGGCAATGACTGTAATAATCCTGCCGGCTTCTGATGCTCTGCCTTTACTTGCTGGCACACTAAACATTTAGCTACAAACTCTGCAATCTCACGTTTCATATTATTCCACCAGTAATACTCTTTCAAATCTCTGTACATTTTGGTACCTCCGGGATGCATAGAGTAAATTGAACTATGTGCCTCTTCTAATATATCTTTCTTTAAGGGTGGATCATTAGGTACACAAATCCTATTTTTATAACACAACGATTCATCATTCTTAATTTCAAAGTCACTCTCTTTACCATCCAGGACATCTTGTTTCTTCTTCTCAAGGAATGGATCACTGGTCTGCAAATTTCGTATGCGCTCGGCCAATAAGGGTCTCACTGTGACATGTGCAAATAATCCTCCACTTTTTGAAAACTTCAATTCAATCCCCATCGATGCCAAGTCAAGAATATTTCCAACACAGGCATACCGTATGCAACCAAGCATCCCTGATGATTTTTGACTCAAAGCATCTGCTACTACATTGGCCTTCCCAGGATGATGATGAATGGTACAGTCATAGTCTTTAATCAGCTCTATCCAACGCCTCTGTCTCAAATTCAGTTCTTTCTGTGTAAACAAGTATTTGAAACTTTGATGATCTGTAAATATCTCACACGTTTCTCCATACAAGTAATGTCTCCACAACTTTAAAGCAAAAACAATGGATGCTAGCTCCAAATCATGTGTAGGGTAATTTCGTTCATGCGTCTTTAATTGTCTGGAAGCATATGCTATTACCTTCCCATTCTGCATAAGAACACATCCTAAACCTTGAAATGAAGCATCTGTATAGATCACAAAAAGACTCATTCCCACATGGAATAGTAAGTATAGGGGCTGAAACCAACCGATTCTTTAATTCTTTAAAACTCCTCTCACATTATTCATCCCATACAAACTTCACTTCTTTATGAGTCAATTTTGTCAGTGGTAATGCTATTGCTGAAAATCCCTTAATGAATCTGCGATATTAACCTGCCAATCCTAGGAAACTCCTAATTTCTGTCACATTCTTAGGACTCTCCCATTTAACAATTGCTTCCGCCTTATTTGGATCAATATATATCCCATTTCTCGAGACAACGTGCCCTAAAAACATAATTTCATTCAACCAAAATTCACACTTGCTGAATTTAGCAAACAATTTCTTCTCTCTCAAAATCTGCAATACAAGTCTCAAATGCTTCTCATGTTCCTCCATGCTACGTGAGTAAATCAACACATCGTCTATGAATACAATCACAAAGGAATCAATGAAAGGGTGGAATACCCGATTCATCAAATCCATAAAAACTATTGGAGCATTAGTTAATCCAAATGGCATCACCAAAAACTCATAGTGCCCATATCGAGTCCGAAAAGCTGTTTTGGAAATATCGCTATCCTTCACTTTCAGTTGGTGGTAACCCGATCTCAAATCAATCTTTGAAAATACTGTGGCCCCCTGTAATTGTTCAAACAAGTCATCAATACGAGGTAGAAGGTACTTATTTCTAATGGTCACCTTATTCAACTGCCGATAATCAATACATAATCGCATTGTCCCGTCTTTCTTTTTCACAAATAACACTGAGGCTCCCCATGGCGAAACACTAGGTCGAATGAACCCTTGGCTTATCAGATCTTGTAATTGCACTTTCAATTCCTTCAACTCTGTTGGTGCCATTCTATAAGGAGCAAGGGAAATCAGACCAGTACCTGGAATTAATTCAATAGAAAACTCTACTTCCTTATCGGGTGGCAATCCTGGCAATTCTTCTGGGAAGACAT
This sequence comes from Sambucus nigra, assembly GCA_949130495.1. Taxonomy (NCBI): domain Eukaryota; kingdom Viridiplantae; phylum Streptophyta; class Magnoliopsida; order Dipsacales; family Adoxaceae; genus Sambucus; species Sambucus nigra. The sequence continues at coordinate 237,973,933 of OX422217.1, read as the reverse complement.
CAGAAAACTCTCTAACCACTGGTATATCTTCAACTTTAAGTGCTTCCTTACTAACATCAACCACATACGCTAAATAACCTGTACAACCCTTACTCAATAACTTTCTGCTCTTTATTGCTGAGATGAGACAATTAGGGATAACATTCCTTTCCCCTGTAAACTGGAAATCGGGTTCACCAGGAAGATGAAATGTAACTTCTTTTCGAAAACAATCAATGGAATCATGATACGATGATAACCAATCCATCCCCAATATAATATCAAAATCCCGAATGGCCAACGGTATCAAATCAACATAGAAATCTCGTTCCCCCATTCGTAAGATACAATCTTTATAAACATGCTCAACCAGAATCACACTTTCCATTGGGGTAGAAATATATAAGGCACAATTAAGAAATGAACATGGTATACCCAAATATGAAACAATATCTAATGCCACAAATGAATGCGTAGATCCAGGATCAATGAGTGCATATAAATCTTTGTTCGGAATAGAGAGTTTACCTGTAACCGCTTCAGGTGTAGCATGGGCTTCTTGTAGCGTCATCGCAAACACTCTTCCTCCTTCCTTCGATCCACTTGCTTGTTCTGTACCTCTTCCCCTGGTGGCGCTACCTGGAGAGGATCCTTTATGAGGCCCCACACTACTGACTGAAACTGTTCTCGCCAACATAGGATAATTCTTTCTCAAATGACCCTTCTGGTGGCAGTTAAAACATTCTATATTCAGTAACTTTGGGCAATTTCTCTTTATATGACATGATGCCCCACAAAAGAAACAAACATTCGGATCTCCTTGTGCTGAAACGACTGAACCTCTTCCACCACCTGCTTCACCCCTTTGAAAACTACTTCCCATGCCTCTACCATGCTGGAATTTTTGCCCTCCAAGTCTCGAATATTCTGTATCACCACCCTTTTGATAACTTGGATCGAATCTGCTTCTCTTTACACCTCGTTCTCAATTACCTCTAGCTTCATTCACGTCCCTTTCTACTAACATGGATTTATTCACCAAGGCTGAATAATTAACAGTCTCTAAAGCCGACAACCGTGATTTAATGACTAACTCAAGCCCATCGAGAAATCGACTGCACATATCTTCCTCATTTCGTATAAACCTCGAAGCAAACCGAGATAAAGCTGTAAGTTTATCTTCGTATTCTCTAACTGTCATACTCCCCTGATTCAACAGAAAATATTCTTTCTCCTTTTGTTTTTGATACATCGGAGGAAAATACTTATCATACAAAGCTTTAACAAAAGCTTCCCATGAGATCACATTCCCACCTCCTGGAGTAATCAACAAATGTTTTGTGGCATCCCACCAGTACTTGGCTTCTCCTTTCAGCATATACGTCGCCAAGGTCACTTGCTGATTTTCAAGCATTCTCATTACCCCAAAAATAAATTCAATCTCTTTAACCCATACTTCTGCCTCTACTGGATCAACTGCTCCTTCAAATGACGGTGGATTCATTTTAATAAATTTCTCATGTGAAGTACTCCTTTATTCCCGGTGTACCACCTCCTTAGCCTTGACCAATGCTTGTGCCTCTAATTGCCTGGCTTGTTGTTCTTCCATCTGAGCCATAAATCTAGCTTGCTGCTCTGCCATTAGAGTCATAGCACGTGCCATTTTTTGCATGTCTGTCAATTGTTCTGGGTCGGGTTCTAAATTTCCATGAACAGGTTGCTCAACCTTTGCCTCTGCTGCCATGTTTGAAGCCTCATCTTCTATTTCCAAATTCATATTCCCTCCTTCCATTCTTTTATATCTGAAACAGATCAAAGATATAACAGCATGCAGATATACATATCTTTCCTAACATGATCATTGGTATCAAATAAAATATATTTCTGACATTCACTGCCAAATCTAGACTCTTCTCACTCCAGAACCTCTAAAACCTAGGCTCTGATACCAAAAGCTGACACATCCCAACCCAGTTACTTATAATAAAGTTTGAAAGTCAAAGTGAGTCAAACCATAATTAATCTAACCAAACCATAATCACGAGTTTTGATTTCAGAGTCATCATTGTAAATCCATATAGCTGAAAACCTTTTTACAACATCAGAGTAATCATGTCCATAAAAACTTTCTTTAAGGATAAGTTAACTTAACTACATCAATTACATTTACACAAAATCATAGTTTCTCCCATTCCTGGCTAACCCAACCCGGCCTCCTAGATTTGGCAGTGACATTGCATTACCTGAAAAATGTGAACATAGGAACCAAGAGCAAAAATAGCCCAGTGAATGCATCACTACTATACTACTGCATAAATTTACATGCAATATATCATGTCCATATAATTATGAATTAACTTATCCGGCTCATTCATAATGAATGACCAACGTTTCTGAATCATGATTCACATATCCTGTCTAAATAGACAATTCTCCCCCATTCCTGGTCGAGGAGTAACCCCTTGTCATTAATAGACAAATCTCCCCCATTCCTGGTCGAGGAGTAACCCCTCATTTCGATAAACCTAAATGAAAATTTTCATATTCATTATATTATGATCATATCAATACCACGATACAAATATCTCTTTCCAGTGAGTACACTCACCTTGGTTGACAACTATGTATTCACGTTTTCTTCTGGTGGAGCTGAACTGGGTTGATTAGACCTTACACCTGTCAATCCAACTAAATCAGTACTGAACCTCAATCATAAATATTATCCAAACATAATTATGTAACTTTCCATGACTATACATCAACAATATAATTCCAATTAAGTCACATTCCATAAAACATAGGTAAAGGCAAAACAATGATATACATGTTGATAAAGTTACGGACATTCAACCGTAGGAAATACCTTATGAGGAATTTAGAACCAAAGTCAAGTAAACATGAAATTATACTCCTCAATGTATATACACATGAAACATGTACTCAAATTACCCTTTGTAAGGATGAAATACAAACATTCATTCAAGGGGTACCCAGTATGGCCTGAAATTATTGTCTTACATACTTAACCATCCTATATTCCTAAATTGTACAAATACGGGGGTCCAACCTCATCAATATGAAAACATATATGAATATACTATCCAGTACAAGTGACGGTGTAATTTTTCAAGCCTCCTAGGGCAAGTTATGACCATTTCTCTACAACACAAGAAATCTGCCCTAGAAGCTCCTCTATTGTTCCTTCAACTTCCAAGAATTTTCATAATTTTTATCCAGCATGATTTTCAACCTATTTTTAGCACACATACTTAATAGTACATAATTAAAGTTTCATAATTGTTTGACTTCATTTGCTATCTCAAAAGCTTGACTAAACTCAGGGCATACCGAAATGAAGTATAAAAACAGAAACCATGTACCAACTTGAAATCATCATTACGGACTAACCACAAGGATATAAATTCTAATTTTCAGATATGATATGAATATATGAGTCTACTTTCATATACAATTGGAATTTCTCAATTACAGTAAGTACACAAATAGATATGCAAGTTTGAATACAAGGGGTTTCAATACAAAGCAATTTTAAGGGTTTCTACATTCAACTTAACATAAACTTGCATATAACCATATATACATATAAAGGGCTGAAACTTTCATAAACCTATGATTATTTGTATCATATAAATCAGTAATATAAGATAAATAACTAGAATTTAAATTAGGATTACCTTCAGGGCTTTTACGTAATTTCCACAGATTATTCTACACTTTTTCTCCTCACTTTTTCTTCCTAAACATCAACTTTCTATTTCCTCAAGCTAACAACACTTGAAACTGAACCTAGGGTTTGTTTTGCTGAATTAATATGTTATAGGGAGGGTTTTAAGTCGGCCAAGGCTTCCTCCCAAGCCAACCAATCAATTTAAAACATTTTGTTTAATAAAAGACAATTTACCACTTAAAGGGAATGGACAACTTTGCCCTTTGTTCGTAAATTCGATATAACTCTTTACTTGGGCATCCATTTGATGATCCGTTTGTTGTGTTACAACCCTAAATCACATGTATACAACTATCTAGTTTTCACCTCAAGTCATTTATAATGTTATAAAGGTCAAAACTAGTCTCTAACAGGAACATTTCTACCGAAAACCACAAAATTTTTGTTTGTAAATAATTCGACCTTTCATGATTTATGAAAGTAGGATTATAATAAACATAATCACTTAACATTAGATATACTAATATCACATTATTCATATCACATAAGATAATCATGATTTAAATATAATTCATCATAATTATATTCGGGTTGTCACAATTATGGTTCGGAATGCAGAAGTAATTCTAATATTGTGGAGGAGAAGGCTAACTATGTTGAAAAGGAAAAGCACGAGGATTCGACATTGTTATTAGCATATAAAGGAGAACATAATGGAGAAAGCAAGACGTGGTATCTTGACACGGGAGCTAGCAACCATATGTGTGGAAAAAAGGACATGTTTGTGGAACTTGATGAATAGGTAAAGGGCAATTGTGACAACCCGCCTACTAAAATAATAGGTGGCCATCCCAATACTCTAATAATCACAGGAATCATAGGTGGTCCATTCTCAGCATCACTGTCGATTAAAATAATAGTATGAGATAACCACCAATCATTTTAGAAAACGGACTGTCAAATTAAAAATTTAGAAAGTAAAAGAAAAACACTTAGACAATCCCATTTGCGAAAACGGTGGATACCAAAAATCAATGGATGAAGAATGATAATATAATAAATATCACCGAATAAGCTGTCGGTGAACAGACCAATACAAATAATACATCGAGTATTCCAATTCACTATTTACAATATAATGAATGAGTGCAATACCTTGGGCAAAACACGCCCGAATAAATATACTGAACATAACTAGAATACAATAGAAAGAACCGTCTAATACAAGTAACCTACAACATCCGCAATATGCTGTAGCTCCATGACAACTGGAATGGAAATGTAAACACGGGTGTCCATGCAGTGGAGCACCTGTAACGGCAAAGAATATGCAGAAACAAAGAAATATAGATACGGGTCAGGGCCCGGTTTGATATGATTACCATGAGACTAAAATGCATGACAGTTAAGTGCGTCATTCTCTCGCAGATAACAGTAATATTTCTCACCTCTCAATCTAGCAGCAACCTAGCGCAATATTATGAGATGTTCTAGTTAACCCTAATTACTAAGGGCTAACTTCTCCCCAGTCTCAACACTATGCCCTATTCGTGCGTGGGGTGTCTCGCAAAGTGAAATCCAAACAAGGAACCCCCCGATACACTACTATTTAGGCAAGGTTGATCGTTGAGATCCATTAGATCCTTAGCACAAAATAATTAATAAATGTATGTGTGTGCATAAGTGTGGGAGGTCACATCTACAGCTACTCAAGGAATATAAAAATAAACCCATCCATAATCTAATGGCACAATTCCTAATTCATCTTTAGGAACACATATAAATGGTACAACATTTTATCAAACGTTTACCAAATTACTTTCATCATATACTATTTCATTTCAAAATTCTATTCCTTATCAGGAAATATAATCATAGTTTTTATGCTCTTTGTGACATTTTATCTCAATGATACACTTTGTAAAAATCTCTTCCTTATCAGGAATATAATCATCATTATATGCTCTTTATGGCATTTCATCGTGCTCTTTATGGCACTTTATCATGCTCTTTATGGCATTTCATTGTGCTCTTTATGGCACCATCACACATCAAGTCCAACTTGATTTAGAATAGTTATAATCATATATATATATATAACGATTCTAAGACCGCCAGTCCGGGTTTCCCCACTGTGCGCGCCCCTAAATGGATATCATCTTCCAGGGCCTATCATCAAGACAACCTGGGATCCTATCGAAACGTCGGGAAGCGACCATGTGCCTGCGGGATAGTCAAGACCACACCTGGAATCTCCTAACCATCACAAAAAAATGTACAATCACAAGCGCTCACATGGCCTAGGGACTATATCCACCCTGCGTTAATTTGTCAGGGGGCTTCACCACAACGCGCGAACTTCCCTTAAGATAGCGATTTAGAGAGGTGTGTATCCATAAATTAACATTTGTGAAAAACATTACTTTTCCATTTTGAAAACATCATATTTTACATTCTCAAAATCATTTGTACTTATTTATTAGTACCACATTTTATCTTTATGCATTTCTCATTCTTAATGTCATATTTTATTAATGACCTTAGACCCAAAGTGCCACTAACCTCAAAATAGCCTCCAAGAGTTCATATTATTTCTTAAACCCTCAAAGTGAGTCTCCATAATGGAGTGTCTCCCAAAATCTCAACAATAATATTTTAACATCCAATTTTACTTTAGGTTAACCTGTTATATCATTCGGACATTAACCTATACAACTAGCCCTCGGGTAAACCCAAATATCCACTCTTAGCCTAGGACATTAGTCTACCCAATACAACCCTCTAGGACTCCCCATTACTTCCCAAAGTAAGGTTACTAAACCTTGGGCTTAAAAGAAAAAGGATAAAAACTGAATTAGAAAAATATCCTAAAAATGCAGAAATTCCGAATTGATTCGCCCTGGCCGAATCGATTCGGTCCCATAGCGAATCGATTCGGTAAGTCCGAATCGATTCCGTCAAGAAGACCTGGCATTCTGCATAACCCTGAATCGATTCGAAGGGTCCGAATCGATTCGGTCAACCCAGACCTGACACTTTCCCCCTTACCGAATCGATTCGCTAGGGCCGAATCTATTCGGTTCTGCAGAATTTCAAAGTTTAAGCTACGGGTTGTTTGAACCCTAAAGCCCCAAAACCCTCAAACCCTTGATTCTTCCCAACATCAACAACAACAATTCAACCCAATTCATTTCTACACCATTTTTAACTACAAATTTGTCCTCAAATCAAATTAAAACTAAGAATTAAGGGTTTAATCATCAAAATCAATAAAAACCAATATATGGTTTAAATCTCCAAAACTTAACTAAACATGCAATTTATCACATTAAATCAACATCTAGCAAGTAAGAAACTTGCCTCGAGGTTCGTAGTCTCGGAACAGCTCCGGTAGCGACGGAATCCGGCTCAAATCTTCCATTTTCTCTCTTTCTCCCATTTTCTCCCAACTCTCTCTTTCTCTCCTTTGGCTTCTCTCACAAAATGAAGAAAGAAAAGGGGTGGGGGGACTTAAACGGGTCTTAAAACAAAATTGCCCTCTTTTAATTGCTAATACACCACTAAAATGACTCGTAACCACTTATTTGAGTCATAACCCCTTAAAATGCCCGAATCTCAAAAATTACAACTGGGCACTTATTTCGACTATCTCGACTATTCTAAAAACAACCGCACCCCCTATTTTGGCATTCGGGAAAGTGTGAACTATTTTTACGTTCCCATTTCATTTTATTTCATTAATTATACCCAAATTTAAATATAGGTCATAACCGTCGTTTTGCATATAACGACGCAATAATACACAATATGACGCTATTTACCTTCTCATAACGGTAAATAGACAAAACATAGTAAATATTATCCCTAAGTCTCACGGAAAATGATATTTAATCCAACATCCCCTATTTTATAAAATTAGCCCATCAGGCAAAATAGTATAAAATAGTCGCTCAAAAACCTGGGTTGTTACATACTCCCCCCCTTAAAGGGGAATTTTGCCCTCAAAATTCAGGCGTAATCCATAACCATATAAAGAGCATACAATACTAAAAATCGTGCTACCATACTAGCAAACCCCTCTGTAGTGCAATGTCCCCATAGGACTCAGACTAAGGTCATTACTATCGATCTCAGTCCACATCATCATGCTATAATATAGCACCAATTCATTCCTCAGGAACTATCAATCCCACCCTTCTACTAAGGGAGGAGATACCTACACAACCTCGGAACAACTTGCCTTACTTTTCGAAACACATTACACCCTTACCAGGTGATTAGGCACATATTCTTCACATTTATCCCCTTAATTTCGGTATTTTTATGATCCCGTGTAGTGTAAACATCTTGAATTTGTCTCGTATTTATGCTACTAACCCCTTTTGGCAAGTATTTCATGTTTTGTGTATTTCTCATGTGTTTTACAGGTATTTCACGCAAGTTAGTGCGAAGGAGAACTCAAAACAGTGAAAGAAACCAAGAAATGGAGAGTTGTAGGGCATTTTCGTAATTTTTCAGCCTTAGTCCGGAGGTGGGGCTAGCTAGAAAGTTGAATATCTCTAAACTAAAAGAACACTGGAAAAAACGGAACCCCAATCCGAGCTACGGTTAATAAGTTACGATGTTTTGAAGTTGCACGATAATGGACCGGTCCGGTCATGCGAAATCCAGGCAATTAATTATGCATTTAATGCAGTGCAACTCTTGGAAAACTTGTGCCACAAGCGAAATTTGATGCCAAATTCGTGCAACTTGGTGCTATAAAAGACCAAGCCCTACCTCATTTTCAAAGGGAGTTGAATTCTAGAGAGAGAGAGACTCTTGTAATACCCCGTATTTTTGTGATATTTATTTATGGGATTAATTAAATTAAATGCGTATTAATTGAAAATTAATCCGGATTAAAATACTAGCGTGATGCGAGTTGGTATTTGAATATAATGTGCATATATGATTATATATGAATATTGAAGTATGAAATTTGTCGTGAGATTGAAATACGGCTAGTTGGAAAAATTTTATTGAGACGCGTGTGACAATCGCGTCAGGGAAATAATTATTTTAATTAAAAAGTGAATTTTAGTTCTATTAACTGTATGGTCGTTTTGAGTGCGCCAACGCGTCTGAAAGGGTCGAAATAGTCAGAAAACACTATCCGGGGGTTAAGTTTGGGTCCCAGGGCATTATTGGGCCATACCGGTAACTTATAAGGGTATTTTGGTAATTTCGGAAATTGGGTAATTAAAACCCACGAAAATTAGAGTTAAAAATCTGACTTAGTATTAACCCACTAAGCCATTTCCAACCCCAATTTAGGTAGTGGGCTACGGGAGAAGTTAGAAACTTTATAACTTGGCAAAACCAACCTCACCTCCATTAACACCTTGAGAAGAAAGCTTGGAGAGAGAGAGAGAGAGAGGAGGAGGAATTCTGCAGAGGAGAGAGAGAACCATTCATCAGATTCGTCATCAAATCCAGAGTTACCCTTAAGGCAAGTGATTTAATTTCATTTTTATAGAGAATGCTTCTTCCATGCGTAGGAAACCAAATTAAATTGTATGTTCTTGGGAGTTAATGAAAAACCATTAAAATTGGAAGTAGAATTTACATTTTTGATGAGGAATCGCATGTAGATTTGTATTTAGAGGATTATTCTGATGATATTATAATTTGGATGAAACAAAAACGGATTTAATTAGGCCCATTGATGATTTATAAGTTTTAGGGTTCATGTTCTTGAGATTTGAAAAATAAATGTTGGAGATTTGATAATTTGATGCAGTTTAGGGTGATTTGAACCCATATAAATGTTTTAATACGGTTGAAACATGTTTAGGAAGGATTACATACCTTAAAACATTGTTGGGATGACATTTAGGTGAGATTAGAGGTGAAGAGAATTGGGAAAAACGAGATAGGAATTTATGGGCTCGAATCTGGCCACTCATTAGAAGACCTGCCAAGTTCGTTCGAACGAGCTCGTTCGAACGAGCTTCTAACGAGTTGACAGTTTGAGTTCTAACGAGAGGGATGTTCGTTCGAAGACTTTCGTTCGAACGATATCTCGTTAGAAGGCCCAGTTCATTCGAACGAACTCTCGTTCGAACAGCCTCGTTCGAACGAGACTTCGAACGAGTTGACAGTTTAGGCTTTTTAGCCTGTTTTGATCCCGAGTGTCCCGTAACCCTGTGTATAAGTAGAGATAACCTTCCCTTGATGATTAATTGTGACATTTTGGATGTTTGGGATATAATGAGGAGTCAAACCTAGAAGTGTAGTTGGAACCTAAGGGAAATATATGAAGTAGGACGTGAGTGTCTATTACGTTGCGAGAACTATTGACGGCGTAATGTATTATATTAACCGGGAACATATAAATTGTGTAGTATTATATGTCGGTATGAAAATGAGAAGTGTACCACCAATATATTATGGTGATTACTAAGATGTGTGAATACTTAGTATATGTATTGATTTTATGTGTATGACATACCTACCATACTTGCTATCACGGGAAGTTTGCGTTCGCTTAGGGCCTTCTAATCCTTGTGTTGCCCGGATTTAGATTGGTTACCTCTATGAACATAGGTCAGAGAAGGACTTATTGGGATGTTAATAAGTCTGATGATCGTGGGAGCGCAGGTATGTGCGTGACCCATGTGATGTGACTGTGTTCGCCTCCATTATTTGTGATGTTGTTATCTGAGAACGATTCCTGAGAGGTTCGGAATACGTGATCCTTATGTACGTGATGTACCGGGATGGATAGCAGAGTATGTGTGCACCGCAGCTAGTCTTGGGGTGCTTATATTGTATATTTATGACGTGAATAATATTCACTTAATTAATGGGAACTTTCAAGTTAATATTGTGAATATAATTATGGTAATGTTTTGAGATAACATAACGGGTTAATTGATAGTGAATTATATTACTAATTGAGAATCCGAGTGTATGTAAAGCCCTCTATTTAATTGATAACGTTAGAATATAATATAGGAATCGAGTAGTAAGGGGTAGAACTTATTACAGTTTGGTTAGATATGGATTTCTTATAGATGGGTACGGTACGTTAGGAGTGCACATATAGTCGAGAGGTGAGAATTTCATGTGACTGCACGTCCTAACATGTATTTTGCATTTAATGTTTTAATGTTATTAAAACACTTGCTGTTTTTAAAATTATTTCCACTTTCGGGCTCTGACCCATTTGCTTTCAAATCTATTTTTGTAAAAACCATTTTAGGTGCCCAGCCACAAGGACACCATGCTTAGGATTCTCATTCAGGTGACGAGCTGTAGCTGTTTGTGGAAGTTACAGGACTTTGCTTGTAGACGCTTCATCTATCTTGACTCGATATTCTTCAGTTATCAGTTGTAGGGCATGTCACCCATTTCTTTTAGAGACATTTCATTTATTTCAGTTATTCAGACTTCTGGCATGTAATTATTCAGGATTCAGACTTGTAGTATTTTCTTTCAGTTGTGGGATTGTTGTGAGGAGGTTTTCCTCCGGATTTATATTTTTGTTGTTGGTTATTCATTACTTCATTATAGTGAATGGTTGTTACTCTTTCATTATTCTTTTACTGCATGTTAATCAGACTTAACTTAAAATTTGGCACTTACTTTTTAAATACTAGGTGGTTAGTAATTATTAAAATGTTTTCGACAGTGATGCTATTAACTGAACCAACTTGGCATTTTGAATTAATTTAATAAAGGAGTAGCTACCCGGTATTTAATTAGTCGGGGTGTCACAGGTGGTATCAAAGCATCAGGTTCTAGTGTCCTTTAGGATCTGAACGGCTTATTATGTTTCCGCTGAGCTTTCTTTGATGTAGAGCCCTATATTTTAGGACTGTTGTATTCTTTAGTATATGCTACGTTCTTCAGCTATTTTAAGTTTATAACTGCGAACTTATAAACTTCATTCTTATTTCAGATGCCTCCACGACGTGCACAAAGGATTCCCGGGAATGCGACGCCAGAACCACAGCCCGCACCAGTTCAGGGCACGATGAATGCCGCCGAGGTTGCAGCCATTGTGGCCCAGGCAGTAAATGCCGCACTAGCTGTAGTTCAGCAGGCACCACCTCAGGCGCCGATAGCCGCGCCAGTTCAGGCTCATGCATTCCCGTCTGCTTGGGAACGTGTACGTGATGCTTTTCCGAAAGCACACCCTCCGTAGTTCGCAGGAGCTCCGATGTAGTAGTTTCGAGTCAGTGGAGGAAGGACATCCAACGACACCTGAGGATGTATGAGTGCACAGATGTCCAGAAGCAGATACTAGCTACCTTTAAGCTAGTGGGATCTGCACTGCAGTGGTGGGAGTCTATTACCACCGTGGAGGAGAGATATACTCTCACTATTCAGGAGTTTTGTGTGCGGTTTGACCGCAAGTACTTTCCGTCGGCTGTTCACACAGAGATGAGGAGGAAGTTGATGAGCCTCAAGCAGGAGGGTAAGACTGTGGCCGAGTATGAGGCCGAATTCACTGATCTTCTGAACATTGTCCCGAATGAGATACCGACGGAGGAGAAGAAGATACAGAAATTTACGGACGGGTTGACATAGAGGATTCGTCAGCACTTGTTAGGGAACCTCTCGTTAGCCACTTATTCTGATGTGGTTAATGCTGCATTGCTCCATTGCCAGGATCACCACTTTCACATGACTGAGGGCAAGCGATCGGGAGAGTCTAGCCATCAGGGCAGGACTGGAGGAAATGGTGCCAGTGGGGCACAAACTGTTCAGGGGCAGAGGCAGGGTGATCAGGGTACCCAGCAGGGGGATCACAAGAGGTTCAGGTCAGGAAATTTCAGGCACGGACAGGGAGGTTTCAGGCAGGGCCATCAGGGTCCGAACGGCCATCAGCACCAGCAGGGTCAGAATGGTCAACAACAATTTTAGCAGGGCCAGTAGGGCCAGTGGAGGAACGGTAACGACCACCAGGGCCGGGGGCAGCAGGGACAGAGAGGGGGAAACTTCCCGGGGAAGTGTTTCGTTTGTGGCAAGACTGGCCATAAACGCCAGGACGGTCCTGATAGGGGCAGGGCCCCGCAGCAGCAGCAGGGTGCTCGACATGAGCCACAAAGGCCACTTTTTCCACCAGCCCTCCCAGCTCCAGCCCAGGTGCCAGCTCTTCCAGCCATTCCAGCAGTTTCTGTGCAGCAGGGACAGTTACAGTATGGACGTGTCTATAACGTCCACCAGGCAGCAGCTCCGCAGGCACCATCCGCGATTGAGGGTATGTTTCCTATCCATGGTACTATGGGTCGGGTTTTGTTTGATACGGGGGAAACACATTGCTTTATAGCTACACATTTTGCGAAAGCCTTAGGGTTGTTAGCCACAGCAGAGAGCACAGTGACGTGTGTAGACTCACCATTGGGGAGTGGGTCACTTATTTTCTTTATATGCTGGGGAGTGGGGGTAGAGATTGGTAGTTTGGTATTACCTGCAGATATGTTAGTATTAGAGATGACCGAGTATGATGCCATTATTGGTATGGATTGGCTTGTTGCGTACCGAGCCATGATTAACTGTTTCAGTAGGAGTATTATCTTTGCCATTCCCAGGCAAGAAATGTTTTTGGTGGCGATGCCTCATTCCGAGGGAGGATCGTCCACTCATTTGTACTATATAGAGGAGGAGACCTCTAAGGAGGTGGTGATACTAATTGATTCAATTCCGGTTGTTAAAGAGTTTGCCGATGTATTTCAGGATATACCTGGATTACCCCCCAGTCGAGAGATAGACTTTATCATAGACTTATTACCAGATACGAGACCTATAGCACGCGCACCGTACTGTATGGCTCCAGCTGAGATGAGGGAGTTACGGGATCAGATTGAGCAGTTGTTGGGTCAGGGGTTTATACGGAGGAGTACTTCGCCGTGGGGTGCCCCTGTGTTATTCGTGAAGAAGAGAGATGGTTCACTGAGATTGTGTGTGGACTACCGAGAGTTGAATAAGGTCACGATACGGAATAAGTATCCGTTGCCTCGAATCGATGACTTATTCGACCAGTTGAGAGGAGCTTCTTTCTTCTCAAAGATTGATTTGAGATCAGGATACCATCAATTGCGTATCAGGGAAGAGGATGTCTCGAAGACTGCGTTCTTATCGAGATATGGATCTTACGAGTTTCGGGTTATGCCTTTTGGTTTGACCAACGCTCCAGAAGTGTTTATGGACTTGTTGAATAGAGTGTTCAGAGATTTCCTAGATCAGTTTGTCATTGTCTTCATCGATGATATTCTGGTTTACTCTCAGACAGAGGAGGAGCACGCCGAGCATTTGAGGCAAGTTTTGCAGACACTACGTCAGAACGAGTTGTATGCAAAATATGAGAAATGCGGGTTTTGGTTGAAGGTCTAGTTTTTGGGACATATTATTTCCGACCGGGGAATATCTGTTGATCCGGGGAAGGTATCCGCGGTGAGGGAGTGGGGACAGCCCACGACACCGACAGAGATTCGTAGTTTTTTGGGCCTAGCAGGATACTACAGGAGGTTCATTCGGGGATTCTCGAAGATAGTAGGTCCTTTGACATATCTGACTCGTAAGGGTGTGCCATTCATCTGGAGTGATGCCTGTCAGTTGGCATTCGATGAATTGAAGGATAAGTTGACCTCAGCACCTGTGTTAGCATTGCCGAGACCGGGAGTTGAGTATTTAGTTACACCGATGCTTCCTTGAAAGGACTTGGAGGTGTATTACAGCAGGAGAGTCAGGCCATTGCTTATGCATCCTGTAAGCTAAAGCCTCACGAGAAGAACTACCCCACTCATGACTTGGAGTTGGCGGCAGTTGTATTTGCCCTTCGTATTTGGAGACATTTCCTTTTGGGGGAAAAGTTTCGATTGTTCACAGACCACAAGTCCCTACAGTACCTATTCACGCAGAAGGAGTTGAATATGCGGCAACGGAGGTGGCTTGAGTTCGTGAAGGATTATCAGTTCGATATCCAGTATCACCCGGGGAAGGCTAACGTGGTAGCAGACGCGTTGAGCCGTAGGCTAGCAGATGAAGTGGCAGGGGTGTGGAAGGCCAAATGGAAGGAATTGGGACACCAGGATGCAGTGGCACGATCGTTCATGTTTGTAATGACTGTTACACCGCAGATTTTCACGAGAGTGGTAAAGGCACAAGCAGATGACTCGTTCTTTCAGGAGCTGATAGTTCGATTATTAGCATAGGGAGCCGAATCCTATACCGTTAGCTCAGACGGGAGATTACGCTTCAATGGGAGATGGGTAGTTCCGGAAGGGGAGGAATTGCGGCATGAGGTGATGGCCGAGTCGCACGTCTCACGGTTCGCGGTACATCCCGGTGGGGACAAAATGTACCAAGACATGAGACGTCAGTATTGGTGGAGCGGGATGAAGAGAGATATTGCCGAGTTTGTTTCTAAATGAACCACTTGTCAGTTAGTTAAAGTGGACCATCAGAGACCGGCAGGACTGCTACAGCTGTTGGAGGTCCCGATGTGGATGTGGGAGAGCATATCCATGGACTTTATCACGGGGTTGCCTACGTCACTGAGAGGTCACGACTCCATTTGGGTAATTGTGGACAGGTTGACCAAAGTCGCTCATTTTCTACCCGTAAGGGCAGACTACACTGCGGGACAGTATGCCCAGCTCTTTATTTCAGAGATAGTGAGGCTTCACGGTGTGCCCTTAAATATTGTGTCTGACCGAGACAAGATATTTGTTTCACGGTTTTGGGAGAGTTTTCAGGAGGCCATGGGCACGGAATTGCGGTTGAGTACGACATATCACCCGCAGATCGATGGGCAGACCGAGCGTACGAACCAGATGTTGGAGGACATGCTACGTATGAGTATCATTGATTTTGGGGGTGGATGGGAGCAGTATCTTCCACTGGTAGAGTTTGCTTACAACAACTCATACCAGTTCACCATTGGCATGGCTCCATTTGAGGCGTTGTACAGTAGACCTTGTCATTCCCCAGCATGTTGGTTGGAGGTGGGGGATAACAAACTACTAGGGCCGGAAGTGATTCAGGATACTTCGACAAGGATAGAATTGATTCGGAGTCGCATTCGGGTAGCTCAGGATCGGAAGAAGAGCTATGCTGATGCGAAGAGGTTCTTTAGGGAGTTCCAAGTGGGGGACCAGGTTTTGCTCAGAGTATCTCCTATGAAGGGGATTATGCGTTTCGGGAAGAAAGGGAAGTTGGCACCGAGATATGTGGGACCATTTCCTATTATTGAGCGGATTGGACCGGTTGCGTATAGGCTTGGGTTACCGGAGCATTTGCATCGAATTCACGATGTGTTTCATATTTCCTTGCTAAGGAAATATCTTAGAGATGATTGGCTCATTCTCACATTTCTTTGGGGGACATCGATCTCCAGCCTGATAGCTCCTACGAGGAGGGGCCGATTGCTATTTTGGACCGAAGTGAGCGGAAACTGCGGTAAAAGATAGTCCCTTTAGTGGTTGTTCAGTGGCGACATCATAATGTTGAGGAGGCCACATGGGAGCGCGAGGATGAGATGCGCGAACGTTATCCAGAGTTGTTCTTACCAGGTACTTTCTAGTTTCGAATTTCGGGACGAAATTCAGTTATTAGGGGGGAAGTATGTAATACCCCGTATTTTTGTGATATTTATTTATGGGATTAATTAAATTAAATGCGTATTAATTAGAAATTAATCCGGATTAAAATACTAGCGTGATGCGAATTGGTATTTGAATATAATGTGCATATATGATTATATATGAATATTGAAGTATGAAATTTGTCGTGAGATTGAAATACGGCAAGTTGGAAAATTTTTATTGAGTCGCCTGTGACAGTCGCGTCAGGGAAATAATTATTTTAATTAAAAAGTGAATTTTAGTTCTATTAATCGTATGGTCATTTCGAGTGTGCCAATGCGTCCAGAAGGGTCGAAATAGTCAGAAAACACTAGCCGGGGGTTAAGTTTGGGTCCCGGGGCATTATTGGGCCATACCGGTAACTTATAAGGGCATTTGGGTAATTTCGAAAATTGGGTAATTAAAACCCACGAAAATTAGAGTTAAAAATCTGACCTAGTATTAACCCACTAAGCCATTTCCAACCCCAATTTAGGTAGTGGGCTACGGGAGAAGTTAGAAACATTATAACTTGGCAAAACCAACCTCACCTCCATTAACACCTTGAGAAGAAAGCTTGGAGAGAGAGAGAGAGAGGAGGAGGAATTCTGCAGAGGAGAGAGAGAACCATTCATCAGATTCGTCATCAAATCCAGAGTTACCCTTAAGGCAAGTGATTTAATTTTGTTTTTATAGAGAATGCTTCTTCCATGCGTAGGAAACCAAATTAAATTGTATGTTCTTGGGAGTTAATGAAAAACCCATTAAAATTGGAAGTAGAATTTACATTTTTGATGAGGAATCGCATGTAGATTTGTATTTAGAGGATTATTCTGATGATATTATAATTTGGATGAAACAAAAACGGATTTAATTAGGCCCATTGATGATTTATAAGTTTTAGGGTTCATGTTCTTGAGATTTGAAAAATAAATGTTGGAGATTTGATAATTTGATGCAGTTTAGGGTGATTTGAACCCATATAAATGTTGTAATACGGTTGAAACATGTTTAGGAAGGATTAGATACCTTAAAACATTGTTGGGATGACATTTAGGTGAGATTAGAGGTGAAGAGAATTGGGAAAAACGAGATAGGAATTTCTGGGCTCGAATCTGGCCACTCGTTAGAAGACCTGCCCAGGTCGTTCGAACGAGCTCGTTCGAACGAGCTTCTAACGAGTTGACAGTTTGAGTTCTAACGAGAGGAATGTTCGTTCGAAGACTTTCGTTCGAACGGGATCTCGTTAGAAGGCCCAGTTCGTTCGAACGAACTCTCGTTGGAACGAACTCTCGTTCGAACGAGACGTCGAACGAGTTGATAGTTTAGGCTTTTTAGCCTGTTTTGATCCCGAGTGTCCCGTAACCTTGTGTATACGTAGAGATAACCTTCCCTTGATGATTAATTGTGACATTTGGGATGTTTGGGATATAATGAGGAGTCAAACCTAGAAGTGTAGTTGGAACCTAAGGGAAATATATGAAGTAGGACGTGAGTGTCTATTACGTTGCGAGAACTATTGACGGCCTAATGTATTATAGTAACCGGGAACATATAAATTGTGTAGTAATATATATCGGTATGAAAATGAGAAGTGTACCACCAACATATTATGGTGATTACTAAGATGTGTGAATACTTAGTATATGTATTGATTTTATGTGTATGACATACCTACCATACTTGCTATCACGGGAAGTTTACGTTCGCTTAGGGCCTTCTAATCCTTGTGTTGCCCGGATTTAGATTGGTTACCTCTATGAACATAGGTCAGAGAAGGACTTATTGGGATGTTAATAAGTCTGATGATCGTGGGAGCGCAGGTATGTGCGTGACCCATGTGATGTGACTGTGTTCGCCTCCATTTGTGATGTTGTTATCTGAGAACGATTCCTGAGAGGTTCGGAATACGTGATCCTTATGTACGTGATGTACCGGGATGGATAGCAGAGTATGTGTGCACCGCAGCTAGTCTCGGGGTGCTTGTATTGTATATTTATGACGTGAATAATATACACTTAATTAATGGGAACTTTCAAGTTAATATTGTGAATATAATTATGGTAATGTTTTGAGAAAACATAACGGGTTAATTGATAGTGAATTATATTACTAATTGAGAATCCGAGTGTATGTAAATCCCTCTATTTAATTGATAACGTTAGAATATAATATGGGAATCGAGTAGTAAGGGGTAGAACTTATTATAGCTTTGTTAGATATGCATGTCTTATAGATGGGTACGGTACGTTAGGAGAGCACATATAGTCGAGAGGTGAGAATTTCATGTGAGTGCACGTCCTAACATGTATTTTGCATTTAATGTTTTAATGTTATTAAAACACTTGCTGTTTTTAAAATGATTTCCACTTTCGGGCTCTGACCCATTTGCTTTCAAATCTATTTTTGTAAAAACCATTTTAGGTGCCCAGCCACAAGGACACCATGCTTAGGATTGTCGTTCAGGTGACTAGCTGTAGCTATTTGTGGAAGTTACAGGACTTTGCTTGTAGACGCTTCATCTATCTTGACTCGATATTCTTCAGTTATCAGTTTTAGGGCATGTCGCCCATTTCTTTTAGAGACATTTCATTTATTTCAGTTATTCAGACTTCTGGCATGTAATTATTCAGGATTTAGACTTGTAGTATTTTCTTTCAGTTGTGGGATTTTTTGTGAGGAGCTTTTCCTCCGGATTTATATTTATGTTGTTGGTTATTCATTACTTCATTATAGTGAATGGTTGTTACTCTTTCATTATTCTTTTACTGCATGTTAATCAGACTTAACTTAAAATTTGGCACTTACTTTTTAAATACTAGGTGGTTAGTAATTATTAAAATGTTTTTTGCAGTGATGCTATTAACTGAACCAACTTGGCATTTTGAATTAATTTAATAAAGGAGTAGCTACCCGGTATTTAATTAGTCGGGGTGTCACAACTCTAAATTAGAGAGAGAAATTCATTTTTTAGAAATCCTTTTTAGTTTTTCATACTCTTAGAAAAGCCCTAGTTTGTATGTTTGAAGATTCAAGTTCATCTAGTGCAGATTTTAAGTATCAATTCTTCAATTCAATTCAAGTATCAAATTCCCTTCTCTTATTTAATCTCAATTCTATTTTCAATTTTCAATTGTTTTGCAATTTGTTATCAATGTTTGTTAGATCCATAATTCCATGTATAGGTATGAATTTGTTTTCTAGAAAAATCATGAGTAGCTAAATTCCCAAGGGTTGGGGTACATGAACTCAATCCAAGGCAAATTATTTATGTAGAAAATAGAGGTTAAATTAAAATATTGATTGAATCGTGAAAGAAACTCATACAAACATTGTCAATCTTTTAATCTCTCTTGCCCTAGGTACTTGAGATGTTTAAGAACTCTTTGCGAGTATAATTTATCATTCACCGCTTTATATCTATCTTTGATTTCATATGATGCGGGCTAGATCCCTCATATATGTAATGCTTAGAATTTATAAAGATCGGATCTAGTCAATAATTTTAATTTACAAACCTAGTATTCTATACGGTAATTTGTTAAGGTTTGAGGGATTGTACTCCACCCTATTTTCTCATTCATCTTAATTAATTTAATTTCTTTATTTACCTATTTTTTTCCCTTTTCAACCATCATCATCTTTTTCACTTTTAATTTAGAAGTAATAAATCAGTTATATTCTATCAAAGATTCCCTGTGGATTCGATACCCAGACTCGCCACTATACTCCTTAAGAAGTGTAGTTACAAGTTTAGTTTTTTTTTATTGAGGTTGGAAGCCGATAACAACGACTAGCGTATTACACGGACGCTCGGTTTTCCACTTGATCAAAATGGCACCGTTGCCGGGGAGTGTTTGTTATAGATTATAATTGACTTACTACTTCGTAAAATAAAAAAAATAAAAAAAAATTGAAAAATATGGGTGTCACGTTCTTGAATTGCCCAATTTGAAATGTCTTATTTTAACTCTTTTGGTGGCTTTAATTGTTATGCTAATAGTGAGGAGGAGAATGAACTCACGATTTATGAACATTGGATCAATATCACTAAAGATGAGTCTCATAAATACAAGCCTAGTGCTAAGGCAATCCAAATTTATCAAAATCAATTGCTTGAAGAAGAAAGACTTGAAAAAAAATATCGAGAAAAAAATCGTTATTGGGAGCAAGAGTTAGATGCATTATTTGAACCCAATGAGGATTTTTCTTCCGATAGTTTTGAAGATGAAGTAAGTTTTCAACAAAATGAGGAATTCGAGGTGCTAGAACCAAGGAAGCCTACTTTGGAAGAACTCTTACTTGATATAAAAAAGCAATCTGATGACCTTGTTTCTACCGAGTTGAAAATTATAGCAACTTGCAAGGAGTTGAATGATTATTTGGACAACTTAGAGAAGGTTGAGACTTGCGCTTCACCTAATACGTTTGAGGATGAAATCATTGAGAGTGATCCAAGTTCTTTTGAATCTCAACCTCTTATAAATATTTCAAAACCTATTGAGGTTGAAGATCATTTATCTCCTTGTGTCCCCACTATTATCGAACCATTAAATCCATCACAAGAACTGGATGAATGTCTTGAGGATGTTGATCCGATTCTTGTATGGGAATGTTTTTTTGAGATGCTTCATCTTATGGGCCACACACTTAGACGTGTCACTCCACCAGACCCAATTGAAAATTTTGAGGGAGAATATTTTGAGGACAAGGACTCAATGCTTGAATTGTTTTCCAAGATGGACTCTTTTAGTTTGTGTTCTCCGCTTCCCATAATTCTTGAAAAATCTTTGGGAAGTGATTCTATTTTTCTTGCATCCCAATGGTACTTGTCCCCCTATGCACCCAAATCCCTCATTATCCCCTTAAATTTTTTAATTGGTGATGGTTCATTTTTAACATTTGCACATGCCTTCCGTTTTTCAAACGGAATTCTTATTTTTCGGGAGGCATGCTTTATAGTGAGGGTACACCATTAATCCCTCAAAGTCATATTGTATTTTGGGTGGACCCTCAAATTTTTCGACTTCTAGTGTACGAGTTATTAGAATTTTAAATCGTAGGTTGTACATAATTAGTTTTTTTATTTTTCTTTTTTTTTATAGTTTAGAGTAATTAGTTAGAATTTTTGTTATTCTTTTTTTTATGCTTGGTTTTAACATGTTTTGTAGATTGAATGGACTCGCACTCATCGGGGATCGCTCCATTTGGGTAATATCTTTCTTTTCCTCTCTTTATGTTGTGTTCTTAATTCGCATTGAGGACAATGCAACATTTAAGTTAGGGGGTGTGGGATATTCTTCCCATTTATTGTTTAGATTCATTGATTCGATCACATGTTCTTTCCAAGTGTGTTTTTTTTTTTAGAAAAAAAAAATGGAAAATGT
This sequence comes from Sambucus nigra, assembly GCA_949130495.1. NCBI lineage: Eukaryota > Viridiplantae > Streptophyta > Magnoliopsida > Dipsacales > Adoxaceae > Sambucus > Sambucus nigra. The sequence continues at coordinate 237,952,265 of OX422217.1, read as the reverse complement.
TGAAAAGCCAAAAATATTTTTGTTCAAAATAAATAAAAATTGGAATTTAAATTTTTCAAAAATGTCACCTTTATTCTATTTAAAGTCTCAAATTGTTAACAATCAAAATTGCACTAAGCCAAAATTGACCAAAGATGGAAATTGAAAGAAAATTGACGACTTTACGAATAAGTGTGGAGATTGATCAAACCCGGTGAGATTTCGAGCCTTTCAATTTTTATGAGTTTTTAAATCAATCCGAGTTTATGATTAACTCAAAGTTCTTTTCAGCGTTTTAATAAGTCGTTGATGATCTCAATCCTTTGTTTTGATCGATTATGGGAAATGTGTGAAATGTTATCTCAAAATTCGTGCTAAATATATCTCTAAACTTAATTAATCTCGAGACGCATATGGTAATGTGATTAGCAATTTGGACAATGAAGTAGGCCCTCGTTTGTTACCCAAAAATATTAGCCATAAAAAGTTGTGAAAAACAAAATTATCCCTTTGCAACCCAAGTTGAGCCTACTAAAATATTTTCCATTCGTTTGATAACCCGAAAAACCCAAATAGCCCGGAATTGTGAAAATTGAGAAAATTCATCAAGTAAGTCCAAATTGTGCAATAAAAAGGGGCAAGAGAAAAATAGAAAAAAATGTTCAAAAAAAAATAGTGAAAAAAAAATGAAAATTGAAAAAGAAAGAGAAAAATGAGCAAATGCCCGAAAAAGCACTAATGGACGTCATAAGGACATTTTCCAATTCTGAACATTCCGTCCATTCCCAATTTTACCCTTTTACACCTTAACCCCAAGAAAAGTCCTAACCGAGTCCGAATGGAGAAATTGATTACCGCGTGGAGAGCTAAGACATGAAAAGATAAAATGAGAGATTAAATGGTGTGAAATAGAGGTGATGTTCCCATTTCCTAATAACTGTATTCCGATGATGAGATCTTTTCACCATATATTTCCTTCTTTTCAATTTTGTATGCATGAATTTGTGTCCATTATATTTACTCTTTATATCATGTATACCGAGAGAAAATAGCCACAATCCGAGTGATTCATTTGTGAGTGCATCCGTAAGAATTGGAATCAAAACGAATTTTCGGAAAGTAATATAATGCTCAATCGGTGGAAATTTGAGGTTTAATTTTTGGCTTTGCACACACACACTATGGTTTGAGACATTTGAATATGAATTTATGGTGATTATTTTTTGAAAAGTTTAAATTGTAAAATTTTTAAGTATTTTGATCTTTATTTGAGTCAATAAAGAATTTTGTGGGTGTATTCACTGCAAACCTTCACGAGACAAAACTCGTCCTACTAGGGTAACCTAGGGATTTAAAGGCTTGTTGCATATGCTAAATGCAATCGCTTGCCCACGAAAAAGGTATTCTATCCCAATAAAAGAATTTTCAAGAGTGGATTTTTGGTTAGATTCATTTACATTGCTCGGGACACGCAAAGTTCTAAGTTAGGGGGTGTGATTAGGCACATATTCTTCACATTTATCCCCTTAATTTTGGTTTTTTTATGATCCCGTGTAGTGTAAATATCTTGGATTTGTCTCGTATTTATGCTACTAATCTCTTTTGGCAAGTATTTCGTGTTTTGTGTATTTCTCATATGTTTTACAAGTATTTCACGCAAGTTAGTGCGAAGGAGAACTCAAAACAGTGAAAGAAATCAAGAATTGGAGAGTTGAAGGGCATTTTCGTAATTTTTCAGCCTTAGTCCAGAGGTGGGGCCAACTATAAAGTTGAATATCTCTAAACTAAAATAACACTGGAAAAAACGGCACCTCAATCCGAGCTACGGTGAAGAAGTTACGATGTTTTGAAGTTGCACGATAATGGACCGGTCCGGTCATGCGAAATCCACGCAATTAATTATGCATTTAATGCAGTGCAACTCTTGGAAAACTTGTGCCACAAGAGAAATTTGATGCCAAATTCGTGCAACTTGGTGCTATAAAAGACCAAGCCCTACCTCATTTTCAAAGGGAGTTGAATTCTAGATAGAGAGACTCTAAATTAGAGAGAGAAATTCATTTTTTAGAAATCCTTTTTAGTTTTTCATACTCTTAGAAAAGCCCTAGTTTGTATGTTTGAAGATTCAAGTTCATCTAGTGAAGATTTTAAGTATCAATTCTTCAATTCAATTCAAGTATCAAATTCCCTTCTCTTATTTAATCTCAATTCTATTTTCAATTTTCAATTGTTTTGCAATTTGTTATCAATGTTTGTTAGATCCATAATTCCATGTATAGGTATGAATTTGTTTTCTAGAAAAATCATGAGTAGCTAAATTCCCAAGGGTTGGGGTACATGAACTTAATCCAAGGCAAATTATTTATGTAAAAAATAGAGGTTAAATTAAAATATTGATTGAATCGTGAAAGAAACTCATACAAACATTGTCAATCTTTTAATCTCTCTTGCCCTAGGTACTTGAGATGTTTAAGAACGCTTTGCGAGTATAATTTATCATTCACCGCTTTATATCTATCTTTGATTTCATATGATGCGGGCTAGATCCCTCATATATGTAATGCTTAGAATTTATAAAGACCGGATCTAGTCAATAATTTTAATTTACAATCCTAGTATTCTATACGGTAATTTGTTAAGGTTTGACGGATTGCACTCCACCCTATTTTATCATTCATCTTAATTAATTTAATTTCTTTATTTATCTATTTTTTTTCCCTTTTCAACCATCATCATCTTTTTCACTTTTAATTTAGAAGTAATAAATCAGTTATATTCTATCAAACATTCCCTGTGGATTCGATACCCAGACTCGCCACTATACTCCTTAAGAAGTGTAGTTACAAGTTTAGGTTTTTTTGTATTGAGGTTGGAAGCCGATAACAACGACTAGCGTATTACACAGACGCTCGGTTTTCCACTCGATCACTAGGGAATAACTACTCTAACTTATATTCGCACACCCCGACACCACTAACTCCTATTCGCGTTGGCGTAGCCCTTAGAAGTCTACTGCTCAATGAGCCCAATCTTTAAAGAAATATTCCCAGACCACTCCCAGTCCAAGAAATATACTATTCACTATTTCCATTCCAATGAACAGATAAGGCACACTGCCAACTATACTAGGCTACACACGGCATCATGCTTATCGAAAACGATCCGAGTTATTGTACGAAAATTTCGATCCATAAGAACTACTACTCCAATCCTTCCTTTAAATCAAACCCACCCATCCATTTACGGGTGGTAGGATATACCCCATATCCACACGGTTCCCATTTCTTCCTAGAAACTTTACCAGTACCTTGACACGAATGTCTCTCTCAGTTCACCACCATTGCTAAGAACCGCATACAGTTCTATAACTCCTACTAAGAAGAGCTGGGCGTACACTTCTGTACTTAGTCCGCCCGTTTCCATTGAGTAAGCAGCGATTGGTCCAATGATCCACAATTTTCTCAACTAGGATCATGACCGTTGCATTATCGGCAATTCGATTGAAATGTCCATGGATATACCCATCTTCGTTCCACACTATTCTCTACATACTAGTAGGTGAAAGGGTCAATCATGGATATGAATGCTCTTACCATAGAGCCCCCTTGGTTAAACTCGTTCCATTGGCATTCCATGCCACGACTAAACTCTCAGACGGTTTTGTACTCGGCGCCTATAATACTCCCATTCGCATTGCCTTAGCGAAAGGGAATATCCTATCGATAGTCCTTCACAATTACAAACTTGTTGCTCGTGAAAAGACCCAAATTCCTGCCCAGGAAGTAGTGCCTATAATTCTTTAAGGCGAATATTACCACTATGAACTTTAAATCAAGCGGGGGATAATACTTCTCACGAAGTTTTAAAAGTGTGAGACACATGAACAATGAGTCCATGCTCCCATATTAATACTTCCCATTCCTGGCAAAGACTAGTTCGTTAAACCCACTCTTGATCATAACAACACGAGTGCAGGAGAAAAAGTCAGCTCATACTTAAACTCCTCCAAAAACTAGGTTACCGACGTAACACTCTATCTAAGAAAGGCCTCATCTCCTTTGTCCCAACATCCCGAACCTCTCGAGATCCTTTACTTCTCGTTCTAGGGATCGAATCCTACCTAGAGTTAACCCACAAACCTATTGTGGTCAACTCCCAACCACCTTCCTAAAATAACGTCGCATGCCCTAAGGGCCTAGCGTCCTAAGAATCCTAAAGACGATCTACATTCTATCTAATCTAGTCGTATAAGTATAATACTAAATATATCCCTAGTGTCCAAGACCTTTCCCGACTTCTGACATTCGCTCGGTTTCATGCGTGGGACGTCTCGCCGAAGCGAAATCCCAACAAGGAACCCTCCCATTACACTACTATCTCGCATTGTCGGTCGTCGAGAAGTAACGATCGAAGACACATAATCGGGAACAATGAAATCCTAACTCGTAACTCTACTAATGCATATATACTTCTACGTCCTACCATAATAATCGATTGAGGCATTTACTTTCAGTAAAATGCCATAAATACCTTATCCCAACATACACATATACCTCTATATAAATGGCCTTCTCATTAAGGCATAACCATAAGTCTCTATCGGACTTTCATAATCTTAGTCTTCCCCACATCGATCAGAGGAAAACTATCATAGTGCTCATATATCGCACATCAACCTAGCCCTTAATCACTCATATACGTGATTCTTGGCTAAACCTTCCAACCCAGCATCTCTACCAACAGAAAAAGAAAAGAAAGGACAGAAAAGAAAAGAAAATGCACATCTCTCCACTCCCATAATCGTTAAGGTTCATGCGTGGAGCGTCTCGCCGAAGCGAAATCCAAACAAGGAACCCCTCCACACAATCCCCTTAACTAGCCTGTCGTGGAGACAAGGCACATCATACACAAGCAAAGCAAATAAATAATAAAACAAAACAAACAAAGCAAACAAAGCAAAACAAAATAAAGAATAAAAACTATCTCTATACCGTAAACCACCTCTATAAAGTCTCGACCTGTATCCAGGGGAGATATTATAGAACAACTAGTCCTTCTTCTAGAACTAGAAATAGGATAGCCTAGCAATTTATTCGCTTGCTATCACACCCACCAATCTAAGGATATCTCTACTCATATAATACATATAATACAAGTAGCACATACCACACATATCACCACTCGCCCCATAACGAGTGAAAGGAAAATACAGAACTTCCCTATCCTAGAAGTCATATAAATATACTTACTATATATAAAAAATATACACCGATATTATCACAAGCTCGATATACACACCCGAATCTAGGATTAATACCACACTTCTCCATCTTATCTTAAGGAATGCACTTCTCCTACCTAAGTTGGAAAGTCCCACCAACATACTAGCCAACCTCCTTGGCCTCTACCAATGGTTCCAAGACACGGCATTCTAGTCTTATCCGAACCAAACTACTTCCATCAATGTCCCAACTAGGCCACTGAATCTCGCCCTTGTTCTACAATCGAAAAGATCAGAACGCATAGTTCCCTTAACTTCTTCAGCAAAGAAAACATCCTACCAGCCTCCCCGACCTTAGCTCCACGAGTCTTCCCTGGGTGGATGTCCACCAATGGGGTCTCATGAACACTACTTCTCTAGAAGTGTTACCAACACTTACTTACAAACCTATCATTTCCAATGAGAGGCCCTCTCAATTGGCAAAACATTTTGTCCCTCCATAAAGAGGGAACTACAATTCCTACCACTTCAACCTTACTCCAATGGGTGAAAGGTTCTCTTCAAACCCTCACACCTGGGCACTTCTATACACATCGCTTAGGCCAAAACTCTTGGAACTCACATTCTCACCGAACGAGGTTACACTTCCTCTATCCAATCGAACTTCAACATGTGGTCCTTGTCAAGGACCTCTCCACTCCGAATTGACATTGCTTGGAATCTCAAGCATAGTACCACTCTCTACCGCAGCGGTACTTGGGAAAACTATTTCCACTGTACTTAGTAGTCATGGCAGCAATACAGAATAATGCTACAAAGGAAGAGACCTCTAAAGCGGCCCTCATCCCCGACTACAGCCTACAGTTCTTAGTAATCCCGCCTCATAACGCCTTCACAACGGCCTTCCTCAACGCCCTTCATCTAACGACTTACAAGTCTCACACGAACGCATAGAAGATCTTCGGGGTTCTCACAACATAGCAGGAGAAAGGAATCTCTCAAGAGAATTCAATAACCTTATTCCTAAGGCTCTACATCAAACAGAGAGAAACGCAGAAGACGTAGAACGTTCGCACAGATTCCTAAGGACTCTAGAACCTAATGCTTTGATACCACGTGTGATAACCCGCCTACTAAAATAATAGGTGGCCAGCCCAATACTCTAATAATCACAGGAATCGTAGGTGGTCCATTCTCAGCATCACTGTCGATTAAAATAATAGTATGAGATAACCACCAATCATTTTAGAAAACGGACTATCAAATTAAAAATTTAGAAAGTAAAAGAAAAACACTTAGACAATCCCATTTGCGAAAACGGTGGATACCAAAAATCAATGGATGAAGAATGACAATATAATAAATATCACCGAATAAGCTGTCGGTGAACAGACGAATAAAAATAATACATCGAGTATTTCAATTCACTATTTACAATATAATGAATGAGTGCAATACCTTGGGCAAAACACGCCCGAATAAATATACTGAACATAACTAGAATACAATAGAAAGAACCGTCTAATACAAGTAACCTACAACATCCGCAATACGATGTAGCTCCATGACAACTGGAATGGAAATGTAAACACGGGTGTCCATGCAGTGGATCACCTGTAACGGCAAAGAATATGCAGAAACAAAGAAATATAGATACGGGTCAGGGCCCGATTTGATATGATTACCATGTGACTAAAATGCATGACAGTTAAGTGCGTAATTCTCTCGCAGATAATAGTAATATTTCTCACCTTTCAATCTAGCAGCAACCTAGCGCAATATTATGAGATGTTCTAGTTAACCCTAATTACTAAGGGCTAACTTCTCCCCAGTCTCAACATTATGCCCTATTCGTGCGTGGGGTGTCTCGCAAAGTGAAATCCAAACAAGGAACCCCCCCGATACACTACTATTTAGGCAAGGTTGATCATCGAGATCCATTAGATCCTTAGCACAAAATAATTAATAAATGTATGTGTGTGCATAAGTGTGGGAGGTCACATCTACAGCTACTCAAGGAATATAAAAATGAACCCATCCATCATATAATGGCACAATTCTTAATTCATCTTTAGGAACACATATAAATGGTACAACATTTTATCAAACGTTTACCAAATTACTTTCATCATATACTATTTCATTTCGAAATTCTATTCCTTATCAGGAAATATAATCATAGTTTTTATGCTCTTTGTGGCATTTTATCTCAATGATACACTTTGTAAAAATCTCTTCCTTATCAAGAATATAATCATCATTATATGCTCTTTATGGCATTTCATCGTGCTCTTTATGGCACTTTCTCATGCTCTTTATGGCACCATCACACATCAAGTCCAACTTGATTTAGAATAGTTATAATCATATATATATATAACGATTCTAAGACCGCCCGTCCGGGTTTCCCCACTTTGCGCGCCCCTAAATGGCTATCATCTTCCAGGGCCTATCATCAAGACAACCTGGGATCCTATCGAAACGTCAGGAAGCGACCATGTGCCTGCGGGATAGTCAAGACCACACCCGGAATCTCCTAACCATCGCAGAAAAATGTACAATCACAAGCGCTCACATGGCCTAGGGACTATATCCACCCTGCGTTAATTTGTCAGGGGGCTTCACCACAACGCGCGAACTTCCCTCAAGATAGCGATTTAGAGATGTGTGTATCCATAAATTAACATTTGTGAAAAACATTACTTTTCCATTTTGAAAACATCATATTTTACATTCTCAAAATCATTTGTACTTATTTATTAGTACCACATTTTATCTTTATGCAATTCTCATTCTTAATGTCATATTTTATTAATGACCTTAGACCCAAAGTGCCACTAACCTCAAAATAGCCTCCAAGAGTTCACATTATTTCTTAAACCCTCAAAGTGAGTCTCCATAATGGAGTGTCTCCCAAAAGCTCAACATTAATATTTTAACTTCCAATTTTACTTTAGGTTAACCTTTTATATCATTCGGACATTAACCTATACAACTAGCCCTCGGGTAAACCCAAATATCCACTCTTAGCCTAGGACATTAGTATACCCAATACAACCCTCTAAGACGCCCCATTACTTCCCAAAGGAAGGTTACTAAACCTTGGGCTTAAAAGAAAAAGGATAAAAACTGAATTAGAAAAATATCCTAAAAATGCAGAAATTCCGAATCGATTCGCCCTGGACGAATCGATTTGGTCCCATAGCGAATCGATTAAGTAAGTCCGAATCGATTCGGTCAAGAAGACCTGGCATTCTGCATAACCCCAAATCGATTTGAAGGGTTCGAATCGATTCGGTCAACCCAGACCTGACACTTTCCCCCTTACCGAATCGATTCGCTAGGGCCGAATCGATTCGGTTCTGCAGAATTTCAAAGTTTAAGCTACGGGTTGTTTGAACCCTAAAGCCCCAAAACCCTCAAACCCTTGATTCTTCCCAACATCAACAACAACAATTCAACCCAATTCATTTCTACACCATTTCTAACTACAAATTTGTCCTCAAATCAAATTAAAACTAAGAATTAAGGGTTTAATCATCAAAATCAACAAAAACCAATATATGGTTTAAATCTCCAAAACTTAACTAAACATGCAATTTATCACATTAAATCAACATCTAGCAAGTAAGAAACTTGCCTCGAGGTTCGTAGTCTCGGAACACCTCCGGTAGCGACGGAATCCGGCCCAAATCTTCCATTTTCTCTCTTTCTCCCATTTTCTCCCAACTCTCTCTTTCTCTCCTTTGGCTTCTCTCACAAAATGAAGAAATAAAAGGGGTGGGGGGACTTAAACGGGTCTTAAAACACAATTGCCCTATTTTAATTGCTAATACACCACTAAAATGACTCATAACCACTTATTTGAGTCATAACCCCTTAAAATGGCCGAATCTCAAAAATTACAATTGGGGACTTATTTCGTCTATCTCGACTATTCTAAAAACAACCGCACCCCCTATTTTGGAATTTGGGAAAGTGTGAACTATTTTTACGTTCCCATTTCATTTTATTTCATTAATTATACCCAAATTTAAATATAGGTCATAACCGTCATTTTACATATAACGATGCAATAATACAAAATATGACGCTATTTACCTTCTCATAACGGTAAATAGACAAAACATAGTAAATATTATCCCTAAGTCTCACGGGAAATAATATTTACTCCAACATCCCTTATTTTATAAAATTAGCCCATCAGACAAAATAGTATAAAATAGTCGCTCAAAAACCTGGGTTGTTACAACAATGTTACTTTTGGCGATGAATCAAAAGTGCTGGTGAAAGGAAAAGGTAAGATATTGATTCGTATGAAAAATGGAAAGCACCAATTTTTTTCAAATGTCTACTATGTGCCAAATATGAAAACAAATATCTTGAGTCTGGGGCAACTCTTAGAGAATGGTTATGATAAACACATGAAAGATCATAGTCTTTCTTTAAGAGACCAAAGAATGAATTTAATTGCTAAAGTACCTATGGCAAGAAATCGAATGTTTTTGCTAAACATTCAAAGTGAAGGTGCAATGTGTTTAAATGCATGCTTTAAAGACATGTCTTGGCTTTGGCACTTAATGTTTGGGCATCTAAATTTTGGTGGCTTAAAATTGTTGCATAACAAAAGAATGGTTAATGGGTTGCCTTCCATTAATCATCCAGATCAATTGTGTGAAGGATGCTTACTTGGAAAACATTCTAGAATGAGTTTTCCAAAGGAGTCAATTACAAAAGCAAAGAAGCCCCTAGAACTCATTCATACCGATGTGTGTGGCCTTATTACTCCTTGTTCTTTTGGCGAAAATAGATACTTTCTTCTTTTCATTGATGATTTTAGTAGAAAGACATGGGTTTATTTCTTAAAAGAAAAATCAGAAGTATTTTGTTCTTTTAAGAAATTTAAAGCACTTGTGTAAAAAGAAAGTGGTTATGAAATAAAATATATGCGATCCGATAGAGGAAGCGAATTCACTTCTAAAAATTTTGAAAAGTTTTGTGAAGAAAATGGGATACGCCGTCCTTTAACGGTTGCATACTCACCTTAACAAAATGGAGTTGCTGAAAGAAAAAATAGATCCATTTTAAATATGACTCGAAGCATGTTGAAAAGTAAAAGAATGCCAAAAGAATTTTGGGCCGAAGCTGTGGATTGTGCCGTTTATCTGTCAAATAGAAGCCCCACTAGAAGTGTGTGGAATAAAACTCCACAAGAAGCATGGAGCGGGAGAAAACCCGGAATTTCTCATTTGAGAGTATTTCGGAGCATTGCATATGCTCATGTGTCGGATCAAAAGCGGATAAAGCTTGATGACAAGAGTGAAAAATACGTATTTATTGGCTACGATTCACGCTCCAAAGGCTACAAGTTATACAATCCAATCAGTGGAAAAGTCATCACGAGTAGAGATGTCAAATTTGATGAAGAAGGCTTGTGGAACTGGGATGCCCAGAGGAAAACTATGACTTTCTTCCTTTATTAGAAGAAGAAGATGAAGATAGCAGCAATGGAGATGTAGAAGAGACTGTTATGCCACCTCCATCACCACCATCATCCACTCATGGAGATCCATCATCATCATCATCAAGTCAAAGTTCACATGAAAGTTCCCCACGGTTGAGAAGCTTGGATGAAATATAGGAGGTAACAGAAAATCAAAATGATATAACTTGCTTTTCTCTTTTTGTCGATTGTGAACCTATAAGTTTTAAAGAGGCCATACAAAGCAAGATATGGAAGGATGCAATGGATGATGAGATACAAGCAATTGAGAAGAATGACACATGGGAGTTGACAAGTGTTCCCAAAGGGCACAAAGCTATTGGAGTCAAATGGGTGTATAAAGCCAAGAAGAATGCTAAAGGAGAAGTGGAGCGGTACAAAGCAAGACTAGTTTCCAAAGGATTCAAGCAACGGTATGAAATTGACTATAAAGAGGCATTTTCTCCAGTTGCTCGTCTTGAAAATATAAGATTAATTATCTCTTTAGCAGCTCAAAATTGATGGAAAATCCATCAAATGGATGTGAAGTTTGCTTTCTTAAATGGCCATCTTGAAGAAGAAGTATATGTAGAGCAACCCATGGGGTATGTTGTGAAAGGAAACGAAGCTAAGGTGTTAAAATTGAATAAGGCATTATACGGCCTAAAACAAGCACCAAGGGCATAGAATAGTAGATAATGATGCTGAAATCTAGCACCACCGGATAAGTGATGATGAGCTCAAACAATGGCAGCCATGACAACCATAGAGATGTAAGTGTATAAGTGTGTAGAAGGAGATGAGTATAAGCGGAATAAGACAATGATGTATAGTGGTTCAACCAATTTGGCCTACATCCATTGTGAGTGTGTAATTCACTAAGTATGGGCACTAATGGCCTTGGATACAATGCACATAAGCTCACTTTCTCTCTCTACTGTGTGTACAAACAGAATTTTAGCTAGGGTTCCAATTATCAAATTGATCCCCCTGTAGGGTTATAGGTGACAAGTATATATAGGTCTTGGGGGTGTAATGTACCCCCTAAGTATGCATGGTGCATGTGAATGATGATCTAGCCAATCCCCTGTTGACACCTATAGATGCCAAATGATGACATAATATTCCCTCACGTGAGGGTGTGATTTTGTTATAACGGTCTCCCATGTGCCATGTGAGCCTCACGCGTACTGTTCCACGCGTCTCCCAAACCACGCGCTATGATGATGTCACTTTCGGCCTTTGATATGAGGCCGAGGGCAAAGTTCCTTTCGATAACGAGTCTGGCCTAATTTGGGCCTCGTACTGTCGTACCCTCGGAGGGTCGTCCGGAGCCTGATGAAGGGTCGGCCCCCTGAGGGGTCGTCTGGAGCCTGATGAAGGGTCGGCCCCCTGAGGGGTCGTTCGAAGCCTGATGAAGGGTCGGCCTCCTGAGGGGTCGTCCGAAGCCTGATGAAGGGTCGGCCCCCTGAGGGGTCGTCCGGAGCCTGATTAAAGGTCGCCCTCCTGAGGGGTCGTTCGGCGCCTGATGAAGGGTCGGCCCCCTGAGGGGTCGTCCGGAGCCTGATGAAGGGTTGCCCTCCTAAGGGGTCGTCCGGAGCCTGATGAAGGGCCGACCCCCTAAGGGGTGGTCCGGAGCCTGATGAAGGGTCGGCCCCTGAGGGGTCGTCTGGGCCTGATGAGGTGTAGGGCGCCCTCTGTATGGCCGAGGGTATATACGGGTGTGTTAGTAGAATTAATCAATATCTTCATAAAAATGGTTTCAAAAGATGCCTTTATGAGCATGCCCTATACAAAAAGGTGAATGGAAATAAATATATTTTAATTGTTTGCTTGCATGTGGACGATTTAATCTTCACAGAAAATGATGCAAAGATGATCGAGGAGTTTAAGAAGGTGATGACAAGAGAATTCGAGATGACCGATATTGGGCTCATGTCCTACTATCTTGGCATAGAAGTAAAGCATGAGAAAGAAGGAATATTTATTTCTCAAGAAAGCTATGCAAAGGAAATTCTCAAGAAATTCATGATGAATGAATGTCAGCCCGTAAGCACTCGTGTGGAATATGAAACCAAGTTGTCAAAGCATGAAGAAGGAGAAACAATGGATCCAACTTATTTTCAGAGCCTCGTTGGAAGCTTGCGATACTTAACATGCATAAGGTCCGATATCCTCTTTGAAGTTGGACTTATCAGTCATTATATGGAAACTCCAACAACAACACACTTGATGGATGAAAGAAGGATCCTTCGCGATGTCAAAGGTATGATTGACTATGGATTATTTTATTCAGTCTCTAACAGTTTCAAGCTTGTTGGCTACAGTGATAGTGACTGGGGAGGAGACTTAGATGACCGAAAAAGCACAAGTGGGTTCGTGTTCTACATGGGAGACGTTGCATTCACATGGAGTTCAAATAAGTAACCTGTTGTCACTCTTTCCACTTGTGAAGCTGAATACGTCGCCACAACAAATTGTGTGTGTCATGCAATTTGGTTGAAGAATTTATTGAAAGATCTTAACATACCTAAAGATACGGTTGAGGTATGCGTCGATAACAAATCGGTGATTGCATTAGCAAAGAATCCAATTTTTCATGACTGAAGCAAGCACATCGACACAAGGTATCACTACCTTCGTGAATGTGTAGAAAAGAAGGAGGTACAATTCAAGTATGTAAAGTCTCATGATCAAGTTGCCGACATCTTTACCAAGCAACTCAAGCATGAAGTTTTCCACAAGCTACGAAGACTACTTGGAGTTGCAAAACCAAGTTTAAGAGGGGGCGTTGAAAATTAAACTTGTTTTGGAATTAAAATAATTCGGCTTTATTAGTTTGTATTTTTGGGTTAATGTTTGGGTTATCTAATTAGTTAGTATTGGGCCTCCATAAAATTAGATCCATTAAGAGTGATATTTTCCAAGAACATTCTAGATCCCTCTTGTGTATTTTGGAGAGTGTAAGAAATAGTAGATTAGTGGAGATAGATGTAGAAAGTTATAGAGATTCAATCTTAACCCTTGATGTAAATTGAATCTCCACCATTCATTTGATTTGGAGGATAGTATAAATAGGGGTGATGTCTCCACATTTTGAATCAAGAAAAATTTAGTGAGTTCTAATAAAAGAGTTCCTTTCACCAAATAGTTCTCCACTCCTTTTTTCATATATTTTGCTCCCTCTCCTAAATATCTAAAAACCTCTTCCAACAATTTATGTTTCTTTAGAATTTCAATTGGCATGTATTTTTGACAACATGACTTGGCATGCATGATTTGAGATTTATTATTTGGCATGTATTTTAGGAGTTGTGTTGAGTTATAGACCCTTATCTCTCACTTCATCAGGTTTTAATACATATTAATAAGATATTTATTGGAACACTTTCATACCGTATCCTTATATTTTGTCATATGTCTCTTTTGTTCCTTTCACGATTTTCATTATTTTAACATCTTGTATAATTTACTAATTAGACTTGATCCAATTGAGTATTAAAATATATGGGGTGTCATAGTTTGTATCTAAGCATGGTCTTAGGCTCCGAGGTTTATATGTTCTCTTAGAAATTTGTGTAATGTTTTTTAATATGTTCCTTTCTTTGTACTATTATCTATGATTCGTTACTAATAGGGTTTATATCTTGAATTTGAGATGTCGCACAGGAGGAGAGAACGACATGTGAGAGAACCTACGGGATATTCTTCCCCCTCATCATCGGCACCTCATACATGGGTTATGCTCAACATTCCAGCACCCAATGCATAAAGGGAAGTACCTTTTTGGGCCCTAATAGCATTCTGAGTAAATTATATAGGTAGTTCAGGAAGGTTTGGTGATAGGTAGGTAGGAGATACCGCCCATAGTACCTTATCCAACAACACCAGTCACCATGGGATGTGAGAAGGTTTGGGGAGCCTTCATAAAGAATAAACCACCCATATTATTAGGCTTTATCGCTCCTATACTGGCATTAGACTGCATCGAGGTGAAAAAGTAGGTTTTGGACACATTTATATTGATTTGGGATGCTCTCCAGTGGTGAGAGAGTGTAAAGTTAGCTCATGATGGAGAGAGATTTCCTTATGAGAAGTTTAAGGAATGGTTTGATGCCAAGTATTTCCCGTAATCAGTTTGGGACTAGAAGAAGCCCGATCTTCTTCTCCTTCAGCAGGGATCCGACATAGTGGTAAAGTATTAGCAAGAGTTCACTAGTTTTTTATAACTTGATAAGGAATCTTATGAAGGGGATAGCATATTCCATCAGGGAGGTTATTATGGGGTATCAGACCATTACCACTTATTCTTAAGTGGTGGATGCCACACTAATGCATTATCAGTATGGGAAGGAGAACACGAGGACGCTAGAGACAATGGGAAATAATCTTAGTACCAATGTAGAGTCAAGTTCTGGAGGTGAGAGACATGGAGTGAAGGGCTCACAAGGCTAAGGTCAGTTAGGTGTTTTTGACCTGGGTGGGAGATGTAACAGTAGCAGTCCTAGCAATAACACCCACAATAATATAGATAATATGGGGAGTTTTTATATCCATTTAGGGGTTTATGTTTTCGATGCAGAGGTAGGGGACATAAATTCAAGCTTTTATTGAGTGTTGAGACTTTGGGGCAGCAAACACATGGCCAGGGTCAATAATAGGGGTAGGGCCACCAGGTCCAGCTGGGCGTCAGGCCCTAGGGGAAGCAATAGTAGATATATTTCCTTCAATAACTTCCAACATCGAGGCCACAACTGATAAGGATACTTCTCACACCCCAAGTCGCATAATAGTAGTCCTAACTTTAGTATGGAAGGGTGTATTAGATTGCGCATCCCCAACAAGAGGTTTAGGGACATGGCAGGCGATAAATTGTACATTTTATGTTTCCAAAACCTTAGCGAGAGTTTTGTTGGACATCGACAACACACTCTCCTTATCACATAGTTTTGTGAAGATTTTTTATTTATTGTCTAGAAATTGCGATATGGATTTATCGATACGTACTCCGTTAGGGGTATCTACTCGCATTTTGGATACTTGTGACTATGTGAAGATAGACATTGGTAGATTGCACAATGTGGCATATGTTTTGGTTTTGGATACCCATTTGTATGATTTGATCTTGGGTATGGATTTGTTAGTTAGGTATGGAGTTGACATAGATCGTAGGGGTAGGGCTATACTTTTCACGACACAAGAGCAAGTGATGTATATTGCAATTATGCTTAGGCTGGAGGGAGGTGTCACGACACACTTTTATTTTATTGATGACAAGACTACCATTCCATTAGACTCAATACTGATTGTCCAGGATTTATCCAACTTATTTAAGGAGGTGCCAGGTTTACTGCCAACCCGAGAGATTAATTTTGTGAATGACTTGTCTATGAACACTGAGTCGATTGCCAAGGCACCGTATCATATGGATATTTTGGAGATTAGGGAGTTAAGAGAGAAAATTAAGAAGTTGTTGAAAAAATGATTCATTCAATGTTGCACATCACCACGGGGGAGCTCCAGTTCTCTTTGCGAAAAGACAAAATGGTTCGCTATAGTTGTGTGTTGACTACCATGAGTTGAACATGGTGATGATGAGGAACAAACACCCTTTTCCAAGGATCAATGATTTTTTTGATCACTTAAACCATGCTTCATTCTTCTTAGAGATATATATTTAACCGGGTTATAATCAGTAAAGGTTATGGAAGGAGGATATGACGAAGATTACCTTTTTGATTCGTTAAGGTTCCTATGAGTTTAGAGTCATGTTATTTGGGTTCACCAATGTCCCTTCCAATTTTATGGATTTGATGAATCAAGTGTTTTGGCTACTTAGATCGATTTATTATTATCTCCATTAATGAAATATTTATTTATTCGTGGATCGAGGATGATCATGTCGAGTATTTACAAATTTTGCTTCCATATCCTCAGGTGTCGTGACACTCTCCACCACGATAGCATATCTTTAGTTAACTTAAAAGTAACTAACATTTGTTTCTTACCATCCTTATATTCCACCATCCTCAAATGCCTCAATATATCATGTCTCCATTAGTGATCAATAGTTGGGTTAGATCCCCTTGCAAATGCGAGAGGATTTCCTTTGTTGAAATTAGCCCTCGCCTGACCCCATGTTGATGTGGGTATAACTTACCGTTACAACTCGTGGGCTCCCTAAATCTACCTACCAACCTTGATACCTGAAGGAGTGGCCTCACAAATAATAGCCGCTAACTCCTCAAATCTTAAAAAGCACTACCCCTGCTAGCCTAAATGAAAGGACTAAAAACTGAACCATATCTATTATCTCCAGATCTCCGAGGTTGACCATCTAAAAAAAAAGGAACAAACATCATCTACTAGAAAGCCAAAAGAGTACAAATCAATAAATTCGTTCAAAGATAGGCAATGCAAAAGCTATAATGGGCTCAAAACCCTCAGGACCTAATACCATGCTCTGATACTAACTACAACAACATGCATATTTTTCTATTGAAGTTGATGAGGTCCCAATACCAAACTATGCAAGTCGTTAAAATTAAATTCCATTCTTAGGATGTGATAGAAATATGAGACCTTTAAATCTTTTTCCACAAGATAATAATCAAGATAATATATCGAACATAAATCATTCACCATAGTAAAATCCATCACCATGATAAACTTTAATAATAAATCTTAACTCTAACAATAATAAAGCTAACTACATAAAAATCTTTCCAATTGAAAAATCATAAACAAATGTGGAGTCGAATGACCCAGGAAATCCATAATATTTGTCTTATAATAAAAATAAATAGAAAGGAAACTAAAATAATGAAATAAAGTAAGTTTACAACTACAAGTCTGCTAAACTCCAAATACTAAGCATCTACCCAGCAACCTAACCTAAAATGTTAGTCAACGGCGATGGGTGAGGTCCTACCGCAAGAATACTAATTACACTTGTCAAATAGGATTCGTGAATCCATTCATAAGCATTGTAAGAGATAAATATCACAATAAAGGATTTTAGTTGACTAAGCAATAATAATGACGATGTGAGTAATGTAAAATTATATCGACTACCCACATAAAATAAACCATCTCACTACCCAAGTCTAATTATTTTTATTTTAACATTAATTAAATCCTATTCCTTTATCTTACTCAAGTAGATTATGTTTCTCAATATTAATCATATTATCAATGCAACACCATTACTACCAATCAACATTTCAATTGGCCTAGCACATATTTATCGTGCTTAACATCTTAACACGCCAAATCCACATCTATCATTATAGTCAAAATGTTAGTTATCCTGCACACATGACATGTCGTTATATCCAATTAACCTAGGTTCTTTAATCATCTTAAAGGTCATTCCACATTAAACACTGCACATACTCGTGATGCCAATATAAATCGTCAAAGTATCCAAGACAATATGGGTCACAAAATTATCGTAATGGCTATCCTACCCATACTCACACATATAGTGACGCACAACACAAATTGTCAACATAGCCAAGACAACATGGGTCACACTATCATTGCAATGGTCAGCCTACCCACACCCACACATAAAATGATGCACATCAACCCGTCTCTAACCAGTTTGTTATCTAAAGTATTAATTATCTTTTCTTTACCATGTTTTAATTATCACACTAGCCCTCATTTGTAACCCGGACATCAAAACTATAATCCATTCCTAGTCACATACCTAGAGATCACCAAACCACAAGTATCACCTTATTCCTAACCAATGAAGAATGCCTAAAACATAATTATCACATAATCTCATGTTTAGAATAAACTAACATAATGGTGTACTACCTAGTCCCATACCTAAACAATATCCAAACCTCCTTAGCCCCATACCTAAAAAATATCCTAACCTCCTTAGTCCCATACCTAAAAAGCATCACAACAATTAGTATGTGTATTCTCTAGTTCCATACCTAGAAAGTAACATACTAATCCGAGGGTGAAAGTATAATTACTTACATAAATCCCATCGTTCCAATGGTGTCAATTTATTAACACAAATAATTTCTACTTTAATTATGTTTTTAATCCAATGTACAAGTATTTATATTGTAATTATCCAAATTTAATTCCATATGCATTAGATTAATTATTTCGTGTGATAATAGAGTTCTACAAAATATCCAAACAAGTTGTTCAAATCTAATATTTCGATACGAGTGATATTTAATCAAAATAAATCATAAACTGGTTCAAACATGCGTACTAACCAATTTCAGCAATAAATTAATAAATTCTACATCATATAAATCGTCTACGTGATTTTACAAATCAAAAGATATCATCGAATTATACATTTTATATAACATTCGATTTGTACAAACAACCCAAAAGGACAAAGGTACAACTCTCTAAGCATGCATTATTTTGAGTATTGAAATCAATTTCAAAATTTTTAAAAAGAAAATTTATAATTAGGTTATTACTTTCCCTAATTATGTTTCTAATCATATTAAGAAAATGCGGGTATTTAAGGTTTAGGAAACATTTAAATTGAATAATACTTAAGGAAACAATAGTCATATTCTTGACCGAGAAATAGTTATTCAAATATTTTATGTACTTGATTGTGTTCGTCTCGCGAAAATAAGCAATTGTTGTTCTTTGGCCTTCTTTAAATATGTGATTTAGGCCTCCTAAATTAAAGTTAAAATCTTCTTTAATGGGAGTTCAAGGTTAAAACTTAAGGGATGTAAGTGTCTGTCTTTGATTTTGAAAGAAGAAGGTTTAAAAATCAAATGGGTGCGTGCATTTTTACTTTTGGAAGAGTCAAAACCAGTCACCTTTTTAAAAAAAAGTCAAAAAGTTTCCAAAGTATTTGAGAAACCTATGCTAGAATTAACACTCGTAAAGAATAAAAAAAATAAAGCGAAAAAGGTTTAGCCGCTATTTTCTTCCTAATTTCCACTCGCATAGGACAAACCAAAAGGAAAAGAAAGAGGAAATAAACAAAAAATAAATAAAAAAACTCTCAGCCCTAATAATATGGGATCCGCCAATGCAAATGAAAGGAAAAAGTGAGATGACTCAATGCCCTTCTCTCTTTCTCTCTCATAATGTTTTCTTAAAATATATATTTTTAAGTATCCTACCTATAATTCCTTTCTTAATACTTATTTACTTAGGAAGCCAGTATTAAAATGCCTAATTAAAGCCAAACTCCAAAACAAGTTCATGCATTCATTTTCAAATATAAACTTGGAGTCCAAGAAAATTATAAATTTGATCAAATAAATATTTAGTTTAAAACTAAATTACTCAAACACCAATAAATTAAATAAATGTACAAAAATTCCTCTAAGTCCTAAAAATTTCACTGAATTCCAATTGAATAAAATACTTTTAATTAAATAAAATTCTAAAAAACATTATTTATAATTAATTACTCAATTTAATTAATTAATTCACTCATAAAAATTTGGGGTATTACATCAGTATGCACGTTTGTATGTGGTAGAGATTGTTTAGCTATATGGGATACCTTTATCGATCATCTCCAATAGGGATTTGACTTTTATATCTCGATTTTTGGGAAGTTTCCAGGAGGTTATGGGAACTAGATTGCACTTGAGTACGTCTTCCCATACTCATACAAATGGGCATACACAGAGGGTGAATTAGATTTAAAGGACATGCTTTGATCGTGCGTGTTATATTTTGGGGATAATTAGGAGGTGGACTAAGCTTTGGTTGAGTTCATTTACGATAAAAGTTATTAGAATTTGATCATCATGGCACTGTATAAGGGATTGCATGGGTAGCCATGTAGATCACCAGTGTGTTGGTTGGACTCGGGGAAGAGTAGGTTGTTAGGACATGAGTTTGTTCATGAGATAAAAAAGAAGATGAAAAAAGATTTATGCGAACTTATAAGTGAAGGACGCCGAATTTTAGTTGGGAGATCAGGAATTTATAAAGGTGTCACCCATGGAGGGGTGATGTATTTTAGGAATAAGGGGAAGTTGGACCCAAGGTATATTAGGTCGTTTATGATATGGAGCATGAAGGGATGCTTGTGTGTCATCTAATACTTCCAAAATATTTGCATAGGGTACACAATGTGTTCCATGTATCCATACTTCGTCAGTTCTTGCATGGTCCAGTTTCTTATCAACACATTGATTTAGGGGATATTCAGTCAGAGGTGGATACTTTGTGTAATGAGGAACCAACACATATTTTATACCATAGGGTTTGGATACTAAGGTCTAAGGAGACACCTTTACTTCAAGTCCATTGGTGTCATCATAATGAAGACGAGTCCACTTGGGAGTGAAAGGATACAATGCGATAGCAATATTCACAATTATACTGAGGCAAGTATGAGTTTTACTTTTATGAATTACAAGAACATAATTCTTTTCGTTAAATGGGGAGAATGTAATACCTAGTATTTTTAATTAATAATTAATTATGAGTGATTTAATATATTAAGAAGAAGCTCGAATTTATTATATTTTTAATAACGATAAATTTATATTATTTATGCAATAAAATGTTAAATGGATTGATATGAAAAATTGAAGAAGTTAATATAAGTAAATTTGGAATTTTTAAAGCACATTTGATTAATTAATAAATTTTTGAATAAAAGAGGAATTATGTAAAAGTTTAGGTATAATACGGTAATTATCCTAAGTTAATTAAGGAATTGGTCGTAAGAGGATTTTGGTTTAAGTCCAGGGGCATAGTGGTCATCAAAGAAATTTTGAAGTATCTAAAATATAAGTGGAGTTCATTTGGGATTGGGGCCACTATAGAGGACTGACAGCCACTATAGCAGGTCTAGGATATCGTTATAACAAACTCGAGTATATTTAAGGGATTCCATCCCCTTTTTGCCTTTTTATTCACGCAAAGAAGACCGGAGTATATTTAAGGGATTTCATCCCTCGTTTTCCTTTTTTATTCACACAACCTTTTGTCACTATTCTTCAAAGCTCCTAACTCACTGTTTTCTCTCCCAAATTCAACCACCATTTTAGTTCCTCGTCCAAATTAAGTTCCGATTACAAATCAAAATCTTGGGTTATTAATTCCATATTTCAAATCAATATTTAAAATAGAACTTCAAAGCATTTCCAAGGCATTCAAGGAGATTGTTAAGACTAAATTTACCTCTCACCCAAGTAATTCAAGTTTGAACTATATTTTAAGGCATGCTTCTGTCTACTCTTCTTCTATTACATATGCTTATGATAAATTTCACCTAAGCCTAAATTTAAAATTTAAAACGATTTATAATCCCATTTATTTCTAGGGTTCAATATCTATGACTGTAATTAGGTGAATCTAATTAGTGTCACGTCCTTTATATTGAAATTTAGCCTTGATTCTTGTTATAAATTGTATATAAAACCTATGTAATTGACATGTTAGGGATTTGGGCTTTTTTTGGATTTATAATGGCTGGAATATATTTTGAGATATTTAGATATAATTATATCTTAATTCATAGTTGAAAGTTGGATGCTAGGTAGAGTCATACCTTTAGCCTCATTAATAGTACTTTTGATATTAAATACTTGATTGACAAAATTTTAGTCATGGTAATGTTTAATTGTTGCCTAATTATCCATGAGAATATTTTATGATTATTTATCACATGTTATACTTTTGAAAATCTATTTGAGGCTCTTATTATAACATGTTCTTGAAATTCAGGAATGGATTACTTATATGCGGAGATTCACAAAACTTTTCATACCTTAAATGAATTAATCTATTAGATGAATTCGAAGAAGTACGTGGTAAATTTTTGTTGGATTTTTGGGTTGATGTTTGTTGAGGCTTATGTTGAATGTTTTAGGTTTAGATATGGACGTTGGACATTTTATATATTTATTCTCTCAAATTTTAATTCATCATAATGAATCATTAGCTAAATTAATTGTCTTAATGACTACTTTGTCTAAATAAAAGTGTATCAAGGAATTCCTTATTTGGATTTCATTTATATAAGATGTCTTATGCACGAAATTTAGAGATTGGTAGGAGTGACAATATGAGAACCTTTAATAAAATAAATATACCTTCACTTTAATAATTCGTTTAGTGGGTTGTTCCATGATAGCGCTAGCATCCCTTTTAGTCTCTAATGTTATGACATAGAACTTGTCTTAGTTCTATCTTTTAAAATGACCCTCGGTCTAGGGTTATTGGGTAACAGTAATGTAACGTGTGAAATAAGTTAAAATTGAAACTTGGAACATTATTAAAGAATAAATTAATTGTTGTGGATTTTTGGGTGAGTGCCGATAAGGAAAACCCTTATGTTGGCATAATTGATATGGACTCCTATTACATCATATAGTGTGGTGAAAATCTGACAATGTATAACAAGGAGGATATGGTGTCCCCTGACACTGTATACAGGTGGATACAGTTGTGTGATTATTTTGTATGGGAGTATCGCATGTTCTTGAGATATCCAGGGAGAAGGGGCGCATTTCGATTACGTTGTAACTCATTGAGAGTATAAATAATTTATGAAATTAATGATATACTTAAATGCATTGTGATCCATATTGATATATGTTGGGCTATCGTTATTGATAATATAAACTACGAATTTACCATTTGTTTATATATCTTGTTTGAGTTTTGTAGATTAATAACTTTCTAAAGTTTTCATCCATCATTATATGCGGTGACTTTAAAGTTCTAGAGTTAGTTCTCCCGCTTGCTAGTACACATTTTCCATTCCCACTCTCGAGGTTACCAATTGTATAGGACGATGTAGGTCTTTATTTAGAGAGATTATTCACTACACCCCAAATCGATAATGGTAATAGTAAGACCGTGATAAGAGCCAAAAACATGTGATAAAGGTTGTGACCAAGAAAAAAGGGGACATTAAATGGTTGTGGTAATGACCATAGACCGTGACGAAGAGGATCAAGGCCTTGGTCCATGATCACACCCACAACCAAATGGGTGCCAAAACTCCTGCCAACGTGGGTCACGACCCTGAACCGTGACCATAGGAGTGGAAAATATTAGGCTTTAAATTGATATGAATCAAGGTCACGGGATGTGACCATTTTGAAATTGTCATGGGATCTGGTCACAGTATTGGGTCGTGACCCCTGGAGTTACTATTTATTTTTTACATGTCACCACCCTGCTCATAATCCTAGACCGTGACTAGGTTTGTGATATGTAAAAAAATAAATGGTCACGTCCTAGGACCGTGACCACACACTATATATTTAAACACCCCAACCTCTTTTTTCATTTCATAATATCTTTCTGTCTCTCCTTAACCTCTACATGTTTACTCTCTCTCCTCCGACCACCACCACCACCACCATGTCTCACCTCCGTCCATCGCCTTTTTCTCTCAGGTACTCTCCCTTTCTTATTATTAAACATGGATTTGTATGTAATGTATTGGTGTGTTTGGTTGAAATGTATAATTTTTTTACATATGTGTATGAGTACTTATGCGTGTGAGACTAAAATGTGTGTGTGATAGACTGGAATGTGTGTGTATGTATGTTTGCTTAATTTTCCAATTTCGTGAGGAAATTATTTTTTTAGGGGTACGAAAAAACATTAAAAACTTACAGAAAAGGAGGAGCATTTCTTACATTTAATATAATTAATATGATGAAAATTTATTTTAAATCAAACCTTAAAAAATGGAGTTCTGCAATTCAATCTATAATGAGTTATTTTGCAGGCAATTTGTTGTAGCCCAATGTGTGTGTGTGTGAGACTGAAACATTTATCTCCAACTGAATAAATTGCATTTTATTACATGTTGTAAATAGGATTTTATTACATAACATTAATTTTTAATCATTATTTTATGTTGTTATAGTTACATAATGTATTTATATGTTGGTTTTGGAAATTTGATTAAAACATTTTGTTGTTTGGTCATTTTGATTAGATCGATGTATTTACACAATGTACTTGTGATTTATTGATTGGTATTGTTAGTATTTTTATATGTGTTATAATCTCTTATTATCTTAGCAATTTATGAAAATTTTAATGAATATAGAAGATATTATTCTCCCACAGATTTAGAGCTTTATTTCGGGATTCTAGATGTTTGGTTCTAACTATGGGTTTATAGTTGAATCATGGTACAAAAAAATTAGGGCGTTCTTATTTTCTGTGCTTATGGGAACTTCCTTATTATATATTTGAAACACAGACTTTGGTTTATTTGTCGGGGTTGTAAATAATGGTATGTAAATATATGAATTTGTGTGAGCAAAGTGTTCTTATCATTGTTTTTTATTATGTTTGTGTTGTGAGTATGAAATAGTGTGCTAGGTAGAGGGTGAGAGATATATTACACACACGCATATGTAAAACACACACACACACACACGTGTGTGTAAATGTATAACACACACACACAGACACGCACATGTATAACGAAATTACTCGCATACATATAACATACACACACACACACATGTATAACACACATACATGCAAATATGTATAGTATACACATATGAGCACATGTATAACACACACATACAAATGTATAACACGCACATGTATAACACACATACACACACATACACACACATGCGTGCACATGCTTAACAAACGCGCATATGTATAACACATACGCAAGAACATATGTATAATAAATACACACACTAAAGACACGTATAACATATACACATACGCATATACGTACACATATAACACATACATGTACATGCACATGTATTACACATAAACATATGGACACACAAACACACACACTCATATATATATATATATATATATATATATATATATATATACCACACATGTTTTCTCCTCGTTTCATATGTGCATGCAATTGGAGAACAATAACTAAAGTTCAGCTGATTATAGGTGTTTTCTTTATTGAGGTAACTTTGCTTATCTTTTGTTTTATGTAACATAGTATTATTACTGTTTGGTTGATGGTTATAACTACGTATACATGTATAACACGTATAATTCAACTTGTACATATCTTTGGTTGTCTGTTATAACTACATATAAGTATATAACATGTATAATTCAATTTGTACATATCTTTGATTGATTATTATAACATACGTGATTTCTTTTACGTAACACAAGTGAACATGTTTAACTCGCACATTTAGTGGACATATAGTAATTTTAGGATTAATTTAAATAAAACTAACTTAAGTTGAACTTGTTGATATTATGTGGGTGAATAATATATATATATATATATCTATTTAGTTGATTACTGTGGTCGTGTTCACCCCCTCCTTTAGTTGTTGTTATTTGAGTGAACACAAATTGGTGGAAGGGGTTGCACATTTTATGGACATATAGTAATTTTAGGATTAATTTAAATAATATAAACTTAATTTGAACGTGTTGATATTGATAGGGTGAACGTAAAAAGGTGGAAGGACACATAAAAATGTTAGGATTAAATAAAACAAGATAAACTTAATTTGGATCGGTTGAAAAACAATAATTAGTTAATGGTTAATTAAACTCATTACTTGTAGGACTCATATTTAACACTCATATATTTTTCTCAGGAAAAATAAGGCGCAATGATAATCATTGGCAACAAGAGAACCAATGTTTAGAATTGGACCGCACTTATACATCTTTTATTAGTTAAATACACATATAAATTTCTTAAAAGTGTCAAGATTTCATATCCACGCACTCGTTGTATGAATGAAAAATATAAGTCTTTAGAAGCCATTGAGTTACATTCACTAAGGTGGGGGATTTTTCAAGACTATAAGATATGGACATACCGTGGTGAAAAGAGTATACCTTATGTTCGAGAAGAATTATTGGTACCTAACTACGTAATGGAATCCCAGAGAGTGAAAGTGGTACATGATTAGCCAAAATATCATCCTTTAACCGACCTAATTGATGATGCTTACAGAGTCCACTACCATCAAATCCACCAACCTATGGATTCAGATAATGTGCATTATGACCAAGTCAATGAAGAAGTTGATGTTTAATTACCAGGAGATTGAGAATACATACGGTTGAAAGCCGACGCGGCTAGACCGTTATATACAAATTGCAATGAATATCACTTCATATTATATGTAATGATTGATTTCATAATTTTAAGAGTCAATTTGGTTTGTCGAGAAACAACGTAATCGAAATTCTTAAGTGGGTTAAAGACATTCTCCTAAAAGAGAACACATTACTGGATAATTATCCTAACATGAAGAAGACCTTGAAGGGTGTGGGTTTGAAGTAAAAAAATGTTCGTACATGCAGGTATGATTTCATAATATACTATAACAAGCACGAAGAGAAGGATGAGTGTCATGTATGTTGTGAGCCAATATATGTGGCTTGTGAGAATGGAAAAGACAATACTATAAAATATCACAAGTGCTTGCAAGTTCTACAATAGGTTTTGAATTTTTTTTCCCTCGGGCCACGATTACAATTATTTTTTATGATACCGGGGTAGCAGAGTTCATTACATGGAATGCTCGATGCGAGGTGGGTGGGAATCTCATGCGCCATCCGATTAATTCGCTCATCTAGAAACTTTCAAATGCACGACGCCCTTAATTTGTAAAGTAACAATGTAATGCATGTATTGCATTATCAATAAATAGGTTTAACCCTTTATGTAATTTAAGAAGTAATCAGAGTTATTGGCCAGTTCTCGTGGCGTCTTTAAGTCTCCTTCGAACACTGTGTATGAGAAAGGAGTTCACATTATTATCAATATTGTTACCTGACCTGAATGCTCTCGATGATGATATTGATATTTTCTTAGATCCATTATTTGAGGAACTTAAAGAGTTGTGGGATAAAGTCATGAGGTTGTTTGACACTCATAAAGGTGAAAAGTTCACACTCAAATCAATGGTGAAGTTGGATATCCATGACCTTCCTACTTATCGAACATTTTCCTATTGTAATATTCATTGTTATTATTGACGTCCCATATGAGCGGAGGAAACTAAAGCACTTGGCTACATCATAATGGTAAGATGAGTTATATGGGTCATTGTAAACTTTTATCGACTAGCCACCCTTTTAGGCACGACAAGTCAAACTTCTTACCTATTGGTCATGAGAATGGGACAAAACATGCTCATCTTTTAAGTTAGTAGATCGAGGAAAAGGCAAAAGCCGCGACTGCGGGGAATATTCATGTAAGCAAACACCCTTAGTTTGTAAACCTAAAGCATAAGGTTAGGGAGGATCCAAACGTCCCTAATAAAATGAAAGCATGGTCCAGACGGTCAATATTTTTTAACTTTCCAATTTGGAAAGATAATCATAAAAGCCATGTAATTGATGTGAAACACACAGAGAAGAATATTAAAGAATATTTGATAGGAACATGTCTGGGTGGATCTCAAGAAAAAGATGGAGAGCGGTCATGCCACATTCTACAGAAACTGAAAATAAAGAAGAAATTATGGTTGAAAAATGATCCTATAATAGGTAGAATTTCTATCCCCCGTGATGCTTTCACTTTGACTACTAGTGGGACAAAGATCCTCATAGACATGTTGTTCAACTTAAAGGCCCCGACTGGTTATTAGGATAATTTTCACAAGGTATTAATCTACCAAATAAATAACCTCAAACAGTGCAAGTCTCATAATTGGCATGTTATCATTCAATTAATCCCAATCTTGTTTAAGAATTCCTTCTCCGAGCACAAAGATTTCCGTTGAGCAATTAAGCAAATAATTTTGTTCTTTACCATACTCTGTGCAAAAGTGGTAAACTAAAAGCATGTTAAAGCTGCAAAATCAACTTTAGCCGGGCAATTTCTATGCTAGATAAATATTTTCCTTTATTGTTCTTCGATATCAGCATTCACTTTCTTGTGCATTTATGCGATGAGGCTTTGTTACATGGTACCATTAGGTATCGTTGGATGTAGCCTTTCAAGCGCTGAATGAAAAGGTTCAAATCTTACATTAAGAATACAGGATCTATTAGAGGGTCAATTATTTAAGAATACATAATTATGGAATCATCGCTATATGCTCAGGAGCATATGCCAGAACAAGATCTCGTGGAACCCAACGTGTTTAAGAATAAATTGCCTTTTAGGAATCCAAATGTGGTGGGACTCACTAATCTATGATATAAGAAAGAAGCTCGTTAAGTCTTTGAATCGCAAGATGAAGCTAAAGATTAGAGAGAGTAAGTAGCTATATAATTAATTGAATTATTCTTATTTGATTATATATGTTCTGTATAATATGATCTAAACTCTACAATTTACCTGTAGGAAGTACGAGAATGAAATTTCCTAAAATCAGAGGAGAAATTGCATGAAAAATGATTTTATGGAATGGGTATCAAAAGAGGTAATTTCCACCTATTATGTGTGCAGTTATTTATCTATATGTTGTAAAATAAAAACTTAATACGAATTTATTAATAAATGCAGATTCTAAAAAGAGGCGATGTCTCTTAAATCATCCTAGAAAAAGTCCCACATTTCATGCAAAAGAGTTTAAGAAATACTGCATCAACGGTTTTAATTTCGTCTCATACCCTTGTGAGGAAAAGATTTTGAAACAAAACAATGGAATTTTAATTTCCACCTTGACTACCTATGTCACTTAGAGAAGCGATAAAAATACAAAAGATGCGATGCTAAACTATTACGGGATTGTCCAACAAATCCAGAAACTCGATTATTTAGATTTCACATAAATCGTAGTCTACTGTGACTAGGTGAAGGGGGAGGACACTATGAATGCTTGTAAAGTTTATCTGATTTAAAATTGTAAGAGGGTAGTCCCCTTGAAGCCTGGGAGTATAGTAATACTAATAGAGGAGTAACCCATATAGGTATGGTAATGAGCAATAACCTAAGTACTCTTTAACAAATAAAAATGAACACAAAATATCGTATTTAAGAAACACTGATATTGAACTCACAAATCTCTCGTTTATAACTCAAATGATAATAAAGGAAACTAAAAAATAACTCATTCAAAGGGAGAGAGAAGTAAGCACCCTAGATACACCTTGGCAGGCATCCAACATACCAACAACCTCTGATATCTCTCTAGTTAGCTATTAAAACCTTCATAATAAATGACAATGGTGGGTGAGTAAAGTCTTTGGTTTTTAATAACTCCTCTTCAATGTCTTTCTCTATGGTAATAAACCCTTTATAAAGAACTCTTTTTCTCAAACGTGGTTGAGGCCAATAAATAGCCCTACACCCCTCCCAATATGTCTCATTATTCATTAATGTGAAAGACATCTCTTTCAACACTTTAAGTATCAATCATTAAATTAATAATGGATTAACACACCACACGTCATAATCATTAAATGCCAGGAAATACCTTTTGCCTATACACTGTGTGTCAGAGGAATGTCACAACAGATGTGGCTCACCAAACCGTCTGATAACCCAAATACCACAGGGGTTTACTTAAGTTCGTATTGGACAACGGGTAGGTGTCTAGTGATGCCACCTAAATTAGATATGACATTTGGTAGAGGGATATTTGGATCAAAGCTCATTATACGATGGAACTCAAGGTTACTCTACACAAGCTTCCACGGTGAAAGATCTCTCTGTGTTTTACCAGTTGTATCTAAGTAGGTCAAGACAAGAATTAACTATACCTCTTTTCTCATTCCTCCATACTAAGTCCCTCTGAAGTTCCCACGGCGAGGACATTCAAAAGATCATGTGAGATCCCCTAAGCCCTTCCAGGGCTAATCTCTTCTGAGTACCATTTTACCTCACATTTAATATTACAATCGTGACAACATTGCAATCAATGTAATTAAAAAGATACAATGTGACTAAGTAAGAACGGAAGATAAAAGGGAGATCTTCTCAATAAGTTTCTATGCTAAGATGCATCACTGAGCTGCCTTGTTGAGCTACCTCTCTACCTTCATACTTCTTCCTTATCTTTAGTCTCTTCTGTTAATTTGGGGGGGGGGGGGGGGCGCTCTCTAACTCAGAGATTACCTTCAAGCCTCCCTTCATGTAGAGATTTGTTGTGAGAACATGAAATGTCTGCACTAAAAAACTTTTCAATTTGACTGGCCATTTTCTTTTTCGAGCAAAAAACTCTTCCTTATACACCTTCATTGCAACTAATGCCTCTATTTTAGTTAGAAAAAAGTTAAATCCTCCCTGATGTACCTTAACCAAAGCTCTGCAATATCTGGGCTTATGGCGATGGGACATTGTAACTTTTTTTTCTATTGTTAGATCCCAACCATTCTATATTCTTCATTGCCTGTTGGAATTCTTCCAAAGTTCCTGTGGATCTTGTTAGTTATTGTTCTGACTATCGAAAAAAAAAATTCTCCCCATTCTGTTTCATTTTGTTCCATCATTGAGTGAACTGGTAGTGAGGGGACAGTTTTGTTACGACTTCCCTAAGTAACATGAATTATCCTTGATGTATCTGAGTTGTGTCCGTCCCCATTTCAACTGGTTCAAAAAAGAAAAAATTATACCCAATGTACCTAAGTCAAAGTTCTCGTGAATTTTGACTTATGGCTAGGGGACATCGGGAATTTTTTGAACTGTGCAACGAGCAACCTCCTTTTCTTGGAAGGTCAAAATTCTCCCCGATGCATCTTCAACCTATTGTACTAGCGTTCGGGATTGTAACATGAGGACTTCTTTAACTGGGCATTTTTGGTTTCCAATATATTTCAAAAATTCTAGCACAAAAAATCATTACTTATTTAGAAATCAACCCTCTCTTTCCCATGCGTTATCTCATTAATTATGTGAGATTGACTTTTCATCTATCAGAGCACTCCCTGAAGCTCCACGTGTCCCTTTATAATCACTTTGCTCTTGTGGGAAACTGAAACACCCACTTGATTTCCAAGCGGCTAATACCACAACACTTAGCCATTTTTCTCTTTCACGTTTTCATTTGCCTTCATACTTACAGAGATTTTAGAGAGAGACACAGATATTCTGCCATTATTGCTCAAAGTTTTCACATGCTTTCTCCGTTATTGCTCAAGGTTTTCACCCGCTTCTTTCTCTCTTTGCCATCTTCACCCACTATTAGTTCACTATTTCCATATTACACTTTCTTCTCACGCCCTTACTTGCCTTCAAACTCTCATGGCTTCTCCATCTGATGGCCCTATTGCTCCAGTCGCCTCATCCATCGTTGCTGCGCACATCACTGCTGCTACTCCTCCTGTAGCCTTGGACACCACTCTATAATGGTGGCTCATGAGGAACATTTGCATTTTTACCGTCGTTCACCTATTTTTGGCAAAGGTGACGTATTCTCAAATGCATGTAAGACCATCGTTTTGAATGTCAAGTGTGAGTCCTTGACCCAGGGTGAGGATGATGATATTATTGTTTGGGATTTCTTCCCCCCAAAGGGGACTATGCATTTTTACCTTAAGCAAGGTGACTTCCCATGCTTCCAGATAGACTTCAAAGGGATTGGGGGATCCCCAGTCCATTTTTCTGACTAGAACAGTTATTTATAGTCCACTTATGAAAATGCTCTTGCTAAGGTTGGGCTTCATTGCGCGACCTAAATTGGTGAGTTCACTCTGTCCAAACACAGTGCTGCACTACAAGTACTTACATCACGTGGAACTTACAAGCCACACTTTCTTAGCTGGGTGGAGGGAGTTCTTTGTGACATTGGAAGATGTTTATGAATTTCTTGGGATTGAGCCCACAGGTACCTCTTCTTACTCTAATTAAGCTTTAGATGCCAAAGAGACTACTACTCAAGCATATCTAGATCAGATATCCTGAAGATGCATAGGAACTTCGAACAAGACCACTTTCACCCCTTATCAATTATTTCTTTCAAGCCCCCTCTGAAAAAGGTGGTTCTTCTAGATATGGCAAAGGAAAAGGTACACCCTTAGAGCTACCAGCTTGCATTCTTGCTATCCTCTCTTATTTTATCGTACCTGGCAATCCCAACGACCATCCCCATAGGGATCTCATCAGCATCTCCATTCAACTTGACAGGGGCTTCATGCTTCCTTTGGCAATAATGGATTTGGGGTCTCTCTCAACATGGTTAAATAGGGATCACTTAGACATGGAACGGTCCCTTGGCTTCTACAACTTGGCTAATTTTTCCGATACCATAGTTTTGCCTGGTTTCCTCTATAGCCGTTACCCAAAGATAGCTCCCATGGAAAAAACCTGTCTAGTTTATGAAGTTCTCAAGCCCCATCAGTTTTTCATTTTCATAAAAAACAAAATTAAAAAGCTATTCTTTCAGCTTTCGAAAATCCTAGTTATTTCGTCATGCATCCCTACCAAGAAGATGCTTTTGCCCAGACTTGGTCCTTCTTTACCCACAAAGATAGAAAAGTTCAAGATACCTTGAAAGACCTCATCAATTAACATCCTTCCTTTGTCATTGTGCTCCTATTAGCCCCAGGTTATCTTCCTTCGTACACCGAATAGGGATACACCTCAGAACACTACAACCCCAATCGGTGTTCTCGATAATTTGGCTTCGATTAAAGGGTTCCTTTCCCTATTTTTCAGTAATTCCATGCTAGGGCTACTTTTTCTAAGGCTTGCACGTTTTATACCACATCGGTTGCCTGCTTTGTTTATTCGATGATTGCTGGCTGAATCACCATCCCCAAGATAATAAGGAAGGGAAATGTGGCTTCTCTTTTTGCCACAAAATATTAGCCGATGTAGCTAGAAAAAGTTCATGAGTTTATCAAAAGGCCACTTATGTACCCTCCTATCCTTAGCTTTCCACCCCCTGAGTTGGGTCTCAAGGGTAACTCAATTTTGGGAGTTGAGTTTCCTCTAAGTTAAACCCCTAAATATCCTCCCACTAAGTTACCTCCTTACTTCCCTTTGGAAGTTACCACTAGATCTAGGCCCAAAAAATCCCCAGCATCAAAAACCACTACCGCTGTCGAAGGAGCCTATAGAGAAAGTAACGTTACTGCAATTGCTTCTGGCGAGGGGCCTTATCAACCCCCTTCCAAGAAATCAAGGACTTCAAAAAGGGGGACTTCCTCCAAATCTAAATCACAAGTTCCTATTGAGGTCTTTCTAATTGACTTTATTCCCCCTTCCATGTCTACAAATGTGAGTGAGGAGATACAAGCACAATGTTAAACATAACTTGAATGGGTGCAGTGTGAGTTTTAACGATACACTCTTTCATTCCTCCCCTGCAGCATTTCCCATAATACAAGTAGATCCAATTGAGGGGGACACTTCAAAAAGAAGAAGTTCTAGATTCCCCTCTGTTGTTGGTTGAAAAAGACTTTAGGTACAAAAACCCAAAAGAAATGTGCATACGAAGTGAAACCACCACCTACTGCCTCTGTTCTAGGACCTCTCCTCCTCCATATCCCCTTGAGGCCATCACCCTTTATAACAACCTTGAAATTGAGATTGGTCACACTGAAGGATCTTTCGCAGTACCTTCATCACCTTCTTCACCTATGGTTATTCCATCCCACTCTTCTATAGATAAGGGGTATATTTTCCAACACTTAACAATTTCTAACGTAGTGAGGTATATTCTCTAACACTTGTGCAAATTTATTTTCTCTATAGGATGGTGAAGTAAATACACCTTCTCCACCTATGATCCATTTCATGGGAGGATGTTTTTGGTATTTTTGAGAATCTCCTCCTCATACTCCCATGATTGGGATTACCTATTCTCCTCATTCTGCCTCTCAACATGCAGAGGAGGCTTATAGAAAATATGTTGCCTCTATGGAAACCATTAAAGCCTCCCATCAGCCATAGGAGACTCCTTTGGCTTCTTTTGGGTCATCTACATTGTCGATAGTTCCTTTAGACGTTATTCTAGTTTCTTTAATCCCTCTAAATTTAATAGCTTTTCCTTTTTTTAACTATCTTTTCTACTTGGTTGACCAGTGCTCTTAGTATTTTGTTTTCATTTCAGTCTAGTTCTAACCTAGTCAAATCTCTCACCGGGTCACTTCTTTACTGCCCTCTGATGAGGTATGCTGCTGGGGTTGCCCCTTTTTTACCCTTTATTGAGGTAAGCTCACTTCTTGTGCATTTTCTCTTCTAATGTGGTGTTTCAGGTGCCTAACACTTTGATATTATTTATAGTATTATCCAGGTCTCACTCTTTCGTCACATTTTAGGACTCTACAAGTTCTTCAGTTTATCTTTAGTTCATCTTCACACCCAGGGGTTCCTTCGACCCCTGTGGTAGTTAATACAACTAGAGTTCAAACGACTTCAGTGAAACATTCACCAACCTTAGACCTTGTGCCTTTTCTGGATGAAGATGCCTCACCCTGGGTGGAGGTCCCTATGTCTTAAGGTTTAACTGAAATGTAAAGAGATGTTAAAGCTTTTTCTGAAGTTGTTACTTCTCTAGCTATTATTGAGGTAACTACTGCCTTCTCCCACTTTTGCGTAAGTCTTATCATTATGACTTCGAGGTGACTTAATAATTAAAATACACTTGTCAAGATTTTTTGCAAACTCCACTTATAACAGTGACTTAGTAATCAAAATACACTTGTTAAGATTTTTCATAAACTCCACCTATAATAGTGACTTAACAATAAAAACACACTTGTTAAGATTTTATCTCGCGCTCCACCTATAATGGTGACTCAACAACAAAAACACACTTGTTAATATTTTTCTCAAACTCCACCAATAACGGTGACTTAACAATGAAAATACATTTGTTAAGATTTTTCTCAAAATCCACTTATAACAGTGACTTAACAATGTAAACACACTTGCAAGATTTTTCCTCAAACTCCACCTATAACGGTGACTTAATAATGAAAACACATTTGTTAAGATTTTTTTCAAACTCCACTTATAACGGTGACTTAGCAATGAAGACACACTTGTTAAGATTTTTTTCTCAAACTTATTTTTTTTCCATTTCAAGTTGCGAGGGAGACTGCTCTTGCCAAAAAGTCAACTCAGTGTGGTCCCTTACCTGATGCCTCTGCTCATTAAGGACCAGTCTCTTTGGAGGAAACTAGTCATGATCATCATGGTTCCACTATAAATCATTCATTTAATAGTGAGTCTAGTTTTAAGGTTCCTCTATCCAACATGGCTCCTTATGAGTTCTATCGTATGGTCCTTCGCCAATCTCCCCAAATCTCTGCATGTAATCGCTCCATTATTGAACAAATTGACACTCACCACCCTTAAACCTTCATTGCTGACTATCTCCATTCAAACATGTTAGTGATGAGCTATAGGCTTTAAGTACTGGAAACCTTTATTACTGAGGTTATCAATACTCAAATGTCAAGTCTTACTGGGATCCTCATCAATCAATGCTTGGGCAATTTAAGGGAAATGGGAAAGGATGGCTTCCAACTGAACTGGTTGATTGTCTACTTGAAACTTTTAAAGAGAAATTAGTTGAAGGGCTAGAGGGAGCTTTTTAAAAAACATATATAGGGCCAACGGGATTAGGATCTAGGTTGGTGGAGTTGTCTCCTCTGTTGGAAGCAGCTGATTAGGAGGCTAAGTCTGCCAAAGAAGCTTTGCTGAAAGCCAAACAAAAATGTGAACTCTTAGTTATTTAATGGGACTAAGTCTAAACTGGACTTGAAGGCTCTATTACTACTCAGAGAACGTGCTTGGAAGACTCTTCGAGCTTTCTTTGACACTTCTTCTCCTCTCCTGACTTTTGGTTCCTTCGAAGTTAAGGTTCTTCTTTGTGATGTATTTTTTTCATTTTCTCATATGTAATTATTGGGCAATAGTTCCCAATTTTGTAAGCCTTTTGAGTATATAAATGAAAAAACATAAATTCCTTATCACCATGACATTCTTTCTCATTTGTTATAATTATCTTCTATTTATTACAATAATTAAACTCATACAATTTACAAGAAAACTCTTTCTACTTAACTTATGAGGAGAATCACAACAAAGGAAATAACTCATAATGAATTGTAACATAACATTAACATTTTAACATAAAATAAATTGCTAACTGAGGTTACTCGCTCAAATATGATAGACCTTTGACCACTTGTTTTTAATCTTGAAAGGTTTATTCTCTTCCATTTTAGACATTAAGTAGTAACCTAAATCATGAGACTCTTTCACAATGAAAGGTTCCTCCCAATTCGCAGTAAATTTAGGCAATGGGAGCCTTCGAACGTGCTACATAGCTACGTTCAAAACCAGATCTCCTTAAACGAACTTTCTTGGTCTAGACAACTTTTCATATTCCCTGGAGAGTTATTTCATGAATAGTTAGAAGTGTTGCATCATATTGTCCCTATATTCATCTAATGGTTCTAACTGTACGTGTCTACTCTGAGGAAGCATGCTTCTTCGCAAGGCATATCGGGCCGAAGGAACTTCCACCTCCACTGGAAGAATTTCTTCAGCTCCAAACATAAGAGAGAACACCATATACCTTGAGGTCTTCCTCTTCGTTGTTAAATAGGCCTAGAGGACTACTGGAATCTTATCATCCTATGAACCTGAGAAATCTTTCATCACCTTTGCCAAAATATTGACCAAGGTCTTGTTAGTTTCTTTAACTTGACCGTTGACTTTAGGATAGGCCACCGTTGAGGTATGATGAATGATGGAGTACTTGTCTTTAAACACCATTACTTCTTTGTTGACAAATGGCGTCCCGTT
The DNA here is from genome assembly GCA_949130495.1 of Sambucus nigra. Lineage (NCBI taxonomy): Eukaryota > Viridiplantae > Streptophyta > Magnoliopsida > Dipsacales > Adoxaceae > Sambucus > Sambucus nigra. The sequence goes on along the minus strand of OX422217.1, from coordinate 237,914,948 downwards.
ATCAGAGATGTAAGGACATAATTCTCCAATTGAGTCTCATTTTAGTTTTGGCTCAATTTCGGCCAAAAACATTTATGTCATAGGATAGTGTTCAATATACCAATTCAAGCCTATGATGTGTTTTGTTGAAGACGTAGTGGCCAAGTGTATAAAGTTCCATCAAATGTCGTATTTCAAGTTCCTTGTTTCTACATCACTAATGTAGTTCCAATTTCTCCGAAGGTATGAATGCATTTGAATAAATATATAAGAGCTTGGAACAATTTTATATTGGGTGACTTTTATTTTAAACTATTGTTTATTTTTAGAAAGATTTATTTAAAACTTTAATATAAACTAGATAAAGTTTCTGGTCTAAATCTCAATTTTTTTAACTTTCTGGAAGTTCATTCGAATTGTCGTTCGAACAAGTTTTCGTTCGAACGAGAATGTCGTTCGAACGAGGTTTGCCAACGAGTTCCCATATAGACCACTGGAACATCGTTCGAATTTTAGTTCGAACGAACAATGCTATTCGAATGAGAATATCAACGAGATTTCTAACGAGTTCAATTTTCATACACTAGAACTTCATTAGAAGGCTCGTTCGAATGAGACTTCGTTCGAACAAAAATCTCATTTAGACGAGATTTGGCGGGAATAATTTATTTGGCAGTTTGAGCAGTTTTCCCCTGTTTCCCACGTCTTTTCCCACTAACTTTTTACCTGAATATCTAAGTGTGAGAACCAAGTTTTTCAACTTAACTTTTTCATACCATTCCATCTCTAAGAGAGAGTTTGAGAGAAAAATTAAAAAGGAAAAAGTTCATGTTTTTGAGTGTCTAACTTTTCAAGAAAAAATCAGTAAACACTCTTGTTTTCACCCATTGGTTTATTTTATTCCAAGTTCCTTTATATATATATATATATATATATATATTGCTTGGAGTTTTGGCACCTTTTTACTCTACCTACTGAAGAGTCGTTTGGGTTTTCTTCTACATCCCTCAAAGAAGAAGAAGCTTGTTTTGCTGCGGCATTCTCACATGGTGAAAGGCACCATGTGTGGTTGACGGTGTACCTATTATCTCATTTGTGAAGTCCAAGATTTCGGTGGAGCTCCGGGGTTGTCTACTAGGCGGAGGTGTTTACAAAAAGACGCGTCAAGGATTGAAAGGGATCGAGTCGAGGAAGTAAGTCATCTATCTTGTAATTTGAAAAACCATACTTAGTGGACTTAACGCTAGGGCTGTCGAGGTTGTTTCCCGTTATGGGTTTTTCCTCGTACATCGCGGTGTAGTGATTCACTGTTTATTTTATCTTGCAAAATCACCTAGAACGCATGCTTAGATAAAAAGATAAAATTTGGTTTAATCACTACTTAATTAATTTGGTGCTAAATTAATTTTGCATAATGTGTAGTTAATTGAAGTCATTAACTTAATGTGTTAAATTTTGGTTTGGCCTAATTTGTTTAAATGAAAAATATGACTTAGGCATATTTCTAGGACTTGAGTTGAATTAATTGTTTTAAGTGAAATTAAATTATTCTGTGTGTTTCATCATATTTCACTTGGTTTAATTTTCATTTGTAAAGATAATTTAAAATTTGTTGTTTTACTCTTATTGAACCATCTTTCGCTTTCGCATATTTAAAAAGAAAAGAAAATTAATTTTGTGTTATAAGAATTTAAAAATTGGGGGCCTCATGTTCCAACAAGTGGTATTAGAGCCAAAAACAATAATTTACTTCGTTAAGATCCTTTAAATATTTTTTTTTGGCTAAAAGGGAATCTTCCCCATTTTCAAAATTTCCTATTTTTGATGGTTCTAATTATGCGTATTGGAAAGTGCGAATGAAATCAGCACTAAAATCTATCGACCAGAGAGTTTGGATGTCTGTTGTTAACGAGTGGTCCACACCTACTCATTTAGTATATAATGAGCATGTTCCCAAACCTGCCGATAGATGGAGTGATAATGAGTTTAAACTTTCAAACTTTAATTCCCGTGGTTTAAATGCCTTGTTTAGTGCAGTCACACCGGATGAATTCTGTCGTGTTATGACGTGTGAAACCTCTAAAGAAGCTTGGAATATTTTACAACTCACTCATGAAGGTACTAGTGTCGTTAAAGCTTCAAAAGTCCGAAACCTAACCACTCAATTTGAAACCATCAAAATGAACGAAAAAGAAACATTTGATGAATTTTATGCTAGACTTTCCGATATTTTTAATGCATCTTTTAATTTGGGAGAGAAAAATACCCGACAACCGAGTAGTAAAGAAAATTTTAAGGTCTCTTCCTGATAGATTTATTCCAAAAGTTGACGTTTTAAATTCTTTACCAACTTTAACCTCTAAGAAATTAAAAGATCTCGTAGGTGATTTACAAACCTATGAACTAGACATGTTTCCCTCCAAAACCGAAAAGAAAATAGATATGGGCGTTGCTTTGAAAACCCGAAAAGAGGAAAACTAAGTAGTAGAGAGTGAAAGTGATAGTGACTCGGAATATATGTCAATGTTTGCTAGAAAATTTAGAAAATTTCTTAAATTTAACAAAGATAAATTTAAAAATGATTTTAAGAAATTTTAAAAATCTACGCATGACAAAGCCGAGACGATCCCTAAAACTACTAATGAAAATTTAAATAGGGACGAGTCAAATAGGTTTTTTGGTTGTGAGGGTTATGGACATAGGGCTTTTGAGTGCCCCACTAAACTAAGGAGAGAGGGTAAGCAACCAATTTCTATTAATGCAACCCTAAGTGATAGTGATAAAAAAGAGGGACCCGATTCCCACACTAAGCCTAACTTTGTGGCTTTTATGGCTAGTCATGTGAGTGATAGTGAGAACTCGTCTATTGATGAAATTTTAACACATGACACTTCCAAGGTCAAATTTTATGATTCCCTTGTTTTTATGGTAGTGAGAGTGAAAAGAGAGAGAGAGAGTGAATATGAAGATAAGGTTGATGTGAGTGAACTTCAAAATTATTTTCAAGAATTATATGAAGAATCTATTAAATTAAAAAGGGCAAATTTGAAGTTACAAGCTTGTTTAAGAGAGCGTGTCAAGGTCGTTGATGATAGCGCGTTAGTGGAAGACCTTAGGATACGAGAGAGAGCTCTTCGTGAGAATCTTGAATATATAGAAGGTGAGAGAGATAGCCTTAGAGGTTTAATAGAGGCAATGAAAAGTGAGCTTCTCAAGTTTGAAGAGAGAAATGTTTTATTAGAGTCTAACATTTTAAAATTAGAAAATAAATTAAAAGACTTTAGAAAAGTCAAATTTGATTTGGAGTGTCGATCGGAGAAATTAGATAAAATATTAGGAACGGTCCAAATGAAAAATGACACTTCTGCTTTAGGCTTCGATACTTGTAATGAATCAACTCATAAAGCCAAAACCCATGTTTTAGGAGAATCACCTAGGAAAGCCTTTAGAGATCAATCCTTAGGTACCAATTTTCGACGTGTTTTAACTTGTACGCATTGTGGTCGAAAAGGTAATCTTAGGAAATTTTGTTTTGATCTTAAACGAGGTCCTAGACAATTCCTACATAAGGCAACCACGGTAGCCAGGATTCCTACACCCCGAGATAGTCATTCGTCATTAGTTTGGGTTAGGAGATCCGACTTGGTAGCTTTACAAGATAATGTTTTTTATTCTCACTTGCTCTCACATGCTTCCTCCCTTACAAAATCTAAAGGTTGAATGTGTTAGTTATGTTTGCATACTTTAGCTTTTATACTCCATGCTATATTATCATGCTAAATGTACGCTTGTCTAATAATTTTCTAGTCTATGATCCATGCTTAATTACATGCTAGGATTATGATGTTTGTTTATCTTTTTATATTATATTTCTTTCATTTTTGTATGCATTAAAGGAAAAAAATATAAAAAGATTTTTGTTTATCATTTGTGTTTTTATCTTTTTAGTAATTTTAGTTTAATGAAAAATACAAATGATTTATGTTTGTGTTTTGAGTAAATATTTTTATTTTTTGTTAAAAATTTCAAAAACTAAAAAAAATAAAATATTTTGTGTGTATTTTTGGTTGACACACATTATGTGGCATACACTTGTATTAGAATTCCATCTTTTTTGCTCCCATGTGTCTAGAACTTTTGGTTTAGATTGACAATCCTTATTATGTTCTTTACCATGCTTACATGGTGTAGTTGGATTTTGTGTTGATTAAATGGATTCTATTTTTTATATGCCTCTAATCACACATGCACGAGCTCGTTTGAAATTTAATCGTCACGTGTTATATTTGAGCTTTGTGAGTTGTTCTCTTTCCAATCCTGTCATTTACATATTTGTTACCTAGGAGGACTAGTGCATGTCAAAATTCGTTGCTCGTGAGATTTGTGAAATAAAAATAATATATATATATATATATATATATATATATATATATATATATATATATATATATATATATATATATATATATATATAATGTGCAGGGGGAAGGGCTCTGAAAGGATTTATTATCCTTTGCGAATAGTAAGCCACCGTTTGTTTGGACCTAAAAGTAATACGTGGTGAAAGAGCCTAAAAAGAAAATATGGCATTAAAAAGAAAAATAATTGCCAAGGCCTATGTTTAATTGATATATTCATTCAAAATGTATATATGTTTATTGAGGGAGATTGGATGGTATATCTACGGTTTGCACAATGTCCATTTATCTTAGTTGCGTTTTCAATATCATGACTCTATTGGTTTGTAGAATCATCAACATGCTAGGCTTGTATGCATTATGTACATTTGTTCATTGAGTTGAATTTCTATTGTCACATGAGGTTATATTCAAATGTGATGAAGTTTGAAATCAATTGAGAACTCCACGAACATGTTTTAAGTGTTTGGGTCTAAATTTAACTACTACTAGTTCACACCCCAACACTTTCGTTTCCATAAGACACATTTTTTCCACACGAGTGTGAAAAGATTATTTGATTTTGTGTCATGTGGGGTATTTATACCTAGTATATGTGCGTGTGCGTTAGTGATATTCATTATGTCTACATATATATGGTATGTTTTCTTTGCCTTGCTTTCTAGTCCATTTATGCTTTAATTCATAATTGGTATCTATCTAGATGTGTCCATTGTTTGATATCACATGCTTAGAATCTTATTTGTCAAAATTGGTATTATTTGTTTTCGCATCAATGTTGGTATTCATCAATACTTGTATGGAGTAGTTATGCTTTTGTTGCCTATATGATTTCATGTTCTTATCACTTTATGCAACATGTTTCAATTAGTTTTATCCTTTGTCTATTCCTGAACAAAAAATAGGAGAATGATAGGGGAGAAATGGTATTTAATCCTATTGTATTCGTATCTTCGCTTGGGAGATCTATCTTAGGGGGAGACGTCTTTCTAATTTGATCATTTGTTTTATAAAAGGGGGAATTAATTTAAGGGGAGTATTTATTTTAAAATACATTTAAAATATTGATATTCCCTATGCATTTGATAGTTTGCTGAAGTGTGCAGGAATTTTTTCTAAGTGGCAACTTCATCGGCAAAGCTTTTGATCCTTGGGTCTTGTGTCAAGTATTGGGTGGGATGTTTTGCCTCTAGTGAGCTTGACGGCCCTTTAGGATTTTTGTTTGGTTTTTGTCCTGGAATATCCAAAAGGGGAGATTTGTAAGGACGCAATTCTCCAATTGAGTCTCATTGTAGTTTTGGCTCAATTCCGGACAAAAATGTTTAAGTCATTAGATAGTGTTCAATGTAGCTATTCAAGCCTATGATGTGTTTTATTGAAGTCGTAGCGGCCAAGAGTATAAAGTTTCATCAAATGTCGTGTTTCAAGTGCCTTGTTTCTACGTCACCAACATAGTTCCGATTTCTCCTAAGGTATGAATGCATTTGAATATATATATATAGGAGCTTGGAACAATTTTATATTGGGTGAATTTTATTTTAAACTGTTGTTTATTTTTAGAAAGATTTATTTAAAACTTTAATCTAAACTAGATAAAGTTTCTGGGCTAAATCTCAATTTTTTCAACTTTCTGAAAGTTCGTTCGAATTGTCGTTCGAACGAGTTTTTCGTTTGGATGAGATAGTCGTTAGAACGAGGTTTGCCAACGAGTTCCCATATATCCCACTAGAACATCGTTCGAATTGTCATTCGAACGAATAATGATGTTCGAACGAGAATTCCAACGAGATTTCTAACGAGTTAAACTTTCATACACTGGAACTTCGTTAGAACTCTCGTTGAACAAGACTTCGTTCGAACGAAAATCTCGAATGAGATTTGGCGGGAACAGTTTATTTGGTAGTTTGAGCAATTTTTCCCCTGTTTCCCACTTCTTTTCCCACTAACTTTTTACCTGAATAACTAAGTGCGGGAACCAAGTTTTTCAATTTAACTTTTTCATACCATTCCATCTCTAAGAGAGAGTTTGAGAGCAAACCTAATAAGGAATAAATTCATGTTTTTGAGTGTCTAACTTTTCAAGAAAAAATCAGTAAACACTCTTGTTTTCACCCATTGGTTTAGTTTATTCCAAGTTCCTTTATATATATACATTGCTTGGAATTTTGGCACCGTTTTACTCTACCTATTGAAGAGTCATTTGGGTTTTCTTCTATATCTCTCAAAGAAGAAGAATCTTATTTTGTTGCGGCATTCTCATATGGTGAAAGGCACCATGTGTGGTTGACGGTGTACCTATTGTCTCATTGGAGAAGTCCAAGATTCTGGTGGAGCTTCGGGGTTGTCTACTAGGCGGAGGTGTTTACAAGAAGATGCATCAAGGCCTGAAAGGGGTCGAGTCGAGGAAGTAAGTCATCTGTCTTTTAATTTGTAAAACCATAGTTAGTGGACTTAAGGTTAGGGTCATCCGAGGTTGTTTCCCGTTGTGGATTTTTCCTCGTATATCGCGGCGTAGTGATTCATTGTTTATTTTATCTTGCAAAATCACTTAGAACGCATGCTTAGATAAAAAGATAAAATTTTGTTTAATCACTACTTAATTAATTTGGTGCTAAATTAATTTTTGGTAATGTGTAGTTATTTCAAGTCATTAACTTGATGTGTTAAATTTTGGTTTGGCCTAATTTGTTTAAATGAAAATTTTGACTTAGTCAAATTTCTAGGACTTGATTTGAATTAATTGGAATAAGTGAAATTAAATTATTGTGTGTGTTTCATCATATTTCACTTGGTTTAATTTTCATTTGAAAAGATAAATTAAAATTTGTTGTTTTCATTTTATTGAACCATCTTTCTCTTTCGCATATTTAAAAAGAAAAGGAAATTACTTTTATGTTATAAGAATTTAAAAATTGGGGGCCTCGTGTTCCAACAAGTGGCATCAAAGCCAAAAATGATAATTTACTTCGTTAAGATCCTTTAAATATTTTTTTTGGCTAAAATGGAATTTTTTCCATTTTCAAAATTTCCTATTTTTGATGGTTCTAATTACACGTATTGGAAAGCGCGAATGAAATCGACACTAAAATCTATCGACGAGTGAGTTTGGATGTCTGTTGTTAACGGGTGGTCCCCACCTACTCATTTAGTAGATAATGAACGTGTTCCCGTCGTTTAAATTCCTTGTTTAGCTTGGTCACACCGGATGAATTCCGTCGCATTATGACGTGTGAAATCGTTAAAGAAGATGAGGATATTTTACAACTTACTCATGAAGGTACTAGTGTCGTTAAAGCTTCAAAACTCCAAAACCTCACCACTCAATTTGAAACCATCAAAATGAACGAAAAATAAACATTTGATGAATTTTATGTTAGACATTTCGATATTGTTAATTCATCTTTTAATTTGGGAGAGAAAATACCCGACAACCGAGTAGTAAAGAAAATTTTAAGGTCCCTTCCTGATAGATTTATTCCAAAAGTGACCGTTTTAAATTCTTTACCAACTTTAGCCTTTACGAAATTAGAAGAGCTCGTAGGTGATTTACAAACCTATGAACTAGACATGTTTCCCTCTAAAACTGAAAAGAAAATAGATAAGGGCGTTGCTTTGAAAGCCCGAAAAGAGGAAAAATAAGTAGTAGAGAGTGAAAGTGATAGTGACTTAGAAAATATGGCTATGTTTTCTAGAAAGTTTAGAAAATTTCTTAAATTTAACAAAGATAAATTTAAAAATGATTTTAAGAAATTTTAAAAATCTACTCATGACAAAGCCGAGAAGATCCCTAAAACTAGTAGTGAAAATTTAAATAGGGACGAGTCAAATAGGTGTTTTTGTTGTGAGGGTTATGGCCATAGGGCTTTTGAGTGCCCCACTAAACTTAGGAGAGAGGGTAATCAACCAATTTCTTTTAATGCAACCCTTAGTGATAGTGATAATGAAGAGGGACCCGATTCCCCCACTAAGCCCAACTTTGTGGCTTTTATGGCTAGTCATGTGAGTGATAGTGAGAACTCGTCTATTGATGAAATTTGAACACATGACACTTCCAAGGTCAAATTTTATGATTCCCTTGTTTTTTATGGCAGTGCGAGTGAAAAAGAGAGAGAGAGTGAATATGAAGATAAGGTTGATGTGAGTGAACTTCAAAATGATTTTCAAGAATTATATGAAGAATCTATTAAATTAAAAAGAGCGAATTTGAAGTTAGAAGCTTGTTTAAGAGAGCGTGTCAAGGTCGTTGATGATAGTGTGTTAGTGGAAGACCTTAGGACATGAGAGAGAGCTCTTCGTGAGAAGCTTGAATATATAGAAGGCGGGAGAGATAGCCTTAGAGGTTTAATGGAGTCAATAAAAAAGGAGCTTCTCGAGTTTAAAGAGAGAAATGTTTTATTAGAGTCTAACATTTTAAAAATAGAAAATAAATTAAAAGACTCTAGAAAGGTCAAATTTGATTTGCAATGCCTTTTGGAGAAATTAGATAAAATATTAGGAACGGTCCAAATTAAAAATGACACTTGTGGTTTAGGGTTCGATACTTGTAATGAATCAACTCATAAAGCCAAAACCCGTGTTTTAGGAGAATCAACTAGGAAAACCTTTAGAGATCAATCCTTAGGTACCAATTTTCGACATGTTTTTACTTGTACGCATTATGGTCGAAAAGGTCATGTTATGAAATTTTGTTTTGATCTTAAACGAGGTCCTAGATAATTCCTACGTAAGGCAACCACGGTAGCCAAGATTCCTACACCCCGAGATAGTCATTCGTCATTAGTTTGGGTTAGGAGATCCGACTTGGTAGATTTACAAGATAAGGTTTTTTAGTCTCACTTGCTCTCACATGCTTCCTCCCTTGCAAAATCTAAAGGTTGAATGTGTTAGTTATGTTTGCATACTTTAGCTTTTATACTCCATGTTAAATTATCATCCTCAATGTATACTTGTTTAATAATTTTCTAGTCTATGCTCCATGTTTAATTACATGCTAGCATTATGATGTTTGTTTATCTTTTGTATTATATTTCATTCATTTTTGTATGCATTAAATGAAAAAAATACAAAAATATTTTTGTTTATCATTTGTGTTTTTACCTTTTTAGTAATTTAAGTTTAATGAAAAATACAAATGATTTGTGTTTGTCTTTTGAGTAAATATTTTTATTTTTGGTTAAAAATTTCAGAAACTCAAAAAGATTTTTATTTTGTGTGTATTTTTGGTTGACACACTTTATGTGGCATACACTTGTGTTAAAATCCCATCTTTTTCGCTCCCATGTGGCTAGAATTTTTGGTTTAGATTGACAATCCTTATTATGTTCCTTACCATTCTTACATGGAATAGTTGGATTTGGCGTTGATTAAATGGATTCTATTTTTCATATGCCTCTAATCACACATGCACGAGCTCAATTGAAATTTAATCGTCACATGTTATATTTGAGCTTTGTGAGGTGTTATCCTACCAATCCTATCATCTACATATTTGTGACCTAGGAGGATTAGTGCATGTTAAAATTCGTTGCACGTGAGATTCGTGGGAAATAAAAATAATATATATATAATGTGCACAGGGAAGGGCTAAAAAAGGATTAATTATCCTTTGTGAATAGTAAGACACTGTTTGTTTGGACCTAAAAGAAATACGTGGTCCAAAAACCTAAAAAGAAAATATGGCATTAAAAAGAAAAATAATTGCCAAGGCCTACGTTTAATTGATATATACATTCAAAATGTATAAATGTTTATTAAGGGAGATTGGATGGTATATCAACGGTTTGCACAATGTCCGTTTGTCCTAGTTACGCTTTCAATATCATGACTCTATTGGTTTGTAGAATCATCAACATGCTAGGCTTGAATGCATTGTGTACGTTTGTTCATTGAGTTCAATCTCTATTGTCACATAAGGTTATATTCAAATATGATGAAGTTTAAAATCAATTGAGAACTCCGTGAACATGTTTTAAGTGTTTGGGTCTAAATTTAACTGTTACTAGTTCACACCTCAACACTTCCGTTTCCATAAGACACATTTTTGCGATACGAGTGTGGAAAGCTTATTTGATTTTCTGTCATGTGTGGTGTTTATACCTAGTATATGTGCGTGTGCGTTTGTGATATTCATTATGTCTACATATGTATGGTATGTTTTCTTTGCCTTTCTTTCTAGTCCAACTATGCTTTAATTCATAATTGGTATCTATCTTGTTGTGTCCATTGTTTGATATCACATGCTTAGAATACTATTTGTCAAAATTGGTATTATTTGTTTTCGCATCAATGTTGGTATTCATCAATATTTGTATGCAGTAGTTATGCTTTTGTTGCCTATATGCTTTCATGTTCTTATCACTTTATGCATCATGTTTAAATTAGTTTTATCCTTTGTCTATTCCTGAATAAAAAGGGGGAGAATGATAGGGGGATAAATGGTATCTAATCCGATTGTATTCATATCTTAGTTTGGGAGATCTATCTTAGGGGGAGACGTCTTTCTAATTTGATCATTTTTTTTATAAATGGGGGAATTAATTTAGGGGGAGTATTTATTTTAAAATACATTTAATATATTGATATTCCCTATGCATTTGATAGTTTGCTTAAGAGTGCAGGAATTTTTTCTAAGTGGCAACTTCATCGGCAAAACTTTTGATCCTTGGGTTTTGTGTCAAGTATTAGGTGGGATGTTTTGAGTCTAGTGAGCTTGATGGCCTTTTAGGATTTTTGTTTGATTTTTTCCCAGAATAGACAAAGGGGGAGATTTGTAAGGACGCAATTCTCCAATTGAGTCTCATTGTAGTTTTGGCTCAATTCCGGACAAAAATGTTTATGTCATAGGATAGTGTTCAATGTACCTATTCAATCCTATGATGTGTTTTGTTGAAGATGTAGCGGCCAAGAGTATAAAGTTTCATCAAATGCCATGTTTCAAGTGCCTTGTTTCTACATCACCAACATATTTCCAATTTCTCCTAAGGTATGAATGCATTTGAATATATATAGGAGATTGGAACAATTTTATATTGGGTGAATTTTATTTTAAACTGTTGTTTATTTTCAGAAAGATTTATTTAAAACTTTAATATAAACTAGATAAAGTGTCTAGGCTAAATCTCAATTTTTTCAACATTCTGGAAGTTCGTTTAAATTTTCGTTTGAACGAGTTTTTCATTCGAAGGAGAATGTCGTTCGAACGAGGTTTGCCAAAAAGTTCCCATATAGCCAACTGGAACATCGTTCGAATTATCATTCGAACGAACAATATTGTTCGAACGAGAATTCCAACGAGATTTCTAACGAGTTCATCTTTCATAGAATGGAACTTTGTGAAAAGGCTCGTTCGAACGAGACTTCATTCGAACGATAATCTCGTTCGTACGAGATTAGGCGGGAACAGTTTATTTGGCAGTTTGAGCAGTTTTTTCCCTATTTCCCACTTCTTTTCCCATTAACTTTTTACCTGAATAACTAAGTGCGGGAACTAAGTTTTACAACTTAACTTTTTCATACCATTCCATCTCTAAGAGACAGTTTGAGAGCAAAATTAAAAAGGAAAAAGTTCATGTTTTTGAGTGTCTAACTTTTCAAGAAAAAACCAGTAAACACTCTTGTTTTCACCCATTGGTTTAGTTTATTCCAACTTCCTATATATATATATATATATATACATTGCTTGGAGTTTTGGCACCGTTTTACTCTACCTATTGAAGAGTTGTTTGGGTTTTCTTCTACATCCCTCAAAGAAGAAGAAGCTTGTTTTGCTGCGACATTCTCACATGGTGAAAGGCACCATGTGTGGTTGATGGTGTACCTATTGTCTCATTGGTGAAGTCCAAGATTTCGGTGGAGCTCTGGGGTTATCTACTAGGTGGAGGTGTTTACAAGAAGTCGCGTCAAGGCTTGAAAGGGGTCGAGTTGAGGAAGTGAGTCATCTGTCTTGTAATTTGTAAAACCATACTTAGTGGACTTAAGGCTAGGGCCGTCTGTGGTTGTTTCCCATTGTGGGTTTTCCCTTGTACATCGCAATGTAGTGATTCACTGTTTATTTTATCTTACAAAATCACCTAGAACGCATGCTTAGATAAAAAGATAAAATTTGGTTTAATCACTACTTAATTAATTTGGTGCTAAAATAATTTTGGGCAATGTGTAGTTAATTCAAGTCATTAACTTAATGTGTTAAATTTTTGTTTGGCCTAATTTCTTTAAATGAAAAATATGATTTATGCAAATATTTAGGACTTGAGTTGAATTAATTGGTTTAAGTGAAATTAAATTATTGTGTGTGTTTCATCATATTTCACTTGGTTTAATTTTAATTTGAAAAAATAAATTAAAATTTATTGTTTTCATTTTATTGAACCATCTTTCGCTTTTGCATATTTTAAAAGAAATGGAAATTACTTTAGTGTTATAAGAATTTAAAAATTGGGGGCCTCGTGTTCCAATAAGAGAGGATAACGTTTAGAATGCCAAATTGACAAATTATGTATTCTCTAATGAAGTTGGCAACCAGACCTACCATTTCTCTCGTTTGTCGTATTGCCTTAGCCCATTTCGTAAAGCACTCCATTGTCACCATTATTCCGATTTTTCCTCTCGAAGATGGATGTATTTACCCTAGTGGGTCAAACGTTCAAATGTGGAATCAGTAAGGAGTGGCCAAAAAGTGTTAAGTCTACCAAGGGAGCATAGATCATGTTTTCATGCAGCAAGAACGCCTTGAACTTTCAAACAAACTCAGCAGAATCTTTCTACATGGTTGGCCAATATTAGCCCAAGGTCATTAATTGGTCATATAACTTTGCCCCTTCTATGTGCGTTAGTTCATGAGCTTGTTTGAGGACTTTTATTGCTTCCTCATTTGTGATGCATCTTAATGGCCTATTAAAGTATCCTTTACGATAGAGCTTCTCCTCTTAGACATAGAAATGTGGGGCCCTTAGCTTAAGTCCCATTGCGTCAATTTCTCCATACGAATAATTCCATCCTTGATAAAATCAATGTAAGGCTACCTCCAATCTGCTCGATTTTCATCTAAGTGACATTCAACTTCCTGAAAAAAAGTTTATATTTATCGCACCTTTATTGTGACTCCGTTGCATCTTGTTTCATCATTGGTGAGAAGTATATCCCTCTCTCTGGATTATTCGGTATATATGGGTCTTAGTTATTCCGCTGTGTTTATCACGTGTCTTATTCATCTTTCGCTCTGATTCCTCTGGCCCGATGCATCTTGATAACAACCCCCGCATTCCTGAAGTAAATACTTCATTAGCTTGCAAAATATTGCGCTAGCTCTTTGAGTTCCCTCTTACCTTCCCCAGAATCCAACTATTTCTTGATCTCGCCTATCCAATCTGGATCGTCTTCCATCGACAAGATCATTTGTATTATCGAGGGAGTGTTTCTTTGTTGTATCACAACTATAGTTGTGATGCTCATCATAGTCACTTTCTGAGCAATGGTGGCATAAGCATCATCATGCCTATTCATCGTTCTAGGATGCCTCCTTATCTTGACCTGATGGAACTAATTGATTAGTCGTTGGATGATTGTTCTGTAGGGTTCCAGGCTGAGGTGCTTCAATGCATATTACCCTTGACTTGTTGGACCACCAAGTTCGAATCACCTTTTATGCATAGTGAACGAATGCCCCTTCGAAGGGCCTCCAGTAATCCCAACACTAACTCCTCATACACTTCTTTGATATTAGAGCAAAGAAAATCTAACTTGTATGAAAGGAAAATATCTTCCTTCCCTTTTGAAAGAATAACCCCTGATCCCCATTTTTTTCTACTGAGGAACCATCAAATTGAATAGTCCATTATTCAAGGTTTGCACCCAAAAAGTTAGCCTATAAATCATCCCCAGGAATGCTCTCACATAGTGGCTCAAATATTCCAGATAGAAAAATTTCTATTAAGTCTTCATATACCCGGCTCTTGATTGCACGAGGGACCACACACTTCAAATCATATTTTGAAAGGATGAGTAGCCACCTAGCTGCTCTTCCAATCAAAATAGTTCTTTTCAATAAAAACTTAATACGATCACATCTTGTCATAATATGAATTATGAAAGACAATATATAATGTCTAAGTTTTTTTTGGTAAAAACACTAAGGCTAAGAAATGTCTCTCTATACTACTATACCTTGACTCTAGGCCATATATGATCCGACTAAGATAGTATACTTCTCATTCCATCGGAGGTAGAAGTAAGGTAGACGTAAGGTAGAGCTGCAACAATATCCCTGCCATTGTAAGAATCATAGTTTGGGTAGAAGTGATAAATTTCTTCAGCTTGGTGAGAGATTCTTAGTGAGATTCTTCCCATTTTAACTTTTTCCCTCTTCACAATAGATCCATCAGTGGATGCGGTATCTCCGCCAGCCCTAGCACAAATCCCCTGAGGTAGGAGACTTTATCGAGGAGAATATTGAGCTCCTTCCATATTCTTGTACATTGCATTTCTAGGATCTCTCGGTGTTTGTTCGGGTCCATATGCAACCCCCATTGATCCACCAAGAAGCCCAAAAACATCCCACTCGTAACTCTGAATGCACACTTCAGTGGATTCATCTTCAAATTGTACTTCTTGCACCGAATGAACAACTTACTCAAATCATCTAGATGGGACTCTTACTTCGTCAATTTGAAGATCAGATTGTCCACATAAAATTTCAAAAACTCACGAAAGAAGTTATGGAAATGTCCATCATCGTTCTCTGATATGTCACTCTATCATTCTTCAACCCAAAAGGCATCACTTTGTATATAAAATTTCCTAATGTAGTTCTGAATGTTATTTTCTTTGTATTTGTTGGATCCATCTTTATTTGTTTGTCTCCAATATATCTATCCACGAAGCTATGCATTTCATTCCCAATAGTTGCATCGATCAAGATATCAATGGAGGGCAAAGGGAACTTATCTTTTGGGCAAGATCTATTCAAGTCCCTGAAGTCCATGCAGATTCGTATCTGATTCATGTCCTTCTTTCCCATTAGGATAATACTGGACAACCAAAGTGGGTTATGTACCAGTTTGATGAAACCTACTTCTAAAACCTGTTAAACCTCCTTAATTTGTAGATCCAGCTTAAGCTTGTAAGTTCTCGTAGTTTGCTTCATCGGTGTGGATGAAGGCATAACGTTCAACTTTTGGAAACTTACTTCTTCGTCTAATCGCTCCATATATGTGTACTTTTCAAAGATGTTTGTATATTCCCAAATTAGCTCAATCAAGGCCCTTTTTTCACGTCTCTCAGATCCTTCAAAATGAAGATGGGCCTTGGATCTTCTCCTTTTTTAGCTAAATCAAGCTACTACAGCTCCTGTACTTCTGGATTTGGTTGGTCCATCATGTAGTCTAGTTCTTTCCTCCATAAATTCTTATATGTTTGAGTTTCTATAACCATACACTACCTCTGCTGGTCCACCAAAAAATATTCATTCACCGAGTTAACCTCTACAATATCTCCTTCGATCGTCTGCTCAAACCTTCAGAGGCAATATATAATATTTCTATCCTCTGTTATCACTTTCTTGCATTACATATTATCCGTCACAACTACTTTTTGTTTTCTATCTCTTGAGGATTCTACCAACATGTGTCCTGAAAACCTGCTTTTCACGCTTTGTTGTTGGGCCTCATGTTCCATCGAGTCCATCTTAGGCATCATCTTATCTATAAAACATTTAAATATATTTTGAGGTTTGAGTTCAATATGATTGACCTCCTCAGTTACTCCTCTCTTACCTGCTCCTTCTCTGCTTTGACCATTCATAGGCCCCATCCTTTTTATGATAAAGGGAACTCTAGATCTCTTTAATCATCTTGTTAGGACTCTTTTGTCCTCTTTCAGCACCATATTAAATGTTTCATCCGCCAACCTAGCCTCTTCGATTGCAAAAGGCTTCTTCGTTGCACATATAATGATCTCAGTCCCCTTCACATTAGCCTTAGCGCATTGGTGATATGTCGAAGGAACTAAATAATAATTGTGCATCCACACCCTTCTTATCAAAAGGTGATAGGAAGTAGCACTCTCAATCACATGAAACTTGATGTGTGAAGTCAGATTCCCCATTACAATCCCTACATTTACATACCCAATTGACTTGGAGGAGTGGTTGTCATAACTAGAGATCACCAAAGGCATGGGTATCAATCTTGCCTAAAAAATATTAGATGAGTGGAATGAGCTGATGGGCATGACGTTGATGGATTCTCCCCCATCCATTAGAACCCTCGCAAAACTCACATCGTTGATACTTTTCGTCACATGTAAGGGTCTATTGTGTGGGAACCTTATAACTTTATCGGCATCACTGAAGGTCACATGGGATAGGAATTTCTTACCAATCTTGCCATGGGCCCCCTCTATCTCAGTGATGGAACTACATTCTTTTATGAAATATCAAAAATCACTTGGGTTATCTCCAGTGTTCTTTCCTTCGTCATTCCCACCTGGTCGAAAAACCATGAGAATTTGGGTAACTACGATAAAACATTGTATTCCATCCCTTGGTTTACTTCCCTATTATCAAGACTATACACATCCTATATATCTCTGGAACTAGCTTCATTATAGGCTATCACCATGTTAGTCATTCCTCTTATGCAGTCTTCTAATGCCTCCTCAAACTCTTCCTACTACAACACCAGTTACCTTGACTCTCATTCATCTTATTCATTATAAGCATCTACCAAATTAGAAACATGTGCTGGTCGTGGGGGCTATCCTCATCCTATAACGGGTTATACTGGTTGTTTGAATATCACAGGCATCACGACCGAGTTTGGACGTACGACCAACGTGAAGTTTTTATCTACTTTTAAAAATATCGCAAAGGTTCCTTCATGCGTTTTACTAATGAGGTGACAATTGTATTTTGGGAGCAAAACTTTAGCACAAATATGAAGCAGTTTAGAATACTTATATTCCTCCCTCACATGGAGGGACCTTTCTCTGAATCTTTGGGCGTATGCCACCAACTCCTCCTATGGTCGTTTCTTCCCCCTGCCTAATAGTGTCAACGTAAATTCGTCTTCTGCCAGAAAGAATTTTTGAACAAAAAGAACATGCATCTCCTCCCATGTTGAGACGCTCTTTGGTCCCAAATGAGAGTACCAAGTATACACCTTATCAGTGAGGGATTTAGAAAACTCCCTCAACCTCAACTTCTTATTATTTCATGGGCCCCAAATGCTCAATGAACCATTTGATATGCTTCTCCGAGTTTCCACCCTTTCCTATGTATTTCTAAAAAATTGGAGGAATGTAGTCCTTTGGGTAAGGCTCCTCATTTTACTCCTCAGGATTAGGAGTACGAAAATCATCGTGCACTGATGCTACCTCGCTAGTTGTCTACGAGGAATCTACTATCATCTTTAGCATTTCTTTCGGCATCTCCTTCCTCATTTCTTCTATGAAAGATGCAGGGGTTCTCCCAGTCGTTGGAGCAATGGGCTGAGGGACCATAGGTGGAATACTTGCGACACATGGGGTACCACCGTTAGGACAGGGGTTGGTACAGTGTTTTTAGGGACAAGCCCTATTGGATCTGCGCTCGATGGGGCTATCAGATTCGCTATCGGTGTTACAAAAGTGTTGGGTTCTATTCCCCCTCCAAAAGCCATTGCAACTATAGGATTTTGCAAGAACTCAAAGAATTGTCCCATGAGAAGGTCCATCTACGTCGCTCCCATTACGGCGCTAGTAGAAGCCTCTACGAGTGCTATGATTCTTATTGCCGTTTGAACTGGGGGAGCCTCTACGCAAGGAATCTCATTCCTGGAAACCTCAATCTCCCTCATTAATTGTTCTTCATTTCTCTGAATAACATCAAAGTCAGGGGTACGGTTAATGTTGTCTTGTGCCATACTTCTAGAAGAATGCCTCCCCAGTAGAGTTGCCAAATATAAGAGCGTAGTCCCCTTGAAGCCTGGGAGTATAGTAATACCAGTAGATGCATAAACCCTATAGGTATGGTAATGAAAGTACTCTTTAAAAAAGATAAATGAACACACAATATTGTGTATAATAAACACTCAGATTGAACTCACAAATCTCTCATGTATAACTCAAACGAAAATAAAGGATACTCACAAAACAGCTCATTCATAGGGAGAGAAAAGTAAGCACTCTAGATACACCTTTGCAAGCAACAAATAACCTCTTATATATCTCTGGTTAGCTATTAAAAGCATCACAATACACTACACTAAAACAGTTCAACTGTATTGGGCAAAAATCGTTACAAAAAATATTTGTAACAGATTAAATCGTTAGAAAATTGGCGTTATTTATTTTCAATACCTAATTTCTAATGGATAAAATCTATTACAAAATTAATATTTTTAATGGACAAAAAAACGTTACATTTTATTTTGTAACGGATTTAGCATTAGTAAACATACAATATATTAGTAACAAATTTAACAAATTGTAACGGTGTTTATCCGTTACAAATATATAATTTGTAACGGATGCAAACCGTTACAAATTACTTTGTAATGGATTGGGAGTAACATATATTTGCAACAAATGTTTTGATTTGTAACGGTTAAAGTTCGTTAGCAATATCAATATATTTTTAAAAATATATTAATTTCTCATTAAATAGATAGACATAAATACACTAGTTAAAACTCGTGTTCAACAAATGGAAATGCATTAAACTTAACCAATACCCACAAATTTTACTCAAAACATAAACACACGTGACACAATGTATGAAACTATATTTAGATGACAAGATATTTCAGTGATATTAAACTGATCTAAAACTATATTTAATTCATAATCATAAAAATTCCAAAAACAAAATGTAATACAAGATAAAACATCTAGCTTATAACTATAGTAGAACTCAAAATAAATTCTAACGACTTTAAAGTTCTAACATAATATTCTCCCCAAAGTAGTCTTCGTGATATCTCTTACAAAAGTAGAATTCATTCTCTCAGAAATGATCTTCATATTTCCTAATAAGAACCAGTCGAACAAACTCAATCTTAATATTGGAAAAAACTAAATTATACGGAATTTGTTTAATTTAAAAGACAAATAAGAAATCACAATGGCACATAATTTCAAATCAAAACTATAAATAATTAAAGTAGTGGTCATGTGTCAAAACAACACAGGGTTGTTCATCAGATGGATTTATGCATACTATTGTATACAATTAAAAGTATTGAAGTGGAAAAAGGAATCTTTTTTCCGTCAAAATGTCAAAAATCTGAGAAGTAGTATACCAAACTAAAATCCACACCAATGTATCGATTTTACAATGCAACACCTCCACGACAGCAAATACTAACCCCTTAAAAATAAATGTAGAGCCTCCACTAAGTAATAGTGAGTGCTAACTTCTTTTTCATATATAACATTATTAAACCAATTTGCCACAAATGAAGTTAAGTTCAGCAAATAAATAAAAAATAAGAACCAATTCGCAAGAGGTCTCATTATGTTTTTGAGTGTGGAGAGAGATATATAGAGATATTTCTATTGGAGATTTAAGGTTCCCTACCCTAATCTAATTTCCTTTTATTACTAACAATACTTCTTTCTTCCAATCTACAATGAATTCAGCTTCTAATTTTAATCATGGTGATTATTGGGAATAAATAGATCTTGATATTGCTATGCTTCGTAAGAAACAAATTCCAAAAGTTCATCATCAAACAAATGCACATGTCATGACAAACAAGAACATTGAGATTGAACGTCAAAAATCATTTGTAATTTATAAGGACATTATTTTATTGTGTGATTTACAATTGAGTACGTCATATACTAGGACAACCGTCGAATAAATATTCAAGATCATTTAAACATCGAGACGGATCCGAATATGAAAGTTCTTTAACTTTCAAGCCTCTACGAGATTAACTTTGGCAAGGTCGTGTTTAAGTACCTTACCATTTCACTTAGAGTTTTTGGATATTTTTTACAAAATATTTTCTAAGTGTTGGAGCGGAGTTTTTCATCAAAGATTTTTTTTTCTAAGTGTTGAGGTGGACTATTTTCTGACAAAACGAAAGATGTTTATTTTTAAATATATCGTTTGAGCGATAAAGGGACATCGTTACAGTGACATCCTTACGTCGTGTGAAGTCATTTGAGCGATAGCTGTCACCTTTCGAGTAAGATGCCCTTTTCATTCGAGCAACGCGCCGCCTTAATTTTTTTTTTTTATAAATAATGTGTTAAACAACTTCATTTTTATTAAGATGACCTACTTTTTTATCAGCTATGAAAACTGCTTTGGAAGAATTATTATCTTCTCACTTTTAAGGGTTTAATCCCCTTTGTTTTCAATTCACAAGATCCCAATAGTTTATGTGAATTGTTTTGGAACCCAACAACACATCTTTGAGAAAGTTTCTCTTGTAAAGAAGATCTATATTGTTGATTTAGGTTCCACTTGAGGGAGATACTGGGTTGACTGACTACACATCAACAGGGAGTACTCGTGGACATTCTTGGGTAGATTGAACTATGGTTCGTGTGGAGATGCTGTGGAATTCCATTGCTGATTTAGGTTGCGGCCTATGTGGGTTTTTTTAGGTTAATCCATTGCAGATTTCATTGTAAGTATTATAGTGAAATAAAAGGTTTTACCCAAAATCTGTGTGCCAGCTCTTATTTGTGTTGGTTTGATTTATCCACATGTAGTTGCATGTTTTAGGGATGAATAAAATTAAATTAAAAATTAACACTGATTAAATAAGTATTGAATTGGAAACTTGCGAATTTATTTAAATCGATATCACACCGGAGCATTTATATTTTACAAATTGGTATCAGAGTAGGTTACTCATATTTACCGAGTATTCCTATTTTTCACAAAATTGGGTGATATTTATATTTTTTGAAAAATCATTTTTATGAAAAATTGAAATTTTTTCGATAGAGCACTTATATAAACGGATGCCCATTTTTAACAGGTCTAATTATGCCTACTAGAAAGCATGTATGAACACATAGTTAGAGTCCATTGATGAGCACATTTGGGTAGTTTGTGAAAGAGGGTGGACGTCTCCCACTATCATTGTAGATAACGTAACATCTTCAAAACCTATGACTACATAGACTGAGGACAAATTTAAATAGAGCACGTTTAATTCACATCAGTTGAGTGTAATTTTTGGTGCCATCCCTCTTGTGGCATTTTGACGTATTATGACATGCACCACATCAAAAGAAGCATGAAAATTTTTACAACTTACCCATGAAGGCACTAATGCGAAAAAAAGAGTCTAAAATTAAAAATTTAACTACTCAATTTAAAAGAATTACCATGCTTGAATCTCAGTGTTTTTATTATTTTTATGCATGTTTATATGACATTGTCAACACTAGTTTCAATCTTGGTGAACCCATACCTGATGCACGAGTGGTTAAAAATATTTTAATATCGCTGCCTAAACATTTTATCCCAAAAGTGACTGTTTTGAATATCTTAGGTAATTTGGGCAATTTAAAACTAGAAGAGCTGGTAAGAGATCTCCAAACATATGAAATTGAAAGGCTTCCTAACACTGTCAAGCCTAAGGATAGAGGGATAGGACTTAGAGCCCAGTTTAGAAAGGGAGATGAAATGTCCACGAGAGAGAAGAAAAAGAAAGGGAAAATTTGTGAGTCCGACTCCGAGGGTGAGGTCAATTTTGATATGGCCATGCTTACGAATTTTTTAAAAAAGTTTCTCAAGTTTTCGAAACAAAATTCTTCTAATAAAAGATTTTTTGAGAAAATAAAAATGTGGCCAAAGAGAGCGGTGAGAAAGAAGGTGTGAAAATGGTAGAAGATAAGTGTTTTGAGTGTGAGGGGATACGGCATAGAGGTTTTGAGTGTCCTACTATGCTAAAGAGAAAGGGCAAGAAAATTGCCATGCCATACACTCTTAGCGATAGTGAGGAGGAGGTGAACGATTCCGGGAATGAGTCTTCACATGGAAAGTTTGTTGCCTTTTTAGCTAATCACGTGAGCAAACCTAGTTTGTCCCACGATGATGAGGATACTGGTGCATGTGAGAATGCCAAGGAGGATGATAGTTTTACTGTTTTGAGTGAGGGTGATAGTGAGTGTGAAAATGAAGATGAGAGTGAGCCCCAAATTACAGTTAGAGATTCATACACCGAGATCTTAAAGACTAAGAAATTGAACAAGGATTTAGGTCTTAAGGGGAGAGATTTGGAGAGAGAGTTAGAGATATTGAGGGTGTTTGAGGCGAAAGCAAGTCAACTCAAGAAGGTGAAGATTTCTTTGAGTGAAAAGTTGATTGCTTTATATCGAGAAAGTGTGATTTGACCAACACGTTGTCTAGTCTAACTACACGTGTATCCTAATTCGAGAATGATCTCGAATGTTCCTCGGCGGTCAAATTCCCTTTAGAGAACGCATCTATGAAGGTTGGAAAGATTGTTCTCATTCCCCTTTGACTCATGTTGAGAGACGAGGAATAGGTCATGACGGTGTGTCCACTTCCCTTGTTACACCCGAGGTGGTTCCCATGTTAGCGATAGATCCATACAGCTCTCAACCCCACCCACCTAGGCATCCCGTACCTGATAGGAGAGTTCTTCGTAGATGTTTTGAGAAAGGTGTACCTAGGCCGATTTATGTTTGCACTCATTGCGAAAAGAGAGGACACCTTAAAGAGTTTTGTTTTATGTTAGGTTATGTCACATTTTTCTACTACACGTGTCCACACACATGCACCCACACATGATGCTCTGAATGATTACACGATAGAGTTTGAATATCTTCGGGAGAATGTAAAGTTTTTACTCAAGACTTCACATGAGTTTATGGATGTTTTTCATAGGATGTCACCACCTTTGGAAAACTCCACCGCACCTAACGGTTGAGGTTTAGACTTATTTCCTAGAATAGGTTGATTTGCTTGATGATATTTTTGCCTAGTGCTAGTGTGTATCATTTTTGTAGTTATGTTTTCCTTTTTGATAGTTTTTTGGAAAAATACAAAAAGTGTTTCTTTTTTTAGATAATATTGAAAAATCCTAAAAGATTTTATTGTGATAATTTTTTTGGAAAAAGACAAAAAGAGTTTTGTATTTTATTTTACACCGTAAATGAATGAACATTTAGGATGACCGAGTTACGATTTCATTCCATATCCATATGGTTGTTTGATAGTGTTTTGATATGCGTCATCATTTCATTTATATGCTTTACAATGTTTGGAGTCATTGAGATGTGATTAGTTATTATTTCCTACATATTTGAATCAGGAGTTCCTTTATTGCACACTTGAAAAAATTTGTTTGACTATTGTTGTTGTCTATCACATGTTGGTCGATGTGTTGTCATCTCAATTTTATCTTTTAAACGAACCAAATACGATAAAACATGACAATGAAAGTATTGCATATAATAACCATTTACCGTGAGGAATTAAATTGCAAAAATTATTGAGTGCCGACAGGAAAGGGCTACGAGAGTGTAAAAATTAGCTTGCCGTGAAAGGCACCATTTGAAAAGAGCCCAAAGATTTTTGTAAGGCAATAAAAATCAACATTTGCCAAAAATGGGTCCAATAGGATTTCTCTAAGGAGAGAATTTAGTTTCATCACCTAAAAAAACCATTATTATTTATGAGGGAGTTTGGATGGAATATAAAACGGATTTGCACGGCCTTGAAAAGTCATGAAAAATCATTATGTAGTTTTATTAGTTATTAGTGTGAAAATCACGTTTGACATGATTTGTCGATTTGATTAAGACGTTGGCATCTAAGTTCAAAATTTTCGACACCTGAGGAAGATTTTGAGTTCATTCGTTAGGAGTACACATATTCATCGTGCACATATGTTATGTTTGATTGCTTTGATTTGCCTATCGAATATGTTCACACCCATTCATTTCGTTTCCATGATTTGGTTATCTTAGTGAAAATTAATGGTGTGTGATTTTTATAAAATTATTTTTGCATTTTTTTGGTATGAAAGATTGAAAAATCAAAAATAGTTTGTCGGAGTTGTTGGGTTACTCCTTTGCACGAGCATAGTTTGATCCCTATTTTCTATGTATTTTTGTCGTGACAACTCCATGTTTATTAATTGATTTATTCGTTTCCTTATCTATTTCAGGCAAATAAAAAGGGGGAGAACTAATTATGGGGGAGTTTTACATTATGGGGGAGATTTGATCATTGATGATTGATTTATTCTTATATCATTTCAAACTCGATGCATCACGAATGTATTTTTCTTTGTCTCATGTGTGTCGGTAAAAAAATTGAAGATCATTATTTTGCGCACCCTGATGAGAAAAGATAGATTTGATGAAGATTTTGAAGAAAAAGTTTGATTCTTGCATTTTTTATACCTTTTCGATTTTGGGTTCATTGGAGGGTATTAGATTTGTATAGGAATTTTAATTTGATAATTCAGATGTTTTTATTTTGTACCGGCATATACATAGGGGGAGATTTGTAAGGACATATTTTATATAGTCCGTACTTTGTATTGAGTATGTCATATATCGGAGACTTATTCAAGTTCAATCACGCATCAAGACGGATCTGAATATCAGAGTTTTTCCACATTCAAGTCTCCGTGATATTAGTTTTGGTAAGGTTGTCTCTAAGTACCTTAGCATTTCACTTAGAGTGTTGGGATAAGTTTATAAATTAATTTCTTAGTGTTGGAACCGAGTTTTTTGTCAAAGAATTTTTTCTAAGTGTTGAGACGGACTATTTTCTGACGAAACAAAAATATTTATTTTTAAATAGATCGTTAGAGCGATGGAGGGACATTGTTCGAGCGACAAGGCTATGTCGTGCAAAGTCATTTGAACGACACGTGTCATCATTCGAGCAACACTGATGACTCATTCGAGCGACGAGCCGCCTTAGACTTTTATATATAGCATGTTAAACATATCCATTTTTCAGAAGACGACATGAATTTTTGTAATATACGAAAACTGCTTTCGCAGAAATATTATTTTCTCACTTTTAGGGTTTTCATCCCTTTTTATTTTCAATTCACAAGATCCTAATAATTTATGTGAGTTATTTTGGAACCCAATAACAAATCTTTGTTAAAGATTCTCTTATAAGGAAGATATCTACTACTAATATAAATGCACTTGAAGGAGGTACTGAGCTGAAGTGACTGCGTGTCAATAGGGAGTGCTCGTGGGTATTCCTGGGATGTTTTCACTGCGGTTCGTGTGTAGTTGCTGCGAAATTCCATTGCTGATTTAGGTTACGGACTATGAGAGTTTTTTGTAGTAAATTCTTTACAGATTTCATTGTAATCATTATAAGTATTATAGTGAAATAAAATGTTTTACACAAAAGGGATTGTTTCCTGAAATTTGCGTATCAGCACTCATGTAAGTTGGTTTGATTTATCCACACATAGTTGCATGGTTCAGGGTTGAATAAATTTGGATTAAAATTTGACACCGATTAACTAAGTATTTAATTGGAAACTTGTGAATTTATTTAAATCGATATCACACTGGAGCATTTATATTTAACAAAAGGGCTGCGAGAGTACAAAATTAACTCATCGTGAAATCCACCGTTTAAAAGAGCCTGAAAAAATTAAGACAGTGGAAAGAAAAAGTATGCCAAAAGTGGGCCAATAGGATTTCTCTAAGGAGAGAATTTAGTTTACATCACCTCAAAAGAAAAATAAAAGCATTACTATTTATGAGGGAGATAAAATGGAATATAAAACGGATTTGCACGTCCTTGAAAAGTCATGAAAAAGCATTACATAGTTTTAGACGTTATTGGTGTAAAAATCATGTTTGAATTTGATTTTTCGATTAGATTAAGACGATGTCATCTAAATTCACATTTTCAACACCTAAGGACGATTTTGAGATTCATTCATTAGGAGTGCATATATCCATTATGCACATATGTTATGCACGATTGCCTTGATTTTCCTATCGAATATGGACACATCCATTCATTCCGTTTTCATGATTTAGTTATCTTAGTGTAAATTCATGGTGTGATGTTTTTTGTAAAATTATTTTTCCATTTTTTTCTATAAAAAAATGAAAAATGAAAAATAGTTTGAGGAAGATTTTAGGTCACTCCTTTGCATGAACGAAGTTTGATCAATATTTGTTATGCTTATTTGTCCTGACAACTCCATGTTTGTTTTTGCTTATTCTCTTCCTTGTCTATTTCGGACAAATAAAAAGAGGGAGAACGAATTATGGGGGAGATTTGATTACTGATTGATTTATTCTTATATCATTTCAAGCATGATACGTCACGAAGGTATTTTCTTTATCTCATGCGTGTAGTTACAAGATTGATAATCATTATTTTGCACACCCTGATGGGAAAAGCTTGAAGATTTTGAAGAAAAGTTTGATACTTGCATCTTTAGTACCTTTTCAGTTTTGGGTTCATGGGATGGTATTAGATTTGTACAGGAATTTTGATTTGATAATTCAGATGGTTTTTATTTTGTACCGGCATAGACATAGAGGGAGATTTGTAAGGACATTATTTTATTGTCTAGTTTACAATTGAGTATGTCATATACTGCTACAACCGTCGAAAAAATATTCAAGATCATTCAATCATCGAGACGGATTCGAATATCAAAGTTCTTTAACATTTAATCCTCCGCGAGATTAACTTTGGTAAGGTTGTGTTTAAGTACCTTAGCATTTCACTTAGAGTGTTGGGATATTTTTTACAAAATATTTTCTAAGTGTTGGAGCGGAGTTTTTCATCAAAGAATTTTTTCTATGTGTTGAGGCGGACTATTTTTTGACGAAACAAAAAATATTTATTTTTTAATATCTCGTTCGAGCGCAGAGGTACACCGTTCGAGCGACATCCTTATGTCGCATGAAGTCATTCAACCGACAGCTGTCACTATTTGAGGAAGATGCACTTTTCGTTCGAGTGATGCGCGCCTTAAATTTTTTATAAATAGTGTGTTAATCAACTTCGTTTTATTAATAAGACTAGAATTTTTATCAACTGGGAAAACTCCTTTGACATAATTATTATCTTCTCACTTTTAGGGCTTTAATCCCTTTTGTTTTCAATTCACAAGATCCCAATAGTTTATGTGAATTGCTTTGGAACCCAAGAACGCATCTTAGTGAAAGTTTCTCTTATAGAGAAGATCTCTACTGCTGATCTAGGTGCAACTTGAGGGAGGTACGGAGTTGACTGATTGTGCGTCAATAGGGAGTGCTCGTGGGTATTCCTGGGATGTTTGAATTGCGGTTTGTGTAGAGTTACTGCAAAATTCAATTGTTGATTTAGGTTGCCACCTATGTGGGTTTTCTGATGTTAATCCACTACAAATTTTATTGTAAGTATTATAGTGAAATACAATGTTTTACCCGAAAGGTTTTTTTTCTTCTGAAATCTGTGTGTCACCAATTATTTATGTTGGTTTATTTTTTCCACACGTAGTTGTATGTTTTAGGGTTGAATAAAATTAGATTAAAAATTAACACTAATTAAATAAGTATTGAATTTTAAACTTACGAATTTATTTAAATCGATATCACATTGGCTCATTTATATTTTACATAAGTGTTCCATGAACATATGCAAACATCCTAAAGAAAGATCTACATGAAGAATCAAAAACAAAGACTTGGCCTACACCTCAATTTTGTGGAAACCTCATGTAAGTAGAAATGTCGAAAGATGAATATTAAGAATCTATTAAAGAAAGTGAATCTTTCTCAATTGGAAGATACATGGTTAACAAAGGTGAAAAACCTTTAAACTTGGGGTTAATCGAAAACAAACTCAAAGATTCTACGAACATTATTGTTGATTTCAAGATAATTCCAATAGGAAAAGCATATTTTACTCTACAATTCACTTCAGTAGAGATTAAAAATGCGGTTTAGACCAGAGGTACAGCCTCTATTAACCCTGGCATCTTTAAACTTATTCAAAGGTCCCCTAGATTCAATCCAGCAGAACAACACGTCACAATTGCACCAATTTGTGTTCGATTTGCGGGTCTTAGTATTGAATATTGAAGGTTTAGAATCCTTCTTGAAATAGCTCGTTGTCTAGGTGATCTAATAAAGATTGATCAACCTACAGTAGACAAATCCCATGGTCATTTTTTTGGACTCTTAATTGACTTGGAGATCAATGATAATATTCCTAATCAAGTTTTGATAAAACACAGAGATACCATCTTTGAACAAGATGTGGAATACAAGAGACTACCACTTAGATGTTCCCACAATAGAATTCTTGGTCACATAGTCACTCATTGCAGAGTGGTTTAAAGAATACAATTAGATGGAGTTGACATGATGCAACACAAACTCCAAATCTCAAAGAAACATCAAAATGAAAATCTAATTTAAAAACCAACATCACCAATAGGTAGGTATACAAACCTATAGGTATTATCCACCTCCTATCAATTAAGACAAGAATTCAGTTACTATTAATAATACTTAAGAAGATATATATAATGGGATAACAAATGACTCTGATGAAGATAAAATGCCACCTTTTAAACCTATTGATGAAGATCAACTAGAAGATGAATCTGAGATGGATTTGACAGGAAGCAAAACTCCAGAAAACTTAACTTCAGTCACTGGTAATCCTTAAGAAACACATTTTAACTTCTTTTCCATTGTTATTTTTCCTGAAAATAGATATCAAACCATTCAGAAGAACCTATCTTGGACCAACATGATGGAAGAAGAATCTAAAGAAAAAAATAACAAACTCTCTTTTAGAAGACAACTGCAAGCTTATTGATTTTAATTTAGACAAGGAACTTGAATATGTTACTAATGCTTGCATCTTTAATCTAAAAAAAACAAAATGTATTTTGGGTAAAGATCAACACAGTTTTACTCCAGTAATGTCCAACTCTCAAAAGAAGAAACTCAAGATATTATAAGTTAGCTATAGCCCAAGGAGTGCCTCTAAAAACCCTTTTTAATGAAGATATTATATTGGAATATTAGTGGTTTAGGTAATTCCATATAAAAAATGTTATCTTATTGGTCTATTCAACATATGCTAGATCTTCTTTGCATTGTAGAACCTAAAATTGATTTTAATCCATCAATTCAACATTTCTTTCTTTATTTTTGAGTGACATTTTTCTCCTCTACTAATAGGAATGGTCTTCAACTAAAACTATGGAGTTTTCACTCAAATTAAATACACAAACCAACAATTCTTTCAAATTCAAGTCAACAAATAACTTTTAGCTCTTTGATTGTAGTTATCCAATCAACATGTACTATTGTCTATGCCTTTACTAACTATATTATTGAAGACTGATATGGGCATAATTTGATCAACTTAACAACAACATCAATGGGCCTTGGATGACAATGGGGGACTATAATAGTGTTCTTGGAGCTCATGAGTGTAGAGGCACTAGAATACCCTATGTTGCAACTTGCTCTGAATTCAAAGGTATGATTGGCAATTGCAATTTTCTTCAAATTGATCTAAAAGGCATATTTTATACTTGTAAAAAATCATCACATTTAATATTAAGTGGAAATTATATAGAGTTATATTTAATCAAGCATGGCTTACCTCTTGGTCTGGACTAAACTACCTTGCTTTAGAGAAATCAAGATCTAATATCCATCCCATCCTATTTGACGTTAAATCCAATTTACAAACATGTCCAAAACCTTTTAAATTCATATCCTCTTGGAATGATAATACTAATTTCATTATTTTAGTAGAGGATGTTTGTAAGAACTCTAAATTTTATTGTTGCCCAATGTATGTTATTAAAGAAAAACTTAAAACATTAAAATTTGCATTGAAGAAATGGAACTTTAAGGTTTTTGATAATGTTCATGCCAACCTACAATTAGCAAAAGATAATTTATTTGCAATTCAATCTGAAATAGAATATGAAGGTCACAATCATTCTAGAGATAAACTGGAAATGAATTGCTAAAAGAAACTTATTGAAGTTTTGAAATGTGAAGAAAATTTCTGGAAAGAAAAATCTAGGATTAAATGGATGACAGATGATGAAAGATGCCCGACATTTTATCATAAGCATGTACAACTAAGAAGAGCAAATAATTCAATTTCTTACCTTAAGCATGGGGATATTCTACTTACTGATCAAGAATCGATTATGTAACACCCCGCTTAAAATAATAATGGGTGGCCAACCCTATACTACATTAAATTAGGAGTTTCAGATGGTCCCGTCTCTACATCAACTGTCGGTACTATATAATATAGGAATAACTACTCGATATCATATAAGTGAGATGTTTAAATTAAATAAAATATGTAACAGACAACAAACCAACACTATAAAACTACTAATAAAGGAAAGAAAGATGCATGAAAGAACTATGATAAGTGAAATGAATGACTACAACTGAATATACCATAAAGAAGTAAACCCGAATAAGTGGTCGGGTCACAGCCAATACAATGACTGAAATGAAATAAGTATACATATTTATAAATATCCCTTAGGTATAAACCCGATATCCAACATGAATCCTACCTAGATTTTTAAAGAAGTAGGAAGCGACTACAAGATACATCCCGCAACAGTCTGCACCTGTCACGACTCCCAAGACTCTGGATAGAAGGTCATCCGGCATCCATGCGGTAGGACACTTGTATATATATATATATATATATATATATATATATATATATATATATATATATATATATATATATACAAGCAGGAGAGAAAAGTAAACGGGTCAGAGCTCGAGTGTGAAAAATATTTAGCAAGTGTGTTAACCGTGAATAATAAATATCGGTGCACTTATTTCATAATTAAAGTGAAATCGCACTCTCGTGAAACCCCAACTCACCTCTCATCTAAAGGCGCGCACCTATTCAAGTCCTCAAATTTTAGTTAAATTACCCGATTATAAGGACAACCTTACTTATTATAGGCCCAGCCTATACCCATGAGAATTGCATTCCTATCTTAACCCACGAATCCACTCCTTTTCTAATCATACTTGATTATGTTTATAAACAATTATGCCATAATAGGCTTAGTGGATTCCGATTTATAATTTATTTAATTATAATTCTTAATACGTTACCCATATATATTTGGATTGAATTATAAGATTTACATTCTAATTAATATGCATACAAATTATTATTGACAAAACTTCTCTCCAATCTCAACATTGTACTACGTTTCGTGCGTGGGGTGTCTCGCAGAGCGAAATCCAAACAAGCAACCAACCCGTTACACTACTCCTGGACAACATCGATTCTAGAGGTCCATTATGCCACACATAATATTTGACAAAACTTTTCTCTAATCTCAACACTGCATTGCGTTTCATGCCTGGGGTGTCTCGCAAAGCGAAATCCAAACAAGGAACCACCCCGTTACTCTAGTCCTGGACAATGTCGATCCTAGAGATCCATAATGCCATACATACCATATACTACTACTACTACTACTACTACTACTACTACTACTACTACTACTACTACTACTACTACTACTACTACTACTACTACTACTACTACTACTACTACTACTACTACTGAATTTTAGACTACAATACGAAAACAACTACAAACTCCACTAATATCTTTCGGATGATGTAACTGAAATATTCCTTAAATGCGATACATCAACCCCCATCAATCTAGTACACCATACTCATCCAAGATGTACTCCACAAAGATTCCATATCCTTTCATCTATAGGATATATAAATATATATAGGAATTTTATTCTAAGCATATATATATATGTATACCATCATCCATACCCATGACCAAGTGTACATATCATATCTGATGTACAATGGCCATGCACAATATACCCAGCTATATATATCGTCGATAAAAGTGCACTATGCTATCATCTTCCCAGTGCCTGGCTCCCGTAGCAACTGGGGACCACCATGGTGGGGGTCAACGACACCCATCTCGTGGTAAATTCACACACACGACGTCCCGGGAAGCGGTCATAGCTCCTAATTAGCAATGGGACGAAACATACCCACCACGTCTCATCCCAAAAATATAAATCACATAATAACACATGGGACGACTATGACTTGGGGAATATCCACACCCTACTCTATATGCCAGGATGCTCACCCTCTGCGCGGAAACTTCCCAATGATAGCATGAGCGGGGTATGCTTAACCACATAAGTATATATATCTTTTACATGCACAATATACATACATCCATATGATCTCATCATATGATCAAACCCTAAACCATCATATACGGTTTAGATATCCATACCATGTATGTCCACAACATAAATATATCCATATATTCATATCCATACAGATATATATACACATATTCTCATATCCATATATCTATATATACAAACTAATTCTCGTTCGTAAATATAAGATATATAAACTCGGCTATAAGTATACATAATCCTCAATTTACAAGCCGTCACCACAACTCATTTAAATTTACCTCGATGTGTGAATACAATCCTTCCCTTGAAGCATATTCATCCATTTTCCTATGATGAATAATCTCCCAAAAAACACATGCATTGTATGTATCCAAACCTTAGGGTTATCACCCATAATTCAGTGTAGGTAACAATCACTACACATTCTATATATCTCTAAAAGGACATTCTTGCCTCCAATAATAATTTCGACTATTGATATATATATATATATATATATTTAATTAATAGTCCATAAACCTCAACTTAGCCCAACTTTATTTCAAGTATTGGAATCCCATCTAAGGTTTAATAGTTCTAATGAACTCTAAATCTTTTTACGTTCATAATTTATTCCTTAAGTCTATACTCCTCAAGGATGCACGACATCTTCTCTCGTCAGTCCTCAATCATATCTAAACTCACTTAGGACCTCAAGTTAGAACTCTCGTTCTCACTGAGATCCCTTACTATACCTAAGGGTATCCATTATTAATACACATATAGGCAAAATAGACTATCCCTAATACATTTATAACCATTTCATGATAATTTGCCTCTATCATGATAAAACAATCCGCCAATCACTTAAGTCCTATATTCCTTTCATTACTAAAAGAGGCATCCCCTCCTCCGAAATCAATTTAACATAGGCCCGCAAGCCCCTATTCGACCTAGGGCACTATTCCCTAGATCTAATATCATAACCATCCATAAGAAGCCCATTAAGAAAGCCCCTAAGAATAAAACTCCAGAAGAAAAGGGGTAAAAGAATTTCCCATTCTTGGGTTAGAAACAGGGAACCGGTCGATCGCGGGTCCAAATTTTGCCTATGAAGAAATGCAACATGGTTTTCCCTTGAGGCGCGGTCGACCGGCCATACCAGATATTCTGGCCGATTTCCCTTTCTCAACAAAACCCACGAAATTAATACCATAAAATCTCCATTATAACCTCCAAATCTTTATCACAACATGATTCTAAGCCAATAAATCAACCCAAAGTGATCCCAACCATTTCTACACCATTAAACCCATATTTAAACATTGATTTCAAGATTTAACCCCAAAATTTTAGGTTTTGATATTAATACCCAAAAATCCATTCATTAACCCACAAATTATGAAATAAAATACACAAATGACTTATTTAGTAAGATTAAGCACTTGCCTAAGATTTGTAGAGGTTGGATCATCCTCGATGTTGCGGTTGGGTCGGAATCTCCAAGCTTTTCTTCCTCTCTCTCTTCTTTTCTTATTCTTTCCTTCTTCCTTACTCTTTTCTTTCTATTTCTCTCTTTATCTAATGACAAGGCTTCATCCGTAAGCCTTTAAATCCCTTTAAAACAATGAACCCAATTTTAAATGTTAATACACACTTTAAATGACTCGTTTACTCCAATTCGAGTCAAACTGACTTAAAAATATTTCGGAGCCGAAATAAAACCCAATGACAGTCATTTTGACTACCTCGACCCTTCCGGGATCAATGGTACCCTCAAAATCATCATCCGGAATACTTTGAAATGTTCTCTATTTTTGGACCTCAATTTCCAAATTTTAGAATTCTCCAATTTCATTAAATTTTTATTTTCCCAAAAATTTAATTTCTCAGTCTCAAAAGCATGGGGTGTTACAATCTTCCCCCCTTACAAAAATTTCACCCGCGAAATTTAAGACATGCCTAGGACCTCAATATCATCTAGTCTTAACATCAATTCTTAGGATCACTATACCGATCCCTTCTAGTTCTCATGTCGAACCATATAGATTTCAAAACAACTACTACCGAGGGCGCCCATACACCCCGTACCCGAGCTTCCACTCGTAGAATTATAATCAGGCTCCATTAGACTCAAATCGTAACATAACTATCACCAATATAATCTATAGCAACCTATTAACTATATAAAAGTTTGAAATTTCCCACTGGTTGAAATCTCCTCAATTCCTGACGCTAGCCACCTTCGTGCGGGGGAGGTATCGCAAGCGAAATCCAAACAAGGAACCCTCCCAATACACTACTATGTAGCTAGGTCGGGGATTGAGATTAGTTGAACCAAGGTTAAGGTTTTATAAAAAGATTTTGATATATTAGATATTGCCCGAAGGCCTATGTAACAATATATAATATAAATAAATCTCGCGTCTTTCGACACGCCAAACAAATACCTTATGTTTAGAACACAAGGCCTCAACAAATACAACACTCTAACCAATACCTAGTCCTCCACTAGCACAACCACGGGCTAAATTCTCCGCTCAACATAAATCTACCAAACTTTGAACTTCTCAGCTATACTAATACCTTGCATTGCATCAAAATGTTTGCCACAAGGTAAGTCCTCCCCTTATTGGATTTCTACAATTTCACCCCCGTACCTATCCATAAGACAATAGTCTTATAACCATAACTCAACAAACCTCGACATTCCGCACTTCCGAAATTCAACAACAAAACTCTCTACCATCTCCTCACGAGATGATTTATTTTCTCAAAAGATGCCATACAAAGGCCATACTTACTCACTCCTTCTTTCGAGGATTTTATTTTATACACCCTAACGGTGTAGCGGCTACTACTCATCATACCTTACGTGCGATGTTCTCAATACCGCACAAAGCATGACCCAAACCCAAGGAAAGGTGTTCTACCTTATACTTCCATGATCCAATTGTTTTAATTTATACTTGAATCCCTATTTAAAGTCCTCAACTTCTTCCAGGACGATCATTATTCCTAAACCTATTTCTCCACAAGAGGAACATCTTCCTCAAAATCCTTCCTAACCATTTTGAAGGACAAAATGCGATTGTTATTACCGAAAACTCCCTCAGTCCTATGCAACGAACCTGAGTCTCCAATTTCTTACTCCCTCTTCCCAGAAGGCAATACTCCTGATATTGGTACAACTCCACCCACTTCACATCGGTAAAAGTCACCAACACCAGGTTACCTAACGAAGGTTGATAGGTTTCTCAATCTAAACCTCCCAAGGACTACGCTACTCTCTCCTCAGAATTTCCTTACAAAGTCCAAGATTCGCCCTTCGAGTAAATTTTCCCTATCTTACCCAACCACCAATCAATCACCTTGAACCATTGCTAGAGTTCTCTTTTATGTCTCCGTCGGAATCGGGAGAAACAAATACCCCCGATCAAAGCATACCCAAAATCTGTTATGGGTATCGTATTTCTAATCTTATCCTTTCCTCGACGACATAATCTAGGTGACGTTCGAAACGAGAACAACTGTTATCAGAATGTTGATCAAGTGAATACACTTCACAAAAGAATATAAGCGCAGTGAACACAACAATCCTAATAGTAGGGATTTATATCAAGAACGTTAACGGAAGAACGCAAAAAACTCGCACAGATCCTAAAGACTCTAGAACTTGATGCTCTGATACCATCTGTAACACCCCGCTTAAAATAATAACGGGTGGCCAGCCCTATACTACATTAAATCATGAGTTTTAGATGGTCCCGTCTCAACATCAACTATCGGTACTATATAATATAGGACTAACTATCCGATATCATATAAGTGAGATGTTAAAATTAAATAAAATATACAACAGACAACAAACCAACACTATAAAACTACTAATAAAGGAAAGAAAGATGCATGAAAGAACTATGATAAATGAAATGAATGACTACAACTGAATATACCACAAAGATGTAAACCCGAATAAGCTGTCGGGTCACAGCCAATACAATGACTGAAATGAAATAAATATACACATTTATAAATATCCCTTGGGTATAAACCCGATATATAACATGAATCCTACCTAGATTTTTAAAGAAGTAGGAAGCGACTACAAGATACATCCCGCAACAGTCCGCACCTGTCACGGCTCCCAAGACTCTAGATAGAAGGTCATCCGGGATCCATGCGGTAGGACACCTGTAGTAATATATATATATATATATATATATATATATATATATATATATATATATACAGTCGTGCTCTTGTGCGGACTAGTCCGCATTTTAAGAATGCGGACCGGACATGTGTCACCTGGCGGTGAGCCCAGAAAAGAGAGAGAGTGTGCCTATAATTTATGCGATAATTTCTGGGCTCACCGCCAGGTGACACATGTTCGGTCCGCATTCTTAAAATGCGGACTAGTCCGCACAAGAGCAGGACTGTATATATGTATATATATATATATATATATATATATATATATATATATATATATATATATATACAAGCAGGAGAGAAAAGTAAACAGGTCAGAGCTCGAGTGTGAAAAATATTTAGCAAGTGAGTTAACCGTGCATAATAAATATCAGTGAACTTATTTCATAATTAAAGTGGAATCGCACTCTCGTGAAATCCCAACTCACCTCTCATCTAAAGGTGCGCACTTATTCGCATCCTCAAATTTTAGTTAAATTACCCTGATTATAAGGACAACCTAACTTATCATAGTCCCAGCCTATACCCATGAGAATTTCATTCCTATCTTAACCCACGAATCCACTCCTTTTCTAATCATACTTGATTATGTTTACAAACAATTATGCCATAATAGGCTTAGTGGATTCCGGTTTATAATTTATTTAATTATAATTCTTAATATGTTACCCATATATATTTGGGTTGAATTATAAGATTTACATTCTAATTAACATGCATACAAATTATTATTGACAAAACTTCTCTCCAATCTCAAGATTGTACTACGTTTCGTGCGTGGGGTGTCTCGCAGAGCGAAATCCAAATAAGAAACCACCCCGTTACACTACTCCTGGACAACGTCGATCCTAGAGGTCCATTATGCCACACATAATATTTGACAAAACTTTACTCTAATCTCAACACTGCACTGCGATTCGTACGTGGGGTGTCTTGCAAAGCAAAATCCAAACAAGGAACCACCCCTTTACACTACTCCTGGACAATGTCGATCCTAGAGATCCATAATTCCATACATACCATATTATATTACTACTACTACTAAATTTTAGACTACAATACGAAAACAACTACAAACTCCACTAATATCCTTGGGATGATGTAACCGAAATATTCCTTAAATGCGATACATCAACCCCCATCAATCTAGTACACCATAATCATCCAAGATGTACTCCACAAAGATTCCATATCCTTTCATCTATAGGATATATAAATATATATATATAGGTATTTTATTCTAACCATATATATATGTATACCATCATCCATACCCATGACCAAGTGTACATATCATATCTGATGTACAATGACCATGCACAATATACCCGGCTATATATATCGCCGATAAAATTGCACTATGCTATCATCTTCCCAGTGCCCGGCTCACGTAGCAACTGGGGACCACCATGGTGGGGGTCAACGACACCCATCTCGTTGTAAACTCACACACATGACATCCTAGGAAGCGGTCATAGCTCCTAACCGGCAATGAGAC
The DNA here is from genome assembly GCA_949130495.1 of Sambucus nigra. Classification (NCBI taxonomy): domain Eukaryota; kingdom Viridiplantae; phylum Streptophyta; class Magnoliopsida; order Dipsacales; family Adoxaceae; genus Sambucus; species Sambucus nigra. Next base: position 237,876,681 of record OX422217.1, on the reverse strand, counting down.
GAAACATACCCACCACGTCTCATCCCAAAAATATAAATCACACAATAACAAACGGGACGACTATGACCTGGGGAATATCCACACCATGCTCTATATGCAAGGATGCTCACCCTCTGCGCGGAAACTTCCCAATGATAGCATGAGCGGGGTATGCTTAACCACATAAGTATATATATCGTTTACATGCACAATATACATACATCCATATGATCCCATCATATGATCAAACCCTAAACCATCATATACGGTTTAGATATCCATACCATGTATGTCCACAACATAAATATATCCATACATATATATATACACATATTCTCATATCCATATATCTATATATACAAACTAATTATCGTTCGTAAATATAAGATATATAAACTCGGCTATAAGTATACATAATCCTCAATATACAAACCGTCACCACAACTCATTTAAATTTACCTCGATGTGTGAATAAAATCCTTCCCTTGAAGCATATTTATCCATTTTCCTATGATGAATAGTCTCCCAAAAACACATACATTGTATGTATCCAAACCTTAGGGTTATCACCCATAGTTTAGTGTAGGTAAAAATCACTACACATTCTATATATCTCCAAAAGGACATTCATGCCTCCAATAATAATTTTGACTATATATATATATATATATATATATATATATATATAATAGTCCATAAACCTCAACTTAGCCCAACTTTATTTCAAGTATTGGAATCCCATCTAAGGTTTAATAGTTCTAATGAACTCTAAATCTTATTACGTTCATAATTTATTCCTTAAGTCTATACTCCTCAAGGATGCACGACATCTTCTCTCGTCAGTCCTCAATCATATCTAAACTCACTTAGGACCTCAATCTAGAACTCCCGTCCTCACTGAGATCCCCCACTATACCTAAGGGTATCCATTATTAATACACGTATAGGCAAAAGAGACTATCCCTAATCCATTTATAACCATTTCATGATAATTTGCCTCTATCATGATAAAACAATCCGCCAATCACTTAATTCCTATATTCCTTTCATTATTAAAAGAGGCGTCCCCTCCTCCGAAACCAATTTAACATAGGCCCGCAAGCCCTTATTCGACCTAGGGAACTATTCCCTAGATCTAATATCATAACCCTCCATAATAAGCCCATTAAGAAAGCCCCTAAGAATAAAACTCCAAAAGAAAAGGGGTAAAAGAATTTCCCATTTTTGGGTTAAAAACAGGGGACCGGTCGACCGGTCCCAGACCCCCGATCGACCGCGGGTCCAAATTTTGCCTACGAAGAAATGCAGTAGGCTTTTCCCTTGAGGCGCGGTCGACCGGTCCCCAGACCGCGGTCGACCGACCATACCAGATATTCTGGCTGATTCCCTTTCTCAACAAAACCCACGAAATTAATACCCTAAAATCTCCATTCTAACCTCCAAATATTTATCACAAGATGATTCTAAGCCAATAAATCAACCCAAAGTGATCCCAACCATTTCTACACCATTAAACCCATATTTAAACATTGATTTCAAGATTTAACCCCAAAATTTTAGGTTTTGATATTAGTACCCAAAAATCCATTCTTTAACCCACAAATTATGAAATAAAATACACAAATGAGTTATTTAGCAAGATTAAACACTTGCCTCAGATTTGTAGAGGTTGGATCGTCCTCGATGTCGCGGTTGGGTCGGAATCTCCAAGATTTTCTTCCTCTCTCTCTTCTTTTCTTATTCTTTCCTTCATCCTTCCTCTTTTCTTTCTATTTCTCTCTTTCTCTAATGAGAAGGCTTCATCCGTAAGCCTTTAAATCCATTTAAAACAATAAACCCAATTTTAAATGTTAATACACACTTTAAATGACTCGTTTACTCCAATTCGAGTCAAACCGACTTAAAAATATTCCGGAGCCGAAATAAAACCCAATGACAGTCATTTTGACTACCTCGACCCTTCCGGGATCGATGGTACCCTCAAAATCATCATCCGAAATACTTTGAAATGTTCTCTATTTTCGGACCTCAATTTCCAAATTTTAGAATTCTCCAATTTCATTAAATTTTTATTTTCCCAAAAATTTAATTGCTCAGTCTCAAAAGCATGGGGTGTTACAGATTAAAGATCACATTGTCAAACATTTTTCATCCTAATATACTAAAGATGCATCTATTGACTCAAATAACTATGTTACTAATGTCATTCCTAATTTAGTCACGGGATCTAATAATGCATATCTTTTTTCTATACCTACAGTATATGAAAGTAAAACAATTGTTTTCTCTATGGACCCTTTATCATCCCCAGGCCCCGATTGTTTCAGTGGCATTTTTTATAGAGTTTGTTTGAACATTATAAGAAAAGATGTTAGTACAGTTGTAGAAAACTTCTTTATAAATGGTTGGATACTCCCTGATTTTAATATCAATCATATTATTCTCATCCGTACAATTTTGGAAGTTGCATCCATCACTGATTTTAAACCTATTGACATGGATAATTTTATTTTTAAGGTTATCACTAACATTATAACCAATAGATTAAAATCTATTGTAGGATCTATAATCTCTAAAACCAATTTGGCTTCGTAATCCATTTCCCATCCGATATCAATTGCCTCCGAAAGCTTTAATCTTCTTAATTATAATGCATTTGGTAGGAATGTAGGCATCAAAATAGACATTGCTAAGGAATTTGATACTATTGTTTGGAACTTCATTCTTAAGACATTATCTTCATTTGGTTTTAGTGATAAGTTTGTTACTTTTATTAAAGTAATCCTAAATTCAACAAAATTATCCATTCTTATAAATGGATCTTGAACTGGTTTTTTTAGCTGCTCTAGAGGTGTGAGACCAGGTGACCCACTTTCTCCCCTTCTTTTTTGTATAGTTCAGGATTGTCTAAGCAAACTTATTCTTCAAAAGGTCCAAGAGGGCTATATAACCCATATCACTTCTCCTAGAGGATTCAAAGTTCTTACTCATTTAATATATGCTAATGATATTATGATGTTTTGCAGAGGTGATGATTTATCTTTGAATAATATCATTCAAATACTTGACAACTATGACTCAATATCTGGACAAAAACTAAACAAATCTAAATGTCAAGTTTTTATTGGTAAAGGAGCCTTTAATTGAAAAATTCAAATCAATCATATTCTTGGTTTCAAAGAAGGATCCACCTCTTTTATTTACCTTGGAGTCCCCATATTCAGAGGAAAGCCTAAAAGATACCATTTTCAAGTCATAGTTGACAGAGTAAAATCCAAACTTAAGGGTTAGAAAGGTAAACTTCTTTCCATTGCTGGTAGATTGGAAGTAATTAGGACTGTCATCCAGTCCATCTTTCTTTATAGTTTTAGAATATATAAATGGCGTACCATATTTCTCAAAAAACTTCAATATGGATAAAAAAAATATATTGACTACCACAACAACAACATATAAAATGATTGTTGTTCATTGGAAGAAAACTTGTCTCTTTTACTATGAAGGGGGCATCAATTTGAGAAATCTTGATCATCTTAATACGGCTTGCATTCTTAAACAATTTTAGGATATTTTTACAACCAAATCCCTATGGTCTCAATTTCTTGAAGATGGATTTACTCCCATTAGTGATGATAATGGTGGTTACAAAATTGGTTCCATTTGGCATGGTTACAAAGAATCTTTCAAAATTATAAAATTCAATTCCAGTTGGATCATTGGTAATGGTAAGAAAGTTAGGTTTTGGAATGACAACTGGCTTGGATATGTTCTTAATCATGAGGCTCATCAAAATAACTTATAAGTTGCTAAAGTTATTGAAAATTGTAATTGGAACTTCAATAAGATAATTATCAATTCATTGGACACTTTAACAATTGACAAAATCATGAATATTATTCTCCCAAAACAAGACACTAATGGCTGTCTTATTTGGCCACTATGTAAGTATCGAAACCTATCCTTTAAAGATGCATATGAGTTTGTCAGATATAAGTCTCATAAATATCCAAGTTATAAACTTCTATGGACTCAGTATATTCCTCCTAGAGTTTCAAAGACAATATGGAAATTTTTCCATAATAAACTAGATGTTCTTGATTTACTGAAAAAAAGTATATCACTTAGCATCTATATGTATTCTATGAAAATATAACAATGAATCTATAAATCATTTATTTATTGAATGAATTTATGAAAAATATATTTAGGATTGGATTTACGGTATTTTCAATCATCATGTTTGGTTCAGTAGGCCAATGCTTACGTGGAATCAAGCTATAAATGTGGATTTTAGTACACAAATAAAAAAAACTTTTGCTGACATCTATCATTGGAGATGTTAACTTTATATGGAGAGCTATAAATCAAGTCATTTTTTACAACAAAATCCCATCTCATATAAGCACTACCCATCAATTAAGGCTTTCGCTCAACAACATTCGTAGCCTTTGTAAAGGTCAAATGAATAATACTATTAAGGATTGAAAAATCCTTAATACTTTAAACAGTAAAGGTATTCCTAAAAAATCACCAAAGATCATAGAAGTCAAATGATTTCCTCCCCTCAAAGGCTGGAATAAAATCAACACTGATGTTTTTTTTAAAACAATAGAGCTACCATTGGAGGGTTGTATAAAAACTACGGAGGGTTCCTAAGAGGTTCATTTTATTATAATGATCAAGCCAAATCATCCTTTGAAGTAGAACTTATTGTAGCTATGATAGGGATAGAGATTACTTGGAGTTGCAATTAGAACAAAATTTGTTAGAAACTGATTCCAAATTAATTTCCCACTATTTCCAAGACAAAAATAATAAGCCTCCATGGCACTTGCTTACTAGATCGAATTATTGTAAATATTACATCTCCAAAATGGATTTTTTATGCTCACACATTTATAGATAATGCAAAGATGTGGCTGACAAATTATCTAACATGGGGCTTAATCATGATGAAATCAAATGGTGGTGGAATGCACCCAAACAGCTTGTTCCCCTCATAAAGAAAGATCTTTGTTTAAAAACTCAATTTAGATTTTCCTAAATGCATATTTTTGTTTTTATTTATTTGATTAGTTTGTAGATATGTTCCACAATCATGGTTTATAATCCCTTGATCTATGATAAAGATCTCTATGGGACTTTCTTTTATGCTTTCTTTTACTAGAAGGTACCGTCCCTCTTTTTTTAAACAAACAATAAATTAAAAATAAGAAAATGTCCAAAAGATAAGGTTCTTAATATTGTGGTTCAGATTGGTAGTTTGAACCCCCAAGTTAAACAAATTTAAACAAAAAAGGTAGATAGAAAGAACAAAAAATAAAAATAAAAAATTTAGAGATGGACAGATTTAGTTATGCTCTCCATATTGACTATTTCATCCAGCGTAATGTGTATCTTATGTCATTAATAATATGGTTCCCGATTTTAATACAACATTAAACAACAAACACTAAATTTATAAAAACCAATTGAATAAAAGCTAGTTATCGATGGGTACCTTAGGTTCACAATCCCCGCAAGTACCAGTGACACTCTATTTTCTTGTACCCGAGCATAACACACAAATACACATTGTTGGAAAGAAAATAGTAGGTTTGAAACCTGAATAAATAATATTACAAATTGTTAATTGAAAAGAAAAAAAAGATATAAAAATAAATAAATTTACATGAAATCATTAACAAAAAATAAACAAACAACTACAACTGATCTCAATCAATAGTAGACATCGATTTGAGTTTTTAATCCTTACTAGATTAACTTTCAATCATTAACAAATAATGGAGAACATACATACACTACCTGAGGCAAAATTATGCGATACGAAGAGAAATTGAAACACCATAAGGATATGAAAACTTCATCACAAACACTTCTCTAGGTTAGCATCAATCATAATTTAAATAGTCATGATCATTAACTTGCTGAAAACCCTCTTATTATCCAAGGTCAATGTATATTTTTTTTATTGATAGCAGGACATTACAAGAAAGATAATTCTGAGTCATACGAAGTTCTTTCCAAACCATCAAGCGGATACTGTTGACTTATTGCATGCACCTTATTCAATTCAACTAATTGACAATAGAATTATGTCTTCAGAGATTCTAACTCATTTACCACTGCATTCAATTTCTGAAACAACCAAAAGGAAATATGAAACCTTGTATCTATATGAAACTGAATCCAGAACAAACAAACTAGCAACAAATTATTAACTTCCAAATTTAGTTTGTTTCTGGTCATTACAAAATTTTAAACTATAAATTTTTTTAAATAAATAAAATAAAAGAAAACAATACAGTATTCTCACATCCATAAACTAATACACATTATAAAAACAACATTTATAACCGAGGAGTTAAAAAAAAATTCAATCATTTTGTTTTAAAATAGGATTAAAAAGAAATAATAACTTAACCCGATCCGTTGTCGGACCACCTCTCTCGTTAGCCCAAAGACACCTGAGAAGGTACACAAATCAAAGAGAAGTAAACAATATAAGAAATGTGTTATATAGTAAATATGAACATCACATTGTAAACCAAGTGTCTATCCTTGAGCCAAAAAATGAACTGGATTCAGTGGATTGAAATATTCACGAGAAGGGTTAAAAAAGGGAGACTACAAATAGGTAATATCAAATATGTGTAATAACATAAGTTCTAATTAATCGTTTACACTAAAATAATTTACAAGGCATCTATCATCACTTTGATCTATAACATCAACTTGGACAACTGGAATGTCACGTTTCCTGGCCTAATATTCAACAGAGAATGCCTCAAGATGGCATAAGGTGAATGACTTACCAGATTCCATAAAAAGATTCAAACAGGGACGAAGTAATGAGAACTTATGCTTATCTAATCAATCATTTACCATCTACTTATCTTGGTGGTAAAACACCTCTTGATGTTCTTTTAAATGTAAAACCAGATTCCTCGATGCTTGTGGTCTTTGGTTTTTCTTTTTTTCCCAATTTTACGCCATATAATTAAAATAAGCTCCAACTCAAATCATTTGAATGTAATTTTCTCAGTTACAACTTAAATCATAAAGGGTTTTAATGCTTTGACCCTCAAGGAAGAATTTACATATCCCAAGATTTCATATTCAATGAAGTTTCCTTTTCTTTTTTAATTTTTTTTCACATTACTCGACCTGAGATAGCCTAGCTACTTAGTTAATCGATTTTGTCACTTGATGCAAAGACCTGTTACATCTTATTAGAAAACTATTAAAACAATTCTGAGATATTTGAAGGTTACCCATTTGGACATCACTGTTTTTTATGATGCAGACTGGGCTTCAAACAAGGATAATAGACGATCTAAAATAGGTTTTTATGTTAATCTAGGCCCCAATTTGGTGTTATAAAATTTGTGACAACCCGCTCTCCGAAATAAGGGGTGGCCAGCCCGATACCTCGACATAACGGAATCATGGATGGATATCATCCTCAGCATCATAAAAATAATTAGGTATATGGGTAAGCCACTCCATAAATCAGAAAGCAGGTTGTCAAAATTTTGATTTAGTAAAGATTTAAGAAATAAAATTAAACAACCCAAATCTGACAAAAGTGGAATTTCCATGGAACATATAGATAATTAACCAGAACAATATATAATAAAAGAACCGAATAATCAGTCGGTTCACAGTTACATCGCAGTTTTTCAACAAACTAATATATACTACATACAACATCCATTAACAATTACAAAAGATGAGCCACTAGCCCGAATGTAAGACCCGATCATAACTAAATTCCAAAGAGGAGGGCGTCTAACAACATCCTGTAATAATCCGCAAGGTCATACAGCTCGTCAAAAGCATAAGAAGGGAAATTCATAACGGGCACCCTTGCGGAGGAGCACCTGAGCGGATACAACAATATGCACAACATAGAAAAATGAACGGGTCAGGGCCCGATTTATATATGATTCCCAGAAGAGTAATAAACATGATAGATGCGGACAATGATGCGTAAATAATATGAAATGAGAATCTAACAACCTAATCATAAAATGTGATAATGCAATTATATAAGTTTCTAAAAATTATAAAATTTGGCAAGAGAAATTAAATAAATTCTCATTTCTTCCCATATCTTATCATTTTCCATTCCTTAACAATAATATAATTACCATCACATATCTTATGGCAATTTACATACCTCAAGTCCCACTTCAGTTAGAAAGGTTATATTCATATACATATAACGTTTCTAAGACCTCCCCTCCGAGTTTCCCCACTGGGCGCGCCCCTAAATGACTATCATCTTCCAGGGCCTATCTATACAAGACAATCTGGGCACCTGACGCAGGTCGGGAAGTGGCCATATGCCTACGAGTGAGTCATAACCACACCCGAAATTACCTCACTAGCGCAGAAAAACATATACAAAACCCGCATATGGCCGAGGACTATAGTCAGCCTGCATTCAATAGTCAGGGGACATCACCTCATGCGCGAGCTTCCCTTATGATAGCATTTAGAGAGGTGTGTTTAAGTAATTTAAAAATTACCAATTTATCCCATTTTCATTATCATGAATCTCAACTGTTCCATTTTATTTGAAACATTTATCTTTGAATATTTCTTATTCAATTTCATCATATCATTAGGTCCCAAAGTATTCTCTAAACCATTTCTCAAACTCTCATAAGACCCAAGGTTATATATACCACTAAAGGGCTTCTAACATCTCCACATATGGGCTTAGAACTCTATCTTTAACTAATTTCCCAAAAGAGAAGTGATGCCTAAGTATCACTTCAAGTATCCCAGAACTAACCCCAAGTGATCCCACTCAACTATAGGGTAATGACCAAACTCAAGTAGGACTCTAAAATCCTAGTTTCACTTCATACAAGAAGGGTCCTAGGTCATAATCCTATAAAAAGGGGGTAAAATTTTAAAGAGAAAATAATTGAAAAATAGGCTTTCCGAATTGATTCGGACTAGCCGAATCGATTTGGGATTTCAAAGTAGAATCGATTCGGACTAGACGAATCGATTCGGTCAGGAAAAATGAGATTCTGCATCAGGCCGAATCGATTCGGACTAACCGAACCGATTAAGACAACCCTGGATTGGAATCCCGCCTCCCAGCGAATCGATTCGGCCAGGCCGAATCGATTCGATTATGCAGAATTTCCAAATTTTGTTTATGGAGTCTTTGACTCCAAATTCTACCCAACTTCAACCCATTCAATTCCCTATCCTTTAAGGCTACCAAATGATCATAAATGCATCATCCAACCCAATTTTTTTACCTCCAAACCATATCAATTTAACTTTCAAAGATCTAAAGCCCATAAATCAAACAAAACCCTAACTTCCATAAACCATACATATGCAATACTATCAATGAAAATTACTCTACTTAAATCATAAAATAGAAAGTAGATAACTTGCCTCAAGTTTGCAAGTTCAGAATTTGAGGAAGTAGTAAGCAAGATAATCACCCAAGCTTCAATCTCTCCTATTCTCCCAAGGTTTCTTCTTCCTTTTTCTTTCTCTAGGCTTAACAACGTAATTTGGAAAATAGTGATTTACTCAAGACATAAATCGTGGCTTAGATTAAAATTCCAGCTTAAGTGATTAACATGCGATAAAATAATATGCAAATTTCTCATTTAAGTTACTACCAGTCAAAAGTGCCTGGAAACCAGAAATACAATATGGTACACAATTTGACTATCACGAACCTCCCGGAACTAATGGCACCCTCCAAATTATCATTTGGAGATTTTTATAATTTATTTTAGGTTCCGATTCCATTTTAATCCAAATGTCATTTTTAAATCATATGGCGTTACCAAACATAATATAGCAAGATTCACCTCTATATACGATAAATATGCAACATCATAGTAGATATTAACTTGTCTTTATTAAATTAATACCTACTCTACAAATCAACATCTTTATCTAATCACTATAAATAGCGTATTAAATATAAAAATAGAATCTCAAAAGCGAGGGTTATTACATACTTCCCCCCTTATGAGAATTTTGTTCCCAAGCTTCAAGCGTACCTCATATAAAGAGATGCGGATATTTCTCCCGCATGTCATTCTCGCACTCCCACGTAGATTCCTTAGCATTATGGTGACTCCATCGAATCCGCACCAAGCGAAAGACACGAGACCATAATCTACGCTCCCCATGCTCTAATATAGCAACTGGTTGTTCTTCATATGAAACATCGGGTTGCAAATCAATATCCTCGAAAGGAATGTGACAAAGCGCACCTTCACATCTCCTATACTTCTTTAGGGAGGAAACATGGAATATATCATGAATTTGTTGCAATGGTTCCGGTAAAGCAAGTTGATATGCCACGGGACCCACCTTTGCAATAACTGGAAATGGTCCAACAAAGCGCGACGCAAGCTTCCCCTTTTTACCGAAACATTATATCCCTTTCATGGGCGACACTCTAACCAAAACTTGGTCCCCAATCTCCAATTCCATGTGCCGATGACCCGCATCGACATAGCTCTTTTGACGATCTTGGGCTATCCTAATGCGATTCCGAATCAACTCAATCTTTGAGGAAGTATCTTGGATCATTTCAGGCCCAAGAAATTTATTATCCCCACTTCCAACCAACAAGCGGGTGATCTACATGGCCTTCCATACAAAGCCTCATAAGGTGCCATTCCAATTGTGAATTGGTAAGAGTTCTTATAAGAAAACTCAACCAGTGGGAGATATTGTTCCCAACAGCCTTTTAAGTCAAGCATACACATGCGAAGAATATCCTCCAACATTTGATTTACCCTTTTAGTTTGGCCGTCTGTTTGAGGATGGTATGAAGAGCTTAACTTCAATTCAGTCCCCATCGATTCTTGGAAACTCCTCCAAAAGTGGGAAACGAAAATTTTGTCTCTGTCGGAGACTATATTCAAAGGCACCCCATGGAGTCTCACCACCTCCTCGATGCATAAGCGAGCATACCGAGCAGCGTCATAATCTGTCCGCACAGGTAGGAAGTGTGTCGACTTTGTCAATCGGTGGATAATTACCCAAATATAATCACACCCGCTTTGTGATCTCGGTAAGCCCGTAATAAAATCCATCGATATACTTTCCCATTTCCATATGGGAATCTCTAACGGTTGCCACAAACCTGTCGATTTCTGATGATCAATCTTGACCAGTTGATAAGTAGTGCATCGTGACACAAATTCCGAAATATCCCTCTTCATACCCGACCACCAATACTGACGGCGCATATCCTGATACATTTTTCCCCACCAGGATGAACCGTAAACCTCGACCCATGAGATTCGGCCATCACTGCCCGCCTGCAATATCCTTCCTCCGGAACGATGAGTCTTCCATGGAAGCGTAACCCACCCTCGGAACCAATCGAGTAGGACTCCGCTCCCTCGGATAGCAATCGACGAATATGGTATTGACATTCCTTATCCCTTCCTTGAGCTTCTACCACCCTAGCCACAATGGTAGGAGTAACAGTCATTACCGACAGGAATGCTCTCACCATCGCATCCTCCCGACTGAGTTCCTTCCATTTAGCTTTCCAAACCTTAGCTAATTCTCCATTAGGCTTCCTACTCAAGGAATTCTCTACCACGTTGGCCTTACCCGGATGATAATGAATATCAAATTGATAATCTTTCACGAACTCTAACCATCGGCGCTGTCTCATATTCAAGTCCTTCTGTGAAAATAAATATTGCAGCGATTTGTGGTCCGTGAAAAGACTAAACTTCTCTCCCAAGAGATAATGCCACCATATTTTGAAGGCAAAAACAACTGCGGCTAGTTCTAAGTCATGCACCGGATAGTTTCTTTCATGGGGCTTTAACTTACGGGAAGCATAAGGGATAGCCCGTCTCTCTTGCTGAAGTAGACCTCCTAATCCTTGAAGAGATGCATCGGTGAAGACTAAATATTCCAATCCTGGCTTTGGCAATGCAAGGACCGGAGCCGAAGTCAATCTATCTTTAAGCTCATCAAATGCAGCTTGGAAGGAATCATCCCAAATAAAGCTCACCCCTTTTTGGGTCAAGTTTGTCAAAGGGCTTGCTATTTTAGAGAAACCCTTGATGAACCGACGATAATAGCCCGCCAATCCCAGAAAACTATGAACTTCGGTAGGTGTCGTGGGCTGACCCCACTCCGTCACCGCAGCTACCTTGCCTGGATCCACTGATACACCCTGGGACGTCACCACATGACCCAAAAACTGTACTTCCTGCAACCAAAAGCCACACATCTAGAACTTGGCATACAGTTGATGGTCCCGTAGTCTCTATAGGACCAACCTCAAATGCATAGCATGATTAGACTCCGTTCGAGAATAGCCTAAAATGTCATCGATGAACACAATAACAAATTGGTCCAGGAAATCCCGAAAGACCCTATTCATGAAATCCATAAATACAGCAGGGGCATTGGTTAGTCCAAAGGGCATAACCAAAAATTCATAGGATCCGTACCTCGTAAGAAAAGCAGTCTTGGATACGTCCTCCTCTCATATCCTTAATGGATGATACCCCGTCCTCAAATCGATCTTAGAGAAGTACATCGCTCCTCGAAGTTGATCAAATAAGTCATCAATACGAGGTAAAGGGTATTTATTCCGGATGGTGACCTTATTCAATTCTCTATAGTCCACACATAACCGGAGAGAACCATCTCTTTTCTTAACAAACAACACTGGAGCACCCCATGACGATGTGCTATGCCGTATAAATCCCTGCTCCAACAACTTTTGAATTTGATCTCTTAGCTCCCTCATTTCAATAGGAGCCATTCGATATGGAACCCTCGCAATAGGCCTCGTTCCTGACGCTAAATCAATCACAAATTCAATCTCTCGGCTAGGAGGTAAACCCGGTATCTCTCGGAATACATCCTCAAAGTCTTTCACAACTGGAATGGAACCCAAGGGAATGACTACATCCCTAGAAGTCTCCTCGGAAATGCAATACAAATAAGTACAAGTACTCCCCTCTAAATAAGGTAAAACTACCAGGAACATTTCTTGTCCCGGCACGGCGAAGACTATACTCTTCCCGTAGCAATTTACAATAGCATGATATTTCATCAGCCAATCCATACCCAAAATCACGTCATACCCGACCATATCCAGGACGAGTAAATCGGCCTCAAAATATAAATTACCGAGAGGGATTTCTATATTTTTACAAACAAAGAAGATGAGTGATCCATCACCCATAGAGGACTCCACACTAGTAAAAGTTCTTTTGGCAGATTTAATCAACTCAGTGGTATGAGCAAAGCTCCTAGAAATAAACTAATGTGTTGCACCAGTATCAAATAAAACACGACCCAAATGTCCCTAAATAAGGAACTTACCCTCAATGGCTGGCGGTGCAGGCGGAGCTGGAGAAAGCATAGCATCCTGAATATGGTAGACCCTACCATATTGTAACTGACCCTGTTGTGGAGGAGTAACTGGGTTAGGCACCTGTGGAGGGAATTGAACATATGGTTGTTGTGGATCTCGAGGAACATGTCCCCCGATCAACTGAGGACATTCCCTCTTATAGTGACCCACTTCCCCACATTGGAAACACCGACCTATCATATTCTCGTCATTTCTACCACGATTATTTCTAAACTGATTTACACCCTGGCCCTGTTGGCCTCTGCCTTCCTGACCACCATGGCCAGCTTGCTGTTGTGGGGCACCCTGACCTTGCCTGTAATTTTGGTTCCCCGAATTAAACCCACTAGAACGCTGCCTCTTAGACAAGTCCCCCTGTTGGGGATCCCTTTCTTTTTGTTTACTGCCCGAAGGTTGGGACGAGTGAAAGACTCCTCCTCCAATCCCACCACCTCCCAGCCTTCCACCTTTCCCCACTACAGAGGTCTTCTTACCACTTTGCAAAAAGAGTCTATGCTCTTCGCAATGTAATAGGGCTGCATTTATCACTTCCCCAAAAGTATGTAAATAAGGATTACCCAACAATTTTTGCCGGATCCTCCAGTTCAGCCATCTCAAAAACTTTGAAACTTTCTTTTCTTCGGGAGTCACTTCATCCGGTACGAAGCTTTCTAATCGGGTGAATTCCTCCTCATATTCCGCTACTGACCTCTCCCCTTGTACAAGGTCCTGCAACCTCCTTATCATCTCCCCTTGAATTGCGGGAGGAAAGTACTTATGATCAAATAAAACACAGAATTCAAAGATCGACATTGTATCCCTTTGTTCTGGCGTAGTCACGGACTCCCACCAGTGTAATGCGGCACCAACCAATTTAAAAGTAGCAAGGACTTGTTTCCTGTCCTCACTGCACTCCACCATACGTAGATGTCATTGAATATCCTTCTTCCATTGATTCACTTTTATAACATCCGAGCTCCCGTCAAATTTCAGGGGCTGACCCTTCAGAAAAGATTCCCTAGCTCTCTCCCACGGAGAAGGTCCAGTAGGATCTTAGGCATCTAGCGCTCTCTGCTGAGCCTGTGGCACTTGTTGGTCCACTACTATCATGGATGCATTAACGGCTTGAGCCACTATATTCGCCACATCCGCGGCATTAAATGTTCCATGTGGCGGCGAAGGAGGACCAACATCCTCATCTAAGACCCTATTGCATCTCGTCGGGCGACCTTTTTTAGGCGGCATCTGAGATAGAGAAACAATAGAGTTAGAATTTCACTTAAAACAATCTATGATTCCAGGAGATCGTAAGCATAAACAATAAGTAGTCATAACATTAGGCTCTATGTCAAAGAACGTTACGGTAGAATGTGACAAGTCCACAAGATCCAAAAGACTCTAGAACCTGATGCTCTGATGCCATCTGTGACAACCCGCTCTCCAAAATAAGGGGTGGCCAACCCGATACCTCGACATAACGGAATCATGGATGGATATCATCCTCAACATCATAACAATAATTAGGTATATGGGTAAGCCACTCCATAAATCAGAAAGCAGGTTGTCAAAATTTTGATTTAGTAAAGATTTAAGAAATAAAATTAAACAACCCAAATCTGACAAAAGTGGAATTTCCATGGAACATATAGATAATTAACCAAAACAATATACAATAAAAGAACCGAATAATCTGTCGGTCCACAGTTACATCGCATTGTTTCAACAAACTAATATATACTACATACTACATCCATTAACAATTACAAAAGATGGGCCACTAGCTCGAATGTAAGACCCGATCATAACTAAATTCCAAAGAGGAGGGCGTCTAACAACATCCTGTAATAATCCGCAAGGTCATACAGCTCGTCAAAAGCATAAGAAGGGAAATTCATAATGGGCGCCCTTGCGGAGGAGCACCTGATCGGATACAACAATATGCACAACATAGAAATATGAACGGGTGAGGGCCCGATTTATATATGATTCCCACAAGAGTAATAAACATGATAGATGCGGACAATGATGCGTAAATAATATGCAATGAGAATCTAACAACCTAATCATAAAATGTGATAATGCAATTATATAAGTTTCTAACAATTATAAAATTTGGCAAGAGAAATTAGATAAATTCTCATTTCTTCCCATATCTTATCATTTTCCATTCTTTAACAGGAATATAATTACCATCACATATCTTATGGCAATTTACATACCTCAAGTCCCACTTGAGTTAGAAAGGTTATATTCATATACATATAACGTTTCTAAGACCACCCCTCCGAGTTTCCCCACTGGGAGCGCCCCTAAATGACTATCATCTTCCAGGGCCTATCTATACAAGACAACCTGGGCACCAAACGCACGTCGGGAAGTGGCCATATGCCTGTGAGTGAGTCATAACCACACCCCAAATTACCTCACTAGCACAGAAAACATATACAAAACTCGCATATGGCCGAGGACTATAGTCAGCCTGCAATCAATAGTCAGGGGACATCACCTCATGCGCGAGCTTCCCTTATGATAGCATTTAGAGAGGTATGTTTAAGTAATTTAACAATTACCAATTTATCCCATTTTCATTATCATGAATCTCATGTGTTCCAATTTATTTGAAACATTTATCTTTGAATATTTCTTATTCAATTTCATCATATCATTAGGTCCCAAAGTATTCTCTAAACCATTTCTCGAATTCTCATAAGACCCAAGATTTTATATACCACCAAAGGGCTTCTAACATCTCCACATATGGGCTTAGAATTCTATCTTTAACTAATTTCCCAAAAGAGAAGTGATACCTAAGTATCACTTCAACTATCCCAGAACTAACCCCAAGTGATACCACTCAACTATAGGGTAACGACCAAACTCAACTAGGACTCTAAAATCCTAGTTTCACTTCATACAAGAAGGGTCCTAGGTCATAATCCTATAAAAAGGGGGTAAAATTTTAAAGAGAAAAATAATTGAAAAATAGGCATTTCGAATCGATTCGGACTAGCCGAATCGATTTTGGATATCAAAGGAGAATCGATTCGGACTAGCCGAATCGATTCGGTCAGGAAAAATGAGATTCTGCATAAGGATGAATCGATTCGAACAACCCTGGCTTGGAATCTGCCTCCCAGTGAATCGATTCGGCCAGGTCAAATCGATTCGATTCTGCAGAATTTCCAAATTTTGTTTATGGAGTCTTTGACTCCAAATTCTACCCAACTTCAACCCATTCAATTCCCTATCCTTTAAGGCTACCAAATGATCATAAATGCATCATCCAACCCAACTTTTTTACCTCCAAACCATATCAATTTAACTTTAAAAGATCTAAAGCCCATAAATCAAACAAAACCCTAACTTCCATAAACCATACATATGAAATACTATCAATGCAAATTACTCTACTTGAATCATAAAATAGCAAGTAGATAACTTGCCTCAAGTTTGCAAGTTCAGAATTTGATGAAGTAGTAAGCAAGATAATCACCCAAGCTTCAATCTCTCCTATTCTCCCAAGGTTTCCTCTTCCTTTTTCTTTCTCTAGGCTTAACAAGGTAATTTGGAAAATAGTGATTTACTCAAGACATAAATCGTGGCTTAGATTAAAATTCCAGCTTAAGTGATTAACATGAGATAAAATAATACGCAAATTTCTCATTTAAGTTACTACCAGTCGAAAGTGCCTAGAAACCAGAAATACAATATGGTACACAATTTGACTATCACGAACCTCTCGGAACTAATGGCACCCTCCAAATTATCATTTGGAGATTTTTATAATTTATTTTAAGTTACGGTTCCATTTTAAGCCAAATGTCATTTTTAAATCATATGGCGTTACCAAACATAATATAGCAAGATTCACCTCTATATACGGTAAATATGCAACATCATAGTAGATATTAACTTGTCTTTATTAAATTAATACCTACTCTACAAATCAACATCTTTATCTAATCACTATAAATAGAAGATTAAATATAAAAATAGAATCTCAAAAGAGAGGGTTGTTACAAAATTCCAAGAAGCAAAGTATTATTTCAAAAAGCTTCACAAAAAAAGAATATATAAGTTTAGCCACATTAATAGCTGAAGTCACGTGGATTCAATCTTTATTTACCGAGCTTAAAGTTTCGAAGAATTGGGTTCTAGTTCTTTACGGTGACAATCATAGTATATTTCTAGTGTTAACAAACCTAGTACTTCATGCAAGAACTAAACACATAGAGTTGGATTTATAGATTAAAAGGGATAAAGTAATGCAAAAAAAAGTTGAAATCAGACATGTGCTTTCATTTGATCAAATATCAGATGTTTTAACAAAGGCTCTCACTAGTTATAAAATTCTACTATCAGGAGAGAAACTTAAGAGTAAAATAATCATCCACTATAAGTTTGAGGGGAGCTATCAAGAGTTAGTTAGACACATGTGAACTCTATATTGGAGTTGTTTAAAGTCGGCTATAGCTTGTTAAAATTCATTGTTTATATAAACTCCTACAATATCTTCCAGATCTATTGTGGAAATCATTCTCGTTTTCTCAAATCGTACTTGTCTCTAAACCATAAAAAAATGCATAAAAAATATGGATTCCTTTGTTTGAATAAAATAAATAAGATACTTTTAACAAAAACGAAGTCTGGTATGTGAACTAAGAAATTCAAGAAAATAGTTGTAGCACAAAGCTGGATTCCTTTTTTAAAAGCATCACATACGTAATGGATCAGAACGTCAATGTGACAAGTTATGGAAAAATTGTCCAATTAACAAAAATGCACTTAAGCTCATTTGGCTCATTCATATCTTAAATTTGTTGTATCATAGAAGAAAACTAGATATTTATATTAAATTCAAGGGGAAAGAGAAAGTAGTATTAGTGTATCTTAAACATACTTGGTTAGAAGATTTAAGAACCCCTCCTTTCTTAAAGCATCAAGATTCGGAGTGGGGACCATTTTCTTGGAAGGATAAAGCACATAATGTTGCAAGACGAAGATAATGTCAAAGAAGACAATCACCAAAGATAACAACATCTTCCCTATATTTTTGTAGAAGTTCACTCAGAAATTTTGATATATAGACTGTACAATTATCTGCCCATAATTTGACAGTCCTCCAAGTAAATCAAGCTATGAACACACAAATAGTAACAGATAACCAAGTAGCCAAAACTATTGCAATACTAGTCCTTGAGACCTTCTGATTTCCACAATTGTATATTGTAATTTGGAACAAAGTAAATACAGTCAGTATAACAACATGTATGGACACAACTACATCATTTGCAGCTACAAGTATCATCTCTTTGAACCCATAATTTTGGTGGTATTATCTCTGAGCAACGATAGCATTGTCTTCCCAATATTTTCGTCCAGTAAAATTTTATTTTACATAAAATATTTTATCTCATAAATTCAAACCTTACAAACACCAAAGTACTTGTGCAAAGCGAGGTCTGGCTCATATTTCATCAGTTGAGGCCCATTTTTGTATATAATACATAGATATACAAATTATATTTAAGGAGTCTAAATACACTTACATCAAGGGCTAGTATCGAGAAAAAAAATCACTAGTCGTACACAAAAATTTTAAACTCCATACTCATCTCTATGAATATCACTTTCTTTTTTTGCTTTATTAGAGCTATGAAAGGTATATACATTGGGAACTTGTTATTTCTATTGTGACTTAGTCAATATGTTTATGTTATGATCCCATCATTCTTGGAGAAAATATAATAATCAACTAATTATAAGTTTGTATATAAATTGTACACACGTGAATCAATAAAAGTCAATATGGGATTTTTAACCCAAATTAGTATTGTATTAGCGCATTTCTCTACATATTCACCATTTTGACTAGATTCACTCCATTGTCATCAATCCTATTTCAATCGACATCCAATATGTTGCCCTCATTAATTTTTTAGGGATCATTCCATCACCTTGCTTCTCTTCTTCTTCATCAGTTCTATTTCTCTCATTATTTTTTACATGGCATCTAGTACAAATGCGACCTCGGGTAATACTACGAAAAGCCACAGAAACTCCCAATCATTACCCCAACCTGATTCTTTAGGAGGAATGGAATTATTGTGACACCCCTGCTAATTAATCCCGGATGATCAGTCCAAAATCAAGTTAGAACAGGTTTCTCAGTTGGTTCATTCTTAGCATCACCGTCGTCTTTTTATTTACTAACCACCTAAGTGAGAAAAGTAGACTGGTGTCAATTTTTATCTTTTAATTAATGAAAAAAAAACTCATGCGGAACATAAAATAATACACAATCACAGTTAACTGAAATTACCATCCACGAATAAAATACCTAACCGAATAAACCATCGGTCTAAATAACCAATACAAGTAAAGACAAGAAGATAATCTCAACAAGTTTAACACTACTAATGAAATGGGAGGGACATGCTCAAAACTACTAAAGAGTCTCTAAATAAATGAAGGAATGAGGCGTCTATCAAAAATCCCGCAACATCCACATGTGTTGCTGCAACGAATTCCTGGAATTGAGTCAAGCATGGCGTCCCTGTGGCTACACACCTAAAAGGTTTTTTAAAAAAAATTTATAACAAGGGTTAGTACCCAAAAACATTTGAAAAAATTTAACAAATGATTAACTTGCAGTAATAAATAAATATGCATGCTCTTCATATTTAGTTAGTGTCGCACTCCCTTGAGGACATCCTCACCCCTCCTCTAATGTGCACTACTAACGCCTTAAATAAATTCAGCTAGTTTTTTTTTTAATTTTTTTCATCTTATGACTAGATAAATAATCACGCCCTTTATAAACACCCTACTCTAACCGAGTATGCCTTAATTATGATTTCTAAGTTTTTATCGTCATTAACCTAATTAAATCATTTCCCTTTTTAATTTCATATAACTTCCACATCTGTTATACGTATAATACAACTCATGCTTTGTATTAATTAGCCCGTATATAATTATTTACCTAATTATATACTCAGTCACATTACAGTATTCGCAACCATGCTGATATAATATTTAATAATAGTATTTTTCCCGATTAAAGTCTCACCGGGTAAAATTCCTCTAAAGTGCTATCCCACTAGGTATATTCACCTGACCTAGTTACCCCAAGTAAGAATTTCTCCCTAACTTGGTTATTACATAAATATTGGAGGCAGTCATATTCCTTCCCTGAAAGTGAGATGCCCCTCACCCATATAACAGACGCAATGACCTGGGATTATACTCGCCCTACTCCTCAAGCTAGGGGATTCATCCACTACGCGCAGCCTCCCCCCTATAGCACTAGATAATATAACAATAATATCTATCACTGATATTAAAGCACACCCATATATATACATATACTATCGCACACCGTATATATATATATATATATATATATATATATCGGCTATACCGTGTACTGTCCGCAACACGAGCCTATTCCATTTTATAATGAGTTTGTGGCTCAACTCGAATTATGAATTAATTTTCACATTAATTTCTTTTGGTATTTCCCTCACCAATATATCTGGACTGACTTTCGTGGCCCAAATTAACATCACCCGAGTCTTAATTCCCGACTCTAAATTATTTAGCCTTTATCTAAATACAATTTATCTCGGTATTTCTTAATCGTTGTTCCCGGACTTTTTCACTATATCCATATTTAATTCCTTCGAACAACTTTCCAAAAATTCAACCTTAGTGTGTTACACATAATCTCCCCAAAACCAACCAATTTCTAAATTATGGTGTCACACTAAGCCGCCCTCAAATTCTAATTAATTTTATTCGCTATTAATTATATTTTTGAACCCATGTAAAAATTACTCATCAATTTAAGACATGGAAAATATTAAATTAAAATTTTCTCCATATAAAGGAAAACTGGGTGAACTGCCAGAATCTGCCGACCATCGATCGATCAACCCCAGACCTTCGATCGATCGATCGAGCAGGTCTTCGTCTTCTTCGCGAAGACTGATTCGGCCATGGACGAATTTTCCCAAACCCTAGTTTCCTCTACCATAAATCTCAAGCCCTCTTAACATTAATACATATTAGAAACCTTATTAGGGACCCCCAGAATGTCCATCAACATTATTAATTCGTCCATTAACTACTGTTTCTGGAATTTGGGGAAAAATTCATCTTTAACCCTTTACCCATTTACACCCCAAATTCCTTCACCAAATTCGTTTCTAATTATCCAGATATCATCCTACCAGATATGTATCAACTTATAAATATCAGATTTTCCATGAATCCTCATTCAAATTCGTAAATCAGATTATTGTTTTCAAAATCACATGTTTATGCCATGAACACCCAAAATGAATTTTTAATCAATCACATCACATAAATATGAATTGAAAAATAGATTCAATACTATTGAAAGTTATCCACTTGCCTTAAGTTTCGTAGTGCCTGATTTGGAGATGAATTCCAAGGTTGAAGATAACTCTTGTTGGCTCTCTAGTGATCCCAAATCTGCCTTTAACTGCTATTAGGGTTCCTTAACACACTTAGCCCTTTTCTAAACTCCCTTCAGCTGTTTTCTTATTTCTTCTAATTTAACAATTAACCTAAATCCCGTTTTTTGCCTAATGGGCCAAGCCCAAGTGACCCAAATGCCCCCGTGTGGGCCCGACTATGTCTAAAAATGCCCTGTGACCCGTTTACTACCCCCGGGTACACTCTTCCGACTATATCGGTCCATCCGGACTCAACTGTACACTCAGAATTAGCATCCGAATTAATTTATAAAAATACTTATCCCCCACCCCTTTAGTCTATACCGACTCCCGATTGAGATAAGTGCATACCCTGTCATTAATATTCGAAATGACGTAAATAAATTATTACTATTCGCTTAGTAATTGAATTCCCCTAAATATTAACCATTTACTCCCCGATTAATATTTAAATATATTTTTCCATAATTAATTCATTTAAAATTACGACACACTAGTAATTTAAAATTCCTGAATTAATTAGTTATTTAATGCACCAAAAATACGGGGTGTTACATACGCCCCCCCTTACAAAGGAATTTTGCCCCCGGAATTAGGTCATACCTATGATGAAAAGCTCTGGATATTGTTCCCGCATATCCTCCTCCCGCTGCCAGGTAGACTCGTCAACGTTGTGATGACCCCACTATACTCTAACTAGTGGAACAACCTTGGATCGTAACTTTTGTTCGCTACGGTCCAGAATAGCCACCGGTTTCTCCTCATATGAGATGTCTGGCTATAAATAGATTTCCTCGAGTGGAATGTGCCAGAAAGCCCTCTCACTCCTGCGATACTTCTTCAGCGATGCTACATGGAACACGTTGTGTATCCGCTGAAGGTGCTCCGGTAATCCCAGCCTGTAGGCTACAGGCCCCACCCTCTCCATAATAGGGAAAGGTCCCACGTACCTCAGTGCTAACTTACCCTTCTTGCCAAACCTCATCACCCCTTTCATAGGGGACACCCGGACCAATACCTGATCCCCAACCTCTAACTCCACATGTCTCCGTGAAGCATCAGCGTAACTTTTCTGCCTATCCTGAGCTATCTAAATCCTCCCTCGGATCATTTCTATCTTGGCAGATGTCTCCTGAACAATCTCCGGCCCCAATAGTTTGTTATCCCCCACCTCTAACCAACAAGCGGGTGAACGACAAGGTCTCCTGTATAGTGCCTCGAATGGTGCCATGCCGATCGTAAATTGGTAAGAGTTGTTATACGCAAACTCTACCAGAGGAAGATATTTCTCCCAAACTCCCCCAAAGTCTAATATGCACATTATGAGCATATCTTCCAACATCTGATTGACTCTCTCAGTCTGTCCGTCAGTTTGTGGGTGATAGGCTGTACTCAAACATAACTCCATGCCCATGGCCTCCTGAAAACTCTGCCAAAAGTGGGCCTCAAAGATCTTGTCCCTATCTGACACAATATTAATCGGTACCCCATACAGTTTAACAATCTCAGCTATGAATATCTGCGCATATCACATCGTCTCAAAGTCTGTGCGAACCGACAGAAAGTGAGCCACTTTAGTCAACCGATCCACAATGACCCATATGGAATCGTGACCCCTATGCGATGCGGGTAACCCTACAATGAAATCCATAGAGGTGCTCTCCCACTTCCACACGGGAATCTCAAGTGGCTGTAGCATCCCTGATGGTCTCTGATGGTCAACTTTCACAAGCTGACATGTGGCACATTTTGAAACAAACTCTTCTATGTCCCGTTTAATTCCTACCCACCAATACTGCCTCCTTATATCCTGATACATCTTATCCCCATCGGGATGTACTGCGAATCTCGACCCATGAGAATCTGTCATAACAGCGTCTCTCAACTCCTCATCCTCTGGCATAATCAACCTCCCATTAAGGCATAAGCCTCCCTCCAAGCTGATCGAGTAACCCTCTGCTCCCTCAGCTAACAACTGGCTCACCCTATCCCGGCAGGTCTGATCCTCTGCCTGAGCCCTCACAACCCACATAATGATCTCAGGTGTGATGGATAATGCTGACATACAAGCCCTGGCTACATCATCCTTATATCGAAGTTCTCTCCACTTCGCTTTCCAGACTTCTGATATTTCCCTAGTCGGTCTCCGACTCGATGCATCTGCTACCACATTAGCCTTACTAGGATGATATTGAATATCAAACTGGTAGTCTTTCACAAATTCTGGCCATCGCCCCTGCCTCATATTCATGTCCTTCTGAGTGAAGAGATACTGAAGTGATTTGTGATCCGTGAATAACGTGAACTGCTCCCCCAGAAGATAATGTCTCCATATCCTCAAAGCAAAAATGAGCGCTGCTAACTCTAGGTCGTGAGTGGGGTAATTTCTCTCGTGGAGCTTTAGCTTTCGGGACGCATAAGCTATAGCCCTTTCCTCCTGCTGAAGCACACCCCCAAGTCCCTGTAAGGATGCATCAGTGTAAACTCGATACTCTAATCCTCCTTTCGGTAATGCAAGCACGGGTGCAGATGTCAACTTGTCCTTAAACTCGTCGAAAGCTAATTGACAATGATCACTCCAAGTGAAAGGTACCCCTTTCCAGGTCAGATTCGTCAAAGGGCTCGCAATCTTTGAGAATCCTTTGATGAACCGCCTATAATAACTGTCCAATCCCAGAACACTGCGCACTTCAGTCGGTGTCGTGGGCTGTCCCCACTCCCTCACCGTCGATACTTTACTTGGATCCAACGCAATACCCCGGTATAATGCCACGTGGCCAAGGAACTAAACCTCCGATAGCCAAAATCCACACTTATCGAATTTGGCATAGAGCTGGTGATCCTGCAATGTCTGTAACACTATACGCAGGTGCTTTATGTGCTCCTCCTCGGTGCGCGAGTAGATCAGGATGTCATCAATGAACACGATGAAAAACTGATCGAGAAACTCACTGAAAACCCTGTTCATGAGGTCCATGAACACTGCTGGTGCAATTGTGAGCCCGAATGGCATCACCCTGAACTCATAAGATCCATAACGCGACAGGAAAGAGGTGTTAGGAACATCCTCCTCTCGGATACGTAGTTGATGATACCCTGACCTCAATTCGACCTTAGACAAGTAAGACGCCCCTCTCAACTGGTCAAATAGATCATCAATCCTAGACAACGGATACTTATTCCGTATCGTGGCCCTATTCAGCTCTCTATAGTCCACGCATAACCGTAGTGAGCCATCTCACTTTTTCACAAACAACACCAGTGCACCCCACGGCGATGTACTCCATCGAATGAAACCTTGACCCAGAAGCTGCTAAATTTTCTCTCTCAACTCACGCATCTCTGAAGGGGCCATGCAATACGGGGCCCGAGCAATCGGCCTCGTCCTCGGTGCTAAATCGATCACAAATTTGATTTCCTTGCTAGGTGGTAACCCTAGTATCTCCAGAAACACATCCTCAAAGTCTCTCACCACTGGGATTGAGTCCAACGGAATAGCCACCTCCTGTGAGGTTTCCTCCTCAATGTAATACAAGTGTGTGCATGACCCTCCCTCAGGTATTGGCATTCCTATCAAGAACATATCCTGTCATGGAATGGAGAACACGATGGTCCTCTCATAGCAATCCACTGTTGCCCGATAACCTGCCAACCAATCCATACCCAAGATGACATCGTACCCCTCCATATCTAACACTAAGAGGTCCGTTGCTAAACTAAGTCTCCCAATCAAAATGTCCACACCCTGACAAATCGAGTGAATCGTATCCCCGCAGCCTACTGGCGACTCTACACACATCCAAAGACTACCCGCGGTCTCTAGTAGTCCAGCCCGTTTAGCAAAATTTAATTTAATGAATGAATGTGATGCTCCCGTATAAAAAAGAATACTACCCTCATAACCATGAATGAGAAACATAACCTCAACTGTTGGCGGTGCTTGCTGCGCTGGGGGATTGGGAACAACCCGGACGTTATACACACGCCCGTAGTGCATCTGCCCCTACTGTG
This sequence comes from Sambucus nigra, assembly GCA_949130495.1. Classification (NCBI taxonomy): domain Eukaryota; kingdom Viridiplantae; phylum Streptophyta; class Magnoliopsida; order Dipsacales; family Adoxaceae; genus Sambucus; species Sambucus nigra. Next base: position 237,850,812 of record OX422217.1, on the reverse strand, counting down.
GTGGGGTGGGTGGGGTTGTTGCTGCTGGCGGTATTTACCCCCGTTGCCCCTTTTGGGCCTCCTGTTGTTGACCTCTGCCCCTCTGTGGGCACTCCCTCTTGAAATGTCCCGGCTGGCCATAAACAAAATAGCGTCTCTGACCATCCCCTTGTCGTTGACCCTGTTGGCCCTGGCGCGGCTGGCCTTAGCCCTGTTGGCCTCCCCCATTGTTCCCTCGGCCTTGACGGCCCTGCGGAACCTGTTGCTTCTGATTTGGGCCCGGCTGCCCCTGCCTGAACCCCTGTCCTCCCAGTTAGAACCCACCAGGATTAAACTTCTTAGCCTTATTCCCTTGTTGATTGTCCGTCTGCTGCTGAGCACCACTTATGTTACCACTAGTAACTGCCTTGCCCTGTTGGCTCGGCTCCCCTGTTCTCTTGCTCCCCTTCGCATGGAAGCAATGATCTTGGCAGTGTACAAGTGAGGCATTAACGACATCTGTGTATGTCACCAACGCCGAATTCCCAATCAAATTTTGTCTGATCCGCCAGGCTAAGCCATCCATAAATCTCGATTTCTTTCACTCCTCATCCCTCACCTCATTTGGCACAAAGTTTGCCAATCGGGTGAACTCTTCCTCGTAGTGTGCCACTGATCGGTCACCCTGTACTAAATCACTTAATTTCTTTCTCATCTCAGTCTCTACTGCTGGTGGAAAGTATTTGCGATCGAATTGGACCCAAAACTCCGCTATCGTCATCAAATCTTGGTCCTCGGTGGTGGTAACTGACTCCCGCCATTGTAAGGCTGCCCACGATAGACGAAAGGTAGCAAGCATCTGTTTCTGTACCTCGGTACACTCCAGCATGCGCAGATGGCGCTGAATGTTCTTCTTCCAGTCACAAGCCTCGACTACATCTGTGCTACCCCGAAACTCAGGTGGGTGACCTTTCTAAAAGGTCTCCCTAACTCTCTGCCAAGATGGTGGCCCCACTGGAGCCTGAACTGCTGGTGCCACTGGAGGCGGTGCTTGGGGCTATGGAGAGTGAGCTGCCATACCTCGTATTGCTGTCTCAACCGCCTGTGCCACTATCACTGCCACCTGAGTAGTGGAAATCAACTCGGGTGGGGGTGGCGGTACCTGTGGCGCCTGGTGAGGCTCCCTGACCTCATCCCTAGCCTCAGCCCTCTCAGCTCTCAGTCTCATCGGTGGCATCTGAAATATATTGAATCGTATAAGTACACAATTTACACAAAAATATTCACAGCAGAAATACAATATCTCACAAGCGGAAAATGAATCAACAGTCCTAATAATAGGGCTCTATAATAATCGAGTGCCACGCTGAAATGTAGAAAGCCCCACAGATCCTAAGGACACTAGAACCTGACGCTCTGATACCATCTGTGACACCCTGCCTAATTAATCCCGAGTGATCAGTCCTAAATCAAGTTAGAACAGGTTTCTCAGTTGGTTCATTCTTAGCATCACTGTCGTCTTTTTAATTACTAACCACCTAAGTGAGAAAATTAGACTGGTGTCAATTTTTATCTTTCAATTAATGAAAAAAAAACTCATGCAAAACATAAAATATTAAACAATCACAGTTAACTGAAATGACCATCCACGAATAAAATACCTAACCGAATAAACCATCGGTCCAAATAACCAATACAAGTAAAGATAAGAAGATAATCTCAACATGTTTAACAATACTAATGAAATGTGAGCGACGTGCTCAAAACTACTAAAGAGTCTCTACATAAATGAAGGAATGAGGCGTCTATCAAAAATCCCGCAACATCCACATGTGCTGTAGCAACGAATTCCTGGAATTGAGTCAAGCTTGACGTCCCTGTGGCTGTACACCTAAAAGGTTTTTTTAAATTTTTTTATGGCAAGGGTTAGTACCCAAAAACATTTCAAAACATTTAACAAATGATTAACTTGCAGTAATAAATAAATATGCATGCTCTTCATATTTTCGTTAGTGCCGCACTCCCTTGAGGACATCCTCACCCCTCCTCTAATGTGCACTACTAACGCCTTAAATAAATTCACCTAGTTCTCTTTTTTTCATCTTATGACTAGATAAATAATCACGCCCTTTGTAAACACCCTACTCTAACCGAGTATGTCTTAATTATGATTTCTAAGTTATTATCGTCATTAACCTAATTAAATCATTTCCCTTTTTAATTTCATATAACTTCCACATTTGTTATACGTATAATACAATTCATGCTTTGTATTAATTAGCCCGTATATAATTATTTACCTAATTATATACTCAGTCACATGACAGTATTCATAACCATACTGATATAACATTTAATAATTGTATTTTTCCCGATTAAAGTCTCACCGGGTAAAATTCCCCTAAAGTGCTATCCCACCAGGTATATTCACCTGACCTAGTTACCCCAAGTCAGAATTTCTCCCTAACTTGGTTATTACATAAATATTGTAGGCGGTCATATTCCTTCCCTGAAAGTGAGATGCCCCTCACCCATATAATGGACGCAATGACCTGGGATTATACTCGCCCTACTCCTCAAGCTAGGGGATTCTTCCACTACGCGCAGCCTCCCCCTATAGCACTAGAGAATATAATAATAATATCTATCACTGATATTAAAGCACACCCATATATATATATATATATATATATATACCGTGTACTGTCCGCAACACGAGCCTATTCCATTTTATAATGAGTTTGTGGCTCAACTCGAATTATGAATTAATTTTCACATTAATTTCTTTTGGTATTACCCTCACCAATATATCTGGACTGACTTTCGTGGCCCAAACTAACATCACACGAGTCTTAATTAACGACTCTAAATTATTTAGCCTTTATCTAAATACAATTTATCTCGATATTTCTTAACCGTTATTCCGAGACTTGTTCACTATATCCATATTTAATTCTTTCGAACAACTTTCCAAATATTCAACCTTAGTGTGTTACACATAATCTCCCCAAACCCAATCAATTTTTAAATTATGGTGTCACACTAAGCCGCACTCAAATTCTAATTAATTTTATTCGCTATTAATTATATTTTTGAATCCAGGTAAAAATTACTCATCAATTTAAGACATGGAAAATATTAAATTAAATTTTTCTCCATATAAAGGAAATTTGGGCGAACTGCCAGAATCTGCCGACCATCAATCAATCGACCCCAGACCTTCGATCGATCGATCGAGTAGGTCTTCGTCTTCTTCACGAAGACAGATTCAGCCATGGACGAATTTTCCCAAACCCTAGTTTCCTCTACCAGCAATCTCAAGCCCCCTTAACATTAATACATATTAGAAACCTTATTAGGGACCCCCGGAATGTCCATCAACATTATTAATTCGTCCATTAACTACTATTTCTTGAATTTGGGGAAAAATTCATCTTTAACCCTTTACCCATTTACACCCCAAATTACTTCACCAAATTCGTTTCTAATTATCCAGATATCAACCTACCAGATATGTATCAACTTATAAATATCAGATTTTCCATGAATGCTCATTCAAATTCGTAAATCAGATTATTGTTTTCAAAATCCCGTGTTTATGCCATGAACACGCAAAACGAATTTTTAATCAATCACATCACATAAACATGAATTGAAAAACAGATTCAATACTATTGCAAGTTATCCACTTGCCTTAAGTTCGTAGTGTTTGATTTGGAGATGAATTCCAAGGTTGAATATGACTCTTGTTGGCTCTCTAGTGATCCCAAATCTGCCTTTAACTACTATTAGGGTTCCTTAACACGCTTAGCCTTTTTTCTAAACTCCCTTTAGCCATTTCCTTATTTCTTCTAATTTAACAATTAACCTAAATCCCGTTTTTTGCCTAATGGGCTAAGCCCAAGTGACCCAAATGCCCCCGTGTGGGCCCGACTATGTGTAAAAATGCCCTGTGACCCGTTTACTACCCCCGGGTACACTTTTCCGACTATATCGGCCCATCTGGACTCAATCGTAAACTCAAAATTGGCATTTGAATTAATTTATAAAAATACTTATCCCCACCCCTTTAGTCTATACCGACTCCAGGTTGAGATAAGTGCATACCCTGTCATTAATACTCGAAATGACGTAAATAAATTATTACTATTCGCTTAGTATATGAATTCTCCTAAATATTAACCATTTACTCCCCGATTAATATTTAAATATATTTTGCCATAATTAATTCATTTAAAATTACGACACACTAGTAATTTAAAATTCCCGAATTAATTAGTTATTTAATGCACCAAAAATACGGGGTGTTACAATTATGACCATATAATCATTTAACAAGGCTTTTTCTCTTATCTTGCAAGAAGAACGATGTGGTAACGATCACGACCATATAGTTGATTATGATTAACATCGAGTTTTTCTAGAATTTATCTCATCTATTGTAGAGCCAAAGTGTTTTAAATAAGCTACCATTCATCCCAATTATAGAGGAAATCAAATCTTTGGAAGCCAATAGGACTCTCACCACACTTCATGATCAAGCAGCAATAGGATGTAAATGAGTTTATCGGGTCAAATACAAATCTGATGGAATCCTCCATCGTTACAAAGGTCGTTTGGTTGCTAAAGGCAACAATCATAAATTTAGACTAGATTATCAACAAACACATGCTCCTATAGAAAAACTTTTCACTATTCGTTGTTTGTTTGTGTCGACTCCTTGAACGTGGATGGATATATTAACTAATATTAACGCAAGGTAGGTTTATATTTCACACAATGGAAATAAGAAAAAGGCTTTTATTTAATAAATAACTGACATCTTATTACATATTAGAGTCTGGTAAACAAAAGAAATACATTATTACTTATTTGGTCGTACATAAACATAAAATACTAAAGAACATTAGAACTTCATAGGATCGATAGGTTCCAGTATAGATATTCCAATGAGGCTTGCCATCTTTGTCCATTACTATCCACGCATATGTAGTCGCAGATATTGACGGAGGTAAAAGTGAATAGAAGTTCAAAAGGGAGGGCAGTAATTGATCGTCTTCAGGCTCATTGTCCATCTAGAAGGAAAAACATTAAGCAAACATGCCAAGTAGATAATATTTATTTCTATACAAGATGTTAATGATAACAAGATTATGGAAGGTTAGTAATATTTTGATTTCCTGCCTATTGAAACAAGATGAAATATCATAAGGCGTTCAGGGGTATACTGACGCTTTTGATATGTAAATAAAAAATATGATGAAGATAACCAGATAATAAAATATCTGGTTAAGATAACTTGGTTTAGCAATAACTCGATAACCCATAAATGATCGGTTATCAGGTTTCAATAGCGCCGACATAAAATGATAATATTGTTCAAGACATAATTTTTTCTTAAATAGGTAAACCCAAATAATTGAAGAGTAACAAAATAACTCGGCATGCTTGGATAGAGAGGCACTCATACGTAGAGTAAATGTAACAACAAGGCACTCAACATCTGAGTCCTTTAGGATAACTTGATCTATCGGGGGTTTACCAAGTCCAATCCCTAGATTATATGGTATCCTAATGAAGATTTCATTTGTAAGAAAAATTGAATTGCAGGGTTCAATGCAATTAACAACATCTTGTCGAGTGGTTTAGGGTTCAGGGCTTAGTAATAATTGAACCGGTAGATATCGAAAGAATAAATAATATGGGAAAAGTTTGAACTACTTGAAAGAGTTCAATATAAAATTTAGAGTTCAAGAATATCACAAGGTGATATAATAATCAGTACTTTGAAAGACAAAGGTTCAAATGATTAATATTGAAATATAAATCACCTACTTTGGGTATTTTGATTTTCGGTTGATGTCCGGCTATTTTACGGGTAGACTTGGTAGTCTTAAGTCATAACAAATTTAAGTATGTGTTATATGTCTTAAAATAAAGTGAATGAAAATGTAGTAAAAGAAAATTTTAATAACCATTTCAGTGCATGATATTTAAAAAAGGTTTATAATATAAATTTTAAAACTTCACAAATAATTTATTTAAACCTTATTTGGTGGGAATTAGGTGTGGTGATACGAGACAATTTAGGTTTAATTATTCTTAAGTACTTGTGGAAAAATTTTGGGGATGGTTTGAATACTTTATAAAATTTAAGAAATTTGAGTTCGAATCTTAAAAATGAATTTCGTGGAAAATGCTTTCCTGTAATCCAAACATGGTGTTATTGTATATCAATTTATTCAGAATAAAAAATTAGAAATATTGGAATAAAATCAGAAAGTTCTAATTGGGGACGCACTCTCACGCGTGGGGTCAAAGTTTGGACGCACCTAATTTGACCACCACTCTCGCGCCTGAGCTGCACTTTCCTTTAACCTCTGAAATTTGACTTCAGGGTTTATAAATGTTTGACCTTGATTTCCAAAAGATGTATGATTCCTTTTAACATGGTTTCTAAATGAAAGTTATTCAGGATTCAAATTCAAATCCATCCATACCACTTTGAAGGAGTATGGTGGTGTAAATCAAGCTATTGGTTATTCTAAAAAACACATAGAAATTTTACCCTTTGAATCTGCTTAAAAATTATGATTTTGGTTCCGGCATTATAATGGTTTTTTTCTTCATTAAAAATGGAATAGATTAAATGTGGTTTAAAGAATTTTGGTGGAGTGAATACTGAGAATTTCTTTTTTGAATTTTTTTGGGACAGAAACTTCATGGTTGAATTTGGTGTATCAAACGTGGTCCATTTTCCAATTAAGCACATATATAAGATCCTAAGAACTTAAGCTTCACTTTCCCCACTTTGAAACAAGTTCAAAGTTAGGGAATGTAAAATCACCATTAGAGCTCTAAGCTCTAATGGAGTTTTATGAGTTTAAGCTCCCATACAGTATATACACATTAGATACCTCATGTAAACACATATATACATTGTAAGAACATGCAAAAACATAATCATAATGGAAAATCAAATAATCATGCATAAAATCATAGAAATGCCAAAAACTCTCAAACTTTACATTGGGATTTCTCTCAACTAATTTGAATTCGACTGGAGGGGGGAGAGGGTATTTATAGGGTTGAGCCAGGGGAGTGGATTGGTGGAATTATAGGTGAGTTTTGAATTGAGGTTCCACAAGTTCCAAGTTTGACTTCTTGGAAGCTTATATTGGTAGCACTTATAAAGTGCATGGTATAAGCCATGTTGATCATCCAGTAGGTGCCATGTCACTGGGGTGAAATGTGTTAACAAGTTCTAGTTATAAGTAAGTTCCTTGAAGAGTTTTCATGTACAATTAAAGGACTAAAATGTATTTAATTTAAATTTAGGGCATTTTATGTAATTATGCAAATTTAAGAAATTAAATTGGGCAATTTTTGAAAAGTATAGATCCTTAGACACAATATTAGTGAAAAGTTAAAATTTAATAGCATAGGAATATGTCAATTAAGATGATTTTAAGTAGAAGGGTATTTTGGTAATTTAATAAAATTTAGGGCTATTCTTTGGAATTTATTGAAATACCAGGGCTATAGAGTAACTAAGAGTGTTTTTGTTACAGTTTGTTGTTGTCACCACTCATAATTGGCATTTATATCAACTTGATGTTAATAATATCTTTCTTCATGGTGAAGTAGACGATGAAGTTTATATGCAACTTCCTCGGGGCTTTCCTCGAAATGGGACAAAGAAATTAGTTTTCCGCTTCCAAAAATCTCTATACGGACTTAAACATGCCTATCATCAATGGTTCACTAAGATCTTCATGGATTTATTAACAGCATATTTTTATCAATCAAAGGCCAATTACTCATTATTTATAAAGCATATCACCACCTATTTCCCTACTATTTTGGTATATGTTGATGATATCATTGTTGTCAGTAATAAACTTGATGCCATTAAGGATATAAAAGAATCTCTACATAGAAATTTCAGCATCCGGGATCTTGGTCTTCTTAAATATTTTTTTGACATTAAAGTAGTGCAATCCTATCGTAGCATCTTATTATGTCAGCGAAAATAGGCCAGTGAGATTCTTAAAGAATTTGGTCTTCTTGGCTCTCACACTTCTTTCTTTCCAATGGAGCCACATTTAAAGTCGAGCAATTATGTTGGAAATCTATACTTGGATCAACCTCACTATCATCATTTAGTTGGGCACCTCATTTATCTCACCATCTCGTCCTCGCCATTTTTCTCCCCATTAAGATCGTGACAAGACTGTGACAACTATTGTGTTATCACGGTCCTTAACCATGACAAATATTGGTCACCCCAGTTTGTGGGTGTTATCCTCGGTGTAAAATGGACCGTGACAAAGGGGTGTTGTCACGATCAAGGGCTGTGACATAGGGAGTTTTCACCCCTAGACGCGTAGATCGTGAAAACTCTTTTTTGGCACGGTTAAGAATCGTGGCAAGACAGGTCAAATGGTATAGTGATTATTCTATTCATATGTTTAGTTAATTCCTTGATAGGAGTAGCCAACATCATCAAAATCCAATCATTCGCATACTTCTTTATCTCAAGCACATTCCAAGTTAAGGAATTTTACTTTCCTCAACCAGTGATCTGCAAATACATGCTTTTGTGGTGCAGATTGGGCCAATTATCCTAACTCTCATCGTTTTATCAGTGGTTATTGAATTATACTCGGATCTTCTCCTATTTTTTGGAAATATAAGTAACAAACTCTTGATTCTCATTCTTCGATAGAGGCCGAGTATTACACCATGGCTAGTATATGTTGTTAAGTCGATGAGTTATCTTATCTTCTCAAAGACCTTAATGTGTCTCATAAACCTACCAATATCTATTGTGATAATAAAACTGATCTTCACATTGCCGCCAACCTGATCTTTCACATGTGTACAAAACATATTGAAATTGATTACCATATTATTCTGGATAAACTTCAAGATGGTCTCATCTGTGCCACTTCTATTCCCTGGAACCAAAAATTAGCGGATGTTATTACAAAGCCTCTTGGTGCATCCCAATTTGGCACATTGATTTTTGAGCTGGGTGTTTGTAACATTCACACGCAAACTTAAGGGGATATATTAGAGCTATGAAATGTATATACATTGGAAACTTGGTGTTTTTGTTGTAACTCAGTCAATATGTATCTATTAGGATCCCATTATTCTAGGATTAAATATAGGAATCAACTAAGCTTTTTATATAAATTGTACACTCTTGAATCAATAAAAGTCAATCTCTGATATTTCGATTAAAATTATTATGGGTGCTCTGTAAAATTTGACACAGTTAAAGATACCATTTCTCACATTGCAAAATTTATATTTGATGCTTTTGATTTTTTATCTTTATGGTTTTATTAAAAATTCTTAATTTACTAATATTTTTATCAAATATTTCGATTTAGTTTACTAATTTTTCATCTCGAAAGTACATAGTGTTAACAACATGATTTTCATACATCATTAACTCTATAATATAATATAATTTGTTGAATGACATAATAGAAACAATTAATATTTTTTCCTAGGGCCCTAAATTTTCCTGAGTCGTCCTTGCACAAAGCTACAAATTAAACTACACATGATCCCCAAATAATTCAGAACGAGTAATCTACAAGAGAGTCTAGAAAATTAGAAATACAAAAATAATACATATAAAAAATGAACCAATCCACTCACAAACTGATGATTAAGTGTTGTGGGGTCACACCTAACCCAAAACACATCAAGCAAGCTCTTAAGAGTGCACTCTTTTGGGTCATACTAAACCCTAAACACCTCATAATGGTTCGAGGTCCATGAACACACTTTGTTATATGAGGTGTTATGAATATACCACCGTGTGTACCAAACCTCGGGTTATAATACTCAATACTCTCTGAAACGACAATCTGACTCCCCTAAAACACCCAACTTTGAATTGGAAAACTGTTGGCCCGAAATGGGTAAATAGACATAGAGACCTTGAGCGATGGAGGAATTAGCGGGAAGGCAGTGCTATTCAGGGAGATGAGAGGGAGTGGGTCAAAGTATGTTTGGTTGAAAAGGAGTAGGTTTTGGAATGGGGGGAATAAATCCCTCCTGCCCTAGTTGCTAGCCATCTTTTTTATTATTCTTTAAATGGAGTTTTTGATTGTTCATGATATATTATAACAGTTATATTTTATTTGCAATGGTTTTTAACCATTAAAAATTTCTAACAAAGTAAATCTGTTGTAAATAGACAAAACAATTTACAAAATAAGCCTTTTTGTGATAAATGACCATGGTGGGTGAGTAAACTCTTTGGTTTGCAATAACTCTTCTTCAATGTCTTTCTCTCTCTAGTAATAAACTCTCTAGAAATAACTCTCTTTCTCATAAGTGGTTGAGGCCACTAAATAAACCCACATTGCTCTCGAGATGTCTCAGACTTCATTAATGTTAAAGACCTGTCTTTCAACACTTCAAGTCTCAAGGATTAAATGTCTGATGGATTATCACACCCTATATCATAATCATTAAATGTCAGGACATGACCTTTGGCTATACACTATGCGTCAGAGGACTATCACAACATAGGTGGATCACCAAACCGTCTAACATCCCTAATACCACAGTGGTTTACTCAAGTTCGGATTGGACAGTGGGCAGGTGGCTAGTGATGGCACCTAAAATAGATGTGACATTTGGTAGAGGGTTGTTTTGCTCAAAGTTCACTATATGATGGAACTCAAAGTTACTCTGCAAAAAATTCCACGATTAAAGATCTCTCGTTGTTTTACTGGGTGTATCTAAGATTGTCAAGACAAGCCTTAACGCTTACTCACTTATCAATCCTCCAAACCATATCCCTCTTAAGTTCCCATGGCGAGGTCATTAGATAGAGCATATGAGCTCTCCTAAGACCTACCAGGCCTGGTCTCTCATGAGTATCATTTGACCTCACATTTTATACTAAAATCGTTACAATATTACAATTAATGTAATTAAAAAGATACGATTTGAGTAAGTAAGAACAAAAGATAAAATGGATCTTTTCTCAGTAAGTTTCCTCACTGAGATACCTCACTGAGCTGTCTCATTGAACTATCGAGCTGCCTTCACACTGCTTCCTTTTCTTGAGTCTTTTCTATTAATTGGGGGGGGGGGGGGGGGTTCTCTCTGACTTAAATATTACCTTCAAGCCCCCTATAAAAACTTTATAAAACCAAAATTTTGGATATTGCTCATATATATGCGTTGTATTTCTTTAAATGATTTTGGCATATCCGGTTACAAACCATCACGTATTGTCATGACAAATCGACATCAACACTCGAGACTTCCTGACATCCCATAAAGGTGTAAAGAAATTTAGTGTTTAAATTAATTCACTGACTTTAGTTTTGGGATGTTTACTTTTATTAAAAATGAATATTTTTTTTTAATTTTTTTATTTGTAACCTCGTTCAAACGAGATATTTTTCTCATTAGGACGAAAAGGATATTTCATTAGAAGGGTCGTTTGAAGTTTTATCTAATAAGCATCGATCGAGGGAATATTATTTTCATTCGTTAGAAGGTCGTTTGAAGCCTGTCCAAACAATAATGCCTTCTCATTCTAATGAGACTATGTTTCATTCTAACGAGTTTCTTTTCTCATTCGAATGAGCCTCAAATTTGTTCGAATGAGTCGACACCTCAAAAATTGTGAACACCCTATAAATACATATTTTGTGTTAGTTTTTTAAGAATTTTTCCATATTCATTTCTGTATATATTTTGCAAAAGTTCTTCTTTATTTAATGTTTTATAACACTTTAAATTCATAACATACATCCTGAAAATTGTTCTTGCGAATGTTTTTAAGCCCTAGACTATTTTAGTATCTTGCATACACTTTTATGAAGAAGGCATATCCATGGATGATTTTTGAAACTCGAGGGAATCACTGCTAAAGACGAAGCTGAGGCTAGATCGATGGATACTGAGGATGAATATGTCGTCTATGAATCACTTAGTGGCAAGTGATATTCTTTAGAGAATTTATGAACACTAGTGCGTTATGCTTGTGGAAGTTATAAACTGGCTTGTAAGTTGAATGTATTATAGATTTCTAAAGTTCTAAATACATGGTTTTGTACGAAAGGGATTTTCCTCAATCTTGTATTCTTGAATGCGTATCTTCATTATCTTGTTTAGAAACCATATTTTCCCCCATAACTAATTTAATCACATATTAAAATTTGTTTAAAAATTGGTATTATGTGGTTGGGAATTAAATTGATAAATATGCAAAATAGAATTTTTTGTTTATGACCATCCTTGTCGAGAACATTTATTAACGCATTCTCAATGTGGTATTAGAGCCTTCCACTCTTATAAGTGGTGTCAGAGCATATTTATCCCTTTTATAAATTGGTATCAAAGCAGGTTGCACTATTTTATTATGTTAGATCCTTGTGTAGTGCTATTTTAGGGAGGTTTCCTATTCATATCTCTTGATGTTTTTTTTCACTCGATGGATTCCCATAGTGATGACAACTTAAATCGTTTGAATTCAAAATTTTCTAAAAGAATTGAAATTCTTGAAAAAGAAAGTTTTCATTTCAATGTTGTTATGGAACTTTTGCAAACTGTCCAAACTCGAAGAGATTTATTTCCTGGGAAGCTTATGGACATGGATCATGAGTTTAAAATTTTAGAATTCTCTAAGAAATAGAGTGATGATAGAGTTCGATTTTTAGAGAAAGAATTATAGGACTTTAAAAATTTCACAGTTAGTTTTCAGTCCAAGAAACAAAGTGATGATAAATTTATTTTAGATTTAAAGCCACTTGAGGAGACTTTTAAGGATAAATTCTCTTGCATTGAGGGGGGGAGAGAGATAGTATAATGATTGAAAATTTAAAGAAGGAGTCCCTAAAACTTGAAGAGTCTAATTCTTTGCCTGAGTCTTAAATTTTGAAGTAAAAAGATTATTTAAAAATGTCGAGTAGTTTGAGTAGTGATGGTACTGGATCATGTGTTTCTACTGCTTCAAGTTTCAAAGACAAGGCCATTGTTTGTTTTAGATGGTCAACTGCATCTAAGGGAGTTAGAAAAAGTCAAGCCATAGGGAACATTTCTCATGTTTACTCATGTTTGCATTGTGGTATTAAAGGTCACCTTAGTGCATTTTGTTATGATCTTGGAAGAGGTCCTCGGAAGATAAAGTCTAATGCCCTCTTGGTTCTTAAATCCCGATACGTTAAGTATATATGAATTTAGGTTAGGAAATGAATTTTAGAGACTCTAGATGGTAGACTAGTTGATTCTCATTTGCTTGCATATGATTTTTCGCTTGCTATATCTTATGGAAGAATGTGTTAGCATGCTTGTCGTGCTCTAGTTACGGTTCATGATATATATTTGCTAGTGTTATGACATGTGTATCTTTTGTATTTGATTTTTCTTTTATTGAGTCATATTGGAAAAATTCAAAAACATTCTATTTTGAAAAATACAAAAAGATTTTTGGTTTTTGTATTTTTAGTTTTACACATTTGGTATGGTATATTGGTGTGTTTGAATAAAATTCACTATGTAATTTACATGTGGCTAGGACATTTGGTTTTGACTTTAGATACTTAGATTGATCTAAACCATGTTACAGAGTTTTTTCGAACTTGATTTGCTTTATGGATTCGAATTTGTATATGCCTCCGCACACACATTCATGAGATTTTTGAACGTTTACTTCACTATGTATATTTAAGCTTGGTGAGGTGTTCTCCCATTAATTTTTTCATTTGCATGTTTATGTGAGTACGGGAGATTTATGCATGTAAGAATCGTTTCCTATTAGTTTTACAGTATTGAAAAAATTAGTGTGAGCATGAGAAAGGGATGCGAAAGACAAGTTGAGTTTGTGTGAAAGCCACGCTTGAAAAGAGCCCGAGAAAAAAATAAAGGCCATAAAATAGAAAAATTGCCAAAAAGGGGCCATCATAGTTTAGTTTGTTTGATCATTCAAAAGAAATAACATTAAAAGAAAAAGAAAATAAAAATATTAATATGTTTATCTTTTGAGTGAGTTTAGTTAAAGATCAACAGATTTGCACAATGAATCCTAGTATACTTATTTTGTTATGACGCTATTGATTTGTAGAATCATCAATATTCTTAGCTTGTGTTCATTATGTTTGTTTTGTTCATTAAGTTCAACATTATTTATCACTTTAGGCTAAAGCTTAGTTTAATAAAGTTTTGCCGTCAATTAGATCTCCTTGCACATATTTCAGTGTTTGAGCCATAATTCATTTGTATCTAATTCACGCTCATTCATTCCATCCCACGCATTTTGACAGATCGATATTGTGCTAGTGTGTAAAGTTTATGTGTTTGTGTCATGTTTTTGTTATCATTTATACCTATATATGTGTGCTAATTTTTTTATATATATTTCGCATATATTGTAATACCCCATAATTTTCTAAAATAAATAATAAATTAATATTTTTGGGATAAATAAAAATTTATGGAAATTGAATTTAACTTGAAAATTTAATTATTTATATTAAGTAATAATTATGTATGATTGAATTTTATATGTATAGTTGTATCATTGCATGTATTGTAGAAAAATACAAAATTAATATGTGACAAGACTAAATTATCCAATGTTGACATAAAATAACTTGGGACATATTTCGGGGAGTATACGATCTCATTTAGGTGTTTTAAACCTTTTGAAATCGTCCCGATCAATGGTATATAAGTTAGAAATTTTTGGGCTAGTTAGAGTACGGGTTCGGGCCCATTTGGGGGTCCAAAACTTAGGTTTTTAACCCAACTCGAGATTAGAGATTAATTAGTGTTTAACGAGGGATAAACCACTTTCCCACTACTCATCAGAGAGACCTAAATATAACTTCTATCAAGAGAGGAAAGGACAAGAACCAAAAAGGGAGAAAAAGAAGGGCAAGAAATCAACAATGAATTATGACCCAAAAATTCTCTTGCTTAGTTTACTATGGCAAGAATTCTCTTGCTCAGTTTACTTTTCAATGTATTTTCTTGTTTAATTATGATGACCCTTAAGATTTCTAGGATTTAGGTTTAATATTTTATGATTTGATGATGAAGAAATTATTCTATGCATGTAGAGGACTAAAATTAACAATAAATTATGACCCAAAAATCTAGGTATCGTATTCTTGAAATTGAGGATAGAAATTGTATGGTTCTTGATAGGTAATTGATGATATCTTGATGGTCTTATGTAGAGGACTTTTATGTTTGATTATGACCTATAAATATGACGTAAATCGCATGTTAGATGCTCTATACTATTAAACAAACACTATTGGAATTGTAGGTTAAATCTGAGTTTGAATGCTTAGTCAATGTTCATAAATTTTGAGAAATTGGTCATGAAATTTGATTGATTTATGCAATTAATAATCCTCAACGGACTAATTAAGTTATAGGGACTCAACTACATAATTCTGAAGTGAAATAACCCTTTAGAAGTGAATTTGAAATGAAAACTACATATCTCGTATTAAAACAAACATGCAGATCGGGCTTCTTAGGTCCACATCGATTCGGCCTTGGAGCAAATCGATTCAGCCTGGCAGCTAATCGATTTGGCCAAGAACCAAATCGATTTGGCCCCGGGGTGATGAGTGAGCTATGTCTGTGTGACAACCCGCTCCAAATAATAACGGGTGGCCAGCCCTATACTACATAAATCAGGTATCTCAGATGGTACAGTCTCAACATCAACAACTAAACACCATAATATAAGGCTAACTACCCGAAATCATTAAGTGCGAATCGCCAAAAATTTAAAACTTTTATTTAACAACAATAACAAAACCAATAATGCACACAACCAACAATATACATCTAACTATGATGTGTGAAAAGTGCGTGCTCCAATAATATGAAAGAGTACAATACATTGTACAACAAAAATCTCAACAATGAAATACTCGAATATGCTGTCGGGCAACAGACAATACAATAGTCTGATAAATAAAATATGAAAGTGTTAATCTACAACACTTGAATACTAACTCAATACAACTGAATCCTAATCTAGATGTACAATAGATAGGAATCGACTAAAGCAAAGTGCCGCAACAGTCCGCTACTGCCACAGCTCCACAAATCCTGAATGGAGGAATAACAAAGGCGTCCTTGCGGAGGAACACCTGAGTAATACAATATATACATTGAGGAGGAAAATATAAACGGGTCAAAGCCCGAGTTTTGAAAAACAGTTTATAGCAAGTGTATTAAAATGCATAATGATTATAATGCATTATTACATGATTTAGTTGGAATCGAACACTCCATAAAATTCAACTCACCTCTTATCTAAAGAGCGCACTAAGCGTATGAACGTGTCTCCAAAAGGATGTCCGATTCTAATTAGGTAAGAGGATTCTAACTTAAACCCAAATAAAGTATTTAAGTGAAACCATCTAACCTATATCCCAATTCTACATTTATTTCTATACTTTAAGTTATATACATTATCTTTAATGTAATAGTTATAGTTATCTTTATAATGTTCATTTGTTGAACATATAAAGTTACATGATCCAATCATGTCCACATCATCATAATATATCAACAATCTCATTTACTATAATTTATATTCTAGTGATGCCCATATAAGGCATGATACCATATACATAATTATTATAGATGAGTTATTAGCATCAAGAGTTAAGGACTAAACTACTCCCGATTCTCAACACGGTACTGCGTTTCGTGCGTGGGACGTCTCGCCGAAGCGAAATCCAAACAAGGAACCCTCCCCCCCTCCCGTTACACTACTCCTGACCGTATCGATCCCTGGGGCTCATTATGCCCTCAATGCAAGATGCATGTAACCCAAATGATTATTATCCAATTTTAATTAATTAATATTCCCAATTCTCAACAGTACACGGCGTTTCATGCGTGGGATGTCTTGCCGAAGAGAAATCCAAACAAGGAACCCCCCCATTACACTACTCATGGCATTGTCGATTGTCGGGATAGGTGATTTAGATATATAAAATTATGAACATTATGGACTAAACTTATCCCCGAGTTCCAACATTACACTACGGTTCGTGCGTGGGACGTCTCGCCGAGGCGAAATCCAAACAAGGAACCCCCCTGATACACTAATCCTGGCAATGTAGGTCGTTGAGGTCCATTATGCCCTTGACACCCAAATATATACACAAGCAAATAATAACCATCCAACCGAGCTATAACTCGAAGGACGCAGGCTCACATGCTATCATCTTCCAGCAGCCTATATACGTAGCAAACTGGGGCCACCTGGTGGGGTTCAAAGACACCCACCTCGTGATCTACTCACGCACACAACGTCCGGGAAGCGGTCATAGTTCATAACCGGCAAGTGAGAGAGACACATACCCACGACCTCTCACCCCCAAAATAAATAAATATATATATCATATATGTCATTTGCTGACCACAAAGGACGACTATGACCTGGGGAATATCCACATCCTGCTTTTCTAGTCAGAATGCTCACCCTCTACGCACGAAACTTCCCAATGATAGCAAGGAGGGGGTATGCTTAACATGTATATACACCCTCATATAAGGTATACATACATCCCACATAATAAATATATACCATTTTATATAAGGTATACCTGCAACATCATATTCATTTTCATATTCATTATACGCTCTTAGGCGTAATTTGATTAACATCATTTGTTTAGTATATCTCTCTCATGATACACCAATCGTCAATACTCACACATTTACCCCACTTAGTATATGCTACTAATTCTCGCTTGAAGCTCTCAGGTCGTTTCTAGTATGAATTGTCTTTCAATTCTATTTAAGTTAAGGATATTCTATATCCTATTGAACCTCAATTCACATTTCTCATCATGTGAGATATCTCCTAAATCAATCATCAATAAGGATATTTTTAAATCCATATGCCCATCAAATAGCATTTATTAATTTCCATTCATAATAGGGTTTAATTCATTTTATGAACCTTTTTAAAGTTATCCCGTTTGGGATTTGGATCCTAAGATCCGGCATCTCTAAGTTATTCTCATTCTCAGATCGTGAAATTTATTTATTATTACCAAATAAAATCCCAATTAAAGTGGGCTTCCCCACTTAGAAAAATACCAAAATTTACGATCGGTATTCCTCAAAGACTAACCTCGATACTTCGGGGATTTTTCCCAAATTAATATACTCTTTTGGATTCTCACTTCTCCACATTAATCACTAAAACTCTTCGACGTTTACATTTAGTCTTTCAATTATCAAATA
The DNA here is from genome assembly GCA_949130495.1 of Sambucus nigra. Taxonomy (NCBI): domain Eukaryota; kingdom Viridiplantae; phylum Streptophyta; class Magnoliopsida; order Dipsacales; family Adoxaceae; genus Sambucus; species Sambucus nigra. Next base: position 237,832,581 of record OX422217.1, on the reverse strand, counting down.
GCCTCATATATCGTCTTTTGACTCTAAAGTCTATAATCCCCTTATAAAATCACTTAATCCTTTATGATACTCTGATTATGGAAGTCCATTTACACAAACCCAAAGGGGAAGGGGATAACTTAAATTCCCAAGCTTGAACCCAAAACAGGGGACCGGTCGACCGGTGCCCAAACCGCGGTCGACCGCATTTCTAAATTTTGCCTAATCTCGAAGACAGAATGCCCAACTTTGGAGGCGCGGTCGACCGGTCCTCTGTACGCGGTCGACCGACCATAACAGGTATCACGGCCAACTCCATTTTTACACATTTCCAACTTCTCAAAAACTCCAATAAAACTCCATTCAACCACAAATCTTCAACCCAAACGTATTCATAACATTTATATTCATTCTAGAATACATATAAACTGATTTTTATCGTTAAATCAAAGATCTACATACTAAATCTAAGATTATACCCAAAAGTTAGGTTTTGTTAAACTAAACCTAAAACCCAAAATATCAATCCACAAATCATGCAATAATTGGTACCCAACAATTATTTAGCAAGTTTAATCACTTGCCTCGGGTTCGTAGGGTCTGAAACCGCCTTGAGATCGCGTGCAAACCGGAAATCTCCACTTTCTCTCCCTTTTCTCCTTCTTTCTCTTCTTCTTTCTTCTTCTCTCTTTCTTTCTAGGTTTTTCTTCTTTCTCTTAAGTGAGAAAGACTTCTCACGTGGTTTTTAAGCCTTATTCCACAAGACACACATCTTTAAATGATAATACACACTTTAAATGACCCGGTAACTTAAATTCGAGTCAAACGGTCCTAATTTATTTCGGAACCCAAATAGACCCCAAGTACAGTCATTTTGACTTTCTCGACCCTTCCGAAAACGATGGTACCCTCAGAATCGACATTCGGCACTCTTTCTGACGACTCTAAATTTTGACCTCAATTGCCAATTTAATTATTTCTCCAATAAAATATTATTTATTTCTCCCAAAATAAATAAATGGTCGATTCCAAAACCTCGGGTTGTTACAGTCTGGTGTTTGGTTAAGGATATTTTTAAGAGTCCATGCGAGTTGGTGGGATTGTGTATGGGCCAACAGGGAATTTATTACAAATGCAAATGTGCCCACATTTGACTGAAAAAATTACATTTAATTAGATGGTTAAGTAATTATTCAAGGGAATGGAATTAATAATTCACTTGATGGTAAATTATTAATAATTGGAAAATTGTGAACTTTACATGGGACCTTTCTATGGTAATTATCGAGTAGTTACCTATACATATTATGTGAGAGAATAATATGTACTTATATGTATTTGTGTGGACATACCAAAGGTTCATGGACTTTCCTATCAGCTTGGGGAGTTAGTGCATTTCGACCGGGTACCACACGTCAGCATAGGTGGCCTTAGCGATTGTGCAGGTAATATAGGTACTACGTAGAGGCGCCATCTACGAGAGGTAAGTGTTGATGCTGATAGCCTTTATTACCGCTACATATGGGCTCTGAACTGGCATCCTGCGTAGGGACCGCCCCCAACTTATGCATGTTTTGTGATGTCTGCTTAGGATAAGATATTCCTCCGGAATTTCCGATAGAGTTGAACTAGACACCAATGGTATATGCCTTTGCGTGTCAAATATATTAAGGACATGTATATAAAGAATCACCCAGACTTAAATGAGATAAATTGAGTTGTCTGAGAATGTGGTTATAAACTACAAATCATTACTCTGTGATGCATAGTAGGTGTTTATGTCGATATGTGAGACTTATAAGACTAAAAAATCATGAGTATTGATAATTAAATATAGCCGGTTCGCTTAAGCATTTAATTATCGCCAAATCCATTATTATTAAATTGGAATGTCGCCATATTTATTACTTGGGATTTATTGGGATGCGGGTAATATGACACTTAGATGAGGGATGAGGTGTTAAACGCATGTGAGTGACGAGGGGGAATATTTATTTTGCCTCAAATGTATTATTACATCTTAAATTGATTAAGTTAATTCCCTCACACCTAGGGCTCTGACCTAAATTTAAATATTTTCTCCCCCCAGGTGCTCCTAGACAGGGATAGCTAAATTGTTACTATAGCACTCTTGCAGTCTCACTTACTCGTCACTTTTCACACCTATTGATTATAGCATAAGTGCTTTTCTGCCATAGTTATTTACTCTATTTGGAACAATTGTAAGGGCATAAGCCCAAGATTTTTTTACATTTGGTTGGGTTAAGATATTTACTTTATAGTTGGATTTATTATTTATTTAGTGTTGGTTTGAATTCACTTAGTGTTATGGGAATATTCATGAAACTTAATTTTGGGCCTTCAATATAATATTACTTATATTACGTTTGTGCTGAGAATGATATTAATTGATAAGCAAGCCCTATCTTTGGCATATCATGCCTGGCCAGCCTTTACGTGAGAAAATAGGGATTATTACATATATTATATATGGTAATTTGAGTTGTTGTTACATTTAGTCCATGTTTGGAAAATGCTTGAATCTATTGGATTATTTGTGATTATATTGCCATATTTTCTATTGCACAATATAATTTGTACATTTTGTATTTGTTTTGAAAAAAATTGAAAATTTTCAATAATATTTGGTATTGATGGCCTTTGAGATTATCATTACACATGCTTGATTTATATCTTTTCATGATGATAACTTATCTTCAAAGTGATGATTCATTTTACATGATTATGTTTTACTCCTTTCTATATTAGGGATAAAAAGGGGGAGAACAAATTACGAGGACATTTGATAAGTTTGATTTATGGGGGAGGTAATATTATAAGTTTTTGAATTTATTTTTCTATATTAAACTCAATCCATCACGGGGTATATACTTTTATTTGATATGTGTAGGTACTTAAAGAAAAATTTAAGACACACCAGATGAAGGAAAATTTTATGGAAAGGAAGAGGAAGATGTTTGAAGACAAAGAGACTTATGTTATTCCGTTCTAGGGTTAGGAAGGGTGTTAGCTTTCTTTTGTAATTTATAGAGTTTTGTTGATGTAATTTGGATTTTGGATAGGCTTGTTTGATTTTTTATCGGAATAACCAAAGGGGGAGATTTGTAAGAGAAACTTTTTTGATATTTCTCATAGTATACCCCATTACAAACTGTCACATACCGTCACGACAAACTGACATCAACACTCGAGACTTCTCGACATCCCATAAAGGTATAAAGAAATTTACTGTTTAAATTAATTCACATACTTTATTTTTTAGATATTTATTTTCATTAAAAACGAATAGGATTTTTTATTTTTAAAAAGAAAAATATTTTTTTTATTTTACCTCGCTCAAAGGAGATATTTATCTAGTTCGAAGGAAACGAGTATTTCGTTAGAAGAGTTGCTTGAAGTTTTATCTAATGAGCATCGATCAAGGGCGTACTGTTTTGACTCTTCAGAAGGTCGTTTGAAGCCTGTTCAAACGAGAATAACTTCTCATTCTAACGAGACTATGTTTCGCTCTAACGAGTTGCTTTTCTCATTCGAATGAGACTCCTATTCGTTAGAACGAATTTCTTTTCTCATTCAAACGAGCCTCCAATTTGTTTGAATGAGTTACTGCCTGGAAAATTATGAAAGCCTTATAAATACTATTTTTGTGTTCAGTTTTTTTAATACTTTTTCCAAATCCATTTCTGCATATTTTTTACAAAAGTTCTTCTTCGTTTAGTTTTCTAAAACTCTTTTAATTAACAACATACATCCTGAAAATTGTTCTTATGAATTCGTTTAAAACCTAGACTATTTTAGTATCTTCGATACACGTTTGGAGAGAACGCATATCCATTGCTAATTTGTGAAACCAGAGGGGATCACTACTGCAGACAAAGGTTGAGGTTAGATCAGTGGATACTGAGACGAATCTATCGTCTATGGATAGCTTTGTGACAAGTGATATTCTTTAGAGAATATATGCAGACTAACACCTTATGCTTTTGGCAGTTATCATATAGTTTGTAAGTCGATTATCCTTTAGATTTCTAGAGTGCTGAATAAAAGGTTTTTCCCGAAAGGGATTTTTCCTCAATCTTGTGTTCTTGAATGCTTATCTTCATTATCTTGTTTTATAAAACATATTTTCCCCCATAACTAATTTTATCGAAGATTAAAATGTGTTTAAAAATTGGTTTTGTATGCTTAGGAATCAAATTGATAAAAATAAAAAAAAAAACAAATTTTTTGTTTGTGACCATCCTTGTCGAGCACGCTTATTTATGCATTCTCAAAGTGGTATTACAACCTTAAATTCTTATAAGTGGTGTCAGAGCTTTTTTACTCCTTTTACAAGCTTACCATTGTAGATGTAATGAAGATGAAGAGTAAAGATATCATATTCGACAATCCTTTTATTTATACCTTTCAGAACATAAAGAAGGTATTTTACTCAAAGTGCATAAGCGATGGCAATTTGTTTATTATTGTACATGCATCAAAGGGTATGACTGCTCAAGAATATACATTAAAGTCTCTTAAAGAGTTCCAGTCTACTCTTGATGATAACCCTAATTTGAAGGGTCTTTTAGTTGATTTAGAGGAAGATTGATGATCAACACATTATTTTACAATTGGCAATCCTATTTATATATTATTACTATATTTCCCCTTGACAATCCTACTTGCAATCCAAATTGTATCCTATTATGATATTGACATTATATTAGAGCTTTAGTATGATTTATGAATGTTTAGTTTGATTTATGAATATTTAATATGATTTATTAATAAGTAGTTTGAATTATATTTAATTTGAATTATGAATTAACTAGGATGACAGGGTACTTTACTTTGAATTGTCAACTCCATAGTGTAAAATTGGTTTGACTATATTTGTCTTGTCATTCTTAACAAATGTTGTACATAACTAGTATCCACGTCTCTACATTAATTTTGTAAATTTTGTTGGTTTGCAGGTTAAGCCACTATAATTGGTCCTTACATGTGAGTGGTATTCTAGTTTGTATTAATTAATACAAAGCCATCCTTACAAGTAAGACTATTAATGAAGTGGCCAAAGATGATTATAATTTTTATTGCTTAAAAATAATATGCTCATATAATAGGCCAATGTGATGTAAATATTATAAATTAGTTACACTATTATTGAATTATATATAAATTAGTTGGTAAATGGTTGGGGGTTGCATAATTTTTTTTTATCAATAGTCCGTTTGATAGCAATCAAAGTCCATGAGAAGTCTTAAAAAGTTGGAAATTTTAAAATTTTCTAACTTGTTGGCCGTTTGATAGCCTAAATTTGCATTGGAATTATTTTTCAATGCACAACACCCCTTACACACAATTTTCCACTTTTGGGTAGCAAGTTGGCAACCGATTTTTTTTTGGGGGGGGAGGGGTTGTTTGCCACTTTTGGGTAGAAAATCACTCGAAGTCATTTTTTTAAACTCTATATATTCAATAAATATATAAATATATATAGTTCATAAATTTGTATATATATATATATATATATATATATATATATATATATATATATTTCATATATGTATATATTTCATAGATTTCGTAGGATTTAGTATTGTTGATACCAAAAATTATCTATTCTACACAGACCATTTAGATACTGACACGTGTTATACATTAGGAGATTAATCCTAGTCATTAAGGATGAAATACCGACCAACTCCAAGAATGCCTACCAACGTGACAGGCAAACACTAACAGTTGTATATATTAATGATTGTACAGATGTGAATGTCTACGATATAAAGACATTCCATCTCTTGATATTTCGTACCTTGTACACCCCCTGAGGACTATAAATACATTGTAAAACCTACATACAGGGACACACGAAAAAAGAGGCAATTGAATAATCCCAAGGCAATACAGAACGGTGGACGTAGGCTCTTTCCTTCAGCCGAACAACTTTAATAATCTCTTATCTCTTATTTCTATTTATATGTTATCAATTAATTAGCCTCGTCTTTTTGCATCAATATATAGGCGTCGTCTGTGCGACTGATATTTCTAATCGATCTCACTCAATCAAACATTTAAATAGCTGAAATTCCTTAATCAAGTCTCAGGAACGAAGGTATTCTACCTGCTCTTTCTGCACCTCCGTCTGCAAATGATTTAACTAGAATTATGGGCAGGCTTACAAGAGGCCAAGAGGACATACAAGATACTATCAGGCAACTTGCACAAACCCTCCAAACCAGAGAATCTGCTCTATCTGCTTAAGAAAATATGCCACCATCCCCACCAAGAGGTGGTCGACGAAACCATTCGATATCAGTAAGAGATGTCTCCTATCATCCAAGGTCAACTTCATTACTCAGAACATCAGAATCTTTTCATACATAGTCTTATTCTCTAGAAAGGCCAAGCGCCTCAGAGAGATTAAGTCGCTCATATCCATTTGATCATTTTGGGACCCAGGGGGAACATAAATGTTCCTAGGGCAAGATATGGTAATACTAGATGACCATTTAATCAAAGGGAAAGCACGAATCAATCTAGATCAAATGCCCGACAAACTGTTACTCAGATCGAGAAACTGGTTCAAGAAGAAAGCTCAGAAACTAATAAATTTGCAACACATAAATTCGGTGCTGCCAATGTTGAATGAAAGTGCTCTATACAGAGATTGGAAGACAGATTGTGAGAAATGGAAAAGACAAAAAACCCACGGCAAAGAAGTTTTGTAAAAGGATCTCCATTTGTGCATGAAATTATGGGTTTCCATACTCTAGCAAAGTTCACTGCTCCAGTAGTAACGCCCAAATATGATGGAAAAACTGATCTAGTCCTCTATAAAGAACAATAGAAGACAGCTGTTGATATTTATGCCATCCCCGACGAGATGAGGTGTAGAGAATTTTCTGGAACTATTACCGAATCTGCCAAAATATGGTACACTAGTCTTCCTCGATGACAAAATTCTAGCTATAACCAACCGGACGAGCTATTCATTAACAACATTTGCTTTGGAGTGAAACGAGTGAAAAGGGTGGCACATTTAGCTAGTGTGAGACAAAAAGAAAGAGAGAGTACTAGAGATTACATCACTCGTTTTAATAATGAGAAACTAGAAGTAGTATATTATGAGGAGAAGACTATAATAACTTCCCTCATGAGTGGACTGTGTGACACCCCGCTTATTAAATAAGAGGTGGCCAGCCCGATACTCTAATAATATACAGGAATCATAGATGGTCCATTCTTAGTATCACTGACGAAAATAATAATACGAGATAACCACCAATTATTTTAGAAAACGGATGTCAAATTAATTTGTAAGTTTAAATATTACCATTTAGACAATCCAATTTGAAAAGAAGGTGGATATAAGTAAAGGCAGACAACAGTTTAACAATCATTCACAAAATAATAACCGAATAAGCTGTCGGTTAACAAACCAATACAACGGTTACATTTAGTATTACAAATAAATATCACAATATATAAAAGTACAAAACTTGGGCAACACGCTCGAATGTCCATACTGATCATAACTAGAGTATAGAAAAGATGGATGCGTCTATAGCAAAAATTCTACAATATCTACAAAAATGCTGTAGCTCTCTGCCACTGAGAATGAGAGAATAACATGGGTGTCCTTGTGGTAAAACACCTGAGTATAAATTAAAACCACACAAGAAAGAGAAATATAAATGGGTCAGGTCCTGATTTGATATGATATACGTGTGAATAAAAAGCATAACAATTATGAGCGCTAAAAATCATAAACATGTTGGATTCTCTCTTCAATATAAGAATCATCCCCAACTCTCATCTAAATGCACATCCTAGCGTCATACTAGATCATTATAAATTAAACTACCTGTTTAATTAAGAGAAATATCTAAATTCCATTAATCATGCTTAAATTACAAATTCATAAAATATTACTTCACAAGTCCATTTACCATTTGGGAAACTTATGCCACAAAGTTGATTTATAAATGCATTAGCCATTTATGAAATGCCACTTCCATGAGAATAACTACAATCACAATATAATGATTCTAAGACCATCCTTTCGGGAGTCACCCCCGGATGCGCCCCTAAATAGCTATCATCTTCAGGGCCAATAACCAAGACCACCTAGGCATCCTAAATCACAACGCGTGGGAAGCGGCCATATACCTTCGACAATGAGTCATAACCATACCCGAAATTACCTCACATCGAATAAAATAGCAACAGAATGTAACCACCAGTCCTATGGTCGAGGACTATATTCTCCCCGCATTCACTAGACAGGGGACATCACCTCATGCGCGTAACTTCCATTATGATAGCATTTATATAGGTATGTATATGCATTCCATGATTCACAAGATATGCCAATTTAAAACATCCCCTTTTTAAATTCATAAAACTATCTGTACTTAACCAGTATATGCCAATTTAAAATGTACGTTTCTTATTCACGAAGTCATAAGTTATTAACAACATAAGCTACAAAGTATAATTATCCTCATACTAGTCTCCAAGAGTTCAAAACAATACTATAGGCCACCAAGGGTAATTTACCTCATCCAAGTCTTTAAAGTTCCAAAACCATATATCCCTACTTTCCCCTAGTCCTAGACTATCTTATTAAATCAAATGGACACTTACTACCATCTACTCATTCTATTAATGAATCCCCGACATAAGCTCGAACACCCCTTTACTAACTTAGGATATTGATTCCCCTATTACGAAACTCTAATAATCTAGTTTTACTTCATGGTAGAAGGTTCCTAGGCCTAAACCTTAAAAGAAAGGAACTAAAGAAAACTATAATTTTTGAGGTGAAAAATAGGGTACCTGTCGACTGGCCCCTGACCCCCGATCGACCGTGCTTTCAAATTATGCCTATCGAGAGAAGCATTGACTTTTCTATTTAGTCCCGATCGACTGGGCTCTGGACCGTGATCGTTCGGCCTCACCGGATCTCACGGCCAACCCCTCTTTCTAACATACCATACCTAAATCCTTAACCCTATTTTCCTCGACTTCTCTCAATCTCATCATCTAATAACATTACCCCAACATTTTTACACAACAACAAACCAAAATAATGAACTCACAAACTATATACATCAAAATCTAAGGGTTAAACACCAAAATTCATCAAAACCCACAAATGGTTTAAACCTCCAAAATACAACTATCAATACAAATTACCCACACTAAATCATACATTTGCAAGTTAGAAACTTGCCTCAAGATTGTTGTCTCGGATTCTCTTTCGGTAGCAACGATTCGAAGATCAAATCTTCAATTCTCTCTCTTTCTCTCCTCTTTCTCCCAAGCTCTCTCTTCTCTCTAACTCTCTCTCCGTTGAGAAATATAAAATGAGAAATAAAATGCTCTTGGAAGATTTAATGCCCAATTACATTAAGTCTAGCCTTTAAATGCTACTACATAATTAAAATGACTCGTAACCACATAATTAAGTTATAACGGATCAAAAGTACCCGGAACCCAAAAATACAACTTGGTACTTATTTTGACTATCTCAACTATTTGCCGACTAACCAAACCCTCTAAATTGGCATTCGAAATATTGTACAATATTTTATTTTTCCCACATCATTTTAACTCTTTGATAGTAACCTGATTGGAATAAAAATCATAAATGTCGCTTAAAGCACAATGACGTAATAAAAATAATATGATGCTATTTACATTCACATAACAGTAAATAGACAAAACTCGGTAAATATTATCTTTCAAATCACTTAAAATAATATTCACTTCAATTTCCTTTATTTTATAAAATTAACCCACCAAACAATTTTAATATAAAATAATCACTTAAAAGTAAGGGGTATTATATACTCCCCCCCTTACAAGGTAATTTTTCCCTCAAAATTTAGGCGTACCTTAGAAAAAAGACTAGGGGGTACTTCTCTAGAATATCTTCCTCTCATTCCCAATTTAATTCCTTGGCATTGTGGTGTCCCCACTGGACTCGGACCAAGGGTACCACTTTCGATCTTAGTCTACACTCTTAGTGGTCTAGAATCACAACCGGTTGTTCCTCATATGAAATATCAGGTTGTAACTCGATATCATCTGATAGAATATGGCAATAATCTCCTTCGCATATTTTATACTTCTTCAAAGATAAAAGATGAAACATGGAACACATCATGAATTTGTTGTAGGCGTTCCGACAAGGCAAGTTGATATGCTATGGGGCCTACCTTTGCAATAACAGGAAAGGGCCTATATAACACGGTGCAAGCTTTCCTTTCTTCCCAAATCGCCTTACGCCCTTCATTGGTGACACCCGCACTAAAACTTAGTCCCCCACTTCCAATTCCACATGCCTCCGATTCACATCGGTATAGCTATTCTGGAGATCTCATGTAATTCGTTCGTGGTTTCGAATAAGATCAAGCTTCGAACAGGGGTCTTGGATCATTTCAGGTCCAAAAGTTTATTGTCTCCTACTTCCAACCAGCAAGCAGGTGATCTACACGGTCGGCCATACAATGCCTCATACGATGTCATAATCATCGTGAATTGGTACGAATTATTGTATGAAAATTCGACCAAGGGAAGGTATTGTTCCCATCCTTCTTTAAAGTCAAGTACGCACATCTGAAGCATGTACTCCAATATTTGGTTAACTCTCTCCATTTTTCCATCTGTTTGCTGGTGGTAGGAGGTACTCAAATTCAATTCGGTCCCCATCACTTCCTGGAAACTTTGCCAGAAATGGGATATGAAAATCTTGTCTCAGTCCGACACTATATTGATAAGCACCCCATAAAGTTTCATAAACTCCGCACTAAAGAGTCGGGCGTAATGTGTCGTATTATAAGCAGTCCGTACTGGTAGGAAGTGTGGTGATTTGGTCAAACGATCGATAATTACCCACATAGAATCATGGCCGCTTTGCGACGTCGGTAATCCAGTGACAAAATCCATGGATATACTCTCCCATTTCCACACCAGTATATCTAACGGTTGTAACAATCCAGTCGGTCGTTGTTAGTCCACCTTCACCAATTAATAAGTGACTCATTGGGAGACAAACTCAGAAATGTTCCTTTTTCATACTTGTCCACCAATACTAACGACGTATATCTTGGTACATTTTGTCCCCACCAGGGTGTACTGCAAATCCTGAACCATGAGATTCTGCCGTGATATCACATCTCAAGTCTCCCTCGTTTAGGACTATAATTCTTTCGTGGAAATGTAACCCACCCTCATAACTAATAGAGTAGGACTCTGCTCCCTCATTCAACAATTGGCATACCTAGTCCTAGCAGTCTTTGTCTCTTCCTTGCGCTTCCATGACTCGCATCACAATAGCAAGTGTAATGGTCAACACTGACATATGCTCTTACTAGAGCATCCTCCTAGCTAAGATCTTTCCAATTGGTTTTCCATGCCTTCGCTAGTTCCCCCACGAGTTTTGTACTGAGCATATCCGCTACTACATTTTCCTTTCCTGGGTGATAATGAATATCGAATTGATAGTCTTTTACGAACTCCAATCATCAAAGTTGTCATATATTTAGATCTTTCTAAGAGAACAAATATTGTAACGACTTGTGGTCCGTGAAAAGACTGAATTTCTTGACCTGGAGGTAGTTCCTCCATATCTTTAAGGCAAACACTAGCGTGGTGAGCTATAAATCATATGTGGGATAATTCTTCTCATGGGGCTTAAGCTTTCGAGACGCATACATAATGGCCCCATACTCCTGTAGTAACACACCTCCCAATCCTTATAGAGGCGCGCCCTTAAAGACCAAATAGTCCACTCCGATCTTGGCAACACGAGTATAGGAGAAGAAATCAACTTGTCCTTCAACTCATCGAAGCTAGGTCACAGACGTAACACTCTCTCCAAATATGGGCCTCACATTATTTTCGTCCTGGTGTCCCGAGCTACTCGAGGTTCCATTCTTCTTATTCTTGGAAACCTAATCCTTCTAAAAGTTTACCCACCAATCTTCTCGTGGTTAACACACGACAACTTCCTAAAACAGCGCCACATGCCCCATTGGCCTTACTTCATAGTAATGCTAAGGTTGATGTGTTTCCTGCACATGTAAAATGAGTATTATACTAACTATATGCCTAGTGCCCAAGACCTTTCTCAATTTTGGACATTCGCTCGATTTTATGCGTGGGACGTCTCACAAAGCCAAATTCAAACAAGGAACCCTCTCTCTACACTACTACCTCGCATTGTCGGTCATCAAGATATAATGTCCTAAGGCACATAATTGGGACCACTAAAAATCCTATCTCGTAACCCTACTAACGCGCTTCTACCTCTATGTCCTTCCGTTTCGACGAAATGAAAAGTCTAACTAATCGGGGCGCCTACTCTCTGCAAAGTGTTATGAACCTCCTACCCAAAATATATTTCCTTTAAATTTTCCTTCTATTCAAGTCTTGGATATAAGCCTCAACCTGAATTCCTTTACCTTGCCTCGCCCACATATTTGCGGTGAGAGAAGCATTTCCAGTGATTTTCCACTGCACATCTACTTTTTATTAGCTCTAACCATCACATGACTCGGCTAATTTCACCAAAACAAACTTCCTGGCATAAAATAACATCTCTCCACTCCCAACGTCGTTAAGGTTCATGCGTGGAGTGTCTCGTAAGTGAAATCTAAATGAGAAACCCCTCCGATACACTATTACTTAACCTTGTCGATCGTGGAGATATGTCAACATAAAACATGTAAAATCATAATTCCTGCATACCTTAGACCATATCTATAAGGTCTCAACCCATATCCAGGTGAGATATTGCAAAACAACTAGTTCCATCCTGGAACCGTAGATACGATAGCCTTGCAATCATTATCCTGCTATCGCTCTGATCAATCAAAAATATTTTATACTCGTATAACACATACAAAACGAGTAGTACAAACCAGATATAATGTTAAAATATCAACACCCACTTTTACAGTGAATGAAGGAAAATAGAACCTCGCTAACGCAAAAAACATATAGATATACCCTCTATAATATTACTGATACTTCCACAAATCTCGAATTACACACCCGAATCTAGGGTTAATAAAATACTGTGAGTCAATCCTTCCACACAGAATACACCTCCCTCATCCGAGATGGAACTCACAATAACATTCTTGCCAATTACCCTGGCTGCTCCAAATAGTTCCCAGATACAGTACACTTGTCCTAACTTAACCAAAAACTACTTTAATCAAAGCCCCATTTAGGAACCCTATTCTTGTCCTTTAACTCCTACTGGGAAAAATCAAAGCGTGTGGTTCTACGTTCCACATCACAATCATTCTCCATCTCTGGCCACCCTGACCATGTTAAGTTTTCAGTACCTTATATTCTATAACCTCGATCCTAACAATCACCCTCATAGCTCCCTTAACTCCCCCGTCAAAAGAAAATATGCTACCGGCCTCAACTGCCTTATTTCAGTGAATTCCTCAGGTGGATGTCCACCAAATGGGGTTCCATGAACACGACTTCTCCATAAGTATTAGCAACCCTTACTAGTGAGCCTATCATTTCACTAAAGGAATCTTTGTTCATTGTACCTACCTTACTTCGGTGTAAGGTTTCCTTAACCATATAACTCTTTATTCACGGTCGGACTCTGACCGATCCTCATATGAATACTTGAGAAGATGATTTCTCTTCATTTCTAATAAATCAAAGGAACTCGCTATTAAAACCATCCATAAGATTCCTCTATGAGCAAAACATCATGTTCCCCCCAAATATGGTGACTATCCTTCCCACCATTTCGACATTACTCGAATTGGTGAAAAAAAATTCCTCAAATTTTCACATATGGGCATTCCTATACCCCGCTCTAAGCCAAAGCTTCTGATCCCTATACTTCCACCGAATGAAGCTACATTGCCTCCGCATGACTTAACTTCAACGTATGGTCCTTATCAAGGACCTTTTAAACTTTTTCTCAATTTAACTTCACTGGGTAATTCAAGCTTAGCACCATTCTCTACTATAGCGGTACTTGTGTAGATATAGGTACTCTACTTTATTAGTCGTTGTATCAATCCACGAAAATGAAACGAAGGGAGTGACCTCCACTGCGGTCCTCATCCTCGACTTCAACTTACAGTTCTAACTAAGCCCCGCCTCCCGCTGCCCTCATAACGGCTTTCCCTGGTCGCCCTTCATCAATCAACACATGAATCTCGAACGAACGCGCAAAAGATTTACTAAAATCTTACGTTATGTCAGGACAACGAACGTGCAAAATATTTACTAAAATCTTACGTTATGTCAGGAGAACAAAATCTCACAAGGGCAACCAACAATCCTAATCCTATGGCTCTATGTCAAATCACAAGCAACGCTGAAAGCATAGTACATCTGCATAGTTTCCTTAGGTAACTAGAACCTGATGCTCTGATACCATCTGTGACACCCCGCATATTAAAATAAGATGTGGCCATCCTAATACTCTAATAATATATAGGAATCATAGATGGTCCATTCTTAGCATCATTGTCGAAAATAATAATACGAGATAACCACCAATTATTTTAGAAAATGGATGTCAAATTAATTTTTAAGTTTAAATAAAACCATTTAGGCAATCCAAATTGAAAAGAAGGTGGATATAAGTAAAGATAGTCAATAGTTTAAAAATCATTTACGAGCATAGTACGTTCGTACAGTTTCCTCAAGACACTAGAACCTGATGCTCTGATACCATCTGTGACACCCCGTGTAATAAAATAAGAGGTGGTCAGCCCAATGCTCTAATAATATACATGAATCATAGATGGTCCATTCTTAGCATCACTGTCAAAAATAATAATACGAGATAACCACCAATTATTTTAGAAAATGGATGTCAAATTAATTTGTAAGTTTAAATAAAACCATTTAGACAATCCATTTTGAAAATAAGGTGGATATAAGTAAAGACAGTCAACAGTTTCACAATCATTTACAAAATAATAATCGAATAAGTTGTCAGTTAACAGACCAATACAACAGTTGCACCAAGTATTATAAATAAATATCACAATATATACAAGTACAAAACTTGGGCAACACGCCCGAATGTCCAAACTGATCATAACTAGAGTATAGAAAAGATGTATGTGTTTATAGAAAAAATCCTACAACATTCGCAAAAATGTTGTAGTTCCGTCAAACTGAGAATGAGAGAATAACATGGGCGTCCTTGTGGCGGAACACCTGAGCATAAATGATAACCACACAAGAAAGGTAAATATAAACATGTCAGGGCCCGATTTGATTTTATATACGTGTGAATAAAATTCATAACAATTATGAGTGCTAAACATCATAAACTGGTTGGATTCGCTCTTTAATATAAGAATCATCCCCACCTCTCATCTAAATGTACATCCTATCATCACACTAGATTATTATGAATTAAACTACCTGTTTAATTAAGAAAAATAACTAAATTTCATTAATCACGCTTAAATTACAAATTCATAAAATATTACTTCACAAGTCCATTTACCATTTGGGAAAATTGTGCCACAAAGTTCATTTATAAATGCATTAGCCATTTATGAAATGCCACTTCCTTGAGAATAGTTACAATCACAATATAATGATTCTAAGACCATCCTTCAGGGAGTCACCCCACTGGATGCACCCCTAAATTGATATCATCTTTCGGGGCCTATAACCAAGACCACCTGGGATAAATCGCAACGCGTGGGAAGCGTCCATATATCTTCGACAATGAGTCATAACCATGCCCGAAATTTCCTCACTTCAAATAAAACAACAACACAATCTAACCACCGGTCCTATGGTCAAGGACTATATTCTCCCTGCATTAACTAGACAGGGGATATCACCTCATGTGCATAACTTACATTATGATAGAATTTAGAGAGGTATGTATATTCATGCCACGATTCACAAAGATATGCCAATTTAAAACATCCCCTTTTTAAATTCACAAAACTATCTGCGCTTAACCAGTATATGACAATTTAAAATGTACGTTTCTTATTCATGAAGTTATATGTTATTAACAACATAGGCTACAAAGTATAATTATCCTCATACTAGTCTCCAAGAGTTCAAAACAATACTATAGGCCACCAAGGGTAACTTACCTCATCCAAGTCTCTAAAGTTCCAAAACCATATATCCCTACTTTCACCTAGTCCTAGACTATCTTATTAAATCAAATGGATACTTACTACCATCTACTCATTCTATTAATGAATCCCTGACATAAGCCCGAACACCCCTTTACTAACTTAGGATATTAATTCCCCTATTACGAAACTCTAATGCTCTAGTTTTACTTCATGGAAGAAGGTTCCTAGGCCTAAACCTTAAAAGAAAGGAACTAAAGAACACTAAAATTTTTGGGGTGAAAAACAGGGTACCGGTCGACTGGCCCCTGACCCCTGATCGATCACACTTTCAAATTATGCCTATCGAGAGAAGTAGTGGACTTTTCTCTTTAGGCCCGATCGACCGGGCTCTGGACCGCGGTCGATCGACCTTACCAGATCTCACGACCAACCCCTCTTTCTATCATACCATACCTAAATCCTTAACCCTATTTTCCCCACTTCTCTCAATATCATCATCTAATAACATTACCCCAACATTTTTACACAACAACAAACCAAAATAATCAACTCACAACCTATATACATCAAAATCTAAGTGTTAAACACCAAAATCCATCAAAACCCACAAATGGTTTAAACCTCCAAAATAAAACTATCAATACAAATTACCCACACTAAATCATACATTTACAAGTTAGAAACTTGCCTCAAGATTATAGTCTCCGATTCTCTTCCGGTAGTAACAATTCCAAGATCAAATCTTTAATTCTCTCACTTTCTCTTCCCTTTCTCCCAAGCTCTCTCTTCTCTCTAACTCTCTCTAGGTTTATAAATATTAAATGAGAAATAAAATGCTATTGGAAGACTTAAATGGCCAATTACATTAATTCTGGCATTTAAATGCTACTACACAATTAAAATTACTCGTACCCACATAATTAAGTTATAACTGGTCAAAAGTACCCAGAACCCAAAAATACAACTTGGTACTTATTTTGACTATCTCAACCATTTTCGGACTAATTGTACCCTCTAAATTAGCATCTGAAATATCGTACAATATTTTATGTTTCCCTCATCATTTTAACTCTTAAATAGTAACCCGAATGGAATAAAAGTCATAAGCGTCGCTTAAAGCACAACGAAGTAATAAAAATAATATGATGTTATTTACATTCACGTAACAATAAATAGAAAAAACTCGGTAAATATTATCTCTCAAATCACTTAAAATAATATTCACTTCAATTTCCTTTATTTTATAAAATTAACACACCACGCAATTTTAATAGAAAATAATCACTCAAAAGTAAGGGGTATTACAGATTGCTCCCCGAAAAATTGTATTACACTCTTGCTAAGGATCATCCCAAGACAATGGAAAAATTAATGGATAAACTAGAAAATATCATGAATGCCGATGAAGCAATGGAAGCTAAGCGTAGCTCCGGTGAAAAAGTTGATGGCAAAAATGATAAGAAAGATCATTAAGAATCCTGCGAGCACAGGGAATCATGATAGAAAGGAGTTTTGGAGAGACTCAAGAAGTACAACGAATACACCCCACTAACTATGAGAATTCACCATGTTTTGGAGGAAATCAAGCATAATAAAGATATGCATTGGTTTGATAAGTTGAAAAGTTTCCCGACCAAGAGAGACAAAACTAAGTTCTACAAATTTAATAGCGATCATGGTCACATGGGAGAAAGTTGCATAACTATTCAAAATGATATTGAAACTCTCAACCAAAGAGGAAAACTGAATCAGTACATTGATCGGCAGAACAACGAAGTAAGCCGGCGTAGATCAAAATCTCCTTGCAAGCCCAGAGAGGAGAAGAAAACAACTCATGAAGATGACCAGGATGGCGATGTGGATCTCCCTAAAAAACCTAGGTAACTAGAGAATGAGGTATTCTACATAAATTTTGATTCTTTTGATTGCTAAATAATTATAGGTGGAAACGCATGAGGCGGTGATCATACATCAGAGCGAAAAGCTTACCTCTATGAGGCACAAGCTTGCTCATATATACAGAGGTCAACCTTGTAGAGGAGGATCGACCAAGGAAGGTTAACAAAGACAAACTAGTGATTGGTTTCTCTAAAAATAACCTTTCAGGAGTACTATATCCTCATGACGTCCCACTAGTAATCAAAGTCAAAAAATAAGAAATCATTATTTCTAAAGTATTAGTAGATAACTGTAGCTCGATGTATATCATGTTCTATCCTTGTTTCAGAAACTTGGATTTTAAACTTTTCCAATTAGAGCCTTATCATCGACCACTAATAGGCATTGCAGGTGAGAAAGTCTTACCTTTGGGAACCATTAAAATGGAGGTGATGATAGGCACCTGGCCAGCTAGCCGAACAGAGAAGATTCGTTTCTTTGTAATGGATAAAAATGTCCATTCAACTTACAATATAATCATGGGAAGAGTAGGGCTAAAGAAATTCGAAGTCGTACCATCCACTGTTCATGAGTGTCTAAAATTCCTTACTAATTTTAGTGTGGGAATTATGAAAGGTAATCAGAAAGTAGCTCGGGAGTGTTATTATTCTTTTGCCGAACAAGAAGACTTGGAATAAATAAATAAGAAAACCACTACTTACCAAGTGGATACTCCTTAACTTGAAGAAGAATTTGAGGTTGTAACCTTAGATCTAAGAGAGGAAACAGAGAGGGTAAAGGGAAAGATTGTGGAAACAACTGAAAGTATTGTGTTAGATGATGATAAACCAGAACGCACCACTCAAGTAGGGACAACATTGGATCATGTTCTTAAACATGAACTAGTGAGCTTCCTTGAATAGAGAAAGCATGCATTTTCCTAGAGTCATGAATTCATGCCTGGCATAGATCATATTTTCCATTGTCATGAGCTCAGTGTAAATAAAGAAGTTAAACTAATCAAACAAAGGAAAAGAGTGTTCATCCTCGAGAAGCACCAAGACATACAGGCAGAGGTTGAAAAGCTTCATAAAGCAGTTTTTATTAGTGAAGTGAAATACCCAGACTGGTTGGCCAATATAGCTATGGTTAAAAAGAAAAACAACTAGTGGAGAATGTGTGTAGACTTCATGGATTTAAATAAAGCATGCCCAAAGGATCATTTTCCTTTTCCCTGAATAGATCAGCTCTTGGATGCTACATTAGGACATGAGCTTCTCAACTTTATAGATGCTTATTCTGGTTATAACTAGATAAAAATAAAGCATGGGAATAGGGAAAGAACTTCTTTCATCACTCCCTAAGGAACATATTGTTATAATGTTATGACTTTTAGTTTGAAAAACGCATGTATTACATATCAAAGGATGGTTAACAAGGTATTTGAGGAACATATAGGCAAGAATATGGAAGTTTACATAGATGATATGCTCACAAAGAGCAAAAAGGCATTTGATCACTTTGTAGAACTCATTTAGACTTTTGATAAACTTGATAAGCACCAAATGAAGATGAATCTGACCAAATGTGTTTTTAGAATGCAAGAGGGAATGTTCATTAGGTACATAGTAAATCAAAGGGGAATTGAAGCAAATCCTGACCAGATCAAGGCACTAATCGAAATGCAATCTCTGACTTGCAAGAAGGTTGTGCAAAGACTAATTGGAAGAGTAGCAGCCTTGAACAAATTTATTCCCTGAGCTATTGATAAATGCTTGTCATTCTTCAAAGTGCTCAGAAAAATCTTTAAATGGAATGAAAAATGTGAAAAATCTTTTGGGGAGTTGAAAAAGTATTTAGGGTCTCCTCCATTTATCTCTCGACCAATCACAGGTGAAAAGTTGTACCTATACTTAGCTATTTCTGAATCAGCTATGAGTTCTACATTGATTTGAGAGGAGAATGGAGTTTAAAAACCCGTCTACTATACCAGTAAGGCCTTTCGAGGAGCAAAAATTAGATATACTCGCTTGGAGAAATTAGCATTGGCATTGATTGAAGCATCTAGATGCATGAAACCCTGTTTCTAAGCCCATACAATCATAGTTTACACTGATATGCCTCTAAGGCAAGCTTTACACAAACTAGAGAAATTTGGTAGATTAATGTACTGGGCTGTGAAATTAGGGGAGTATGATATCATATATTAACCAAGGTCTTCTCTTAAAGGTCAAGGAATGGCATATTTTATAGCGGAGTTCACCTACTCTGAGGTCTCCGAGCAACAAAGTGATCAAACATAATAAGAATCAAGAGAAGGTGATGTTACCAAAAAAGCTCCCGAAGAACTTTCTTCAGAAGAAAAAAGTGCAGACCTACCAGACTCTTGTTCCCGAATGCAGGAGATGTCCAGGAAGTATGAAGAAGAAAAGAGAAAAGTATTCCACTACGGGATTTTAATAGATCAAGCACTTGATAACAACGTCCCCACATGGAACTTATATGTTGATGGGTCATCTTGTTTAACCGATAGCGGAGAAAGTATAATACTTAAGACTCCTGATGGTATTGATATTGAGTATGCACTACATTTTCAATTATAAGCTTCACACAATAAAGCAGGGTAAGAAGATCTTATTGTAGGCTTAAGTTTAGCCCACTCATTGTGTGCCGAGCAAGTTGTGTCACACAGTGACTCTTAGCTGGTAGTCAACCAAACACTGGGTTTATATGGAGCCAAAGGAGAATTGACGACCACGTATTTATACAAAGCGATGGAAGTCATTGAAAAATTATTAGTTATTTAGATGAACGAAATACCAAGGTTAAAAAATTCCTGAGCTGATGCCCTTACTCGGCTAGCCTCTGCTTCCATAATTGAACTCCAACGAACTATCCCTATTGAGATTTTGGATAATAGGATCATAGATGAAGTTCTAATGGTCAATTTTATATCCATATACATGGGACCATCATGGATGGACCCCATCACAGCAAATATTGAAGAGGTAACTCTACTAGAAGATATGGTAGAAGCTAAGAAGTTGAAGTATAAAGCATCTCGGTATGTGTTAGATAAAGGTGTTTTGTACAGGAGAGGACTAAAAGTCAATTTATAATGCTATATGCATCCATCAGAGGTCCAAGATCTAATTCAAGAGGTGCATGAAGTATCATGTGTATCTCACATAGTAAGGAGAACACTTTTGTAAAGAATCAGTACTCAAGGGTATTACTAGCCAATAATACGAGCAAACTGTGCAACTTTTGCCAAGAAGTGTGATAAATGTCAGCGATTTTCTACAATTCGCTAAACTCCATAGGTTGCTCTCACTCCAATCACTTCACCATGGCCATTTGCCATGGGGGTATAGACTTGGTCGGGCCATTTCCAACCACCCGAGGAAGATTGAAATACTTGGTGGTTGTCGTGGATTATTTTACAAAATTGTTAGAGGCAGATCCTTTGATAGATATGCCTTATGAAAAGGTCTATCAATTCATTTGGAAAAACATCATATGCAGGTATGTGTTGCCTTATTCTTTCATTACCAACTATGGAACACAATTTGACAATGAGGAGTTTGTAAATTACGATGCTCAATCCAATGTTCAGAAATTGCATTATGCTCCAGGACATCCTTAGAGTAATGGCCAAACTGAAGTTACAAACATAACTTTCTTAATGGGTTGAAGAAAAGGCATGATGATGCCAAGGTAAATTGGATAAACGAGCTACACTCTGTCTTGTGGTCATAAAGAATGACATCAGGAATAATAACTAGAGACTCTCCATATATGATAGAATTTGGGATTGAAATTGTCATTCCCGCCGAGCTTGGCTTACCATCCCACATATTTTTTTAATTTTAACTCTCTTGTAAAAGACTTATTGAGAAGGTTGGATATGGACATGCTGGAAGAAGTAAGAGAAGATGCGGCCCTGCGCAACGCGACTTATCAGTAAAGAACAACTCGCTTTTATAATAAAGGAATGAAACCAACCAACTTAAAGGAACGAGATTATGTGTTGAAGAAATTATTGTAGAAAAATAACAAGCTTTTAGCCGACTGGCATGGGCCCTACCATGTTTCAAAAGTGATATGACCTGGAACCTATGGTATTGAAACATTGGAAGGTGAAGAATTCAAAAACCCATGCCATGCAGAGCATCTCCGAAAGTATTATCCATGATGATTGTAATCAATTTCCAACTTGCAATATTAATAAAATCTTCAGTTTCTTTCCATTTTGATGTTCTTTTTTTAGAGTATTCGTGTTATGCACTATATTACAAAAGTTATAAATTGTTGCTATATTCAGCAAATTGGACAGAAACTTGTTGCTCGGCTCAACAAATATTGTCCTGAAAGTTTCTCGATAGAAGCAATAAGTTTCTCGAAGCATCCATAAACTTGATCGTTGATACATAAAGTCCAAGTCAACAGGATGTTAAAATCCTCAAAAAACTTGGTCTGCAAACATAAGGATAGAACAAGATCTTTATCCTACTGGGAAAAGTATAGGAAGAATGTTGTAAAGGTTCCACAAGAGGAACATAATCACATATTCCACAAACGCTTGGTCACACCGTTGGTATTTAATGCAAAAATCCAATAATTGGGTGCATTAGTAAAACCTTTGGAGACACATCGACAACTAGATCTAAATTTAGATTTTAATCTAAGTATGCTAGTAGAACCTATGTATTCATCTAATTATCTCTAAATTTAGATTTTAATCTAAGTATGCTAATATAACATCCGCACACATTCGTCATTGATACTCAACTTAGACAAAGTGTATCAATAGAATTAATGATAAAAGAAAGGATTAACATTCAACAGAAGATAATTTAATCAAATTACCATTTCATTCAATTAAAGTAATTACATGACCGTGTTAATAAAATAAAAAACAAAGCTTTATTTTCCAGGACGTTTCCCTTCAGCTATTGAAACGGGGTTCATTCCAGCAGCACGATCATCCAAAGTATATGGAGAGTTGCTAAAGTTAAAATCCTGAAGCATTCTGGTATTGATGCTACTAGGACGATCAAGCAAGTGATGAGGTCGGATGATCTCTAGTCCATCATGAATCTCATAATCTCCCAAGTACTTTGAAATTAAGCATTAAGGAATACGGTATATCGAAATCCATTTGACATCTAACTTGAAAGGAGTGTTGTAAAGCTCAAGCAAGTCTGGATTATAACAGTCCCATAATGTGCTATTTTGATCCACTTTCATCACTGTCAAAGCATTAATCCAACCCCATTTGTAGCTCTCATTCTTAACTTGTTGAAGCTTATCATCAAGATGCCCCAGAGTTTCATTATACCCATCCATCTAGACTTCCCTTGGTTATTTATGGAATTGAAAGTTTAGTCTGTCAACCTAACAATGCAACTTCTTCAACACTCCATCCTTAGCCTGTAATTGAGAAAATTGAGTGGATAGTTTTTTAGAAAAGGTCTGTAGCTTCAAGGATATTTTATTAATAGCTTGATCTTTAGCTTTTAAATGCGCAGCTAGATCAGCAAGGGCCTGTTGGGTCCTAACTTCTTCTGTATTACTTCGGCTAGTACCTCGATCGGGTTTGATTCTATCTCAAGAAGATGAAGAAGCATGTTTTCTTTATAGACTCTAACTCCTCATTCAACCTTGCATTTTCAGATTGTAAGGAGGAATGGCCCTCATATGTAGTAACAACAATAGAACTTGATGAGTTCAGGGTATCAAGTTCATCTCTCAAGTTATTATTTTCTTCCTTTAGAATCTTAGCGATGTCCCTTGCTTCATATGTCTCACGTTTTAACAAGAATTCTTGCCTATAAAAATGAGAAGCAAACTTATCCAAATTTTGCTCAAAGCCCCAGCCTTTACTAAGGGCCTAAAATTTCTTCTCATGGTCTTCATGCAAAAGTGCCCTAGCTTCATTATGTTCCTCCTACAGATCTTCAATCATTTTAATGTAGGCATAACTATTGGCAACTGCATGATCAAGAAGATACTTCAGATGAATATATACCTCTTTGTCTCGCTCAGGTACCCCTTCTTTGAGCAACTGCAGTAGGTCGGCATCAGTCAGAGATAAGTGACCAACTTTGAAAATATCATTACACCTTTAGAGTATCTCAGAGTCGGTAAATGAGAAGTATTCTAGTTTATCCATAAACTATTCAGAAAAAGAAAGTCACCAATCAACAAGTTACAGAGTATTGAAAAAACATAAGTAGAGGAATGGAAATATCTCTCTTTTTATTAATAGAATGGGAAGTATAGATACATCTTCAAAAAAGAAAAAAAGTACAACTATTGAAAAAAAAGCTACTTGATTTTACACCTTGTTCTTATCTTCTTCGGGATTAGCTGAAGAAGAAGCGGGAGATAAATGAGAAGGAAGATTAACTTTAGAGGGATCAATGAAGTCAACATCCTGGTATTGATCGATAGACTCCATCAATATCAAAGATTCACTAGAACCCCCATCATCAACTTCTTCATCCAAGTTTGGAGGAGTCCCATCATCATGCCGAGAAAATAGCTCGAAATCTTTTGCAGTGCCGACCTCCACCAAAGTAGCAGACCAGCCATCCTTGAAGCACTTTTTCTTCGCAAACTCAATTTGTGAAGAAGCTACACCAAAGGCCTTATCCCATCCTTTTTTGAATCCATCATCTCTATCCTTATCTCCCTTTACCTTCTCAGCATCTAGGTCCATCTGAAGCTAGCCAAACTTGACTTTCTCAGAATTTAAGTCCTTTTGTAATGTGTCAGCCAAACCCCAAGCAGTCTCAGTAGCTTCTTCATCATCTTTCATCCTACCCTCCCATTTTTTTCTCGTTATCCAAGGCTTTTTGAGATTCAAGCAAAAACTTTTTCAACTCATTGAAAGCTTCTTCAACGTCACTAGAGGAAGAAGCTCTCAAAGCCTCATCTTTCTCCAACATATTATTGAAGTCAATGATGAACTGCACAAGAATAACAAGGAAAGTCATTATTAGGAAGAACAAATCAAGACACAATAATTAAAGAAGGTAAAACGAATATACCATAGTAAGGATTTGATCATCCAGGAAAAGTTCTAAACTTTATTAATTGTCTTGCCAATCTAGGGCCAAGAACCACTAGAGAGGAAGAAGAAGATATGGAGACCAACTCACATTAGTCGGGATGAGCAGAAGAACCTTATGTTAACTTAGAAGGCAACCCTTTCTTTATTCTGGTTAGGGAGATTTCTTCAGTTTGCTTGGTTGGGGGCTTCTTCCCAAACTCATTTTTATTTTTCACTCCTGTATCAGCTCTTTTGGTAGAGGGATTGGCAATAATATCGCCCAAAATGTTAGGAATCTTCCTATTCCCCATGGAGGTAGTAATGGGAAATTTTAACTCTAAGGAGGAATGGGAAAGGGCATCAAGGTCACCACTGCCAGATGTAGTGGCTGAGGAAGTGGAATGAGGTTCTTGTTCAAGGTCAATGACATGTGAAGGAGTAGGATAAGAAATGAAGGAAGAGATTATCTTCTTGCACTGTAACAAATAAGATGAAGACCTAATATGCTCATCGTCAATCCTTTGATGAAGTCCCCAAATAAACTTCAACTCCCTCAAATTCACCTCACTTTCCTTCGGGGCAACTTATCTTCTGATCAACTGCAATAAGAAGTTATAGAGCAACAATTAATGTAACATTTAAACAAGATATGTACAAGGAAAAGCAGTTAAATGAGGAATAACCTATCCCATTGCCAAATGGAGGACACCTAGGCCCCTCGTTCATAGAATTTCCAATCAAAGGTGCATATTGCCAGTTTTTTACAACAACCCCATGCTTAAAATAATCCATATTGGAGTCTGGAAGGTTAATTACTAATGCTTTATTTGCAGCCCTAGCCTTTAAATAAAAAGTGGTATCGCTAGTTACCCACTTGTAACAAAACATTATCTCCGGGATCCCTATATGGGTTCCATGGATGCGATTCAACATATACACTCCATTCATAACCCTTTAAGTATTGGGGGCTACCCTAGCTGGGAAAACATCAAAGTATTGACAAAATTCAAGACACAGTGGGTTGGGAGGAAAACTAAACCCACATTCAGCTATAAAAGTAGATAGAAATTAGTGATCCTCAACAAGTGAGAAAAAATCAGCAGATAAAATAGCGTGTTCCAAAAAAACCCAAGATGGAATTTTAAATTCAGTTTTGAATTCGTCAAGAGAATCAATAGAGTAAACCACGATGATGAATAGAAAAGAAAAGAAAGAATTCTTACAGGAATTAAGGATTCAGCAAGAACTGACGGACAGAAAATGATCGTTCGAGAGAGAAAAAGAAAGGTTGAAGACACTGTAGCCTAGAAACACTCAGAAGATTTGAGATGGCAAAAGTTCATGGTTTTTCTCTCTTTTTATAGGTCACCTCAAAAACTGGAAAAGTAAAAAGGCAACATCGATTGAACTGATGGTGGCTAAAAGGTAGAAAAGACAGATTTTCCCAAAAATGATTTGTTAAAGTGGTGGATAATTTCAAAAATTCCACGCGCATCATATCCCCATAATTAAATCATAAAATTTTACAAGTATGGGAAGTCGGCAACCGACCACGCCTAAAATTATTGCCCGAGCAACTTTAAGAGAAAAATGCTCCATACTCTTGTAAAAACTTCAAGCATGAAACATTGGGGGCTACTATTCATACCAAAAATTATCCATCTACATGGACTATTTAGATACTAACATGTGTTATACATTGGAAGATTAGTCCAAGTCATTAAGAATGAAATACCGACCAACTTTAGGAATGCCGACCAACTCTTGGAATACCGACCAACGTGACAGGCAAACACCAATAGTTGTATATATTAATGACTGTACAGATGTAAATCTCTACGATATAAAGACATTCCATCTCTTGTACACCCCCTGAGGACTATAAATACATTGTAAACCCTACATACAAGAACACACCAAAAAATAGGCAATTGAATAATCCCAAGGCAATACACAATAATGTACGTAGGCTTTTTCCTTAAGCCAAACCACTTTAAAAACCTCTTATCTCTTATCAATTAATTAGTCTCATCTAGTTTTTTGCATCAACAAGTATATATGTATATTGGGTACACACACACAATATATATATATATATATATATATATATATATATATATATATATATATATATATATATATATATATATATATATATATATATATATATATATATATATTTCGTACATCTAATATATTTCATGTATATATAATATATTTTCTTTTATTTTGTATATTGTTATATTTACTAGATTTTATATATTTTGTATATTTTTTAAGTATTTAAATATTTTTTATAATATTTTACATATTTTGAATTTTTTGTAATATTTCACACATTTCGTATATTTCATATATTTTTTAATATATTTCATATATCTATATATTTATTTTATATAATTTTTGTTTTCGTATATATCATATATGTATATATTTCATATATTTTCATATTCATATATTAATATATTTTGTACATTTATATATTTCATATAGTTAATATATTTCATGTATAATTAATATATTTAATATATTTAATATATTCTCATACATTTTGTATGTTTTGTATATTTAATATATTTTATATATTTCGTATAGTTTTTAAAATTTCAATATATTTAGTATTTTTTACATATTTTATATTTCTCATATATTTTTTTAATAGTTTGTATATTTCTTATATTTTTTTACATATTTCATATATGCATATATTTATTGTATTTAATTTGTATATTTTCTATGGAGCCTATATTTCATATATTTTCACACACACACACACACACACATATATATATATATATATATATATATATAAAGTTTTCACATTTATTTCAATTTTCGACCTTTTGTGTTTGATAGAAATGGTGAAAATTGATAATTTTCCAACTTTTATCAAATAAACACATGTTAGACAATATTGATTTGATTTTGAATCAATTGTCCTTCAATCATTGGTTTTTCCCACTTTTGTATCAAATAGGGCCAAAATGAGTATGGTCAGGCCCTAATTTTTTACCCTCAAATTTTAAAAAATATATTAATAACTCGTCAAGGTCCCTATGACTAGTTATTTATTTGTTTTTAAAAAAACGTTGGGGCATCACGGATTTGGACGATGATCAAATTTGAACATTGTCTCACGCTGGTCACGGATTTGGGCTATGACCATGGGGTCACGGATTATGTCTGTTACCAGGGAGACAATATTATCCCACGCTGTTCATGAATTTGGTCCGTGACGACGAGGTCACGAATTAGGCGTGATAAGCACCCAAAAGTGTTGTATTATACACCAATTATACACATTTTAATTGTTAGTTTTCATGAATATTGACCCTTTGTATGTAATTATTTATTTTACAGGTCAATACGCAGTTGCGATTTTAAAATGTTTACTTTCATGTGATTACGATACAAATGCAGTAAAAAATGTCAAGTCATAATTTCATTAGACCGTAGATATCGAGTTCCCAATAAAACCCATCCTTGACCATTCCCATGTTCTGAACCATTTCCAACGCCCATACCCTAGGTCTGTGTGTGTGTGTGTGTGTGTGTGTGTATACACACACACACACACATCTCTTACCCCTAACCTAGCTCAATGAGAACCCAACTCACCCCATACCATCACCAGCCTAGCTGCCCAATGTACCACCCATAACCACAAACCCATGCAACCCACTTCTTTTCTCTTTCAATCGCAAACCCATCACCCACCAAATCGAGACACAGCCCGAACCAAGCTTTCTATCTCCCTTTCTCTTAGGTGAACCCACTACCCACAACATCTATGCCCATCGCCTTATGTCCTTCATGCCTAGCCTCACACATTCCCCTACATGCATATTTATATATATGTCTGCGTATGAAGATAAGGGCCCATGCCTATCTTCCCTCTCACACTTTCTTATCACCTCTTACTCTCTCAACCGACACTCCCCAAACAAGGTATCGTTGTCTCTCAACTTGTGTCCCCCGTAAGACACAAATATACCTGGATATCATGCCTATGGCATTTAACACGTTATAAGTGGACAGTTGGAGGTTGGGGGGAGTTTGGACATTTTTTTACACAGCTCACATTAGGAGCTCAATTTTGAGAAGTTCTTAAGAGTAGTGTTAGTGTAACTTTTAGGTTTAGTTGAGTGTGTAAATTTTTTTATTCTTTTAATTTTTTTTTAGTGAGCTGAGTGATGAGAGAATATTTTGGTGAGATTCAAATTTTGAGTGTTTGAGAGTTGTTCATAAACTCAGATTTGTGGGTTATTATTCATGTCCAATCTTAGGAGTACAATGAAAATTTAAATAGACTTGGGTTTTTATTTTGTTCTTTCTTTTTCTTATTTATTGTATGCCTTTTATAGTGATATTATTACATTTTATATGTGATAATGCAAAATGAAGGGATAAATACCCCATTTAATGGGTAAGATTAAACCCTTAGCCCTATTACTTTTATTTTCAGTTTATTTATTTACTTATAGGGTTAAATACCAAAAAGTCCCTCAAACATTTTTTAATACACATTTAGTCCAAGCCTTTTATTTTGTACCAAAAAGTCCCTTATTCTCTTACTTGTAAATGTTTGTGCCAGCGACATGGTAAAGGAATTTTTGGAGGCTTGGACTAAACGTGTATTAAAAAATATTTGAGGGACTATTTGGTATATGCCCCTTATTTATATGCCACTTTTAATATTAATATTGAAATTATACAATATATATATACATCTTGAGAGAGGGTGAATTATTTTTGAGAGAAAATAGTAAATTCAGATTATAATATTTATTTATTAATCAAACTAGATAGAGGCAATTTTTAAATAATATTGTAATTTGAATTTCTCAACTTAAAGCTTAATTTTTAATAGTTACATTTTTAGTATATTTTTCCAAGAGAGTGATTTGTTAGAAATCATTTAAATTTGATTTTTATCGAGTTTCTGAAATTTTAATATTAATGTTCTAAAAAAACTGTGTTTAATTTCACATATACGACGAGAGTTGATTTGTGGCATTAAATATGTTGGGGGTACTTCAAATAGATAAACTAATTATAAAAATAAGTAGGCTAAGTTCTGAATTTTAATCCCTTGAATTATATTATAATTGTTTAGTCTCATAACTCTCTCACTTTACTATTTTATTTACTTATTAGTTTAATTTTCATTTTAGCTTACTTAATATAATATCCCTTGAAAATTATTTTAAAGATCACAATAGTCTTCATTTGTTCCTTTCCATACCAAAAAGTTGGATTAACATCCTTTCTCTCCACTATGCATGTTTTTAGTGTATTTTGTAGGTTCAGTGGATTTTGATTGAGAAAGAACTATACTACAAAGATACCACAAAAATCCTTTCATCAAAGTCCCGTACCATGGAGTCAATATTATGTCACGGGAGAGACCGTGACCCCTACTTAGGGTCACATATGAGGTTTATGGACATTATTTTTGGTTATGATGAAAATGATCACGACCGAGGTCCGTCACCCATAGCCATGGTCACAACTGAGGTCTGTGACCATCTCTAGTATATGTTACAATGATTATTTACTTTTAGTCGAATGATTTGTGTCAGAAGATCAAGGTGCTTAGCTCAAATAGTGGCGGTGAGCATCGATATGATCCGTACTTGAAGTTGATAGGATGATGGTATTTTTTGTCTTTCTACACTCTAAAAATGACACAATAAAATGGAGTAGAGGGAGGATCAACTAAAACTTACTTGAAAATTTGAGGTGTATGTTGTCCAATGTGGACTTGCCTAAGAATTTTGGGGCAGATGATTTATCATAGGCTTACATATTTATTATCCATTTTCAATCTATCACAATTAACTAAAAGACTTCTATGGAGTCTTGGTATGTTCATATCCCACTTATTAAATAGCGCACATATTTGGATGCCCAACTTATTTTTATGGTAAAAAAGGAAAAATTGATCTTAGAGCACGGAACACAATTTTCATGGACTTAAGTAGTGGGGTAAATGGATTCAAGTAATGGTGCCCAGAAGACAAGAACATGGTAGTGAGTAGCAATGCTAATTTTGACGAGGTGCATATGATCAAGATGAAAAAGGTAAAGAAATAATATTCTCTAGGGGATAATGAGAGTGAAAAGGTAGAAGAGGATGTGTCTACTTTGATTAACTCTTCAAGTGACGAAGTGGAGGTGCCAAATAAGGGAACTAGTTAAGAACAACATTAACTACCACCTTTTTTTAAGAGGTAAAGAATCGAGGACCCAGAAATATAAAGTTTTTACATAAAGGGAAGGAGTAAATTACAATGAAATATTCTCTTCGGTGGTAGAACACACTGTCATTTGGGTCATATTGGCAACGGTTGTGCATTTTGACTTAAATAAAAAACAACTCAATTTTCAAACATCATTCTGTCATAAGGATGTAGATAAGGAGATTTCTATATCTCAACTGGAGGTATTGAAAGTTTTTGACAAGAAATATTAGATGTGAGAACTATGAAATCCTTTTAATAAGTTGAAGTAATCACCTTGATAGTGGTAAAAGAAATTTGACACGTTCATGGTGGGCCTAAATTTTACACAGAGCAATTTTGATCATTGAATTTATTTTAGGCAGGTCATATGGTAATTTCATTTATTTACTCTTGTATGTTAATATCATGATCATTTCTCTGGTTGATCATGGTAGAGATTTACAAGGTGAAAGCTTAATTGAGCCAATAGTTTGAGATGGAGTACATGGGAGACAAAAATATTCTTTTCATGGATATTAGTAGAAATAGAAAGAAGGTGGTAATACACCATTGTAATACCCCGTATTTTTATGGCTTTTTAAATTGGGGATTTATTAAATTTAATTTGAGGTATTAATTTAATATTAATTCGAAATTATTTATTAATATTTACCAGCATGATGTGAGTTAGTAATTACTACAAATTTGTTGAATATTAGTGGCTGAGTAAAGTAACATATGAGATTGATTTTATTAAAATTTTCACGGGTGAATAAAATGGCAATTATGGAAATTAAATTCGAGACGTGCCTGTGTCGTGTCAGGATTAAATTATTATTATTAAAGTGAATAAATTATAAGTCGTCCGTATAGTCGTTTTGAGTGTACCAAAATGTCCAAAAGGGTCGAGATAGTCAGAAAAGTGTACCCGAGGGTTTAGTTTGGGTCTCAGGGCGTTTTTAGGCCTAATTGACATCCCAGGAGGGTATTTTAGACATTTTGAATTTTTGGGTAATGAAACCCACGAATTTTCTTAGTATATATTAGCCATTTGGATTTGTCTCTTGGCTTTAACAAACACAAAACCTAAGCCATCCATTAAAGAAGAAGGTGAAGTGATGAGAGAAGAAGGTGAAGAGTTTTCCAAGCAATCCAAGGCCTAGAACTCACCCGATTGCACCGCCACCACCACCAAAACGTAGATCGCACGACGAGGAACGCAAACATATATTTTTCATCAAAAAAATCAGACCCTTGAATCCCAAGTAAGTATTTATCTTATTGATTTCCAAGTTAATATACCTTCCATGCTAGTCTCGGAATGAAAATCATATGTTTTAATGGAAGAATTATATATTTTGGAAAAGAATTTATATGTGTTGTAGGGAGAACCCATGTAGTCTAAAATATAGATCATATGTAGAGGATTACCCATGAATTTATTATGATATTTGGGAAGAAAATCTTTACTAGAATAGAGGATGGTGATTATTCATGCAAAATTTGGTTTTATAAAGAGATTTGAGATTAAACCCCTTTTTGATTGATTCGTTGAGGATTAATTGATGTCGTTACATTAGAACTTGTTTATGTACATTGCTTATAAACTCGGATTACTCTGATGGGAGTTTGGGATGAAATTATAGAGGTTTGGAGTAATTAAAATGGTTGAACCCGTTGGTTGAATATTGCAAAAAAATGGGCGAGAACTGCTTGATCGATTGATCGACTCAAGAACATCGATCGATCGATGATCGATCGATCGACCCCCTTTTCTCGATCGATTGACCCCTCCTGGAAAAATGAATATTTTTCCCCTTTTTGTTTAGTCCGGTTAAAATGCGTAGGAACCCTTGATCATCATTGATAGAGTATAATGGGTTATGAAGAGAAAAAATAGGGTCTAATTAGAATCCATTGAGTGAAGTTAATATGAGATAAAATTGTGGGTTAACGGGGAGTTATTTATACATTAGGAATTGTGCGTACGTGTACTAGAAGATTGAGACTCGTAAAAGATTTAGATTAAAGGTAAGTAAGGATATACCTACTGATATTTACACTTAGTGAGAGAGAATACTTTGAGAGATAAGAAGTAAAAATAAAGTAAATAATAAATGAGAATAAAAGAGATGAATCCGTTATGCGAGATAATTAAGTAAAATTTGTGCTAAGCACGGATGACAATAATTATGGGTCATGGGTGAGCCTAATTTGGAAAATGCGAATATCTATATATATGACTGTGTGATTGTGCATATATTATGTATTTGTGTAAAAATCATACCCGGGCTACTTGCTATCACGGAGGTTTCCGCACCGAAACAGTCTTATCCCGATTGGACCTTTATGGGGGATATTGACATGTACCCTAGAACATAGTATTCCTTGGTACAGGCCATTTGATTGATAGTTAGACGGTCCTAAGAGACGTGAGGGTATGTGATAACCTATTATTTACTTGGAACTATACTTCGCCTCCATTTTTGCGTGTATTGTGTTAATACAGTTCGAGAGTTATTTCGGACTAGTATTCCCTTAGTACGATTGATACAGGGACTTGATAGCGGAGTATGCCAGCACCATAGATTTATGTGGGGTGCAGATAGTGTATGAGTGATTAATATATGTATACTTATATATGGAAACTTTCTCATGTGTGTATAAGTAGTTAGGTAATGAATAAATGCTTCAGCTTTATGATAAGTGTTCATGAATTTTCGTAACGATAATAAGTGGTTATAAGTAACGTAAGAATATGGAAGAGAATGATTTTCTAAAACTAAATATTATGGCCTTATTACTTCTCGGGATAAAACTTTATGGGAAATAAGTTAGATAGACTTATGAGATTAATAGAACGGTAGGAGTGCACACTAGATGAGAGGTGATGATTCTCAAGAGAGTGTCGCATACTAACATGGTTGTGATATTATCCGCTAAGCATTTTGAATACTTGCTAAACTATATTTAAAACTATTTTACACTTGGGCTCTGACCCGTTTTCTGTCATTTCTTTCTTTCTTATATATATATGTATGTATTACAGGTGCCTAGCCATAGGGGCGTCATGCTTACGTTCTTTGGATTGGACGTGCAGCAGCTTATATGGGAGTTGAAGGCCCTTGCTTTAGACGAATTCATCATTGAATCAGTTCCTACTTTAGATCTTCATAGTTAGGGCATGTGTCGCCCGATTTCCTATTCCGTTTAGATGTTGCCAAAGATTTATGATCATTTATATTTTCGGTATTCAATGCTCCTTTGGAATTAACTATTGCCATGATGATTTCATTTATGGTTGTTATACTTTGTTTGGATTATATAGATGGTTTAATTCTTGTGTGTTAATTGCCATCCTTAGTATTTATGTGATTCTGAACTGTTGGGTATTAAAATGGTTTTTATATTGGTATTTAAGAAAGGAAAAATGAGACTTTAAATTGTTTTGACACTTAGCTTAATTATTTAGGGTGTTTATATTGGTAATAATTACTTTACGACAGTGATGCTGAGAATGAACCAACCATTCACCTTGATGTTAATTTAAT
Source organism: Sambucus nigra (assembly GCA_949130495.1). Taxonomy (NCBI): domain Eukaryota; kingdom Viridiplantae; phylum Streptophyta; class Magnoliopsida; order Dipsacales; family Adoxaceae; genus Sambucus; species Sambucus nigra. Next base: position 237,797,765 of record OX422217.1, on the reverse strand, counting down.
AAAGGACGGATCACCCGATATTTAATTAGGCGGGATGTTATAAGTGGTATTAGAGCATCAGGTTCTAGTGTCCTTTAGGGTATGTACGTCTTACTAAACTTTTAGTTCAGCGTTACTTTGTTTGATATAGAGCCCTATGTTTAGGATTGGTTATTTCTTTGGTTAGATTCCGTTCTCCTGCTATAACGTATATATTAATGAATCTTATTTGCGTTTGGACGTGTTCATACAAGAATTGTGACAAATGAGGGCCATTGGACGGATAGTGGAGGTCGTACTTAGGAGGTTATGAAGTATGTTCGAGGATGATGACCGTAGTCAAGGTCACCCCTATTATGTCATGAGAGGCTAGGACTATAAATACGGTTAGGACGTAGCCTACAAATTCTAAGTGCTGCTATAGTCAAAGGTGATGCCAAATTAGACTCACCCAATGTAGTATGCTTGGGAGAGGGTCAAATGAAAAATTGAGGAGAGTCATCAGTATAAGTTCTAGAAATGCGGGAACTAGGTGTTTTAACCAAAGAAGGCGATATATTCAAAGGCTTACACATATAGTGGAGTGTGGTTAACAAGAACTGAAAATTTAGGGTAAAATTTTTCTTGACTCCTCGAAGAAAAGTTATAATAGTGGGAGTCAACAACCATCGCCCACGAATGAGGGTACATTTTCTATCTTTGGAGTTATGGGGCGCATAATGATTGTCATTAGGACCTCACATTCATTTGTAGCTATTAAAATTACGTGGACCATAGGGTTACTAGACTTGACCATTGGCACTATTATTTATGTAGACTCACCAATGGGTAGTGGGACGCCTATTATTTTTTTATATATATCAATATGTGAGTTTAATTTTATCGAGGATTTACTTGTTATAGACATATCCGAGTAGGATGTGATTATCAGCATAGATTGACTTGTTGTATATGAGACCAAGATTGATCGTTATAGCCATCATATTGTCTTTGATACGAGGGTGAATAAGTAGACTTTTATAAATAGATAAAATTTGTTTGGATGTTATATACTATAGACTAAGGACCTGAGGAGTTTCGATGACCAACTATTTTAGGTAGTTGTGTATCGGGGTGGTTCCTTGTTTGGATTTCGCTCTGCAAGACACCCCATGCATGAAACTAAAGAACATTGGGAGTCGAAGTAAGTTAGGACTTTAGAATATGAGTTTATAACCTTTGCCATTATATGTATATATTTATATTAATCAGAGAGTTATGAGTTGTAGCATGATTTGAGGCAAATGAAATCGCCAAATGAGAATGTGGAAATCATAGAAATACGGATTATAAACTAGGTAGTCAGTTAATTAAGAGTAACCTTACAGAGGAATCACATTCATTTAGACCTTATGATGGAAAGTACGCACATTGAGTGTATGGGCGTCCGGGATGGTTTGATTGTAGTATTTTCCATATTTGTGTCACAGGAAGTATTCTTGAGGTTAATGAAAGTAGAAGTTGTGACTTCCAGACTTAGTTGTTTGATCACTTAGGATCGTTGCTCCCCATAATTTTTCCATGAGGATGGTATAGTACGGATTGGGTAAAGTTTAACTCAAGATAATTTAAACTAAATGGTAAGGCTTGGAGTATAACATTAGTGGGGGTGTTCGGTAATGTACTGTATGGGTGGTACGACGAAAATTACATGAGATGTGAGAATAATACCCGGAGTTGTCCTTACCAGTGACGCTTTGTTTTTACGAATTTGGGAACAAAATTCCGTTATTAAGGGGGAAGTATGTAATACCCCGTATGTTTATGGCTTTTAAAATTGGGGATTTATTAAATTTAATTTGAGGTATTAATTTAATATTAATCCGGAAATTATTTTTTAATATTTACTAGCGTGATGTGAGTTAGTAATTACTAGAAATTTGTTCAATATTACTAGATTAGTAAAGTAATATATGATATTGATTTTATTAAAATTGTCATGAGTGAATAAAATGGCAATTATAGAAATTTAATTCGGGACGCGCCTGTGTCGTGTCAGGACTAAATTATTATTATTAAAGTGAATAAATTATAAGTCGTCCTTATAGTCATTTTGAGTGTGCCAAAGTGTCCAAAAGGGTCGAGATAGTCAGAAAAGTTTACCCGGGGGTTTAGTTTGGGTCTCAGGACATTTTTAGGCCTAATTGACATCCCAGGAGGCTATTTTAGACATTTTGTATTTTTGGGTAATTAAACCCACGAATTTTCTTAGTATATATTAGCCATCTGTAGTTGTCTCTTGGGGTTAACAAACACAAAACCTGAGCCATCCATTAGAGAAGAAGGTGAAGTGATTAGAGGAGAAGGTGAAGAGATTAGAGAAGAAGGTGAAGAGTTTTCCAAGCAATCGAAGGCCTAGAACTCACCCGATTGCACCGCTACCACCGCCAAAATGTAGATCGCACGATGAGGAATGCAACCATATATTTTTCATCAACAAATTAGACCCTTGAATCCCAGGCAAGTATCTATCTTGCTAATTTCCAAGTTAATATACCTTCCATGTTAGTCTAGGAATGAAAATCTTATGTTTTAATGGAAGAATTATATATTTTGGAAGAGAATTTATATGTGTTTTAGGGAGAACCCATGTAGTCTAAAATCTTGATCATATGTAGAGGATTACCCATTAATTTATTATGATATTTGGGAAGAAAATCTTGAATAAAATAGAGGGTGGTGATTATTCATGCAAAATTTGGTTTTATAAAGAGATTTGAGATTAAACCCCCTTTTAATTGATTCGTTGAGGACCTATTGATGTCATTATGTTAGAACTTGTTTATGTACATTGCTTACACACTTGGATTACTTTTATGAGAGTTTGGGGTCAAATTATAGAGATTTGGAAGGGTTAAAATGGTTGAACCCATAGGTTGAATATTGCAGAAAAGTGGGCAAGAACTGCTTGATCGATCGATCGACTCAGGAACATCGATCGATCGATCGATCGATGATCGATCGATCAACCCCTTTCCTCAATCGATCAACCGTTCCTGGAAAACTGCATATTTTTCCCTTTTTTTTAGTCCGGTTAAAATGCGTAGGAACCCTTGATTATCATTAAGAGAGATGGGTTATGAAGAGGACCAATAGGGTCTAAGTAGACTCCGTTGAGTGAAATTAATATGAGATGAAATTGTGGGTTAATGGGGAGTTATTTATACATTAGGAATTGTGCATATGTGTACTAGAAGATTGAGACTCGTGAAAGATTTAGACTAGAAGGTAAGTGAGGGTATACCTACTGATATTTACACTTAGTGAGAGAGAATACTTCGAGAGATGAGAAGTAAGAATGAAGTAAATAATAAAAGAGAATAAAAGAGACGAATCCGTTATGCGAGATAATTAAGTAAAATTTGTGCTAAGCACAGATGACAATAATTATGGGTCGTGGGTGAATCTAATTTGGAAAACGCGAATATCTATATATATGACTGTGTGACTGTGCATATATTATGTATCTGTGTAAAAATCATACTCGGGCTACTTGCTATCACGTAGGTTTCCGCGCCGGGAGAGTCTTATCTCGATTGGACCTTTATGGGGGATTTTGACTTATACCTTACAACATAGTATTCCTTAGTACAAGCTATTTGATTGATAGTTAGATGGTCCTAAGAGACGTGAGGGTATGTGCTGACCTCTTAGTGACCTAGAACTATGCTTCGCCTCCATTTTTGTGTGTATTGTGTTAATATAGTTCGAGAGTGATTTCAGACTAGTATTTCCCTTAGTACGAGTGATACAGGGACTTGATAGCAGAGTATGCCAGCACCATAGATTTATGTGGGGTGCAGATAGTGTATATATATATATATATTATATGAGTGATTGATATATGTATACTTATATATGGAAACTTTCTACTTTGTGTATAAGTAGTTAGGTAATGAATAAATGCTTCAGCTTTATAATAAGTGTTCATGAATTTTCGTAACGGTAATAAGTGGTTATGAGTAACGTAAGAATATGGAAGAGAATGATTTTCTAAAACTAAATATTATGTCCTTAGTACTTCTCGGGATAAAACTTTATGGGAAATAAGTTAGATAGACTTATGAGATTAATAGAACGGTAGGAGTGCACACTAGAGAGAGGTGATGATTCTCAAGAGAGTGTTGCATACTAACATGGTTGTGATATTATCCGGTAAGCATTTTAAATACTTGCTCAACTATATTTAAAATTGTTTTACACTCGGGCTCTGACCCGTTTTCTGTCATTTCTTTCTTTCTTATATATATATACTTATGTATTACAGGTGCCCAGCCATAGGGGCATCTTTCTTACGTTCTTTGGATTGGACGTGATGTAGCTTATGTGGGAGTTGTAGGCCCCTACTTTAGATGACTTCGTCATTGAATCAGTTCCTACTTTAGATCTTCATAGTTAGGGCATGTGTCACCCGATTTCCTATTCCGTTTAGATCTTGTCAAAGATTTATGTTCATTTATATTTTCGGTATTCAATGCTCCTTGGGAGTTAACTATTGTTAGGATGATTTCATTTATGATGGTTATACTTGGTTTGAATTATATAGATGGTTTAATTCTTGTGTGATAATTGCCATCCTTAGTATTTATGTGATTCTTAACTGTTTGGTAGTAAAATTGTTTTTATATTAGTATTTAAGAAAGGAAAAATGAGACTTTAAATTTTTTTGACACTTAGCTTAATTATTTAGGGTGTTTATATTGGTAATAATTACTTTACAACAGTGATTCTGAGAATCAACCAACAGTTCACCTTGATGTTAATTTAATATAGGACTTATCACCCGGTATTTAATTAGGCGGGGTGTTACAGGTGGTATCAGAGCATCAGGTTCTAGTGTCCTTTAGGGTCCGTACGACTTACTAAGCTTTTAGCTCAGAGTTACTTTTTTTGATATAGAGCCCTATGGTTAGTATTATTGATGTCTTTGGTAAGATTGCGTTCTTCTTCTATACCGTATATATTAGTGAATCTTATTTGTGTTTGGACGTGTTCGTACAAGAAGTATGGCAGATGAGGGCCATTGGACGGATAGCGGAAGTTGTACTTAGGAGGTTATGATGTATGTTTGAGGATAATGACCATATTTGAGGTCACCCCTATTATGGCACGAGAGGTCAGGACTGTAAAGACGGTTAGGACGCAGCCTATAAATACACAGTGCTTCTATAGTCGAAGGTGATGCCAAATTAGACTCACCCAACGTAGTTCGCTTCGGAGAGGGTCAAATGGAAAATTGAGGAGAGTCATCAGTAGAAGTTCTAGAAATGCGGGAATTGGGTATTTTACCCAACGAAGGCAATATATTCAAAGGCTTGGCCAAAGAGTGGAGTGTGGTTAACTAGAACTGAAAATTTGGGGTAAATTTTTTCTTGACTCATCGGACAAAAGTTATAATAGTGGGAGTCAACAACCACCGCCCATGAATGAGGGTAGGTTTTCTATCTATGTAGTTATGGGGCGCATAATGATTGTCATTAGGACCTCACATTCATTTGTAGCTATTAGAATTGCGTGGACCATAGGCTTACTAGACTTGGCCATTAGCACTATTATTTATGTAGACTCGTCGATGGGTAGTGGAACGCCAATTATTTTCTTGTATATATCAATACGTGAGTTTAATTTTATCTAGGATTTACTTGTTATAGACATATCCGAGTAGGATGTGATTATCTCCATAAATTGACTTGTATATGAGACCAAGATTGATCGTTATAACCAACGTATTATCTTTGATACGGGGGTGAATAAGTAGACTTTTACAAATAGATAAAACTTATTGGGATGTTATATACTATAGACTAAGGACCTGAGGAGTTTGAATGACCAATTATTTTAGGTAGTCATGTATCGGGGGGTTCCTTGTTTGGATTTTTCTCTGCGCGACACCCCACGTATGAAACTAAAGAATGTTGGGAGTCAAAGTAAGTTAGGCCTTTAGAATAGGAGCTTATAACCTTATCCATTATATGTATATATTTATATTAATCAGAGAGTTATGAGTTGTAGCATGATTTGAGGCAAATGAAATCGCCAAATGAGAATGTGGAAATCATAGAAATACGAATTATAAACTAAGTAGTCAGTTAATTAAGAGTAACCTTACAGAGGAATCACATTCACTTAGACCTTATGATGGAAAGTACGCACATTGAGTTTATGGGCGTCCTGTATGGTTCGATTGTAGTATTTTCCATATTTGTGTCACAGTAAGTATTCTTAAGGTTAATGGAAGTAGAAATTGTGACTTCCAGATTTAGTTGTTTGATGACTTAGGAACGTTACTCCACCTAATTTTTCCATGAGGATGGTATAGTACGGATTGGGTAAAGTTTAACTCAAGATAATTTAAACTAAATGGAAAGGCTTGGAGTATAACATTAGTGGGGGTATTCGGTAATGTACTGTTTGGGTGGTACGGCGAAAATTACATGAGATGTGAGATTAATGCCCAGAGTTGTCCTTACCAGTTACACTTTATTTTTCCAAATTTTGGGATGAAATTCCGTTATTAGGGGGGAAGTATGTAATACCCCGTATTTTAATGGATTTTAAAATTGGGGATTTATTAAATTTAATTTCAGGTATTAATTTAATATTAATTCGAAAATTATTTTTTAATATTTACTAGCATGATATGAGTTAGTAATTACTGGAAATTTTTTGAATATTACTGGATGAGTAAAGTAATGTATGAGATTGATTTTATTAAAATTGTCACGAGTGAATAAAATGGCAATTATGGAAATTTAATTCGGGACGCGCTAGTGTCATGTCAGGATTAAATTATTATTATTAAAGTGAATAAATTATAAGTCATCCGTATAGTCATTTTGAGTGTGCCAAAGTGTCCGAAAGGGTCGAGATAGTCAGAAAAGTGTACCCGGGGGTTTTGTTTGGGTCTCGGGACATTTTTAGGCATAATTGACATCCCAGGAGGGTATTTTAGACATTTTGTATTTTTGGGTAATTAAACCCACGATTTTTCTTAGTATATATTATCCATTTGGATTTATCTCTTGGGGTTAACAAACACAAAACCTAAGCCAACAATTAGATAAGAAGGTGAAGTGATTAGAGAAGAAGGTGAAGAGTTTTCCCAGCAATCCAAGACTTAGAACTCACCCGATTGCACTGTCACCACCACCAAAATGTAGATCATACGACGAGGAACGCAACCATATATTTTTCATCAACAAATCAGACCCTTGAATCCCAGGCAAGTATCTATCTTGATGGTTTCCAAGTTAATATACCTTCCATGTTAGTCTAGGAATGAAAATCATATGTTTTAATGGAAGAATTATATATTTTGGAAGAGAATTTATATGTGTTGTAGGGAGAACCCATGCAGTCTAAAATCTTGATCATATATAGAGGATTACCAATGAATTTATTATGATATTTGGGAAGAAAATCTTGATTAAAATAGAGGGAGGTGATTATTCATGCAAAATTTAGTTTTATAAAGAGATTTTAGATTAAACCCCTTTTTGATTGATTCGTTGAGGATTTATTGACGTTGTTACGTTAGAACTTGTTTATCTACATTGCTTATACACTTGGATTACTTTAATGGGAGTTTGGGATGAAATTATAGAGGTTTTTAGGGGTTAAAATGGTTGAACCCGTTGGTTGAATATTGCAAAAAAATGGGCGAGAACTGCTTGATCGATCGATCGACTCAAGAACATCGATCGATCGATGATCGATCGATCGACCCCTCCTGGAAAAATGAATATTTTTCCCCTTTTTGTTTAGTCCGGTTAAAATGCGTAGGAACCCTTGATCATCATTGATAGGGTATAATGGGTTATGAAGAGGACCAATAGGGTCTAAGTAGACTCTGTTGAGTGAAATTAATATGAGATGAAATTGTGGGTTAACGGGGAGTTATTTATACATTAGTAATTATGCGTACGTGTACTAGAAGATTGAGACTCGTGAAAGATTTAGACTAGAAGGTAAGTGAGGGTATACCTACTGATATTTACACTTAGTGAGAGAGAATACTTCGAGAGATGAGAAGTAAGAATGAAGTAAATAATAAATGAGAATAAAAGAGACGAATCTGTTATGCGAGATAATTAAGTAGAATTTGTGCTAAGCATGGATGACAATAATTATGGGTCGTGGGTGAACCTAATTTGAAAAATGCGAATATCTATATATATGACTGTGTGACGGTGAATATATTATGTATCTGTGTAAAAAGCATACTCAGGCTACTTGCTATCACTGAGGTTTTCACGCCGAAATAGTCTTATCTCGATTGGACCTTTATGGGGGATATTGACTTGTACCCTAGAACATAGTATTCCTTGGTACAAGATATTTGATTGATAGTCAGACGGTCCTAAGAGACGTGAGGGTATGTGCTGACCTCTTAGTGACTTGGAACTATGCTTCGCCTCCATTTTTGTGTGTATTGTGTTAATACAGTTCGAGAGTGATTTCGCACTTGTATTTCCCTTAGTACGAGTGATACGGGGACTTGATAGCAGAGTATGCCAGCACTATCGATTTATGTGGGGTGAAGATAGTTTGTGTGTATATATATATATATATATATATATATATATATATATATATATATATTATATGAGTGATTGATATATGTATACTTATATATGGAAACTTTCTACTGTGTGTATAAGTAGTTAGGTAATGAATAAATGCTTCAGCTTTATAATAAGTGTTCATGAATTTTCGTAACGGTAATAAGTTGTTATAAGTAACGTAAGAATATGGAAGAGAATGATTTTCTAAAACTAAATATTATGGCCTTAGTACTTCTCGGGATAAAACTTTATGGGAAATAAGTTAGATAGACTTATGAGATTAATAGAACGGTAGGAGTGCACACTAGATGAGAGGTGATGATTTTCAAGAGAGTGTCGCATACTAAAATGGTTGTGATATTAGTCGGTAAGCATTTTAAATATTTACTAACTTATTTTTAAAACTGTTTTACACTCGGGATCTGACCCGTTTTCTGTCATTTCTTTCTTTCTTGTATATATACGTATGTATTACGGGTTCCCAGCCACAGGGGCGTCATGCTTACATTCTTTGGATTGAACATGCTGCAACTTATGTGGGAGTTGTAGGCCCTTGCTTTAGACGACTTCGTCATTGAATCAGTTCCTACTTTAGATATTCATAGTTAGGGCATGTGTCGCCCGATTTCCTATTCCGTTTAGATCTTGTCAAAGATTTATGTTGATTTATATTTTCGGTATTCAATGCTCCTTGGGAGTTAACTATTGTCATGATGAATTCATTTATGGTTGTTATACTTGGTTTGGATTATATAGATGGTTTAATTCTTGTGTGTTAATTTCCATCCTTAGTATTTATGTGATTCTGAACTGTTGGGTATTAAAATGGTTTTTATATTAGTATTTAAGAAAGAAAAAATGAGACTTTAAATTGTTTTGACACTTAGCTTAATTATTTAGTGTGTTTATATTGGTAAAAATTACACTACGACAGTGATGCTGAGAATGAACCAACTGTTCACCTTGAAGTTAATTTAATAAAGGACTGATCACCCAATATTTAATTAGGCGGGGTATTACACCCTTGTTTTCTAATAAATTATTTTTGGTAGAATTTAATTACTAAATTCGTGAATAAATTGTTTGTTTGTAATTTCATGCTTATATGATTCACATTTTGCATGAATCAATCATAAAAACATGCAATTACAAACAGGCTATTTATTCACGAATTATTTAATTAAAAAATAATTTATTATGAAAATATGGGGTATTACAAAGGTAAGATTGAGCCTCACTCAAAGGAAATACCTAGAGAAATTGGTGGCTCATTTTGCGATGTAGGATGCAAATCCAGTCAATACTCACTTGGAAACACACTTCGGACTTTCAATTATGATGGATACGAGCACCGAAGATGATGTGGAGTTCATGGCTCAAGTTTCATATGCGAGTATAATGGGTAGGTTGGTGTATGCCATGGTCTGTACTCAGTAGAATATATCTTAAGTAGTGAACGTTGTGAGCACTGGAATGCAGTGATGTAGATTTTGTGATATATATATATAACAAGATAGGATGGTTTTTGAATCAAAAAAATTTAAAAGCACAATAAGGGATTCTTTGAAAGAAAATAAAGGGCTGAGATTAACTGGCCAATTTCATTATCACGCACAAATCTCTCTCTCTCTCTCTTACTTCACCTTTTCCATGCCTCGGTAACCTCACTCTCCACATCTCATTCCCTTACAAACAACGGTCCATGTAAGCTCCAAAAAACCATATCTCCTCCATCCATTTCTCTCTTAAATAACACTGATGCTAAGGTAAATTCTTTCCTCCATCTTCATCTTCATCTTCATATTCACTAATTTTTGTAATCTCAGAAAATGAAATGAAATCAATATCAATTCTTTTTGGGTGTTTGGGGGGGTTCCATATCTGACAATGTTGAGCCCTAACTTCTTAGAGGTTTGTGAGTTTTATTTTTTCAATCAATGACATCAATATTTGTTCTTGCATTTTTTTTACATTTTCATGAAAATACTACTTTTTTTAATTATTGCAATGCTGACTTAAATGTCTTTTACCACTCCGGTATCTCCTTTTAATATCACCCGTTTATTTTTATTTGATTCATGTATGACAACATTATGTGTATTTTATTTATACTCTGTTGTTTTCTTCGTATTTTGGGGAAAAAAAGGTTTACCCATTGCTTGGTATGTCTATATGAGCTTATACCTCTTTTTTCTAAGATTTTTCAATTTATTGTTTATTTCGTACTATTGTCTATTTCAACATTGCTAAGAAAATGCATCTCAATCTGTTTTCACCTTCTTCACCATTTGGTATAAATTTTTTATTTTCCTATCTTATGTTTTGATTTTGAAATGGATGCATAATGGATGGAGGTGATGGACTTATGGGATTGAGGTAATGGTTGAATTTTAATTTTTAATAATTTTTTGGTTTATAAATTTTGAAATTATATATTATTGCTAAAATGGGGTTTGATTGCATGGTTGTTAGCTTTATATTGTTAACAAAAGCATCTTACGCTATTTGCCCATTGGCCCTAGATGTATTTATTATGATTATTATATACTTAGAAATTACTAATTAGTCCTAAAAAATCGTAATTTAGTACTTGCTTTGGGGGTCATTAAAGGTTCTCTACTTTTTTATTTTTATTTTTCTTCTAGCTATGAATTTATAGTCCGTTTAATATTTCCCCCGTTTATCACACTTAGAATTCAATGATTAGTTACTTGAATAGATATTATTGACATGTTTGATCTGTTTCCCTTCAAGTGTTTGATAAAATGTGGAAATTAGTCAATTTATATTTGTTTTTTTATTATAACTAAATTTATTCAGTCCATACATTGGTTTTACAAAGTTGGAAATATATGTATTATGGGGTATATATATAATATGAGAGCGTGTATATGACTTTGAATAGTGATAATATTTATATTCGAAACACAAATACAATGTTTTGGAGACTTTTTTCTATTGAATATGTGTGATACTAGTATGCTAAAGGAATTTTAATTAGAAATGTATGTTATAGGCACCTGGACATACATTCCACGTATTCCAAAATTTTCAATCAAGAACACGGATTTGGTTTGTATATAGTTTTTTTTTTGCAAACTACTTTTTTGTGTTTTCTTACCTAAACTACTTTTTCAGTTATTTTCAAATGTAACAACCCGCTTAAAATAATAACGGGTGGCCAGCCCTATACTACATTAAATCAGGAATCACAAATGGATCATTCTCAGCATATACAGACTATACTAAAAATAAATAAGGCTAACTACTAGAAACTATAAAAGCGGATGCCAAAATAAAATGACACATGCAATGGAAATCAAACCATCAATGAACAACTATCAATAAAGGTAAAACGCACACAAGTACCATGATAATAGGAGTGTTATACACTGAAATAAAAAGAGTACACAATAGGAATTATACCCGAATAACTTGTCGGGTCACAGACAGTTCAACCACCAAATAAAAATATATATAACTACAAATATCTCTTGGGTATAAACCCGATACACTACATGAATCCTGTCTAGATTTAGAAAGAGATAGGAAGCGACTACAATCTAAATCCTGCAACAGTCCACACCTGTTACGGCTCCCAAGACTTTGAATAGAAAAGCATCTGGTATCCATGCGGTAGGACACCTGTGCTACACAATATATATATATATATATATATATATATATATATATATATATATATATATATATATATATATATATATATAGCAAAAGAGAAATAGGAACGGGTCAGAGACCGAGGTGTAAAAATGTTTAGCAAGTGTGTTAACCATGCAAGATAAATATAAATGAACTATTTCATAATTAAAGTGGAGTCGCACTCTCGTGAAACCCCAAACTCACCTCTCATCTACAGCGCGCACCTAATCGCATCTTGGAACCTTAATTAAGTTACCCCACCCATAAGGACAACCTACCTCACCATACACATGGCCTATACCCGCTTGGCCGACCATCCTATCGTCACCCAAAAATACTTTCCGTTCCAACCCCACAGAAATATATACACATATAAGCCCTCATAGGCTTAGGTTCCAATTCTTAGTTTTAAATCAATTATAAATTTTAGTGCGACACACATTAACATTAAGCTTTAATATAAGAGTTTATTCTCTGAGCGACATACATACAAGTATTTAAGGACACAACTTCTCTCCACTCTAAACATTGCACTACGTTTCGTGCGTGGGGCGTCTCGCAAAGTGAAATCCAAACAAGGAACCCCCCGATACGCTACTCCTTGACAATGTCGATCGTAGGGATCCTTTCGTCACATATTCGAATTAAGCTTCAATATAAAAGTGTATTCTCTTAACAATATACCTACAAGTATTAGGACAAAACTTCTCTCTACTATCAACATTGCACTGCGTTTCGTGAGTGGGGCATCTCGCAAAGAGAAATCCAATACACTACTCATTGACAATGTCGATCGTAGGGATCCATTATGTCATCCACACAAATCCAACTACTGCAACTACTTAATTATAGAGTATTATCTAAAACATAAATTGAATCTCTACTAAATCCTTACGTCGACATAACCACAAAGGTCTCTAAGTACGATCCTTCGACCACAAATAAACTCGTACACCTAAATCACCCAAGATGTACGTCATAGAAACTTCGTATCCTTTTCACCTATATATATATATATATATATATATATATATATATATATATATATATATATATATATATATATATTTACTCTAAATATATATATAATCAATCATTCATTTCCATACCCCTGCATAAATAACACACATAATGTATACCTTGCCATAAATAATATTCCACTTTAACATGAATAGTTATTGTTGATGTAAAAAATTAGATCGTATCTAATTATTCAGTCACAGATAAATAAATGAGACAAAGAAATTTTAAAGTGGTTCAGCCTTACAAGAATGGCCTACGTCCACTGTTATGTTATTTTTGACTGTATGGGAATTCTCGATTACAAGTTTTATCAAGAAATTCTGGTCCCCTTACAATGATGATTGTACAATGTATTTATAGCCCTGAGGCTGTAATGTGAAAGGGTAATACATTAAATGATGTACATATGAAAGGGTAATACATTTAATGCCCCTTAAGCGTATGCGTCTGAATGGTAAGCATTTAATGAACAGTCAAACTGTTGGTTATCTTGCTATTAATGCTTTGTTCGAGGTGAAGCTCGGACCGCCTGAGCTGCTCGGACTGCCAAAGCTTCTAGGTACTTAAGAGTTCCTCGGAGCGTATGAGTTCCTCGGGTAAGCAGTGTTCCTCGTTGTAGTATGGTTCCTCGGAGCGTGTAAGTTCCTCGGAAGTGTTTGTTGTTGCCACGTAGATTGCCATGTGTCTTCATTTAATTGAGCCATGTCAGCAGACTAAATTTGGCATCAACAGAAGCCCCCAATATTTCATAGTTCGAAATTTGAGGAGTGTGGAACATTCTTTCTCGGAATATGGCAGTTTTAAATGGTCATCCTGAAATTTAGGAGTCTTTTGTATTTATTTCTCCTTCCAACTTCGTAGAACCAGGCTTTTTTGAACTTTTCTACTCGCTTCGATTCCCGCGCCCTTTTTGTCTTTTTAGCCGCCAGTAGTGTAATCGTTTATTTTTGTAATCATTAACTTTACCGTTTCCCAAGGTAGAGTATTTAAGCGTCACAGACAATCCCATCGTCTTCTACTTTTTCAAATTTGTACCTTCGAATTTTCCATTGTCTTACTCTCTTGTGCGTTCATCCTTTCCATCATTCGTTGCCAACAGATCCACTCTTTTTTTGTAAGATCTTCTTCCTTCTTCTTCATTTCCTTCTTTCATCATGGTTTATCCTGTAGAATCGATTGATAAATTTTGCTCTGATTTCTCTATTCCCTCCTGGGTTATTTTGGAAGAGCTTTCTAAGCCTTTAGACTATTTCCGTTTGGCTGAGGGACATTGGTTCCCCAGTCTCTTTGTTGCTGAGTTTGGATTTTCTTTTCCTCCCAACCCTTTATGTCTGGAATTCTGTCAATACTTTGACGTTGTTCCTGCAAGAATAGCCCCCAATACATGGAGAATAGTTAATGGGGTTCATAGACTAAATTAAATTCATGGAACTCACATAGGAATTCCAGAAATCATGTTTTGTTATAGATGGGATGTTGGTGATAACACTTTTTATTTAAAAACTAGATTTTTAAATAGGGCTTTAGTGGTCAATATCCCGGATGCCAATATGGACTATTTTGAGCACGGGGTTGTTATAAAAAATTGGCAACATGCTCCTTTATCTGGAGACTAAGTTTATCAGGGTCCCAAATGCCCTCCCTATGGCAATGGGATATGTTATTTTTATTTCATTTTACTTATTTTGAAATCATGCTTCTTCTGTGTTTGACAAAATGTGCCACTGATATTGCAATTTTGATTTATTTGCAGGTGACAGAAAAAGAAAGTGTCCAAAGGAGGCAGACGTTAATATAAGGCACTTAAAACTTATCTGGAGTCTGCATCAGACTGTTGCCGATGAGCACATTAGGTCAGCTTCATATTTGCTACAGTATAAGACCTACACCACTTCTTTTACTTCTCGTCCGGTAATAAGTGAAGTAGAACCAGTACCAGCTTCTACCAGTTCTTCACCTGAGTCACACGTTCCTTTAAGTGAAAGGATGAAGAAAAGAAGACCTCCCACCCTTTTTGAGAAACCTACCTCTGGTGCTGGAGAGGCAAAAAGAAGTAAGATAGGGCCGAAGAAAATTGATGCACCTTCCTCAGCTGCTCTTGTGAAGGTTACCGAGAAGCTCCCAGTAGTCCCGAGCAAGTCTGCTGCTCCAGGAGAAGTGATTGTAATATCACCGACCAAGAGTTCTTCCTTGGTGGAAACTATTCATGTTCCCCCGAGGAAGCTGAAGAAGAGCTCCTCGGTCAATTTGGCTGACACCGTCTCTCATCCCCCGACTAGTGGAGTTCCCACTTTTGTTCCCCCGAGCTCTGCCATGAGCTCGATGAAGACTTAGATCATTCCCGAGATCCAAGGTATTGAAGAGAACCTTCCTCGGGACACTGTTACTACACTAGCAGCTCGTCACATTGCTTCTGTAAGTCTTATTGTTTTGAACTTTTCATCTTTCCCTTGTTATATCTGTCTCTGACTTGCTTTCATTTTCTTTTCACAGTTGGTGAGCTGCTTTAACACAATTTTGAAGAAAGATGAAGCTATTAAAGCTTCAAGCTCCTCATCTGGTGTGGAGGAAGCTCTGATGGGCGTGAGGCAGTCTTTGGAAGATTCTCATCAGAAGTACGATGCTGACAAGGTTGCTTTGGAGAAGAAACTTACCTCCACCGAGAAGGAGAAGGCTCAAGTTGTTGAAATCTCCAAGGGGTTGGAGAAGAAAATAAAGAACTTGGAGGAGAAAAATAAAGAGCTTGAAGGGAAGCTAAAAGATGATGGGGAGCTTGAGAATAAGCTCAAGGTTGCTGAGGAAGAACTAACCCAACTTCGCGAAGTAAGTCGCCAGAAGGAAGAAGTTAAGAATAAACTGAGGACTGCTGAAAGTCTTCTGTTCGAGAAGCTTTCCTCGGAGAAGTTAAAGAGGAAAATGGCTATGAAGAAGTCTTTCAGCGCCGGCTGGGACAAGGGGTGGAACAAAGGCTTAGCTGCCATGATGTCGCAAGTCGAATATGGCAGCCTAAAATACTTTAGAGATGGGTGGATCGCTGCTCTACAGGAGATGACGGTTGATGAAAACTTCGAACTCTTTCAGCGACACATCCCTGGTCCCCCTCCAACTCCTGAAGACGAAGAAGAGGACGAAGCTACCTCCGATGAGTCTTCCATAGTGTTGGGAGATCATCCCCAGCCATTCAGCCTGCTAACGAGGAACTTCAGTAGCTCGCTACTTCCTCCGAACAACCTCCAGCACTTCCCCAGCTACTATCTGCTCCATCTGAGCAACCTACCTTCTCGTCCCAGCCTTCTGAGAAAGTTTTGGAGGACAAGGAAAAGGTGTAGAGTTGTTCGGACTTATATCTATTTTATTTTTCTTTGACGAATGTAATCCTGAATCATGTAACTCTGAACCTTTTGATATAATAAAAATTAAACTTTTGTTTTTGCATACTCTTGTCTCCTCTTCATGCTCTATTTTGATTATTGATTACTGCTTTTTCTTCCTCTGCTAGTTTCTGGCCAGGATGGAATTATTATCTTCTCATGATACAAAGCTATTGCGGTAATGCAATGAATATTTTAAGGCTGGTCACACAGATCTGAGTACATCACAAATCGTCGACATCCTCGGCCAAGATGCTTCGGAACAGGCAGTTGAAGCTTACCAATATTTGAAGTGTCTGCTTGATCGTGCGGTGGCCAATAATGTGGCTTATTATGATATGATCGAGGATCTCCAAAGCAGTCTTGAAGACCTTCAACAATAATATAATGAATCCACTTCCCTCTTGCACGAGGGGTATGAGAAAAAGTATCAGCAAATCATTGCCGACAAGGGATACGAGAAACATTTTGCTGCTTACGACGTACGGGAAAGAACTCTAAGGGAAGAGGTCGAAGAGTGCAGAAAAATAGCTGAATTATTAGAGCAAGAGAATAACAACCTGGAAAGAGAGTTTTCGCAGTTGAAGTCTGCAGCTTCCACTTCAAAAGCCTTGATCCCAGTGACTGATGAGGGATTTTCATTCTTGGAGGTCGAGAACGCCAACCTGAGGGATGAGTTGGAAACCTTGAAAAGGTCTGGGCCTTCTTCTTCTGCCCGTGGATGATCAAGAGCTCCTAGTGGACGAGCAAGAGCAGCTCGGGTTCCTGTCGAGGAACAGAGGACTCAATCTTCCTTAGAGACCCAGGCCTTCCAATTAATGGCGAAGAACCAGGCGTTGGCTGAAATGTCAAAGAAGATCAGGGACTTGGAAGAGCAGCATTATACGCAAAAGTCTGTCTTGGAGAATAAAGAACTCTTCATCAAAAATCTCCATGAACATCTAGAAAGATTGACATATCAATTCCACAAACAGCACAAGGATTTCTGGATGGCTTGGTACAATGAGGCTCTCTACCACTTGGACGATCGTATCCAGAATGCCAATAATGAGGGCTACAAACACGGATGGTTGAATGCCTTAGGTGTACTGCAATTGGAACAGGATCATTACGTGTGGGATTACCATAATCCTGGGCTGCTCGACCTTCCAGTGACACCATTCAAGCTCGACATGAGTTGGATCCCTGCTCGGGCCATCCCTCAGTGCTTAATTTCCAAGTATCTCGGCGACTACAATCTCCATTCTAATGTCGAGATATCTCGTCCTGAGCACCTCCTAGATCGACTATCTGTGATGAATATCAGGATGTTAAAAGATCTTAAATTCATAAATTATCCTCTTTCTTTAAATGATCCGGCTGCTGGCGAGGAACCTGTTTCAAAAGCAGAGGGGAAGAAAACAATAGAATAGGAATTTTGATGTAATAGTTAGTATACATTTCATTATCAATGTAATATGTTTTTGGATTTAATGAAAGACTTTTATTTTTGTTCGCAATCTTAATTGCTATTGTCTTCTAAAACACTTTACATCTGTGCATGTGTATCTGTTAAAAAGATAACAATATTGTGTTGTTTGTCGATCAACTTATTGTCGACTAGCTTGAATTTGTGGTAATCATTTGGCAAAAATAATGTTTTGTTTCTCGACCAATTTAGTAAAAAGTTACGAGCATCAAAAATGTTGCTCGATCACTTTCTCGTCTTCATAAAATGTTTTCGACCAACCAAGGTCGGTAAATTTTCCTTGTCGACCAACTATAGTGAGTGGGTTTTTATCCCCGACCAGCCATAGTTAGTAGATTTTCTCTTAACGAGCAACTTTGGCACTTTTTGGAATAGTTTTACCTCCCGACCAACTCAAGTTGGCATTTTTGGAATAGTTGTAGCTCCCGACCAACCTTAGTTGGCATTTTCGAGAATATATTTCTTCCTAACCAACATAAGTTGGCATTTTTAGGAAAACTTTTACTTCCCGAGGAACACATAGTTTTACTTCTCGTAGGAATACAACTTTTACTTCCCGGAGGAATACAAGTTTTACTTTCTTGAGGAATACAAGTTTTAATTCCCAGAGGAATACAAGTAGCTTTACTTCCCGGAGGAATATACGTTTTACTTCCCGGAGGAATACAAGTAGCTTTACTTCCCGGAGGAATACAAGTAGCTTTACTTCCCGGAGGAATATAAGTTTTACTTCCTGGAGGAATACAAGTAGCTTTACTTCCCGGAAGAATATAAGTTTTACTTCTCGGAGGAATACAAGTTTTACTTCTCGGAGGAATACAAGTTTTACTTCCCAGAGGAACACAAGCTTTACTTCCCGGAGGAATACAAGTTTTACTTCCCAGAGGAATACATTTGTTTCTCGACCAACCTTAGTTGGCGTTTTTGAGAAAAATTTTGAGTAGTCTGAGTTTTGTCGAGTTTCGCCGAGTAGTGTGTGTAGCACTAGTATTCCTCGAAAAACTTTCAATAAAAAGAGAGAATATACATCACTGATAATACTTGCGCAGGTGCTCTGCATTCCATGCATTCTTAAACTCCTCCCCCTTTAAAGTTGCTATTCGGTAAGTTCCTGGTCGAACAACTTTTGTAACTCGGTATGGTCCATGTCAGTTTGCCTCTAGTTTGTTGTGCTTTTGAATCACTTTCTTTAGCACATAGTCTCCTTCTTTCAGGTCGCACTTCTTCACCCTCTTATTGTAGAGTAAAGTTGTTCGTTGTTGGTATGCAGCATTCCTGATGGCTGCTTCTTCTCTAACTTCCTCGAGCATGTCTAAATCCAATCTTCTCATTAAGTCGCTGACAGGGGAATTGAAATTCAGTACTCTGTGTGTTGGGAGGCCCAACTCGGCAGGTATAACAGCTTCACTTCCAAACGCCAGCATATATGGTGATTCTCCAGTTGCTACTCGGGGAGTAGTTCGGTAAGCCCACAGTACTTACTGTAACTCGTTGATCCAATTTTCTTTTGCGTCACTTAGTCTTTTCTTCAAGCCATTGAGCAGTGTTCTGTTTGTCACTTCAGTTTGTCCATTACTTTGAGGATGGCCTGGTGCTGAGTGGATTTTCAAAATGTTTGACTAATGACAATAGGCAGCAAACTCCTCGTTGTCAAATTGTGTTCCATGGTCTTTGATGAAAGCATGAGGAAGACCATATCGATAAATTATGTTCTTCCAAATAAATTGGTACACCTTCTCGTACGTCATATCAATGAGAGGCTCATTTTCAACCCATTTAGTAAAATAATCCACAACGACCACGATACTTAAACCTTCCCCTGGTTGTCAGCAGTGGCCCAACCAAATCTATTCCCCATATGGCAAATGGCCAAGGGGAAGTAATGGGTGTTAATAATGCTTGTGGAGTTCTTCGGATGGAGGAAAAGCGCTGGCACTTGTCACATTTCTTGGCATAGGCTATACAATCAGCCCTCATCGTCGGCCAGTAGTATCCCTGCATCATCACCCTTTGCAAAAGAGTCCGACCTGCTATATGGGCTCCACTGGACCCTTCATGGATCTCTTCAATCAATTCTTTCACCTCGGAGGGATGTACACATCTTTGCAAACCTACCATAATTCCTCGTCTATATAGAATACCGTTAGTTAATACATACCAAGCAGCTTTAAACTTCAATTTCTTGGCTGCGAGCTTGTCAATTGGTAATTATCCCTCCTCAATATATGCCCTGATGGGATCCTTCCAAGATGGTCCTAAATCAAAGGTAATAAAGTTCATCGTCAGATCTTCATCTATACTTCGACCAGCTGACACTTCAATTGGGATTGTTCTTCGTAACTCGATATGAGTAGCTGATGCTAATCGAGCTAGGGAGTCTGCTCTTGCATTCTCCATTCTTGGTATTCTGACCAGCAGAATAGCAAAAAATTTCGACACCAGCTCCTTTGCCTTTGCGTGATATCTGATCATTAATTCTCCTTTGACTGCATATACTCCCATCATTTGGTTTACGATTAATTGAGAATCACTAAAGACAATAACCTGCCGCGCCTCCATAATTTTTGCCAAATTAAGACATGCAATCATGGCCTCATACTCAGCCTCATTATTGGAAGCTTTGAATTTGAATCGTAGGGCGTATTCCATGTCGACCTCGTCTGGGTTATTTAAAACTATCCCCGCGCCACATCCTGTAGTGAAAGATGAGCCATCTACATATAGCCTCCATATAGGTAACTCGTTTTCAAATCTCTGATCTGTCAGAGTTCTCGGTGGAAAATTTGTTGCTTCCTTTCATCCTCCTCTGATATTTCTTATTCTTTGTCGATCATCTTTTCTTACCCTTTTACCAACCTAAGTTGGTCTGGGCTCGAATTTAATGATCCTGTAACATCCACTTTCCCTTTTACAAACCTAAGTTGGTCTGAGATTGTGTTTGATGATCCTGTAACATCTACAGGTTGATCAGCGAGCAACTTTTGCTCCTCGGGAGTATCAGGATAGGTGAACTCTTCTATAAAATCTGCTACAGCTTGCCCTTTTAGCGATGATCTGGGTTCATAGACTGTATCATATTCACCGAGTTCTATTGCCCAGCACATCAATCTTCCTAACTTTTCTGGTTTATGAAGGGCTTGCCTCAATGGCATATCAGTATATACTACTATGATATGAGCTTGAAAGTATGGCTTCATTCTTCTACTTGCCTCGATCAATGCTAGTGCCAATTTTTCCAGCCTTAGATATATGATCTCTGCTCCTCGGAAGGCCTTACTTGTATAGTAGATTGGTTTTTGTACTCTATTTT
The DNA here is from genome assembly GCA_949130495.1 of Sambucus nigra. Classification (NCBI taxonomy): domain Eukaryota; kingdom Viridiplantae; phylum Streptophyta; class Magnoliopsida; order Dipsacales; family Adoxaceae; genus Sambucus; species Sambucus nigra. The sequence continues at coordinate 237,776,351 of OX422217.1, read as the reverse complement.
CCACTCTTATCAATGCCGAACTGACTGCATTCTCGGACACTGCCAGATACAAGTATAATTTTTCTCCCATCACTGGCCTGGACAACAGTGGAGGTGCTCCCAAGTATTTCTTCAAGTCTTGAAAAGCCTTATCACATTCATCATTCCACTCAAAAATCTTTCGGAGTGTCTTGAAGAATGGGAGACATCGATCATTTGCTCGCGATACAAATCTGTTGAGTGCTACTACTCATCCTGTAAGACTTTGCACCTCTTTCTTCGTCATTGGAGATCGCAACCCTAATAGAGCTTTGATCTTTTCAGGATTTGCCTCGATGCCTCGTTGATTGACAATGTAGCTGAGAAACATGCCTTCTCGTACTCCAAATATGCACTTCGTCGGGTTCAGCTTCATTTGATATTTATCCAGTTGATCAAAAGTCTGACTTAAGTCAACTAGATGATCGACAGCTTTCTTTCTCTTTGTCATCATATCGTCAACATAGACTTCCATATTGCAACTGATTTGTTCAGCAAAGACCTTGTTCATCAGCCACTGATATGTCGCACCTGCATTTTTCAAACCAAAAGGCATAACATTATAACAATAAGTTCCCCTAGGGGTAATGAAATAAGTACTCTCCCTGTCTTCAGGTTTCATTTTAATCTAATTGTAATCAGAATAAGCATCCATGAAGCTCAGCAGCTCGTGTCCCGAGGTAGCATCCACTAGTTGATCAATTCGGGGCAACAGAAAATGATCCTTTGGACATGCTTTATTGAGGTCGATGAAGTCTACACACATCCTCCATTTGTTGTTCTTCTTTTTCACCATCACCACATTTGCTAACCAGTCTGGATATTTAACATCTTCAATGAAGCAAGCTTTGTAGAGCTTCTCGACTTCCTCCTGTATTGCTTGATTCTTCTCGGGACTGAATACTCTTCTTCTCTACTTCACAGCCTTGATCTCCTTATTCACATTGAGTTCGTGACATAAGAAATTTGGGTCTATCCCGGGCATATCCTCATGACTCCACGCAAAAGTTTGTTTTCTGCTTCTTAGGAAAGTTATCAATTTCTGTTTTAGTGAGGCTTCCAACGACGAACCTACTTGAGTAGTTCGTTCGGGGTGCTTGTCGTCCAGAATGATGTTTTCAGTAGCTTCCACCACTTGATCCTTTACGAGTTGCGACTCATCTCTAGGATCCAATGTTTCAATTTCGGCACCTTCATCCACTTGATAGGTAGTAGTCTTTTTCCTTGATTCCTCCAGTTCCTCTTGCTCGGCAGATGAATAATAGCATTCTCGAGCTACTTTCTGGTCACCTTTCACAATTCCTACTCTAAAATTTATTGGAAATTTTAGACATTAATGAATCGTAGATGGTAAAGCCTCGAACTTCTTCAATCCTACTCTTTCCATGATGATATTGTATGATGATTGAACATTTTTATCCATCACGAAGAAGCATATTCTTTCAGTTCGACAAGAAGGCCACGTGCCAATGAATATATCCAACTTGATCGTCCCAAGTGGAAAAACTTTCTCGCCGGCAAAACCGAGGAGGGGTCTATGATAAGGCTCGAGTTGAGATAGCTTTAGATTTAAATGATCGAAGCACGAGTAGAACATGATGTCTATCGAGCTACCATTGTCTACTAGTACTCTTGAAATCATTACCTCCTTCATTCTCATCTTGATCACCAATGGGTCATCATGAGGATATAGGACACCTCCGAGGTCGTTCTTTGAGAAACCAATGACCAATTTCTCTTTGTTCACCTTTCTCGGGCGATCCTCCTCAGCTAGATTTATTCGTTGAATGTATGAACAAGATTGAGCCTCAAAGAGGTAAGCTTTTCTCCCTACAGTAAGGTCTCCTCCTCCTGCATCTCCACCTGTGATAACTTTACAGTCAAATGACCCAAAACGTATTGAAAATACCTCTCGTTCTGGCTACCTTGGTCTCTTTGGAAGATCGAGGTCATCTTCTAGATTAACTTCATGGTTTATTTTCTTGTTCTCCTCTGCTCCTCGTCTAGACCTCTCCCTTGCTCGGTCGTTGTTTCTTTTATCATTCTTCCGATCAATATAGTTTGCCAGTTTTCCTCGTCTGATGAGTGTTACAATCTCATTCTGAAGAGTTATGCAATTTTTAGTCATATGGCCATGATCTTTGTGAAACTCGTAATATTTTGCCTTATTTCTCCTTTCGGGGTCTGCCTTCATTTTATCTGGCCAATTTAATTCCTCGTTGTTCTTAATTTCTTCTAGAACGTGGTTGATGTCTTTCTTCAAAGGAGTATAATTATAAAATTTCCTCATTTCTTCCCAAGTCGACCTTGTTTTTGAGTGTTTGTCATTACCATTGTTCTTATGCTCCTTCTTCTTAGCTTTATCACCTTCTGCCTTGGTGTCTTTGGCATCCATGTTCTTCTTCGCAGCCATAGCCTCCTCGACATTCATAATCTTGGACGCTTTTCCCATCAGGTCTGACATGGTTCTAGGTGGATCTTTGGCCAAAGTGTAGTACAACTTATTAGGCAGTAGTCCACCCATCAAGGTGGTAATCGCTGTCTTCTCCTCATAATCAATGACTTCGAGTTTCTCATTATTAAAACGAGTTATATAATCTCTGGTGCTCTCACCAGCTTTTTGTCTAACACTTAACAAATGCGCTACTCGTTTAACAGGCTTTGCCCCAATACAGAAATTCCCAATGAATAACTCGTCCAGTTGAAGAAAAGTTGAAATCTTACCCCGAGGAAGATTATTATACCACATTTGAGTAGATCCGGTAAGAGTTCCGGAGAATGCTCTGCATCTCATCTCATCTGGAACAGCATAGATGTCTGCTGCAACTTGGTATTGTTCTATATGAAGGACAGGGTCTGTATTTCCATCATATTTGGGGGTCACAACAGGTGCTTTGAACTTTGATGGTGTTGGAAAGTCTACAATGGCCTGGACAAAAGGTGTTCCTCGAATAAAAGTTCATTGTAGAGGGTTCTTGGCCTTAGCCATTTCCCCTAATCTATCCTCCAGCCTCTGAATAGAGCCTTTCCACGCATCGTTTCCTTCCTCGAGCCTGTTGGTTCGGGCAACTGATCGCGTCAATGTGGTTTCCTGGGATCTATCTTGACGAGCAGCTGGTCGGAACTGGGCAGATCCTTCTCTTAAATTTGATGGTCGTCGAAAACTCCTCGATACAACTTTAGGATGACTTCTACTCCTTCTAGGTCCTAATCGATCAAAAGGTGATACCTTGCTTAACCTCTCTAGTGCACTAGCCCTTTCTGTAGAGAGAGTGATATGTTGTTCAGTATCTGTGGCCCGCACTGACGAAGTTCGTCCAGGTTGATAAGAAAAATCTTCAGATTCCTCAGTACGATATGAATCAGTATGCCTAGTACGTGAAGAAGGTAAACGGGTATTTCTTTGAATACTTTGCAGTCCTGAATGGGTTGGTGCACCGCCATGGAGGGTTTGTAGAAGTTGTCTCATCGTTTCTTGCATGACTGTCTGGCCCTGGGCCAGATTTGTCATTATTCCAGCCAGATCTGGAATATTAGGCGGAGCAGATGGATTTGGAGGGATTCCAGCATTTTGATTGCTGGGTTCTGGAATATCAGCCATTTGTGATGAGTTATTTTTGATGAAAAATGATATTACCAGTCGTTTCCCACAGACGGCGCCAATCTGTTGATGTAAAAAATTAGATCGTATCTAATTATTCAATAACAGATAAATAAATGAGACAAAGAAATTTTAAAGTGGTTCAGCCTTATAAGAATGGCCTACGTCCACTGTTATATTATTTTTGACTGTATGGGAATTCTCGATTACAAGTTTTATCAAGAAATTCCGATCCCCTTACAATGAGGATTGTACAATGTATTTATAGCCCTGAGGCTGTAATGTGAAAGGGTAATACACTAAATGATGTACATATGAAAGGGTAATACATTTAATGCCCCTTAAGCGTATGCGTCTGAATGGTAAGAATTTAATGAACAGTCAAACTGTTGGTTATCCTGTTATTAATGCTTTGTTCGAGGTGCAGCTCGGACCACCTGAGTTGCTCGGACCGCCTAAGCTTCTCGGTACTCAAGAGTTCCTCGGAGCATATGAGTTCCTCAGGGAAGCAGTGTTCCTCGTTGTAGTATGGTTCCTCGGAGCATGTGAGTTCCTCGGAAGTGTTTGTTATTGCCACGTAGATTGCCATGTGTCTTCATTCAATTGAGCCATGTCAGCAGAGTAAATTTGGCATCAACAGTTATATTACACACATATAACAATTCTAAGACCGCCCGTTCGGGTTTCTCCACTGTGCGCGCCCCTAAATAGCTATCATCTTCCAGGGCCTATCACACAGAAGACAACCTGGGTATCCTACATTGCATAACGTCAGGAAGTGGCATATACCTTCGATAGTGAGTCATAACCACACCCAAAATTACCTCACTTCGAACCATAATCACACAATATATAATAACCGGTCATATGGCCGAGGAATATATTCACCCTGCATTCACTAGCATGGGGACTTCACCTCATGCGCGTAACTTCCCCTATGATAGCATTTAGAGAGATGTGTTTATACATATATTTTTCTCATTCATAATGTACATATATATATACCAGCAATCACATCACATCTATAAATCATCACACAAGAAATATACGTTGTTCCATATTCTTATAACCATTTCAACATATATATTAATCTCTATATATATAAAGCATACTCTATTTTCAATCATTATTCATCAAGTAACATAAATTGGCGATATATATATAACTCTCGTAATACTCACCCTTATTACGTCATAATTATACTCAAAGCGTTCTCCCTTATACGGTGCCTCACTTGACACATACTTATCCATTTCCCATAGGATGTCAATAGTCTCCCAATTTATATAACAATGAGGTTACTAACTCGAAGCTTAACATTTATAATACTCACTATATATTCAATATATATCTGAATGCACTTCGATATATCTATTTATAATTTCGACTATAAGTGTACCCATAACTAATAGTCTACAAACCTCAACTCAATCCTAAATTCATTTCATGATCCCATCGCTTATTGGAATCCCCATTGTTAATCACACACGGATACATAACAACTATCCCAACTAGATTTACATCACATCTTATTCCAGTTGATAGTATAACAAAATTATTCTCTAATTTTCCACATAAGGTTCAATTTCTCTAATGAACCCTTAGTCTTAAGGCATTAAAACTCATTCCTTAAGTTAAAAATTACTAAGGATACACGACCTCTACCTCTCATGAGTCCCACATCATATATTTAATAGAATCCTATCACTATAAGGATTCGACACAAATATCAACCTACAATACCATGTTGTACCCTCATAACTCTTTCAAAGGGTCCTTAACCTTACGTCATATCTCGGCTCACCTATGACCTCTATATAGAACTCTCGTTCTCCATGAAATTCCCCACTATATCGATATGATCCTCTCTAATGCATATGTATATAAGTCCCCAAAATAACTCGGTACGTATCCGTGATCTCATCAAGCGATAAAATTCCAATAAATCTCCAAAACATATTTCTTACATCATATAATCATGTCCCAAATCAATAAACCCAACCGAAAAGGGTTATAAGTCATTCTAGAAAAACTTCACAAAACAACCTTATTTTTTAATCGATTCGGCCCTATTCCAAATTGATTTGGACCAGCGAATCAATTTGCCCCCCAATGCGAATTGATTCGGTCCCAAAGACCTAGGTAACTGTCCCAGGACGAATCAATTCGCCTTGGATCCGAATCGATTCGGTCACACAGACCTGGGACTTTTGCCTAAGCCGAAACGATTCGCTTAGGGAGCAAATCGATTCGGGTTTGCAAAACTCGAAGGTGTCTTCTTCTTCACAAAACCCACGAATTCTAAACCCTTAAATTTTCACTTCTAACCTCGAAACCTTCATCATATCGTGATTCTAAGCCAATAAATCGACCCAAATCTGATCCCAACCATCTCTACACTATCAAACCCATTTATAACCATCAATTTCAAGTTTTAATCTACAAAATCTAGGTTTTGCTATTAATACTCAAAATCCAATTCTTTTATCCACAAATTATGAAATAAAATACACAAATGAAATATTTAGCAAGATTAAACACTTGCCTCGAAGTCGTAGAGGTTGAATCGCCCCCGGGATCACATACGACTGGAAATCTCCAAGCTTTCTCCTCTCTCTCTTACTTTCTTCTTCTTCCCTTCTTTCTTTCTCTTTCTCTCTTTCTCACAATTGAGATTGGCTTGATCCGTAAGCGTCTGAAACCCTTAAAACATAAGTCCCAATATTAAATGGTAATACACACATTAAATGACTCGTTTACTCCAATTCGAGTAAAACTGACTTAAAAATATTTCGGAACCAAAATAAAGCCCAATTACAGTCATTTTGACTTTATTGACCCATCTGGAATCAATGGTACACTCAGAATCATCATCCAGAATACTTTATAACGTCCTCAATTTCTGGACTTCAATTTCCAAATTTTAAAATTCTCCGATTTAAATAAAATTTAATTCTCCCAAAATTTTTATTTCTCAGTTCCAAAATCTTGGGGTGTTACATACTTCCCCCGTACAAGAATTTTGTCTTCAAAATTCAAGTTATGCCTAGGACTTCAAATCTCATCTAGTCCTTACATCTACCCTTGTCTTTTCCACTTCTCACGACAAACCATCTGGCCATATAAACTAGATACCCAGGGCGCCCTTACACCCTGTACTCGAGCTCAACTCGTCGAAATATAACCCGGCTCCACTAGCCTCAAAATCGTAATATAACTCTCAATAATTTCTATAGTAGCATATTAAGCATATATAAAAGTTTGAAATTTCCAATGGTTGAACTCTTCTCAATTCCTGACATTCGTTACATTCATGCAGGGGAGGTATCACAAGCGAAATCCAAACAAGGAACCCTCCCAATACACTACTGTGTAGCTATGTCGGGGATTGGCATTAGTTGAACCCGGATTAAGGTTTTATAAAAGATTTTCAAATTTTTAGATATTGCCCGAAGGCCTATATAACAATATAATATAGAGTAATTTCATACATTTCAGCACACCAATCAAACCCAACAAATACAATATTCTCACCGATACCTAGTTCTCATAACTAGAACAACCATGAGCTAAATTCTCAGCCCAACCATAAATCCGATAAACTCTGAACCTCTCAGTTATACAAATTATTTACATCAAATTAAAACATTTCCACAAGATAAGTCCTTCCCTCATTGGAACTCTTATAATTACTTGTCCTAGCCTATCCATAAACTAATAACCTTATCAGTTTGCACTTCTAGAATTCAATAACATAACTCTCTACTAGCTCCTTATGAGACGGTCTATAACCTACAAAAGATTCCATACAAAGGCCACACTTGCTCACTCCTTCCTCAAAGGAAATTTCGTACACACTATGGTTATAGCGGCTAAACCTCGTTATACCTTACATGCGACACTCCAATTACTGCATAAAACGTGACCTTAAACCTAAAGGGAAGTATTTTACCTTATACTTCCATAATCCAATTATTTCACTTCATTCCTGAGTCCCTCTACTCCTTCCAGGACAAGCCCTTCATCCTAAAGCCTAATTTTCTCAAAGAGACATCCTCCCGAAAGTCCTTCCTAACCATCCTGAAGGACAAAGCGCTAGTGCGACCCCCGACAACTCCTTCAGACCTACTCAATGAACCCAAGTCTCCAGATTACTTCTCTTTCTTACTCGACCACCGTTAGATCACCTTAAGTCACCGCTAGGAATCTCCTCCTTATCTCCGCCTAAGTTGCGGAGCCCAGTCAAAGCGTACCCAAAATCCGTTATGGGTATTGCATCCCACATCTTGCCCCTTCCTGGACGACATATTCTTGACGACATTTGAGACGAAAGCAACTGTGTCAAAATATCTTTCAAATGAGTACACCTCACAGAAGAAAATAAACGCAGTGAACACAAAAATCTTAATAGCAGGGCTCTACATTAAGAAGGCTTACGGAAGAACGCAAAAACTCGCAAAGATCCTAAAGATACTAGAACCTGATGCTCTGATACCATCTCTAACAACCCGCTTAAAATAATAACGGGTGGCCAGTCCTATACTACATTAAATCAGGAATCACAAATGGATAATACTCAGCATCTACAGACTATACTAAAAATAAATAAGGCTAACTACCTGAAACTATAAAAGCGGATGCCAAAATAAAATGAAACATGCAATGGAAATCAAACCAACAATGAACAACTATTAATAAAGGTAAAACGCACACAAGTACCATGATAATAGATGTGTTATACACTGAAATAAAAAGAGTACACAATAGGAATTATACCTGAATAAGTTGTCGGGTCAAAGACAATACAACCACCAAATAAAAATATATATAACTACAAATATCTCTTGGGTATAAACCCGATACACTACATGAATCCTGTCTAGATTTACAAAGAGATAGGAAGCGACTACAATCTAAATCCCGCAACAGTCCACACCTGTTACGGCTCCCAAAACTTTGAATAGAAAAGCATATGGTATCCATGCGGTAGGACACCTATGCTACACAATATATATATATATATATATATATATATATATATATATATATAGAAAAAGAGAAATAGGAACGGTTCAGAGCCCGAGGTGTAAAAATTTTTAGCAATTGTGTTAACCATGCAAGATAAATATAAATGCACTATTTCATAATTAAAGTGGAGTCGCACTCTCGTGAAACCCCAAACTCACCTCTCATCTACAGCGCGCACCTAATCTCATCTTGGAACCTTAATTAAGTTACCCCACCCATAAGGACAACCTACCTCACCATACACATGGCCTATACCCGCTTGACCGACCATCCTATCGTCACCCAAAAATACTTTATGTTCCAACCCCACAGAAATATATACACATATAAGCCCTCATAGGCTTAGGTTCCAATTCTTAGTTTTAAATCAATTATGAATTTTAGTGTGACACACATTAACATTAAGCTTTAATATAGGAGTTTATTCTCTAAACAACATACATATAAGTATTTAAGGACACAACTTCTCTCCACTTTCAACATTGCACTGCATTTCGTGCGTGGGGCATCTCGTAAAGTGAAATCCAAACAAGGAACCCCCCCGATACACTACTCCTTGACAATGTCGATCGTAGGGATCCGTTCGTCACACATTATCATTAAGCTTCAATATAAAAGTGTATTCTCTTAACAACATACCAACAAATATTAAGACAAAACTTCTCTCTACTCTTAACATTGCACTGCGTTTCGTGCGTGAGGCGTCCCGCAAAGCGAAATCCAAATAAGGAAGCCCCTGATACACTACTCATTGACAATGTCGATCGTAGGGATTCATTATGTCATCCACACAAATCCTACTACTGAAACTACTTAATTATAGAGTACTATCTAAAACATAAATTGAATCTCTACTAAATCCTTGGGTCGACATAACCGCAAAGGTCTCTAAGTACGATCCTTCGACCACAAATAAACTCATACACCAAAATCACCCAAGATGTACGTCATAGAAACTTCGTATCCTTTTCACCTATAGGATATATATATATATATATATATATATATATATATATATATATATATATATATATATATATTTACTCTAAATATATATATAATCAATCATTTATTTCCATACCCCTGCATGCATAACACACATAATGTATACCTTGCCATCAATAATATTCCACCTTAAGATGAATAGTTATATTACACTCATAAAACGATTCTAAGACCCCCCGTCGGGTTTCCCCACTGTGTGCGCCCCTAAATAGGTATCATCTTCCAGAGCCTATCACACACTAGACAACCTGGGTATCCCACATCGTATATCGTCGGGAAGAGGCCATATACATTCGACAGTGAGTCATAACCACACCCGAAATTACCTCACTTCGAACCATAATCACACAATATATAATAACCTGTCATATGTCCGAGGAATATATTCACCCTGCATTCACTAGCCAGGGGACTTAACCTCATGCACATAACTTCCCCTATGATAGCATTTAGAGAGGTGTGTTTATACATATATTTTTCTCATTCATAATGTATATATATATACCAACAATCACATCATATGTATAAATCATCACACAAGAAATATACATTGTTCCATATTCTTATAACCATTTCAACGTATATATTAATCTCTATATGTATAAAGCATACTATATTTTCAATCGTTATTCATCAAGTAATATAAATTGGCAATATATATACAACTCTCGTAATACTCACCCTTATTACGTCATAATTATACTCAAAGTGTTCTCCCTTATACGGTGCCTCGCTTGACACATACTTATCCATTTCCCATAGGATGTCAATAGTCTCCCAATTTATATAACAATGAGGTTACTAACTCCAAGCTTAACATTTATAATACTCACTATATATTCAATCTATATCTGAATGCACTTCGATATATCTATTTATAATTTTGACTATAAGTGTACCCATAACTAATAGTCTACAAACCTCAACTCAATCCTAAATTCATTTCATGATCCCATCGCTTATTGGAATCCCCATTGTTAATCACACACTGATACATAACAACTAACCCAACTAGATTTATAGCACATCTTATTCCAGTTGATAGTATAACCAAATTATTCTCAAATTTTCCACATACGGTTCAATTGCTCTAATGAACCCTTAGTCTTAAGGCATTAAAACTCATTCCTTAAGTTAAAAATTACTAAGGATACACGACCTCTAGCTCTCATTAGTCTTACATCATATATTTAATATAATCCTATCACTATAAGGATTCGACACAAATATCAACCTACAATCCCATGCCGTAACCTCACAACTCTTTCAAAGGGTCCTTAACCTTACTTCATATGTCGGCTCACCTATGACCTCTAAATAGAACTCCCGTTCTCCATGAAATTCCCCACTCTATCGATATGACCCTCTCTAATGCATATGTATATAAGTCCCCAAAATAACTCGGTATGTATCCGCTATCTCATCAAGCGATAAACTTCCAATAAATCTACAAAACATATTTCATACATCGTATAATCATGTCCGAAATCAATAAACCCAACCGAAAAGGGTTAGAAATCATTCTATAAAAACTTCACAAAACAACCCTCTTTCCAAATCGATTCAGCCCAGCGAATCGATTCTCCCCCCAATGCGAATCAATTCGGTCCCAAAGACCTGGGAGACTGTCCCAGGCCGAATCGATTCAGTCACATAGACCTGGGACTTTTGCCTAAGCCGAATCGATTCGCTTAGGGAGCGAATCGATTCGGGTCTACAAAACTTGAAGGTTTATTCTTCTTCACAAAAACCACAAATTCTAAATCCCAAAATTTTCACTTCTAACCCCCAAACCTTCATCATATCATGATTCTAAGCCAATAAATCAACCCAAATCTGCTCCCAACCATCTCTACACTATCAAACCCATATATAACCATCAATTTCAAGATTTAATTTACAAAATCTAGGTTTTTCTATAAATACTCAAAATCCAATTCTTTTATCCACAAATTATGAAATAAAATACACAAATGAAATATTTAACAAGATTAAACACTTTCCTCGAAATCATAGAGGTTGAATCTCCCCCGGAACGCGTACGGCCAAAAATCTCCAAGCTTTCTCCTCTCTCTCTCTCTCTTCCTTTCTTCTTCTTTCCTTGTTTCTTTTTCTCTCTCTCTTTTTCACAAATGAGATTGGCTTGATCTATAAGCCTCTTAAACCCTTAAAACATAAGTCCCAATTTTAAATGGTAATACACACTTTAAATGACTCGTTCACTCCAATTCGAGTCAACTGACTTAAAAATATTCTGAAACCGAAATAAAATCTAATGACAGTCATTTTGACTATCTTGACCCATCCGGAATCAATGGAACACTCAGAATCATCATCCGGAATACTTTATAACGTCCTCAATTTCTAGACTTCAATTTCCAAATTTTAAAATTCTTCGATTTAAATAAAATTCAATTCTCCCAAAAATTTAATTTCTCAGTCCCAAAATCTAGGGGTGTTACATCAAACTTTGTTATCAAACACAAAAAAATTATTTACTCATGCTTCTTCAATCATAATGGGCTTCTTTACTGCTTCAGTACTCCTATAAATATTTAATCGTGAATCAATTATCTCTGTTTATGTTGTGTTTGTGTTTGTTGTATATATATAGGGTGCTTCAAGGGTTGGGAATGGAAATTTTGAGAAAGTTCGTCCATTGGAGACAAATTTGAAGCCTAAAAACTCAACATTGTTGCAAAAGGTTATATGTCCTTTGGATATACGATGAGTAAAAACAAGTTGTGATGGCATCAATAGAAATCTTACGTGAAGGGAGATGGGGTTGTTAATGTATGGTGATAGATGGAGTGGTGGGCTAGCGTGGGGTGACACGAGCCTCAACTTGGCTGCATCCGATCTGGACCTACGAGTGTGTCCCTCAACGAAGAAGGATTTATGGTGGTTGCGAGCAGGACGTGATCTGGTATAGGCTCCAGTCCTATACAGTGGTCAAAAAATGGCTCAATATTTGGACTAGGGGAAGATTTCAAGGGTATGGGTGGGGTAAGAATGGTGTTAAGGGATATTACTATGGGAGTCCTAGGTAGAGTTGAAAAATATCTCAATAGTTGGTTTAGGTGAAGAATTCAAGGGTGTGGGTGGGGTAGGAATGGTGTTTGGGGATATAACTGTGGGGACGGATGGGTCTGTTGTCAAAGGGGCCAAGGGTCTTAAGGGTTGCGTAATAGGGAATATTCTCTGCTTTACCCCTGAGATGGTGGCCTAGTAGGGCCAAGGGTCTTGAGGGCTGGGTAGTAGGGAAGACTATTTCCAATTTGATGTTAAACTCAGCTAAGATAATTTTTTATTTTGTAAAAAGTCCTTTCCATTATATTAAAATTTGTCCCCCCTCAAATTGCTAATTTTTCGTCCCTTTATTTACTCTACAGGACTAGCTATCACGTGTACATCTAGGGACTCCCTCAAGTGTTGTATAATTGTATGTACTCCCAGTGTGTCTGACGATAAAATTACACTGGTACACACTTTTCCTTTGCTCCCCTATTTTGTTATATTGCCTCTCGATCTCACTCTAAGAGTTTTGACACTTTTAAATGATGCAACATGTGAGGTTTTTTAGAGTCATTCCTACCTTTGTTCAATCTAGCCATGGTTATAGATATCAGTTAATACATTTACGTATCGATACCATCGCTGTTACAATATCCAATATGCACCGAAAAAGTATAGGTATCCGATGAGGGCTCTCTCATTTCTCTTTACTAAATTCATTTGGAATCTGCAATTCCAAACATCAAAATTGAACATATCAGCAAGATCGAAATAATTATAATTAATTGCATAAGAAACATATCACCAAGATCGAAACAAGTTGTTCTCAAGTTCATGTACAAAATCAACTACATGTCTCTGAATTTTTGTTCTCACTATTGAAGGTTTTTGTAGCAGGAACTGTTGTTGCTATGATTTTTTTTTCATTAGGAATATACTGATGTTGTTTATTATGTCCAGTCCCTTGGTCCTATTCATGTTCAATCACGGGCATGGGATCATCATTCGTTCATAATTGAATTATTTACCCACTTACCTATTTTTGAATTATTTACCAAATTTTGAAAAATATATTTTGCCCTTGAATCATGGTTTTAAATATTGTTTCGAAACAAAAAGAGTCTTTTGTAAAGAAGGGGTAAAATTCTTTCTTTGTCTCGAATTTTTTTTAGCAACTTAACTTATATTATTTGTTGAAGTTTGTGACTTTTCAGAAAACTGTCATAACTGATTTCAAATCAGTTTGGAAAGAAATTGAAGATGAAAATTGGCTTTGTCGCAAGATAAGTCATTTGGCAGATTGTTTATTATGTTTACACTATATATGTAAACTTCCTTTTTTCTCTTCATCTATCTGATTTTGTATTTTAATGTTCTATATTCAATTTACTCATGTTCAATTTACTTACTACTTTTTTGTTTGTTTTAGGATTTGAATGTAATACAACTTCAAGGAACATGAATATATAGGTTCATAAAGCAGGTCTGTTATTACAAATAAGGGACTTTGCAAAGTGATATATAAGGGACTTTGCAGGTCTATATATAAGGGACTTTGCAAAGGGATAAATGGTGTGTTGGGTTACAAAGTTGAGAAGGTGGATGTCTCGGACCATGTGGTCGGCTTAAATTATACACGACTTAATATTGGCTAGATGTTTGTTGTTAACCTATCTGGAATTCTCAACTACCCACACAGTTATCTAATTTACCATGTAACTTTGTTAGTGACACTTTGATAGGAATTATTGTATCAAATCAATGCTTCCATCACACACTCTTTTTTTCAAGTACGACACGTAAATGTTGATGAATGGGAAGTTAATTTATAGATAATTTTATGATACTAATGTCAATTATTATTTTATTTGCATACAACAAATGTCAAATATTATTTTATTTACATACAACTTTTATCTCATCACCTAATATTTATTAGTCGTGCGATAATGCAAGAAGTGTTGTAGGCATGCGAGTTGGAGTCATAACGTGCACTACTTTGGAAATTATGACTATTTTTTTAAAAATTACACTTTGTTTTCTTGGGGAATGAAATTTTTTCCATTTTGCGATTACTTACTTTCGAATTTTTTGTTATTTTGAGATTACGTACTTTTGAAATTTTCGTCGTGTCTTCAGGCACGGGTATCCGCTAGTAAATATATATATGGGAATCAGTTGATGTGGTACTTGTGTACCAATAGTCAGAGAAGTCAAATGCAGGATGGTATGGTGATCCTTACTATGCGTGTGGTTTGGAAAAACGTTGGTCTACCCCAGGGTATGTTATTATATTATCTTATGGTTTGATGAGTTGAAGGTTCATGTTGAATACCACTATTGATTTGTCACTATGAATGCGATATATATGGAGATAATGAAATATGTCAAAGAGGACTTATAGATTTAAGGTATTATTAATGATTTGGAGATTACATAGAATGATGTGAAGGTGTTATGTGATAGATAAGGTAATATCCATTTGGCCAATAGCTAAGTTCATCGTGGGCGGACCAAGTATGTCGATGTTTGATTTCATTTTATATGAGAGGTTATCGATAGGGGTGTTGGTTTGAAGAAAATTTCCACTAAAGATAATATGAACAACATAATGATGACGAAAGTATTAGGGGTCAGGTTTGAGAATTATTCAAACTTAATCAATGTTCTACATTATTGAGACCTTTTCGGGGTTGATTAATGGTTGTGTTAATAAATGATTGAGTTGATGTATGGGATTATGGAATTACATCGCCAACGTGGAGATTTGTCTCAAAATTGACAACCCCATATTTTTACCTATATACGCGTCCAATGGATGTGGGCCTTTACTACAACAAAATTCCTCACTACAAAAAATAAAAAGTTCATGTGGTATGCTAGTGGACAGAGTTTTTTTCCCAATTTTGAGTTGTGAACTCGTGACCCACGAGGGTTTAGGTTTGATGATGTGAATAGACCTAAAATTTTGTGATTTGGGTTTTAAGTGAGGGTTATTTTAGAGTTTCTCGCATTGGTTCTCCCTTGTATAAATAACAACTTGTAGGCCATTAATCATAAGTTAGAGCACCCGTTAATCACCATTTTTATTTCTCTTTCTCCTATATACACATTGAGAGGATTATGAGGCTTGAAAGAGTTGTAACCCGTTTTAATTTAGTTCAAGAAATAAATCAATCATTATCCATGCACATAGCCAAATTAATGAACCACGTACATCTTGTATTTTGCTTGTTGGTTTGTATAATGTATTCTTACTTTCTCATTGCTTTGCACTTATATTGTATTTCTCATGTTATGTTTTTGTGTTACTCTCCATCTTGTACCTTGGCCGTGCATAAATCACTCTATTGAGTGAAATTACGCATATAAGAACCTATTTAGAGGAAATTTTGAACACCATTTTAGTAATACAACAATACCAGAAACTATCATTGTAAATATGCTTGTACATCAAGTTACAAGATGGTAAATAATATATTAGTGTGAGGTGAAAATTCCAAATCACTAACTTTCGCCTAGTAAAATTATCACAAGTCATTCAACAAATATGAATATGGTGTTAGCATAGTTATAATTATTGATAATATGAAGTCCAATATTAGGCATTCTTAATTATATTAGGGGGTTATTTGTATTGAATGCTCCAACTTTAATATGTTATTAAAATTTTAATCAGGATCATATATGTGAAATTTTACTTGTACTTCCATTATCAAAGTTTTCTCTTCACGATTTAAGACGCCAAAAGAAAATCCTACTCTAGTTTTGGTATTGAAGTTGTAGTGTGGTGAGATTATAGGGCTTGAAGTCGTGTTATGAGAAAAACACATAGTGTGAATAACAACATTTAATTTTATATATAATAGTAAGATCAGCAACAGGTTAAGATGGACATGTAATGAAACCTGAAAGAGTAAAATTAAAAATTAGTATATTCGTAAAATGGTAGTCCTAACTCATATAAAAGATGAAATAAGATAACATAAATTCTGGTTTGAACACTCCAAACGTACCAATAAGAAGAGTGATTTAATTATCTATACTAAGTTATCTATAATAATACTATAAAACAAACTACAAGATTTAATATTGGGCTGCTGTCAGCCAATCTACGTGTCATTTTGAAATATATGTCTACCTTCTCTCTTTCCATTCTACATTTTCTTGATTTCTCCAACTCTCCATTTTTGGTAAATCGACACTCAATTATTTCATTTGACTATCCATTTTTAGTAGTACCCTAGATTAATCAAATACCCGAATGTTCCCAATCCCCAAAACCTCTATTACGTATTTCCCCTAATTATGGTTAGGTCAAAAACGATATTCTTCATCTAACCATTCACGATATGTCCCTTCATTATTACTTTATTGACGACCTGACTCATGAATTTAATATACATAATTTGGATTTTCAATCTCATAAATATGAGGACCTTAATTGTAGAACTATTTATAGCGGTTTGGCCACACCCAATCCTCACGATATAATTGTATTCGCATAAAAGAATCAATTTCACTAGTTTGATTTACTTCAATTTCATAGAATTGACATGTATCAATTGAGTTTGTTTTCATATGATCAATTTGCATAAAATATATTTAGTTTTGTGTTAATTTATGCCTGAAATTCATATTAATTGCCTACCGTTAGTTATTTGATGAATCATAACTCAATTATGCATGAAATCTATGTTAATTATCTACGATTAGTTATTTGATGAATCACATCTCAAGAATTGAATAATTGCTAATTCAAATGAAAAACTAAAATATTGTTGGTATCATAAATGTTCATATACCAAATTTGTTGATTGACATAGTATGAAATCACTTTCAATTTGCAAGGGGATTAAGGACGGTAGAAATATTAATTTATGCCTAAAATTCATGTTGATTGGCTAAAATTAGTTATTTATGTTCTTTATTGTGATATTTCTATGCATTTCTATTTGTAAAGCATGAATGATTATAAAAATATATTTAATGTTATGTTCATATAGAATAACTACTTTCAGATAGTAATTTTTTGAATGATTTGTTCCTAAATGCATATTTTTGTTTTCCCCTTACTTTTCCACTTTTATAGTTACTTTTTATTATATATAAAGTTACATTGATATACAATAGTTCGTGTTAATTGTCCACAATTAGTTATTTATGTTATTTATTGCGATTTTTTATTCATTTATATTTGTAAGGATTGAATGATTGTAAAAATCTCTTTAATGTTATGTTCGTATAGAATAAGTATTTTCATATATTAATTTTTTGAATGATCTGTTTTGAATCTCATATTTGAGTTTTTCTCTTAGTTTCCCACTTCTTGAGATACTTTTTACTATATATAAAGTTACATTGATTTTCAATACTTATTTCTGAAATTATTTATTTTTCATAGCATAACTTTGTGCAATTTATGTACAGGATGAAAATGGTTCGAAATGAATTTTTTCCCTTAGTTTCACACTTTTAGAGCTATTTTTTTTATTATATATAAATTTATATTGATTTCCAATAGTTATTTCATAAACTAGTCTTCAACCCCGTGCTTTGCGCGGGCATTGTATAATCCCTTCAATAAAACACATGTAATATAATTTTTGATAAATCACACCGGGTTATAAATCTATGAATAGATGTAAGTACCAAAAGAAATAATAAAAAATAATATTGTTACAATAATTTACCATCCTCAAAACAATGATAACATTGATATACACCAAAGAGTAAATTTTTATATCAAATCATTTTCAGTTATGCACACATACACACACACACTCTCTCTATTATGTAAAAGGAACACCAACGATGCCATGTCCCAATATTTTCTTCTCAAAATGTCCTCACCATTGTCACTAATACATAGGTCAATTAGTAAAATTACAAAAATGACAACTCATAAAAACCGATCCGCAGAAAAGAGTTGCCTTTATTTCCTCGACATTTCTGAGGTACTAAAGTCATAGAAAGTAATTATAGAAAATTAATTAGTAAGAAAATTAGATAATATAAGAAAAAATATATAAAGAAAGAGCGCACTCATCTAGTATGTGTATAATGTTATACTTTGTACTATTTTCTTATTACAATCAACAGGATATTATTAAAGTATACCTTTACAATCAAAGACATTAATAAATCAAACACAATTAAGATAAAACAACATACATGGACTTAGCATATGCCATTAACATGCTTGACCTTGTGGAATTTTCTCAAGCTTACTCACGTACCTTGGCTACCGAATATCTGATGCTTTGTTTAAGTATCATTATCAATTAATAAATCAGTTGCCCAATTTTTAAGTCGGGGAATATGCAATGATTCTTTGTTTAAAGAACCCCCCAAAATTAAAAAATCTATATACATACTTAAAATGATTTATACATACATATCTATAAAGTTAATTAGATATAACTAAATAATTAATTAATAGATTTTACATATTAATATACATCAATTTTTTAAGGACACATAAAGCACCAAACATTACGGATCATTCAACCACAACAGAAATTGAGAGAGATAACTAAGGAAAAATAGTAGAGTAACGAAAGAAACCACATTATAAATTTTCTATTTTTTTATGAAAATGAAACAAAATACACTAAAAATATTTACTATTTTCATCATACCAAAATCTCATAATAGATGGAAAAATAAGAAATAATCTCTGAATTTTTTCTCTCTTTCAGTTGCACACAACACAAAATCCCGTACACCCACACAAAAATCAA
The DNA here is from genome assembly GCA_949130495.1 of Sambucus nigra. Taxonomy (NCBI): domain Eukaryota; kingdom Viridiplantae; phylum Streptophyta; class Magnoliopsida; order Dipsacales; family Adoxaceae; genus Sambucus; species Sambucus nigra. The sequence continues at coordinate 237,756,941 of OX422217.1, read as the reverse complement.
CTCACCCAAACCCTTTGAAAAAACTTCAATTGTGAGATGTTGAGAACCTAGAATAAGCGAGGAGATTCAATTATATATATATATATGTGTGTGTGTGTGTGTGTGTGTGTGTGTGTGTGTGTGTGTGTGTGTGCACGTGTTCAATAATAGAAATCCAAATGGTTGATAAAATATATTACCTATTTTAGTTTTTTCATACCGTCATACTAAAAGAAAAATAAAATAAGATATAAATTGTAATCAAATAAAAAAAAGGTCATAGCATACATGTAAAAGATGATTACTAAGATTCGAAATCAGATATGAAACTCTTACAAAAGAAAAGAGTGTTAATTGACTACTATAATTGAAAAACATCATAAATAAAATCAACTGAAACTAAAATACAAATTTAATAGTACACCTGATGGATGAAGTTTTATTAAAAGATACCAGGGGTGTGATGGATAGTTAGATAATAAATGAAGATGCTACGTTTGATATGAAAATGGATGGTATGGAGAGGAGGAAATAAATACACAGAATTGGTTCATTTCTATGCAGAAATATGGTTATCATTTCAACTTATAATTTTAACCTTTTCAATTATGATGATTTCAAACTTTTATGAGAGACACCCAGTATTTATTAATAGACACGTGGAGAAGGACGGTAAAGAGACACCGTTTTTAATATATGCTATTAGATTAGATTTATTAAGCTTTGAAGTAGATGGGAACTAAACGAAACGTCTTGATTCCTTTATGGGGTATAGTTCTCTATTGGTTGAATCATAAATGATGGATAATAATGTAGCCACTTAACAGAGACATCATTTTTAAATTATAATATTAGAATATTATTTTTCATTATATAAGTTTGTGAAATTTATCTATAAGAGGAAAATGGGTCAGAACGAACGTGCGCTTTTACTCAAAGCTAATGAAATTTACTGTTGAAAAAAGATCATTGATGTTGATGATCTCACCCCTCAAGAATTGAGATATCATCCTTGATATCGTTACCGAGAGATGTGTGACTCCATCGAATATTCAAAGAATAAACATAAAAACTAGCGGCTAAAGAAATAAATGATGTTTATAAGTTCTTAAAGAGTGTTCCTATAATTGAAACAATTGACAATTAATGGAAGAATTCAACCAAATTATATTGAGGGGTTTATAGGAAGAATCATTTCGTCTATGACGCATATTCCTCATTCGGTTGATGGAATTATTACAAACCATGCGGGCACTGGTGACGTTTTTTGTTGATTTAGTTGGAATATGAAGATAAATTTATCAACACATTATGTTTGCATTTGTTGATTTTGTGGTTTGATCATTTGAATAAAATTGCATCCAATAATCTTATGTATTAGGTTTTGTTTACGTTCCATTATTAATGAATAAAAGACAAGCTTCCCTATTTACTATAGATATATACTTATTCAATTTTGTCATTGGGTTGTCGTATATGCTACTATGATATGTCATGGAGTATTAAAATTTCGTTTCAATTTGTTTTCAAAATTCTTTAAATTCATACCGCTAAACAATTAAACATATTTCTCACCTTGATAAGTGGTGGGCTAAAATTATTTTTTTTTCCTAAAATTAATGTTCAAAATCCTTCAAATATATACCTATACATAATGAAACATATTTCTCACCTTGATAATTCAATACAATCTATAAAATATGAACTAGAATCAAATAACCATATTCTCTTAAATGTAGACTACTTATAAATAAAATATATTTTGACAAAAAGAAAATTACATTGTGCTTCCCTGAAATGACCGTGGACATGTGTGTGTGTGTGTGTGTGTGTATGCGCACGCGTGTGAGTGCATTGGGTTTATAAATTTTTAAAAGATTTGGATTTCATTATAGCATTAGACCATAAATTAAGACCAAGAAGTCTTATTTTGGTGATTACTTGAAACTTTTAATGAGGTTGACTTCCCTAAAAATTTGAAGTTTATGTTTAATATTATATACCAAAAACACATTAAATTCTATACATTTAAATAGTTTTACTTTTACACATATAAATAACATCACTAATAATATCTTACATAGTACATGTCAATTACCCTGAGTGTAAAATTTTGTCACTAATTGCAGATCATAATATCTCAATACACGATGATAAAAAAAAACACTACACTAAAATAGAAAAATTGTCACTCTTCACCCAACCAGCACTATCATGGTAAAAAATTATGATAAAAAAACATGCGTTTGTTATCACGGTCAGTGATTGTGATAACACCTTGTCACGGTCATGTCAAGGTCTTGACCGTGACAAGTGTTTTATCATATATGTACCATGGTTAATGACCATGACAATGTTAAATTGTTGTCACAGTCATTGACCATGACACATTCGTGACAACTTTAAAACAAATGAAACCCTAGTCAGCGTCATTCCCTCCTCCGTCTTCTTATATGAATTATCTCTCTCCTTCGGCGATTTCTCAGGCGACCTCTCTCTCACTCTCCTCTCCTCCACTCCATTCTGTGACACCCCGCCTAAGAAAATACTGGGTGATCAGTCCTATACCAAATTAAAACAGGATTCTCAGTTGGATCATCCTTAGCTTCACTGTCGAAACTTTTTTAAAACTTACTAACCACCTCGTATTCCAAAAGTTTGTGCCAATTTTAACTTTTTAATTACACAAAACAATACATGCGGAAATAAATATAAACCATTCACACAACTGAATAAAACTCAATTGAATAATTAGATAAACAATTTGCCAAGTAAACCACCGGCCACCAAAGTGAAATAATCCAATACAAATATCCAACACAGGAATAAACTAATCTGAAACTGAACTGAAAGTCTGGGCGACATGCCCTAAATAAAACTAAAACTGATACAAGATTCCTACTCTAGGAATGAATGAATGATGTGTCTAATCCAAACTCCTGCTAGCATCCACATATACCGCAACTCTGTGTCCCTGGAATAGAATATCAATCCTGGCGTCCCTGTGGCTGGACACCTAAAAGGTTTTGAAAATAGTTTTATAGCAAGGGTTAGAACCCAAAACATTTTGAAAATATTTAGCAAGTGAATTAACTGCAGTAATTTAAAATTCATGAATGCGCTTCAGATTTAAGTTAGTGTCGCACTCCCCTGTGGACATTCTCATCCCTCCACTATTGTGCCCACCTACCGGTTACCTTAACCCCACCTAGTTGTACTACCCCGTCCAAATAGTCCTGGTATAACCATCCCTTGCCAAACTACTCTAACCCGAGTATAATGATTCTTTAGTTATAAGTTATCCCACAATTAACTTAATTAATTCCTCTTAAATAGTAGCATATAACCGTGTCACAAGTTATATAAAGTAAATACATCACACACTATATTATTACCCGTATATAATATTTACTACCATTATATACGTACCTTTACCACAACGTCTACACATATCATACGTATATCCTTCCCTTCGAGTATACCCTCGTCGGATGATTCCCTCTAAAATGCTATCTCACTAGGTGTGCTCACAAAACCCAATTTTCCCAAGTTGGAATCGCTCACCAACTTGTCCCAAAATATAAACGTAGTGGAGGCGGTCATATTCCTTCCCTGAAAGTGAGATAAATTCCTCACCCATATATACCGGACGCTATGACCTGGGGATATACTCCCCCTACTCCTCAAGCTAAGGGATTCACCCACATCGCGCAACCTCCCTTGATAGCACTAGATTATATAAACTGAATAAATATCTAGTCACGGATATTTAATATCACATACAATGTATACACATATATATATATACTATCACTACACCGTATAGATATAATATAAACCCCAGCTTTATAGTGTACTCGAAATCACGTACACTGCCAGTAATTTCCTGAGTCTGTGGCCCGACTCAACATAATTAATTTTCTCACTTAATAATTTATCGTCTTCCCAAGTCTATGGTCCGACTCTAATATAATTAATTCACGCCTCACTTAATATAATACTCTCCCCGAGTCTATGGTCCGACCCTAATTAAATTAATTAACACCCCCATTAATTTAATACCTCCCCGAGTCTATAGTCCGACCCTAATTAAATTAATTAAGACCCCCATTAATTTAATACCTCCCCGAGTCTATCGTACGACTCTAATTAAATTAATTAACACGCTTATTAATTTAATACCTCCCCGAGTCTATTGTCCGACTCTAATTAAATTAATTAACACCGTTATTAATTTAGTACCTCCCCGAGTCTACAATCCGACTCTAATTATAATTAATTAACACACTTATTAATTTAATACCTCCCTGCGTCTACAATACGACTCTAATTAAATTAATTAACACACTTTTTAATTTAATACCTCCCCGAGTCTACAATCCGACTCTAATTAAATTAATTAACACACCTTCAAATTTACTACCTCCCCGAGTCTACAAACCGAATCTAATTAAATTAATTAACACACTTATTAATTGATTTACAAAAATCCGAGTCTGTGGTCCGACTCTAATATAATTAATCTACACATTAATTAATCAACACAAATCCGAGTCTGTGGTTTGACTCTAATATAATTAATCTACACATTAATTAATTTATACCAAACTGAGTCTGTGGTCCGGCTCTCAGTTAATTAATTTACGCATTAATTAATTTATACCAAATCCTGGGTCTACAACCCGACCCTAAACTAATTAATTACAACATCAATTAATTAAATACTTTTCCGAGTCTACCCTCCGACTCTGCCTTCATTAATTATTGTGACACCCCGACTAATTAAATACCGGGTAGCTACTCCTTTATTAAATCAATACAAAATGCCAAGTTGGTTCAGTTAATAGCATCACTGTCGAAATTTTTTTAATGATTACTAACCACCTAGTACTTAAAAAGTGAGTTGCCAAATTTTAAATTAAATCTGATTAACATGCAATAAATGAATTATAGAAATGTAGCACAACCATTCACGATAAAGTTTCAATAGAGTAACCAACAAATAATAATGAGTCTGGAGGAAATACTCCTCACAACAATCCCAATATGGAAATAAATAAAACAAGACTGCATCCTGAATTAATTACAAACCAAAGTCTGAATAACTAAAATAGAAAATGTCTCTAATAGAAATGGGCGACATGCCCTACAATTGATGAAACTGAATATGGAGTCAAGATTGGAAAATGAGGCGTCTAATATCAAGGCCCTGTAACTTCCACAACAGCTACAGCTCGTCTCCTGAATAGAATTCCTATGCATGGTGTCCTTGTGGCTGGGCACCTAAAAAGGTTTTTACAAAAAGTAGATTTGAAAGCAAACGGGTCAGAGCCCGAAAGTGGAGAGTATTTTAAAAACATCAAGTGCTTTAATAGCATTAAAACAATGAATGCAAAATACATGTTAGGACGTGCTCTCACATGAAATACTCACTTCTCGACTAATTGTGAACTCCTAACGTACCGTACCCATTCAAGTGATTCTCATATCTAACTAAACCGACATAAGTTCTAACCTTCCTACTCAATTCACAATATGAATTCCCAATGTTATCACTTAAATAGATAGCTTTACTTAAACTCGGATTTTCAATTATCAGCATTACCATTTCACAGCAGGTTATCCCTTTTTATCTTTATCAAGACGTTACTACAATCATACTCGCAATTAAACATAACAATTCCTTTTCATTTAACCGTATATTATTCACATCATAAATATACAATATAAGCACCCCGAGGCTAAGCTGTGGTGCACACATACTCTGCTATCCATCCAAGTACATCACGTACATAAGGATTACAAATTCCGAATCTCTCAGGAATTGTTAGAATAAGCACCACATACAAAAATGGAGGCGAACATAATTCAACATATCCATGGTCACGTACATACCTACGCTCAATAGTCAGCTGACTTATTAACTCACAAATAAGTCATTCTCTTGAACTATGTCCTCGAGGTACCAATCTAAATCCGGGAACACAAAGATTAGATGGCCCTAAGCGAACGTAAACCTCCCGTGATAGCAAGTATGGTAGGCATGTCATACACAAAAAATCATATACATATACTAAGCATGCACACATCTTAGTAATTACCATAATTTATTAGTGGTATACTTCTCATTATTATACCAACTTATAATGTTACGCAATTCACATATCCCCGGTTAATACTAACATTTAAATCGTCAATTATTCTCACATCGTAATTAGTCACTCACGTCCTAATCCACAATTTTCATTTGGTTCAAATCATTCTTCTATATTTTACTCCTCAATATATCCCGAATATCCCAACAATCTCAATTAGTCATCAAGGTAATGTTATCTCTACAATTAAACAAGGATACGGGGCACTAGAAATCAAACCAGGCCAAAAAGGCCAATCTGTCAACTCGTTAGAAGTCTCGTTCGAACGAGGTCGTTCGAACGAGAGTTCGTTCGAACGAGAGTTCGTTCGAACGAAGTGGGCATCTAACGAGATCTCGTTCGAATGAAAGGCATCGAACGAATATCCCACTCGTTAGAAGGCAAACTGTCACCTCGTTAGAAGCTCGTTCGAACGAGCTCGTTCGAACGACCTGGGCAGGTCTTCTAACGAGATGCCAGTTTCGAGCCCAGAATTTTCCTATCTCGTTTTTCTCTATTTTCTTCACCTCTAATCCTATATAAAAATCGTCCCAACAGTATTTTAGGGTTTCTAATCCACACTAAACATTCGTAGGTCATAACTTTACATTTATATAGGGCCAAATTTTCCTAAACATCATCTAATTGTCATAACTCCCCAATTTTTCCCAAATCTTATGAACATGAACCCTAGAAATTTAAAGTCTTCAATTTCCATACATAGATCCGTTTTTGTAACATAAAAAGTAGTAATTCTTTTAGTCCAATCACCCAATAACAATTTTACATGCAAACCTATATCAAAATCTGAATTTATAACTCCAATCTCATAGTTTTTTTATAAATCTTCCAATACAATGCGATTATACAATTTTCTAATCATGGAAGAAACATTCGCTTGAAATTAACGAAATTAAACCACTTGCCTTGGATTTCTCTTTGAATTTGGTGTTGGTGAATGGGTTGATTCTCCCCTTTCTCTATGGATTTCCTCCCAAGGTTGAAGATGGTGGTTTTCTCTTTGGGAACCTCTTCTAACTTCTCTCCCACTTCTTCCTATAACTCCCGTAGCCCTCAAATTAGTTAAGTACTGGTAATGGCCTAGTGGGTTATAAAATAACCTAATATTAAATCCCAAAATTCGTTGGTCAAAATTCCCCAAATTTTAAAATTACCTAAATACCCTTTTAAGTTGCCGGTATGGCCCAAAAATGCCTCGGGACCCAAACTAAACCCCTGACTAGTATTTTCTGACTATTTTGACCCTTTCGGACTCGTTGGCACACTCAAAATGACCATATGGTTGATAAAAATTAAAATTCACTTTTTAATTTAAATAATTGCATTCCTGACGCGACTGTCACACGCGTCCTAACAAAATTTCCAAATTGCCGTATTTTAATTTCACGACAAATTTCAATATTTCCAATATTCATATACTGCCATATATACACATTATAATTAAATACCAACTCACATCTCGTTAGTATTTTATCCGGATTAATTCTCAATTAATACCCATTTAATTTAATAATTCCCATAAATAAATATCCATAAAAGTACGGGGTATTACATACTTCCCCCCTAATAACAGAATTTCGTCCCGAAATTCGGATAAGTGAGGCACACCTAGAAAATTTAGGTATCCTCCAGTATTCAAAACAATTATAAAGAAAAGCCCAAATCACTAAAACCCTCGCTTCACAATAAGCTTGTTTAACATACTTGATACCTAATCAGAATAATCTTCGATAAATGCACCTCACGTTGTGCTCTTATTAAACAACATTCGAATAAAAATAGCCTGTACATCATTAGCGGCATTTTTTTTTTTTTGTATTGTGAGTTCGCACCTCACTACTAACTCCCGCGTTTATCAAAACACCAAACTCCCATCCTGGGATGAATCAATAACACATCTGACTACGCTTGTCCATTCCTTGTTAATCCCGACGTTGTGACTTTTACACCAGGGAAAACCACTTCAGCCTGTTGGTGTCACACAAGCCTTTGTAAGCACCTTGTCCACCATAAATAGATACGGGTGCTTTCCCCCCAACTCTACCATTAGGTAATATCTCCTCCTCATGACTACAATATACCTCACTAGTTATACCCAATTTTGGAATTGAAAATATCGCAATGAATCCAAAATTTCTTTCATACAATCCATCAGTCGTTGGTCACCTTGCGCCTACACCTCGGGTTATAGGTGATACAACCCTCAGTTTGGATCTTTATTTCCCACTACTTATTTTCACCCCACCTGAATGTGGATTTCGGGGATTTCATCCCAGTTCTAAATAGTACTACGTTGAACCACGTACCGACGTGTTCACTATCTAATAGTGTAAATCATTCAAGTATATAACAATTTGTCTCCTTCTGAATCAACATGACTCACGTATTTGAAGGAATTTGTTACCCCTCAAGGAATTTTACTAACTTGACTCTTCCATCCCTAGTATCATCGGTTGGATACAAAATTAAATGGGTTAATCATCTAACACCCAACCATTCTACTACTTACTACACCCCTTTAAATGTTGACTTTCTTGTAAATGTTCATTCCCGTTAAGTGATACTTAACGATCCTATGCTTCTCTTGGCGTATGCCAAAGTTTCGACCCTTACACTTTCTCACCTCTTTGTGAAAATCCGGACTTCTTATACCTTATTAACATTCTCACTCTATTTACTCTTGAGTCACCCTCAACATTCGATTGATCAGAACTCTACTCCAAATTGCTCATAATAATTATTCGCCTTCTCAAGAGATATCCTTTATTAAATGGCTTCCTACTGCCTTTCCTCCAAATTTGAACGTGCTACACTGACTATACATGATATTCACTTACACCTTTTCTTATGACGTTTAATCTCATAAGTAATAATCTCACCCGTCTATGTTCCCTCTTCCTTTGATTTACACTTTAGCAAGTCAAGATGTCTACGCCCCTTATAACCCAACCATACGGTTTTTAAACATTATATACGCTTCATACAAATCCTAAACTCTTTATTGTCACTGTAAATACAACGGTGCTATACCACTTGTCTGTTCTCAATCACTTCTGAATTAGAAATCCTAAATCCTCCTTATCCTCAATGCGTCCTTCATCACGCCGTGACAAAACAAACATTATTAGTACTTATATCGTAATTTACTAACAACTGGATCTAATGGCCGTACATCATAATTTACTCCTTGTAACTTCCCGTTATAACTACGTACTAACGATAGAGGTATCCAAATCATGAACGAAGGACCACACATTTCCTTACTACCAACCTTACGCTAAGTTTCATGCGTGGGGTGTCTCGCAAAGCGAAATCCAAACAAGGAACCCCCCCGATACACTACTACCTAACATTGTTGGTCATCGGAATCCGTTAAGCCCTGTCCATAATATGTACCCCTACACTCTCGTCTTTTAACAACAAAGTTTCATCTCAGTTCACAATTATACATAAACCAAGAACTCCTTCTGAAAGACACTTTTCTCTTTAAAGTGATGGAAATCACATTTCATATACATCATGCGAGACATTTTGAGACCCTCAAATTCTCTTCCCCAAACACACAACTATGAGTATAAACTTCCAAATCTCTAACGGGTGATAAAACGACCTCTCTATCGTTAATTATAAAAACCAACTAACTCTTTGTTGACTAGTAAATCAATTACATACGACTCATAATAATGAAATCCCTACGCATACTGGGATTAGATGTCCGAGATCATTATACTTTGAAATCACAACATATATATATATGCATATATATATAATAGTACAATTTTGAGCCCGGCCCTCTCACACATGGGGCCTCACCAGAACCAAAACATTCTACCCCAAGGTAGTAATCCCAATAAACTTGCAATACCAGTACACTATCGGTATAATCATATATTAAAACAATAATTAAGATCATATCATACTCGTATAACATAGAACTAAAACGAGTAATTTCGATAAAGCATAAACCGTTATTAATACACCCATTCATCCTCCGCGGATGACAATAAAAGTAAACCCCCCCCACACACACACACTATCAGGGAAAATGTTCTTATATATAATAAACTTACTGATATACTCACTAAACTCGACTCTCAAGTGAAAATACAATTGTAACAAATGTAGTAACTCATTCATGCCACAAATAACATGCATCCTCGTCTGAGGATATAACTCATACTTCTATCCTAATAATCGTCCCGGCTGCTCAAATGGTTCCTGGACTTACCACACATGTCTGTCCCAAACCGGATATTTCAATAACTGTTGCCCTCGCCAGGCACAATACCTTGATCCCTACTCTTGTATCGGTAAAAAATTATAATGTACGGGTTCACTCCCACAAAGTACCTCTACACATACTCCACTTATTTCCGGTCACCCTGACCATGTTAAAGTGGTCCTTTCCTCGGACGTTGGTAGTCTCAACTCTAAAGACTATCTCCATTGTTCCCTTAGCTTGATGTACCTAAGCAACACGCTATTAGTTTTCCACCTCTCTTACTGAAATTACCATCGCTCGGTAGTAATTTCGCTATCAAATTATTTTAACGGTTTCTCCATTGGGTCTTCCTCCTTGTGGCATTTCTCCAACACCATTTTCCCAGTCTTATTCTATAAAAAAAATTCGATTTTTGTATCTCCCTACTCAAGGGAACATTTACCTCCAAATTTACACCACGTGATATAATTACTAACTGTATTTATCATCCAAGCAGAATTCCTCATAAGAGCCAACAATTCTTCCTGTATGTAGATTCTCCCTTTAACCTCCTCTTCTCCATACCACCTTCTCCACCCGGTGAAAGGTTCGCTACAACATTAAATTTCTCCTCATAAGTTGTCCTCTGTTTGGCCCTCTTATGTGAGTTCAGAATAACGTTCGCCTTTCAACCTGAACATCTGATGAAGGATCTTATGGTCAAACCATACGTGTACACCCTCTCGACATCACATTCCACTTTTAAGTGGGTTGCTTGTTTCTCACCATTGAATCTCCGCTCTTACGAGTCAAGGAAAAATTTCTCTAAATTTTCACTCTCAATTGGTTATATCCTGACATATGTCCAAGCCTTTGGATACATTGCGTTCGTTTGGCTAGCACATGCCGTCTTCGCCTTTCGAGTATTGCTACTGTCGGTTCTCTTCAATGTTACACCTAACTCTTTCTCTCCCATTCCAACCTTGTTGGATGTGTCTAATTTGACCCCATTCCTACTATAGCTTTACCCGGAAGTCTCAAGTCGCGCCTTAGCTTTCTATATCATCCAGGACTTCCGTGCCATAATATCGGTGACTTCAACTACGGTCATCCTTCTTTAAATAAATCAATTAACCTCAATATATATTTGCCTCCTGCTGTTCACCCAACTGTCTTCGCCTGACGTACTACATTGTTCGGCACACGAATACACCCGATCGCAATACGATTCGCTATCATATACATCATAGCAGGAGAACGAAATCTCACCAAAGATATCAACAATCCTAAGCATAGGGCTCTACATCAAAGAGAATTATGCTGGAAGCATAATAAGCCATACAGATCCTAAAGGACATTAGAACCTAATGCTCTGATACCACCTGTGACACCCCGACTAATTAAATACCGGGTAGCTACTCCTTTATTAAATCAATACAAAATGCCAAGTTGGTTCAGTTAATAGCATCACTGTCGAAAACATTTTAATGATTACTAACCACCTAGTATTTAAAAGTGAGTTGCCAAATTTTAAATTAAATCTGAGTAACATGCAATAAATGAATTATAGAAATGTAGCACAACCATTCACGATAAAGTCTCAATAGAGTAACCAACAAATAATAATGAGTCTGGAGTAAATACTCCTCACAACAATCCCAATATGGAAATAAATAAAACAAGACTGCATCCTGAATTAATTACAAACAAAAGTCTGAATAACTAAAATAGAAAATGTCTCTAATAGAAATGGGCGACATGCCCTACAATTGATGAAACTGAATATGGAGTCAAGACTAGAAAATGAGGCGTCTAATATCAAGGCCCTGTAACTTCCACAACAGCTACAGCTCGTCTCCTGAATAGAATTCCTATGCATGGTGTCCTTGTGGCTGGGCACCTAAAAAGGTTTTTACAAAAAGTAGATCTGAAAGCAAACGGGTCAGAGCCCGAAAGTGGAGAGTATTTTAAAAATAGAAAGTTCTTTAATAACATTAAAACAATGAATGCAAAATACATGTTATGACGTGCTCTCACATGAAATACTCACCTCTCGACTAATTGTGCACTCCTAACGTACCGTACCCATTCAAGTGATTCTCATATCTAACTAAACCGACATAAGTTCTAACCTTCCTACTCAATTCACAATATGAATTCCCAATGTTATCACTTAAATAAATAGCTTTACTTAAACTCGGATTTTCAATTATCAGCATTACCATTTCACAGCAGGTTATCCTTTTTTATCTTTATCAAGACGTTACTACAATCATACTCGCAATTAAACATAACAATTCCTTTTCATTTAACCGTATATTATTCATATCATAAATATACAATATAAGCACCCCGAGGCTAAGCTGTGGTTCACACATACTCTGCTATCCATCCCGGTACATCACGTACATAAGGATTACAAATTCCGAATCTCTCAGGAATTGTTAGAATAAGCACCACACACAAAAATGGAGGCGAACATAATTCAACATATCCATGGTCACGTACATACCTATGCTCCATAGTCAGCTGACTTATTAACTCACAAATAAGTCATTCTCTTGAACTATGTCCTCGAGGTACCAATCTAAATCCGGGACACAAAGATTAGATGGCCCTAAGCGAACGTAAACCTCCCGTGATAGCAAGTATGGTAGGTATGTCATACACATAAAATCATATACATATACTAAGCATGCACACATCTTAGTAATTACGATAATTTATTAGTGGTATACTTCTCATTATTATACCAACTTATAATGTTACGCAATTCACATATCCCCGGTTAATACTAACATTTAAATCGTCAATTATTCTCACATCGTAATTAGTCACTCACGTCCTAATCCACAATTTTCATTTAGTTCAAATCTTTCTTCTATATTTTAATCCTCAATATATCCCGAATATCCCAACAATCTCAATCAGTCATCAAGTTAATGTTATCTCTACAATTAAACAAGGATACGGGGCACTAGAAATCAAACCAGGCCAAAAAGGCCAATCTGCCAACTCGTTAGAAGTCTCGTTCGAACGAGGTCGTTCGAACGAGAGTTAGTTCGAAAGAAGTGGGCATATAACGAGATCTCGCTCGAATGAAAGGTATCGAACGAATATCCCACTCGTTAGAAGGCAAACTGTTACCTCGTTAGAAGCTCGTTCGAACGAGCTCGTTCGAACGACTTGGGCAGGTCTTCTAACGAGATGCCAGTTTCGAGCCCAAAATTTTCCTATCTCGTTTTTCTCTATTTTCTTCACCTCTAATCCCATATAAAAATCGTCCCAACAGTATTTTAAGGTTTCTAATCCACACTAAACATTCGTAGGTCATAACTTTGCATTTATATAGGGCCAAATCTTCCTAAACATCATCTAATTGTCATAACTCCCCAATTTTTCCCAAACCTTATGAACATGAACCCTAGAAATTTAAAGTCTTCAATTTCCATACATAGATCCGTTTTTGTAACATAAAAAGTAGTAATTATTTTAGTCCAATCACCCAATAACAATTTTACATGCAAACTTATATCAAAATCTGAAATTATAACTCCAATCTCATGGGTTTTTTATAAATCTTGCAATACAATGTGATTATACAATTTTCTAATCATGGAAGAAACATTCGCTTGAAATTAAGGAAATTAAACCACTTGCCTTGGATTTTTCCCTGAATTTGGTGTTGGTGAATGGGTTGATTCTCCCCTTTCTCTATGGATTTCCTCCCAAGGTTGAAGATGGTGGTTTTCTCTTTGGGAACCTTTTCTAACTTCTCTCCCACTTCTTCCTATAACTCTCGTAGCCCTCAAATTAGTTGAGTGCTGGTAATGGCCTAGTGGGTTACAAAATAACCTAATATTAAGTCCCAAAATTCGTTGGTCAAAATTCCCCAAATTTCAAAATTACCTAAATACCCTTTTAAGTTGCCGGTATGGCCCAAAAATGCTCCGGGGCCCAAACTAAACCCCCGGCTAGTGTTTTCTGACTATTTAGACCCTTCCGGACTCGTTGGCACACTCAAAATGATCATACGGTTGATAAAAAATAAAATTCACTTTTTAATTTAAATAATTACATTCCTGGCGCTACTGTCACACGCGTCCTAACAAAATTTCCAAATTGTTGTATTTCAATTTCACGACAAATTTCAATATTTCCAATATTCATATACTGCCATATATACACATTATAATTAAATACCAACTCACATCTCGTTAGTATTTTATCCGGATTAATTCTCAATTAATACCCATTTAATTTAATAAATCCCATAAATAAATATCCATAAAAGTACGGGGTATTACAATTATCACATCCATTAATTTAATAACTTTGCGTCACCCAACCATTATTCCCGGGCTCACTTACTTGGCCCGTACCTTAATATTTTCCCGAGTCTATATTTCGACTCCAAATTAATTACTCTGTCTCAATAATTAATTTAATACTTTGATGTCACCTAACCAACATACCCGGACTCACTCACTTTGTCCCTTTTCTTTTTTTTTATCTCATAATTTCATTCCCACATATTCACCCACAATGTGTCACACATTCCTCTCCATAAATTTCCCAATTATATTTACCTATAATTATTAACATACCCGGACTCTCCCACTTGATCCATAATTAAATATTTTACCTCAATTCCTTTAATAATGTAGCGTCACCCAACTACAATACCCGAATTTTACTTCTTGGCTCAATATTAATACTTATGAATTATTTCCCAAATTCGTTCATCTCATGACATACAATTTCCACCCTCCTACACCCAATTATATCACCCTATAATTGTTAAGGACTATGTGTCGCACATGAATTTATCACTAAATAAAGTAATAAATTAAATCTTAAATAAATTTCTCTTTATAATCAAAATTGGCCGAACTGCCAAGATTCCTGATCGATCGATCGATCGAACCCCCTGGGTCGATCGATCGATCAATCCAGACTTCGTCTCCTCCAGGCAACTGCTTTCCACCATTGACGAAAATCCAAGGTTTTTATCCTTAAATCCAACCTCTAATCAAAACACCTCACCATATAAATATGTTTAATCTACATCCTACACATCATATGGATCTTAAGATAAACAATTTCTCCACTTACTTTCATAATTTCCCGAAATGGGTTTTCCATTAAAAATTCATCAACTTGTTTTTACAACCAAATTCCAAATCCAAATTCCACCAGTTTATATTCTGGATTTTTATGCAAAATCAGATATCTATACTCAGAGATATACAACACAACAGTTTTTACCTTGAATCTCATTCAATCGTTCCAGGAACAAAAACCCCATTTTGTACCCATTTATCCCCAAAATGAATTTTGGTTTACACATCACTGTGATATGAATTTATTATCATCAATTTAGAAATCACAACAGTTAACCACTTGCCTGTAAGTCTTCGTAGTGTTTGATATGTTGGCGTAGTCCCTCAATTTGGCTCCAAAATCCCCAAATTGGCTCTTGATTTGCTTTTCCCAAATTTCCCTCTCAAGCCCTAGGCTTAGAGTTGGATTTACTGCCATTCCCTAATCTCTCAATTAGGTTAAAACATCCAATCCCATTTTTGGCCATGTGGGCCCTAATGAAAAAGGCCCAACTCACCCCGTGTGGGCCCGGCTATGCCCAAAAATACCCCGAGACCCAATTACTACCCCGGGTACTCCTTTCTGACTATCTCGACCCATCCAGATGCAACCGCGCACTCGGAATGTCCATTCAAAATACTTTTTGACCTTTTCAAAATTGACCTCAAAATGTGACACACGAGATTTTGAACCATTAAACTTAAAATTCGCCAATTATAAATAATTCGGCTCATTCAATTAAATTCTCCAACTCATGAATTTATGTTCCTCCAAATTTAAATATTTTTATAACTCCCAAAAATAATTAAATGTTAAATCCACAAAATTACGGGGTGTTACAAACTCCCCCCCTACAAAGGAATTTCGTCCTCGAAATTAAGATGAGCGTAATGTTCCAAGCTTCGCATATTACTCTCTAGTCATGTGTCTCCAAGCCCGCTATATCTATCCCATCCGCTTCTAACCATACGTTACACAAGTATGCATTTAGATTACCCAGGACACCCATACACCCTATACCCGTGCTTAACTGCACAAAATTTACCTTAATTAACCCGGGTGCCCATACACCCTATCCCCGCGCTCTACCGCACGAAAGTTACCAGACTATGCTAGTCGTAACCCGTAATATAACTTTGAACCCGTAGTCATATCACATATATCTACATACATATATATCTACTGCTCGAGTGCCTAACCCATGTACTCACGTCCAAACATCTTCCTATAAAATACTTGTCTCTCAACACAAAAGTATATACGCCCTTATGCTACCAAAGATAACATAAAATACCGCTCCCTTACTATTACTAGTCCTTGCGCAAAATAAACCCCGATCTATCTCTCTTTGCTCGAAAATAAATCTAACCACCCTGATTCACCTCAGTAAGCATCCCCACTTATCGGGATAAAATGTGAGAACAAAAAACCTCACTATGTGCTATCGCACAACGCAATACAACATATATATCCACATATATATAGGCCATACGCCCTCTCCGGTGATACCTAGTACCAACCATACCCTGGTGTCGCGAACACAAAAATTTTGCACCACTATCCACAATAGTTAAATTCCATCACTATCCAGCCGATATTTAGGAAATATTATCAACCCTACTCCCATAATTCTCGAAAGTATTAATTCCTCGCAAAATTCAAACCTTCACTCAGTTTACACCTTCACTTTCCCGTGAAGAACACGTAGGAAACTCCGCTACCCTACGAAAAGTTTATCCACATACTATGGCTGCTAGAGCCAACACACCCACTAAATTCGACTCACCCGCGAATTCTAGTGAAAAATAAGTCTTATTTTATGACATCCTCTTTGTCACTCAAAAATATACCCCATTTCCATAGGGTAAAGATAATTACCTCCATACTCAAGCTGTAACGGTTGATCCTCGGGTTCTGGAGCATCTTCTCCTTTCCCTAATGCGCCTATGACTTGCTTTAGTGGTTGTACATCTAGGACCTCATCCTGTAGTTGACCCCTGCCTCACTTAAGACAAATTCTCTTCATGTGTCTCGCTTTCCCATAAACGAAACACCTTCTAATACATTCACCCTGCCACTGGTCCCTTCCATGCCGACCTTGTTGGAATCCCTGGCCATCCTGCCGATAGCCTCCAGTTCTAAATTGTTTGGCATGGTTTCCCTGCCGAAAATCCTATCCCTGATCTCCCCCAGTGTGCTGTGGGGACACCCCATTGGTATTGTTCCCTCCTGCCTTATCCGACTGGCTAGTTCCCACTCCCCTGCCGCTTTCTTTCACGTGAAAGCAATATTCCTAACAGTGCCGGAGTGTTGTGTTAACGACATCAGTATAAGATACTAATGCGTATTTACCAATTAACTGTTGTCTGACTCTCCAGACTAACCCATCCATGGACTTTGCTTTCTTTCTTTTTTCCTTGTTTACCTCATCGCGTACAAAATTTTTCCAACGAGTGAATTCTTCCTTGTAATTGGACACTTAATAGTCCCTTTGAGTCACCTCATAAATTATTTTCCTCGTTTCGGTCTCAACCGTTGGGGGAAAAATACTTGCGATCAAACCGCACCCAAAGCTCTGTAATAGCTAGTGTGTCCCTTTCCTCACTATGGTGATCGACTCCCACCACTGTAGCACTGCTCCCACTAAACTAAAAGTGGTTAGCATTTGCTTCGGCACCTTATCGCAGTCTCCCATGCGTAGGTGATGCTGGATATCCACTGTAGCAGTTGCTTTCTTTGACACGCTAGCACTACCTCTGAACCCCCTCACAACTCTGGTGTGTTCCCACTAAAAATAACCTCTCACTCTTGCTTCCACCCTGACGACTCCGTGTGAGTCTGATCATCCGTCGCCACTAACACTTGTGGATGATCCCGTGGAAAGCACCCTGCCGTTGAGACCACCGTTGCTTCAACTGCCTGTGCCACTATTTCAGTTACATGTGCTGCCACAATCATCTCTGGCCGTAACTGCGGTAACTCTTTCTCCTAACGAGCCTCCCTCGTCTCATCTCCCCCTGCTGCCCTCGCTGGGCGTCATTTGGAATGAGAATCAAATTTGTATGAGTTCACTCTCAAATATAAACTTTGTAGAAGAACGTATATGCGCATACGTATGAGAATACAATAATCCTATGATAGGGATTTATATCAAAGACTGCTAAGCTGAAACGTGAAAAGCCGCACAGATCCGAAGGACACTAGAACCTGATGCTTTGATACCATCTGTGACACCCCGCCTAATAAAATACATGGTGATCAGTCCTATACCAAATTAAAATAAGAATCTAAGTTGGATGATCCTTAGCATCACTGTCCAAAACTTTTTTAAAACTTACTAACCACCTAGTATTCCAAAAGTTGGTGCCAATTTTAACTTTTTAATTACACAAAACAATACATGCGGAAATAAATATAAACCATTCACACAACTGAATAAAACTCAACTAAACAAGTAATTAAACAATTTGCCGAGTAAACCAACGGCCACCAAAGTGAAATAATCCAATACAAATATCAAACACATGAATAAACTAATCTGAAACTGAACTGAAAGTCTGGGCGACATTGTAATACCCCGTATTTTTATAGATTTTAAATTATGGGATTTATTAAATTTAATTGAGATAAATTAATTTAATTTTAATCCGAAATGTTGCTTTAAATATTTACTAGCGTGACGAGAGTTAGTAATTATTGGAAATTTGTTATTTGTTGCATATTACTGGATGAGCATAGTAATATATTATATTGGTTATATTGAATGTCATAAGTGAATTAAATGACTATTTCGGAAATTTAAGTAAGGACGTGCCCGTGTCACGTCGGGACTTATTTTGTTAAATAAAAGTGAATATTTTATAAGTTGTTCGTATGGTCGTTTTGAGTGCGCCAACGCGTCCGTAAGGGTCGAGATAGTCAAAAAAGTGTACCCGGGGGTTTAGTTTGGGTCTCGGGATGTTTTTAGGCTTAATTAGTGACCCGGGAGGGCATTTTGGTCATTTTACAAAATAGGGTAATTAAACCCACGAATTTCAGCCAACCTATATCAGCCATTAGGTCAGCCTCTTAGGGTTAGAACATTCACAAATCAAATGACGGCCATTGGAGAAGAGAGGAGAGAACTCCAAGGCAATCCAAGGCCAAAAGGCCACCGGTTTGCACCGCCACCACCACCACCGCGTAGATCACGAGACGAGGAACGCAGCCATACAAAAATAAGCCGTGAACCTGCATACCAAAATCCCAGGCAAGTGTTTAACTTGCGTATTTTCGTTGGTGCAATAATCATATTAGTGTAGGAATGATTAGGAGTATAATTAAAGGAAGAAAACCCCAATTTTTGATAGGGATTTGCATGTAGAAATCGTTTTAACCATATTCTGAAAATAATATGTGAAGTAGATGATCAACCCACGAATTTGTGATGTTATGTTAGAAGGAAATTCTGGAGAAAACTGATTAGAACAAAAGTAAAGAAAACTTAGGGTTCTTGATGATTAGATGAGATTCTAGGTTGTTTAATCATGTTCAATGATGGTTATATGCATGCTTAACGTTAGAAACATCTGGAAATATATTACCATGATTGTAGTATAAGTTTTGGGACGATTAGTGTTGGAAATTATGGATTTGAATGAAGAATATTAGTCAAACCCGTAACTGCACTTCTGCAGAAATCGAAATACCTGTTTGATCGATCGATCGAACCTAGAGCGTCGATCGATCGAAGGTTCGATCGATCGAGCCCCAGACGTCGATCGATCGACCCCTCCTGGCAAACTCTTTTTTCCCCTTGTTTAATTAGTTGAATTAATTTACCGTGGAATATTTCTTGGGCATTATAAATAAAATGTTTTCGGATATAGAAGAGACCAGTAGGACATATGATTAAGTGTTGAGAACTTTATTATGAAATGATAATTGGGTCTAAGGGATAATTAATTAAGGAACGACGAACTGCATATTTCAAGTGAGAGATTACAATGAATACCTACGATAGTGAATACGCGTCTACCTCCTGAATTTGTTACTTGGATGGATAAAATCCACGAGTGTCACGTAATTAGTGAGAAAACCCTCCGAGTTAAGGTTAGAGACGAAACCTTATACGAAATCTTAAAAATGTAAAATTAAGGATAAATGTTGTAGTTATGGGTAAGGAGAGTGACCTATATTAACATGATAAAATTGGTATATTTATATGGTTGTGTGTACATATATTATATACATGTGAAAAACGTACCCGCACTACTTGCTATCCCTGAGGTTACCGCGCTGGGACGATCTTATCCTGTGTTGCTTTATGGGGGATATTGATTCGTACCCTAGAAGATAGAGATCCTAGGTACGGGCTATCAGATTGATAGTCGGACGGTCCTAAGAGACGTGTGGGTATGTACTGACCTCTTGGACTTGGAATCTATGCTTCTCCTCAACGTTGTTTTGTATATGTTAATACAGTTCGAGAGTGATTCCGAACTTGTATTTCCCTTTGTGTGAGCGATACGGGGATTGGATAGCAGAGTATGCCCGCACCATAGTTTAGTTGGGGTGCCATTATATATATATATTATACGAGTAGTTAATATATATATGAGGTTATAAACTTTAAACTGCCTACTCTGATTTGATAAGTAGAACATGGTTGTTGACTCAATTATAAAATACTTGTTTTGTGAAAGTATGAGAAGACACTGGGAAACTTTATAATTTAATGAAGCTAAAACGAGAGGAGTGCTGCAGATTGAAAGTAATCTTCTTAAAACATTGTCATTGTGCGGTTTTGAAAATTTATGAGTAAGT
Organism: Sambucus nigra; assembly: GCA_949130495.1. Classification (NCBI taxonomy): domain Eukaryota; kingdom Viridiplantae; phylum Streptophyta; class Magnoliopsida; order Dipsacales; family Adoxaceae; genus Sambucus; species Sambucus nigra. Next base: position 237,735,698 of record OX422217.1, on the reverse strand, counting down.
TAAGATAAACTAAATTATTTGGGAAGGTTAGTACGATAGGCGTGCACATTAGAAGAGAGGTGAGAATTTCTCAAGAGAGTGTCGAACTAATATGATTTGCATTGGCCTGTATCAATTTAAATACTTGCTTAACGTATTTTAAAATCAAACACACTTTCGGGACCTGACCCGTTTCTTTTTCTCTCTCTCTCTCTTGTGTATATATATGTATATTTTCAGGTGCCCAGCCACAGGGGCGTCTTGCTTAGGATCCTTTGAGAAGAACGAGTTGCAGCTTAGGTGGGAGTTGCAGGTCACTTGAGTAGACGGCTTCTGTTATTGACTCCACTCCTATTACTCTCATTTATTGGGCACGTGTCGCCCTTTTTTATCATTTCATTTATCGTTGGGATTTTTATATTTCAGTTATTCCAGTATTGTTTTACGGGATTTATTCAGGATGATTCATGATGTTTAGTTTTATTATGTTGACATTCAATTGACGAATGTATGGTTTTATTTTAGTTCTTCGTGGTGTGGTTCCATATTGTAGAAATGTGTTTTGTATAAATAAATCTTTTCTTTAATTAAAATTTGGAAGTTTGTATGAAAAATGGTTTTGACACTTAGCTTAATTATTTAGGGTGTTAAATTGGAAAAATTATTTTTATCGACAGTGATGCTGAGAATGAACCAACTGTTTACCTTGATTTAATTTAATAAAGGAGTGATCGCCCGGTATTTAATTAGGCGGGGTGTCACAGGTGGTATCAGAGCATCAGGTTCTAGTGTCCTTAGGATCTGTACGGCTTATTATGCTTCCAGCGTTGCTTTGTTTGTTATAGAGCCCTATGTTTAGGATTGTCGATTCCTTTGACGAGATTTCGTTCTCCTGCTGTAATGTGTATACACTAGTGAATTCTAATTTCGTTCGGATGTGTGCGTGTGCCGAGCGATGACGGATGTCAGAAGAGGACCGTTAAGCGTAAATCAGGAGGCAGGGCTCAATTGAAAATTATGAAATATATCCGAGGATGATGACCGTAGTCGAGGTCACCTCCATTGTGGCATGAGAATCCACGACTAGAAAGGCGACTAAGGTACAACAAGGATTTTCAAATGCTGTTATAGCCAAATGAGGTGTGAGGGTAAACTTACCCAACGTATTACGAAAACGTGTAGAGACTGTCAGTGGAAATTTTAGAAACGCGAAAATTGAATGTGTTTACCAAATGAGGTAAAGTATTCATATGCTTAAATATAGGATGGAGTATGGCAAACCGAAAGTGAAAATTTAGAAAAAAATTTCTTGGCTTTCGGGACGAAATTATAATGGTTGTATTCAACCACCAATTTTAGAAGTGGAATGCTATGCCTATGGGAGAACCTTAGGGACAATGTTGACCGTATGTCCCTTCCTCAACTGTTCAGGATGAGGCAAATGTGGTTCTGAGCTCATCGAGGAAGGGCATGTCAAGGGTCCATCCGTGAATATGAATCGTAACCGTCAACGAATTTTGTATCGAAGGATGTAGTTACTAGTAGAGGAAACGGCTCCAAGTGGGAGACCAACTTGTAATAATAATTGATAATGCTCCAGGAGGAAATTCTGATGGACGGTTGATTCAGAGGTTGACAATGTTGTATTTTGTCAATAAAGATGATAATGCTCCTTGTGTGGGAAGATTAAAGAAATCGAAGAATTTAGTCGAGAATAAGACTGAATACAATGGTGGTGATATAGCACCAAAAAGAGATGTGGGTATACATCATGGGACCCATTTAAATGATTCGGATAATGGAATTCTTACCAAGTGATGGTAAATTCAGTAAGTGCTATTATAGATAGTAACATGATCTTTATGGCCTAAAGTTAAAGGAACAATCGAAATGGTTAACAGGAATCGAGTTTACTAAAGTCCGAAAGGAGGACAAATCCTAACCTGGTTAGTAGGACAGGTGGTAAGTGGATTATGTACTGAGGTATTTTGTGCGGAGTGAGATCGCTCATGATAATATGTTCCAAAATGAAAAAAGGGACAAGAATGTGGTGCCTAGTAAAAGGCAACGATTAAAATAATTTTGTTTTGGTTTAGACAGACGTGTTACGTCCGAAACCATTTGTGCAGTCAAGACGATTGCCAAGATGGAAGCATAGGTTGTATCCTTAGAGGATGCGGCGTGTTTATGTGACACGAGTGAGTCACCATATTTTGTTCATTGCTATATTAGCATGTGAGACGAGTTAATGCATATAATTATAAATGTTACCATTATGTGAATATTTTTCCCTAGTGTAGCGGGATTTTTCTTTAGTGCTATCCGCGGAGGATGAATGAGTATATTAGCAGTGTTTTATACTTTATAGAGGTTACTCGTTGTAGAGATGCGATACACGAGTATAATATTATTTTTGATAAAATGTTATATAAAATGGGTAGTATGATAGTGTACATTGATTGCGAGGCTATCGGAGTAGTTGCATTGGTGCAACATGTTTTATGTTTGTTTTGGGCGAGGCCTCACCTGTAAGAAGGTTGGACTTGCACTTATATTATCTATCCTAGATACTTCGGAAGAGATAGCGGGCTCGAGATATTCGATGCCATAGTATGCGTAGACCTTGTCAGTATAATTCCGTATGTATCGGGATTTACCCTTGAGCGAAAGGATTTGACTCAGAATTATGTTTAGCACTCCGGACTTAGTGATAGGAAAAGTGCGATGTTATATTTATCCTTTAAAGATGTGGGAGTTATTAGTTATACCCCTATTATTAGGGAAGGGAATTTCGAGGATTCCGATCGTATGTATCCGAGGTTAATAGAATGAAATTTCCATCAACCAATACGATAGTAAAATTTGGAAACGATATTCGCTAAGCATAATTACAGTAGAAATTACAACTTTTCTGTCAAGGGACAGAATAAAGGGGTACACGCTATGGACGGAGGACCTAACGGATCCCGATAACCGACAATGCTAGGTAGTAGTGTATCGGGGGGTTCCTTGTTTGGATTTCGCTTTGCGAGACATCCCACGCATGAAACTTAGCGTAAGGTTGGAAATAGGGAGACGTTTGGTCACTATTCCATAAGTACGGTACTCTGGTCGAAATAGGATCAAGTAATTATATATGTAAGTTGGAAGTTGAATTCTGTTTTAAGGTCATTGAAGCCGGATTTTATGGCAGGAAAGCATTGGAAGTTATCCCCACGAGTTGAGGAGTAGAACGATGATAAGGAGAATTTAAGAATTTTGATTTCTAGGGTAATTGAGAGTACCCAAATGTCATAACCGCGTACAGAACACACGGTGAATAAAGAGTTGGAATGACTTTTAGCATGGATTATCTGGAAAGAACTTTATATTATACAAAAGAGATGACCTGTAATTATTTTGATGAATAGAGCGTTAGTGATTTATTTTGGTTGTTGTACCTATTTGGGAAAATTGTTGTACTTATCTGAGGAAGGTTGAGAATTATTATTCCTCTTTTATTGTCATGGGATTTGAATGCCCTATCACTTCTATTCCGTTGAATTTAGTTAGTCCTACAGATGAGTAGAACGCCGTTCACTCTCCCAGGGCGGTCGGAGGGTTGCAAAAATGTGGGCATCTTGGCTAACTACAGTTAAAATAGTCTGAGTCGAAGGGACGTGGTAATAGACGTGTGAAATATATGTTTGTGGGACTAGTATAACGAAGTGGAAGTGATAGAGTGGATTAAACGTCACATGGGGGGCGATAATCCATACATAAGTGTGCAATTAGAATAACACGCCCTAACTTGATTGGAAGGCTATGGGAAGCCATTCAAGAATTTGTATTCCTTGAATATAGTAGAATTTAATTGTTATGAAGCACACCCGGAGCGGAGTTGTTATTAGTTAAGTGTGAGAGCGACTCACACATATAAAGAGTAATGATTTTAGTATAGTATAACAGATCCAGAAGTGCGCTTCGTGGAGAGAAGAGCACAGGTGGAACTTTCGGCATACTACTAGGAAGGAAGGGGAGTATTACGTTTCACTTAATGTGAGACATTTCGAGGGAAGAATCGATGTTTAGCGAGACGTAGTGAGTAGCCTCTACATGCACTGCCCGTAGGTAAGGTTTGGTTGAAAAAGAAGAATCAACCAAAGAATTTTGTGTTTATCGAAAATTCCTGAAATTGGAAGAGGTTGGTAAAGTCGGTAAAGTTCTTGGATGGGTTGCCATCCTCAAAACAAGATCAAGGGTTTATCCCGAACATGTGAATTAAGTCGCCGAGAAGGAAGTGATTGATATTCCTTTGGGCTGGCTTACAATATTAACTAGTATGCCCCAGACTTCCTTTGAAAGGAAGGATCACGCCAGTGCATGGTCCGGCGCAGTATAAATTTCTGAATCAGGATGAGATTGGTGAATCCCACCTTTGATATGGGATTTCAGGAACCAACGGAGATAAGATTTCGTTTCAAGTAGGATGTATCACCCTTAGCCAGGGAATAAGCGCATGGTGATTAAAGATTAGTAGAGCCACGTGAAGGAGATTTTGGAATCTTGGTACGATGATTTCAAGAATGCTCTGTAGAAGTACTCGTACCTGTTTGTCGCGTATGAGGTACTTATTAAGGTTTTGTTATGGAAGAACCTCGACTATTCTCCTTCCGTATGTTTAGAGGAGAGTGATCAGAATTTTTGGATCGGTCGAGAAAATATCCGATAACTATGGTAGAATTCCACGACTGTTTTAGACGAGCAAGAGTGATCAAGTGTTCGTAATATTTTCTCAGAATGGGAGTTTTGTATATGAATAAATCCGAGTATTTGTCATGTAGTGAGGTGCGGCTTCCTAATGATAGTGAGATACTGAAATGTATAACGTACAGGCGTGACCTATGCGAATGTTGTCGGTTGGGAGCACAATGTGAAGTATCTCCAAAGAGAATGCAAAACAATGTTACTGTGAGGAAAGGGCTATAGTGATTGAGCGCCGTAATGTGTAGTTAGTTTGTGTACGGAAAAGGATATCCAGAATTGTGCTACCTGTTAGGCCTTATTTTTCCGAATTTCGGGACGAAATTCAGTTATTAGGGGGGAAGTATGTAATACCCCGAATTCTATAGCTTTTAAATTATGGGATTTATTAAATTTAATTGAGATAAATTAATTTAATTTTAATCCGAAATGTTGCTTTAAATATTTACTAGCGTGACGAGAGTTAGTAATTATTGGAAATTTGTTATTTGTTGCATATTACTGGATGAGCATAGTAATATATTATATTGGTTATATTGAATGTCATAAGTGAATTAAATGACTATTTCGGAAATTTAAGTAAGGACGTGCCCGTGTCACGTCGGGACTTATTTTGTTAAATAAAAGTGAATATTTTATAAGTTGTTTGTATGGTCGTTTTGAGTGCGCCAACGCGTCCGGAAGGGTCGAGATAGTCAGAAAAGTGTACCCGGGGGTTTAGTTTGGGTCTCGGGATGTTTTTAGGCTTAATTAGTGACCCGGGAGGGCATTTTGGTCATTTTACAAAATAGGGTAATTAAACCCACGAATTTCAGCCAACCTATATCAGCCATTAGGTCAGCCTCTTAGGGTTAGAACATTCACAAATCAAATGACGGCCATTGGAGAAGAGAGGAGAGAACTCCAAGGCAATCCAAGGCCAAAAGGCCACCGGTTTGCACCGCCACCACCACCACCGCGTAGATCACGAGAAGAGGAACGCAGCCATACAAAAATAAGCCGTGAACCTGCATACCAAAATCCCAGGCAAGTGTTTAACTTGCGTATTTTCGTTGGTGCAATAATCATATTAGTGTAGGAATGATTAGGAGTATAATTAAAGGAAGAAAACCCCAATTTTTTATAGGGATTTGCATGTAGAAATCGTTTTAACCATATTCTGAAAATAATATGTGAAGTAGATGATCAACCCATGAATTTGTGATGTTATGTTAGAAGGAAATTCTAGAGAAAACTGATTAGAACAAAAGTTAAGAAAACTTAGGGTTCTTGATGATTAGATGAGATTCTAGGTTGTTTAATCATGTTCAATGATGGTTATATGCATGCTTAATGTTAGAAACATCTGGAAATATATTACCATGATTGTAGTATAAGTTTTGGGACGATTAGTGTTGGAAATTATGGATTTGAATGAAGAATATTAGTCAAACCCGTAACTGCACTTCTGCAGAAATCGAAATACCTGTTTGATCGATCGATCGAACCTAGAGCGTCGATCGATCGAAGGTTCGATCGATCGAGCCCCAGACGTCGATCGATCGACCCCTCCTGGCAAACTCTTTTTTCCCCTTGTTTAATTAGTTGAATTAATTTACCGTGGAATATTTCTTGGGCATTATAAATAAAATGTTTTCGGATATAGAAGAGACCAGTAGGACATATGATTAAGTGTTAAGAACTTTATTATGAAATGATAATTGGGTCTAAGGGATAATTAATTAAGGAACGACGAACTGCATATTTCAAGTGAGAGATTACAACGAATACCTACGATAGTGAATAGACGTCTACCTCCTGAATTTGTTACTTGGATGGATAAAATCCACGAGTGTCACGTAATTAGTGAGAAAACCCTCCGAGTTAAGGTTAGAGACGAAACCTTATACGAAATCTTAAAAATGTAAAATTAAGGATAAATGTTGTAGTTATGGGTAAGGAGAGTGACCTATATTAACATGATAAAATTGGTATATTTATATGGTTGTGTGTACATATATTATATACATGTGAAAAACGTACCCGCGCTACTTGCTATCCCTGAGGTTACCGCGCTGGGACGATCTTATCCTGTGTTGGTTTATGGGGGATATTGATTCGTACCCTAGAAGATAGAGATCCTAGGTACGGGCTATCAGATTGATAGTCGGACGGTCCTAAGAGACGTGTGGGTATGTACTGACCTCTTGGACTTGGAATCTATGCTTCGCCTCAACGTTGTTTTGTATATGTTAATACAGTTCGAGAGTGATTCCGAACTTGTATTTCCCTTTGTGTGAGCGATACGGGGATTGGATAGCAGAGTATGCCCGCACCATAGTTTAGTTGGGGTGCCATTATATATATATATTATACGAGTAGTTAATATATATATGAGGTTATAAACTTTAAACTGCCTACTGTGATTTGATAAGTAGAACATGGTTGTTGACTCAATTATAAAATACTTGTTTTGTGAAAGTATGAGAAGACACTGGGAAACTTTATAATTTAATGAAGCTAAAACGAGAGGAGTGCTGCAGATTGAAAGTAATCTTCTTAAAACATTGTCATCGTGCGGTTTTGAAAATTTATGAGTAAGTTAAGATAAACTAAATTATTTGGGAAGGTTAGTACGATAGGCGTGCACATTAGAAGAGAGGTGAGAATTTCTCAAGAGAGTGTCGAACTAATATGATTTGCATTGGCCTGTATCAATTTAAATACTTGCTTAACGTATTTTAAAATCAAACACACTTTCGGGACCTGACCCGTTTCTTTTTCTCTCTCTCTCTCTTGTGTATATATATGTATATTTTCAGGTGCCCAGCCACAGGGGCGTCTTGCTTAGGATCCTTTGAGAAGAACGAGTTGCAGCTTAGGTGGGAGTTGCAGGTCACTTGAGTAGACGGCTTCTGTTATTGACTCCACTCCTATTACTCTCATTTATTGGGCACGTGTCGCCCTTTTTCATCATTTCATTTATCGTTGGGATTTTTATATTTCAGTTATTCCAGTATTGTTTTACGGGATTTATTCAGGATGATTCATGATGTTTAGTTTTATTATGTTGACATTCAATTGACGAATGTATGGTTTTATTTTAGTTCTTCGTGGTGTGGTTCCATATTGTAGAAATGTGTTTTGTATAAATAAATCTTTTCTTTAATTAAAATTTGGAAGTTTGTATGAAAAATGGTTTTGACACTTAGCTTAATTATTTAGGGTGTTAAATTGGAAAAATTATTTTTATCGACAGTGATGCTGAGAATGAACCAACTGTTTACCTTGATTTAATTTAATAAAGGAGTGATCGCCCGGTATTTAATTAGGCGGGGTGTCACAGACATGCCCTAAATAAAACTGAAACTGATAGAAGATTCCTACTCTAGGAATGAATAAATGATGCATCTAATCCAAACTCCTACTAGCATCCACATATGCCGCAACTTCGTGTCCCTGGAATAGAATATCAATCCTGGCGTCCCTGTGGCTTGACACCTAAAAAGTTTTGAAAATAGTTTTATAGCAAGGGTCAGAACCCAAAACATTTTGAAAATATTTAGCATGTGAATTAACTAGAGTAATTTAAAATGCATGAATGCACTTCATATTTAAGTTAGTGTCGCACTCCCTTGTGGACATTCTCACCCCTCCACTATTGTGCACACCTACCGGTTACCTTAACCCCACCTAGTTGTACTACCCCATCCAACTAGTCCTGGTATAACAATCTCTTGCCATACTACTCTAACCCGAGCATAATGATTCTTGAGTTATAAGTTATCCCATAATTAACTTAATTAATTCCTCTTAAATAGTAGCATATAACCGTGTCACAAGTTATATAAAGTAAATACATCACACATTGTATTATTACCCGTATATAATATTTACTACCAATATATGCGTACCTTTACCACAACATCTACACATATCATACGTATATCCATCCCTTCGAGTATACCCTCGCCGGATGATTCCATCTAAAATGCTATCTCACTAGGTGTGCTCACAAAACCTAGTTTCCTCAAGTTGGAATCACTCACCAACTTGGCCCAAAATATAAACGTAGTGGAGGCGGTCATATTCCTTCCCTGAAAGTGAGATAAATCCCTCACCCATATATACCAGACGCTATGACCTGGGGATATGCTCGCCCTATTCCTCAAGCTAGGGGATTCACCCACATCGCGCAACCTCCCTTGATAGCACTAGAGTATATAAACTGAATAAATATCTAGTCACGGATATTTAATATCACACACAATGTATACACACATATATACTATCACTACACCGTATATATATAATATAAACCTCGGCTTTACCGTGTACTCAAAATCCCGTACACTGCCTGTAATTTCCTGAGTTTGTGGCTGTAACAACCCAGGTTTTTGAGCGACTATTTTATATTATTTTGCCCGATGGGCTAATTTTATAAAATAGGGGACGTTGGAGTAAATATTATTTTCCCTGAGACTTAGGGATAATATTTACTATGTTTTGTCTATTTACCGTATGAGAAGGTAAATGGCATTATATTGTGATATGTTGCGTCGTTATATGTAAAACGATGGTTAAGGTTTATATTTAAATTGTGGTATAATTAATGAAATAAAATAAAATTAGAACACATTTTTCCCAAATGCCAAAATAGGGGGTGCGGTTGTTTTTAGAAGGGTCGAGATAGTCGAAATAAGTGCCAAGCTGTATTTTGGAGTTTCGGGCACTTTTAACACGTTATGACTCAATTAAGTGTATACGAGTCATTTTAATGGTGTATTAGCAATTCAAAGAGGGCATTTTTTTTAAGACCCGTTTAAGTCCCCCACCACTTTTCTTTCTTCCTTCATTGTGTGAGAAACCAAAGGAGAGAGAGAGAGAAGAGAGAGTTGGGAGAAATGGAGAGAAAGAGAGAAAATGGAAGATTTGGGCCGAATTTCGTCTCTACCGGAGATGGATCAGAGACTACGAACCTCGAGGCAAGTTTCTTACTTGCTAGATATTGATTTAATATGATAAATTGCATGTTTAGTTAAGTTTTGGGAGATTTAAACCACAAATTTGGTTTTGTTGATTTTGATGATTAAACCCTTAATTCTTGGTTTTAATCTGATTTGAGGATAAATTATTAGTTGTTAATGGTGTAGGAATTTTTTGGGTTAAATTGTTGTTGTTGATGTTGGGGGTAAACAAGCGTTTAGAGGTTTTGGGGATTTAGGGTTCAAATAACCCGTAGCCCAAATTTGGAAATTCTGCAGAACCGAATCGATTCGGCCCTGGCGAATCGATTCGGTAAGAGGGAAAGTGTCAGGTCTGGGTTGACCGAATCGATTCGGACCATCCAAATCGATTCGGGGTTATGCAGAATGCCAGGATCTTCTTGATCGAATCGAATCGGACCTACCGAATCGATTCGAACCTACCGAATCGATTCGCTATGGGCCCGAATCGATTCGGCAAGGGCGAATCGATTCGGAATTCCTGCATTTTTGGGATGTTTTTCTAGTTTAGTTTTTATCCCTTTTCCTTTAGGTTTGAGGTTTAGGAACCTTCCTTTGGGAAGTAATTAAGAGTCCTAGAGGGTTGTTATGGGTATACTAATGTCCTAAGCTAAAATAGGATGATTTGGGCTTACCCGAGCGCTAGTTTGTATAAGTTAATGCCCAAATGATATAGGAAGCTACCGAAAGATAAAATTGGAGATAAAATGCGAAAGTTGAGACTCTTGGGAGATACTCCTTGAAGGAGGCTTACTTTGAGGGATTATGAAAATATATGAACTCTTGGAGGCTAGTTTGAGGTTAGTGTCACTTTGGGTCTTAGGTCATTAATAAACATGACTTAATGAACGAAGAATGAATATTATAAAACATGGTACAAAATGAATAAGTACAAATGGATGATTTTTGGAAATGTAAAAGATGATGTTTTCAAAAGGAAAAAGTAAAGTTTTTCATATATGATAATTTATGGATTACACGCCTCCCTAAATCGCTATCATAGGGGAAGTTGCGCGCGTTGTGGTGAAGCCCCCTGGCTCTTGAGCAGGGTGGATATAGTCCCTAGGCCATATGGGCATGTATATTACTGCGCTGGTTAGGGGATTCCGGGTCTGGTCCTGACTTTCCTGCAGGTAATATGGCCGCTTCCCGACGTTTCGTTAGGTTCCCAGGTTGTCTTGTATAGATAGGCCCTAGAAGATGATAGCCATTTAGGGGCGCGTACAGTGGGGAAATCCGGAGGGACGGTCTTAGATTCATTAAAGCAATTCATGATAATGGATTGGCTTTAATTACATTTCCCAGATGGAAGAAGGGAAATGGGATATATGGTTTGGCTTCGGATAACATTTCCCTAAAGAAATGAGGGAAATGGAAGCATATGGCATACAAAAGTATTTTTATGATAATAAAAATTACTTTCGATTACACTTCCTGGATGAAAGAAGGGAAGTGGGGTTTTATGAAAAAGGATAAAGCACTTTTTATGATAATAAAACTTGCTTTAAATTATGTATTCTTCCTGGATGGAAGAAAGGAAATAAAATTGGTAGATAAGATTGACTTGGTAAACATTTGATAAAATGTTGTACCATTTATGTATATTCCTAAAGAAAGAAATTAGGAATTGTGCCATTAGATGATGGATGGGTTTTATTTTAAATTTCCTTTGTGTAGCTGTAGATGTGACCTCACACACCTATGCATACACATATACATTTATTGATTATTTCGTGCTAAGGATCTGATGGATCTCGACGATCAACCTTGCCTAAGTAGTAGTGTATCGGGGGGGTCCTGGTTTGGATTTCGCTTTGCGAGACACCCCACGCACGAATAGGGCATAGTGTTGAGAATGGGGAGAAGATAGCCCTTAGTACTTAGGGTTAACTAAAACATCTCACGATATTGCGCTAGGTTGCTGCTAGATGGAGAGGTGAGAAATATTACTGTTATCTGCGAGAGAATTACGCACTTAACTGTCATGCATTTTTAGTCTCATGGTAATCATATCAAATCGGGCCCTGACCCGTATCTATTTCTTATTTCTGCACATATTATTGCCGTTACAGGTGCTCTACCGCATGGACACCCGTATTTACATTTCCATTCTAGTTGTCATGGAGCTACATCATATTGCGAATGTTGTAGGTTACTTTTATTAGATGCTTCTTTCTATTGTACTCTAGTTATGTTCAGTATATTTATTCGAGCATGTTTTGCCCAAGGTATTGTATTCATTTATTATGATGTAAATATTGAAATAAAATACTCGGTGTAATTATTTGTATTGGTCTGTTCACCGACAGCTTATTCGGTGATTATTTATTATACTATCACTCTTCATTCATCGATTTTTGATATCCACCATTTTTACAAACGGGATTGTCTAAGTGTTTTTCTTTTACTTACTAAATTTTAAATTGACAGTCCATTTTTCTAAAATGATTGGTGGTTATCTCGTACTATTATTTTAATCGGCAGTGATGCTGAGAATGGACCATCTACGATTCCTGTGATTATTAGAGTATTGGGATGGCCACATATTATTTTAGTAGGCGGGTTGTCATAGATGGTATCAGAGCATTAGGTTCTAGAGTCCTTAGGAATCTGTACAGATGTTTTACGTCTTCTGCGTTTCTATCTATTTGATGTAGAGCCCTAAGATTAAGATCGTTGAATTCTCTTGTGAGATTTCGTTCTCCTGCTATGGTAGGAGAACCCCGAAAATCTTTTGCGCGTTTAGGTGAGACTTATAAGTGGTCAGATATAGGGCTTCGAGGTAGGCCGTTGTGAAGGAATCATAAGATGGGATTACTATAAGCTGTAGGCTGTAGTCGGGGATGAGGGTCGCTTTGGAGGTCTCTCCCTTTGTAGCATTATTTTATATTGCTGCCTTAACTACTAAGTACGATGAAAATAGTTTTCCCAAGTACCGCTGTCGGTAGAGAGTGGTACTATGCTTGGGATTCCAAGCAATGCCAATTCAAAGTTGAGAGGTCCTTGACAAGGACCACATGTTGAAGTTCGGTTGGATAGTGGAAGTGTAACCTCGTTCTGTGAGAACGTAAGGCCCGAGAGTTTTGGCCTAGAAATGGGTATAGAAGTGCCCAGGTGTGAAGATTTGAGGAAAACCTTTCACCCATTGGAGTATGGTTGAAGTGGCGGTTATGGTAGTCACCTCTTTATGGTGGTGCAAAAAGTTTTGCCCGTAGAGAGGGCCTTTCAGTGGAAATGATAGGTTCATAAGTAAGTGTTGCTAACACTTTTGGAGAAGTAGTGTTCATGAGATCCCATTGGTGGACATCCACCTGGGGAAGACTCGTGTAGCTAAGGTCGGGGAAGCTGGTAGAATGTTCTCTTTGCTGAAGAAGTTAAGGGAACTGTGCATTCTGATCTTGTCGATCGAAGGTAATCGACAAGGATGGGATGCCTAGTTGGGACATTGATGGAAGTAGTTTGGTTTAGATAAGACTAAAATGACGTGTCTTGGAACCATTGGTAGAGGCCAAGGAGGTTGGCTAGTATGTTGGTGGAATTTCCAACTTAGGTGTGAGTGGTGCATTCCTTAGGTAAGATGGAGTAGTATGGAGTTAACCCTAGGTTCGGGTGTGTATATCAAGCTTGTGATAGTATCGTTATTTGTATATATAGTAAGCATATCGATATGGCTTCCATGATAGGGAAGTTCTGTATTTTTCCTTCACTCGTTATGGGGAGAGTGGTGATATGTGTGGCACGTGCTATTTGTATTATATGTATTATACGAGTAGATATACTCTTGGTTGGGTTGGTGTGATAGCAAGCGAATAAATTGTGGGGCTATCCTATCTCTAGTTCTAGAAGAAAGAGCTAGTGGTTCTATAATATCTCCCCTGGATACAGGTTGAGACTTTATAGAGATGGTTTACGGCATGTAGGTAGTTTTCATTTGCTTTATTCTTTTTCCTTGACTGATTGCTTGCCTTGTTTTCTTTGCTTGTGTGTGATGTGCCTTATCTCCACGACCAGCTAGTTAAGGGGATTGTGTGGAGGGGTTCCTTGTTTGGATTTCGCTTTGGCGAGACACTCCATGCATGAACCTTAACGACGTTGGGAGTGGAGAGATGTGCATTTTTTTTGTGTTCTTTATTGTCTTTTTCTGTTGGTTGAGTTGCTAGGTTGGAAGGTTTAACCAAGAATCACGTATATGAGTGATTAAGGGATAAGTTGATGTGCGATATATGAGCACTATGATAGTTTTCCTCTAATCGATGTGGGGAAGACTAAGATTATGAAAGTCTGATAGAGACTTATGGTTGTGCCTTAATGAGAAGGCCATTTGTAAAGAGGTATATGTGTATTTTAGGATAAAGTAATTGTGGCATCTTACAGAAAGTAAATGCCTCAGTTGGTTGTTATGGAAACTTAAAAGTAAATATGTATTAGTAGAGTTACCAGTTAGAGCCTTAGCGTTCCCAATTATCTGTCTTCGACCGTTACTTCTTAACGACCGACGATGCGAGGTAGTAGTGTAATGGGAGGGTTCCTTGTTTGGATTTCGCTTCGGCGAGACGTCCCACGCATGAAACTGAGCGAATGTCGAAAGTCGGGAAAGGTCTTGGACACTAGGGATATATTTAGTATTATACTTATACGACTAGATTAGGATAGATAGATCGGCTTTAGGATCTTTAGGACGCTAGGCCCTTAGTACATGTGACGTTATATTAGGAAGGTGTTTGGGAGTTCACCACAATATGTTTGTGGGTTAACTCTATTTAGGATTTGGTCCCTAGAACGAGAAGTATGGGATCTCGACCCATTTGGAATGTTAGGCCGTTAGTGGTGGGGCCTCGCGTAGATAGAGTGTTACGTTGGTAACCTACCTTTTGAGGAGTTTGAAATAAGCTGACCTTTTTTCTCGTTCACTCGTGTTGTTATGATCGATAGTATATTTAACATACGAGTCTTTGCCAGGAACAGGAAGTGTTAATGTGGGAGCATGGACCCATTGTTCATGTGTCTCACATTTTTACGAAGTGTCATCCCCCGCTTGACGAAGAGTTCGTAGCTGTAGTATTTGCCTTGGAGAATAGAGGCACTACTTCCTGGGCAGGAGTTTGGGTCTTTTCATGAACAATAATTTGGAGTTCATAAAGGACTATAAATTGGGTATTCCCTTCCGCTAAGGAAATACGGATGGGGCAGCCAATGCGCCTAATAGATTACCCGTCAGAGAGTTTAGTCGTGGCATGAAATGCCAATGGAACGAGTTTAACCGGGGGGGCTCTATTGTAAGAGCATTAATGTCCGTGATTAACCCTTTCACCTACTAGTGTACAAAGAGTAGTGTGGAACGAAGAACGAGTATATCCATGGACATTAGTATCGATTTGTCGATCATGCAACGGTCATGATTCTAGTTGATCATTGGACCAATTGTTGCTTACTTAATGGAAATGGGTGGACTAAGTGCAGATGAGTACGCCCAGCTCTTCGTTGCAGAGTTATAGAATTGTAATGGATATGGGGTATTTCCTACCACCCGTCAGTGGATGTGTGGGTTTGATTTAAAGGAAAGATCGGAGTAGTAGCTCTTATGGGTCTAATTTCCATACAACAGTTTGGATCGTTTCCTACGAGTATGATGCCGTGTGTAGCCTAGTATAGTTATCCCCTAGTAAGGGTGTAATGTGTTTCGGAGAGTAAGGCAATTTGTGACGAGATTATGTATATATCTCCTCCCGTAGTAGAAGGGTAGGATCGATAGTTCATGAGGAACGATTTGGCGCTACATTATAGCATGATGATGTGGACTGAGGTCGATAGTGATGACCTTAGTTTGTGTCCTATGGGGATGCTGCACTGCAGAGGGGTTTGCTAGTATGATAGCACAGGTTTTAGTATAGTATAACCTTTATATGGTTATGGGTTATGCCTGAATTTTGATGGCAAAATTCCCCTTTAAGGGGGGGAGTATGTAAGAACCCAAGTTTTTGAGCGACTATTTTATATTATTTTACTCGATGGGCTAATTTTATAAAATAGGGGACGTTGGAGTAAATATTATTTTCCGTGAGACTTAGGGATAATATTTACTATGTTTTGTCTATTTACCGTATGAGAAGGTAAATGGCATTACATTGTGATATGTTGCGTTGTTATATGTAAAACGATGGTTAAGGTTTATATTTAAATTGTGGTATAATTAATGAAATAAAATAAAATTAGAACACATTTTTCCCGAATGCCAAAATAGGGGGTGCGGTTGTTTTTAGAATGGTTGAGATAGTTGAAATAAGTGCCAAGTTGTATTTTGGAGTTTTGGGCACTTTTAACACGTTATGACTCAATTAAGTGCATACGAGTCATTTTAATGGTGTATTAGCAATTCAAAGAGGGCATTTTTTTAGACCCGTTTAAGTCCCCCACCCCTTTTCTTTCTTCCTTCATTGTGTGAGAAACCAAAGGGGATAGAGAGAGAGAGAAGAGAGAGTTGGGAGAAATGGAGAGACAGAGAGAAAATGGAAGATTTGGGCCGGATTCCGTCGCTACCGGAGGTGGATCAGAGACTACGAACCTCGAGGCAAGTTTCTTACTTGATAAATATTGATTTAATGTGATAAATTACATGTTTAGTTAAGTTTTGGGAGATTTAAACCACAAATTTGGTTTTGTTGATTTTGATGATTAAACCCTTAATTCTTGGTTTTAATTTGATTTGAGGATAAATTATTAGTTGTTAATGGTGTAGGAATGTTTTGGGTTAAATTGTTGTTGTTGATGTTGGGGGAAAACAAGGGTTTAGAGGTTTTGGGGATTTAGGGTTCAAACAACCCGTAGCCCAAATTTGGAAATTCTGCAGAACCGAATCGATTCGTCCCTAGCGAATCGATTCGGTAAGAGGGAAAGTGTCAGGTCTGGATTGACCGAATCGATTCGGACCATCCGAATCGATTTGGGGTTATGCAGAATGCCAGGGTCTTCTTGACCGAATCGATTCGGACCTACCGAATCGATTCTCTATGGGCCCGAATTGATTCGGCCAAGGCGAATCGATTCGAAATTCCTACTTTTTTGGGATGTTTTTCTAGTTTAGTTTTCATCCCTTTTCCTTTAGGTTCAAGGTTTAGGAACCTTCCTTTGGGAAGTAATTAAGAGTCCTAGAGGGTTGTTATGGGTAGACTAATGTCCTAAGCTAAAATAGGATGATTTGGGCTTACCCGAGGGCAAGTTTGTATAAGTTAATGCCCTAATGATATAGGAAGCTACCGAAAGATAAAATTGGAGATAAAATGCGAAAGTTGAGACTCTTGGGAGATACTCCTTGAAGGAGGCTTACTTTGAGGGTTTATGAAATTATATGAACTCTTGGAGGCTAGTTTGAGGTTAGTGGCACTTTGGGTCTTAAGTCATTAATAAACATGACTTAATGAACGAAGAATGAATATTATAAAACATGGTACTAAAGGAATAAGTAGAAATGGATGATTTTTGGAAATTTAAAAGATGATGTTTTCAAAAGGAAAAAGTAAAGTTTTTCATAAATGATAATTTATGGATTACACACCTCCCTAAATCGCTATCATAGGGGAAATTGCGCTCGTTGTGGTGAAGCCCCCTCGCTGTTGAGCAGGGTGGATATAGTTACTAGGCCATATGGGCATGTATATTACTGCGATGGTTAGGGGATTTCGGGTGTGGTCCTGACTTTCCTGCAGGCAATATGGCCGCTTCCCGACCTTTCGGTAGGTTCCCAGGTTGTCTTGTATAGATAGGCCCTAGAAGATGATAGCCATTTAGGGGCGCGTCCAGTGGGGAAACCCGAAGGGACGATCTTAGATTCATTAAAGCAATTCATGATAATGGATTGGCTTTAATTACATTTCCCGGATGGAAGAAGGGAAATGGGATATATGTTTTGGCTTCGGATAACATTTCCCGAAAGAAAGGAGGGAAATGGAAGCATATGGCATACAAAAGTATTTTTATGATAATAAAAATGACTTATGATTACACTTCCTGGATGAAAGAAGGGAAGTGGGGTTTTATGAAAAAGGATAAAGCACTTTTTATGATAATAAAACTTGCTTTAAATTATGTATTCTTCCTGGATGGAAGAAAGGAAATAAAATTGGTAGATAAGATTGACTTGGTAAACATTTGATAAAATGTTTTACCATTTATGTATATTCCTAAAGAAAGAAATTAGGAATTGTACCATTAGATGATGGATGGGTTTTATTTTGAATTTCCTTTGTGTAGCTGTAGATGTGACCTCACACACCTATGCACACACATATACATTTATTGATTATTTCGTGCTAAGGATCTAATGGATCTCGACGATCAACCTTGCCTAAGTAGTAGTGTATCGGGGGGGTTCCTGGTTTGTATTTCGCTTTGCGAGACACCCCACACACGAATAGGGCATAGTGTTGAGAATGGGGAGAAGTTAGCCCTTAGTACTTAGGGTTAACTAAAACATCTCACGATATTGCGCTAGGTTACTGCTAGATAAAGGTGAGAAATATTACTGTTATATGTGAGAGAATTACGCACTTAACTGTCATGCATTTTTAGTCACATGGTAATCATATCAAACCGGGCCCTGGCCCTTATCTATTTCTTATTTCTGCACATATTATTGCCGGTACAGGTGCTCTACCGCATGGACACCCGTATTTACATTTCCATTCCAATTGTCATGGAGCTACAACATATTGCAGATGTTGTAGGTTACTTGTATTAGAGGCTTCTTTCTATTGTACTCTAGTTATGTTCAGTATATTTATTCGGGCGTGTTTTGCCCAAGGTATTGTATTCATTTATTATGATGTAAATATTGAAATGACATACTCGGTGTAATTATTTGTATTGGTCTGTTCACCGACAGCTTATTCGGTGATTATTTATTATACTGTCATTCTTCATTCATCGATTTTTGATATCCACCGTTTTTACAAACGGGATTGTCTAAGTGTTTTTCTTTTACTTACTAAATTTTAAATTGACAGTCCATTTTTCTAAAATGATTGGTGGTTATCTCGTACTATTATTTTAATCGACAGTGATGCTGAGAATGGACCATCTACGATTCCAGTGATTATTAGAGTATTGAGCTGGCCAGCTATTATTTTAGTAGGTGGGTTGTCACAGTGGCCCGACTCAACATAATTAATTCTCTCACTTAATAATTTATCATCTTTCCGAGTCTATGGTCCGACTCTAATATAATTAATTCAGGCCTCAATTAATATAATACTCTCCCTGAGTCTATGGTCCGACCCTAATTAAATTAATTAACACCCCCATTAATTTAATACCTCCCTGAGTCTATAATCCGACCCTAATTAAATTAATTAACACCCCCATTAATTTAATACCTCCCCGAGTCTATCGTCTGACTCTAATTAAATTAATTAATACCCTTATTAATTTAATACATCCCGAGTCTGCAATCTGATAATTATAATTAATTAACACACTTATTAATTTAATACCTCCCCGATTCTACAATCCGACTCTAATTAAATTAATTAACACACTTTTTAAATTTAATACCTCCCGGGTCTACAATCCGACTCTAATTAAATTAATTAACACACTTTTTAATTTAATACCTCCCCGAGTCTATAATCCGACTCTAATTAAATTAATTAACACACTTATTAATTGATTTACACAAATCCGAGTATGTGGTCCGACTCTAATATAATTAATCTACACATTAATTAATTTATACAAAACTGAGTCTGTGGTCCAGCTCTCAGTTAACTAATTTACACATTAATTAATTTATACCAAATAACCCGACCCTAAACTAATTAATTACAACATCAATTAATTAAATACTTTTCCGAGTCTACCCTCCGACTCTACCTCTATTAATTATCACATCCATTAATTTAATAACTTGGCATCACCCAACCATTATTCCCGGACTCACTTACTTGGCCCATAACTTAATATTTTCCCGAGTCTATATTCCGACTCCAAATTAATTACTCTTTCTCAATAATTAATTTAATACTTTGATGTCACCTAACCAACATACCCGGACTCACTCACTTGGGCCCTTTTTTTTATCTCATAATTTTATTCCCATTTATTCACCCACAATGTGTCACGCATCCCTCTCCATAAATTTCCCAATTATATTTACCTGTAATTATCAACATACCCGGACTCGCCCACTTTGTCCATAATTAAATATTTTACCTCAATTACTTTAATAATGTAGCGTCACCCAACTACAATACCCGAATTTTACTTCTCGGCTCAATATTAATACTTATGAATTATTTTCCAAATCTGTTCATCTCATGACATACAATTTCCACCATCGTACACCCAATCATATCACCCTATAATTGTTAAGGAATATGTGCCGCACATGAATTTATCACTAAATAAAGTAAGGAATTAAATCTTAAATAAATTTATCTTTATAATCAAAATTGGCCGAACTTCCAAGATTCCTGATCGATCGATCGATCGAACCCCCTGGGTCGATCGATCGATCAATCCAGACTTCGTCTCCTCCAGGCAACTGCTTTCCACCATTGACGAAAATCCAAGGTTTTTATCCTTAAATACAACCTCTAATCAAAACACCTCGCCATATAAATATGTTTAATCTACATCCTACACATCATATGGATCTTAAGATACACAATTTCTCCACTTACTTTCATAATTTTTCGAAATGGGTTTTCCATTAAAAATTCATCAACTTGTTCTAACAACCAAATTCCAAATCCAAATTCCACCAGTTTATATTACGGATTTTTATGCAAAATTATATATCTATACTCAGGGATATACAACACAACAATTTTTACCTTGAATCTCATTCAATCGTTCTATGAACAAAAAGCCCATTTTGTACCCATTTATCCCCAAAACGAATTTTGGTTTACACATCACTATGATATGAATTGATTATCATCAATTTAGAAATCACAACAGTTAACCACCTTCCTATAAGTGTTCGTAGTGTCTGATCCGTTGGCGTAGTCCCTCAATTTGGCTCCAAAATACCCAAATTGGTTCTTGATTTACTTTCCCCAAATTTCCCTCTCAAGCCCTAGGCTTAGAGTTGGGTTTACTTCCGTTACCTAATCTCTCAATTAAGTTAAAAACATCCAATCCCCCTTTTGGCCATGTGGGCCTAATTAAAAAGGCCTAACTCACCCCGTGTGGGCCCGGCTATGCCAAAAAATACCCCGAGACCCAATTACTACCCCCGGGTACTCTTTTCTGACCATCTCGACCCATCCGGACACAAACGCGCACTCGGAATTGCCATCCGAAATACTTTTTGACATTTTCAAATTTGACCTCAAAATGTGACACACGAGATTTTGAACCATTAAACTTAAAATTCGCAAATTATAAATAATTCGGCTCACTTAATTAAATTCTCCAACTCATGAATTTAAGTTCCTCCAAATTTAAATATTTTTATACCTCCCAAAAATAATTAAATATTAAATCCTCAAAATTACGGGGTGTTACACATTCCAGTCCCTCTCCCTCTCAGTCATGCCTAACATGTGCAACCACCACTACCACCACTGTCGCTTCTCATAAAAAAAGGGCCACCACCACTGAATTAGCACACTACCATCACCACCACTTCAGAGGTATTTTTTTATTTTTAATTGTTTGCCCCTTGTTTGTCATGTATTTTTTTAGTTATTGGCATATTTGTTTGAATATTGACATATATTAATTTTTAAAATTATTTTTTGTCCAGGAAAATTAATTGGTGAAATTATTTTGATTTTTATAATTAAATTGTCTATTTATTCATGACTCCCTTATGAACGACCTATTTAGGATGAATAGGACAAATTGTGTGAATAAATTTTATGACAAATAATAGCTGACATATAGTGTGAATAAATTTTTAATCGTGCTATCGACGCGGACGAACACTAGCTGACATATACTTAGTCATGAATGAATTTTTTTTAATCCATATTGTAGGGTAATATACAATAAATTATGAAACCTAAATGCCCAAACCTCTCTAAGGAAAATTCGGCAAAAGCCATCAAAACAAACTGGACACAAACTAATTACTATATGCCTCCAAGTGTAGGGCTAAGAAAAAACCCTAAACACACACGCACACACTCCTGATAAAATACGCGCAACTCAGATCAAATCACTAAAAACACAAAAAAAATATATAATTTGGTAATAAAAAATATAAATTAGGTTTTGTAAGGACTAAATTTCCAATTGAGTCTCAATGTAGTTTTGACTTATTCACGGAACAAAACACGTTTGAGTCATAGGTAGATTTTTATTGTCCGATCACAATGAGACTATGACTTGTCGAATATTTAATTGAAGAAGTTTCAGCAAAGCTACAAGGAATTAATCATGCCGAAGTTTAATTGGTGAAAATTTATCGTCTTCAATGTTTTATTGCATTCTGAGATCACACGGGTATGAATGCATAATGTTAATGAAACTCAAATTTTATTTTGCAAAAATAAGGATGTTATTTTGAAAAGAAAGTGTTTTTAAAATGTTTTTTAAAAGAGGTTTAAATGTTTACACTTCGTTTATGACAGATAAGGACGGACGAGAATTGGATAAGAGCTGGTTTTAATCAAAACTCTATTTTTAAAATGGTTTAATTAAAACTCTATCTGACGATGTCGTTCAAACGACAAGAGATGTCGCTCGAACGAGAACTCATGTCGTTCGAACGACATAGAGTTTATTTCTAATTAGACTCTGACACCGCCTTAATTTATTATAAATAAAGGTGTTTTGTTTCTTTGAAGTGTGTGCGTTTTGGAAAAACTGTTTACGAGCCAGAAACCTATTTGCACATGTTTTCTAAGGTTTTAAGGCTTAAACACATCCTTAGAGTTTACAAAAATTCGAGTTATCATTACCATATGTGTATGTGATATTTGTTGGACCAAATTGGGTTTGTTCAACACTTGAACATTACTGGTTTCACGGTGGAGAAGAGAAGAAGGTTACTTTCATGTTCAACGTCGTAGACAACATAAGGCCGTATCGGTGCATATTGAGGCATTCATGGAGGCGACTGATGTGGACGAGCATCGTATAAGAAGGTTAGTTTCTGCGTGGGCAATGTGAAGATTGGTAGAATATCATAGGAGCGTCAAGTCTCGTAGGGATCGAGTCGTTGTATAATACTACCGTTTGACTTTATAAAACCTTTGTCATAGTTATTGTCTATCCTGGGCTATCTGAGGGTTTTTTTCGATTGGGTTTTTCGTCGTACATCGGAGTTGTGAGTATTACTTTACTTTATTTTACTTGCTTTTATCACTAGTTGCATGCTTAGGGTTAAACAAGATAAAATCTAGTTAAGTTCATTAGTGTCACAACTTGGTTTGATAAAATTGACAAAGAATTTTTCAAAAAGAGAAAGTTGGTTGGCATTCATCCTTAAATTAATTCCTCTCAACAAAAGTTTGTTTTCAATATTTGGGGACCTACAAATTGCTATCAAATCTAGAAATATAGTTTTATTGTGTTTGGTCCCTTTTCTCCTGTAAGGATGAATTTTGGAAATTATGATAGTTTTTGCACTCCTTTTTTTTATGGCACTAATTTTGCTTATTGGAAAATGCGTATGAAAAATTCTTTAAAATCCATTGATGAGCGTGTCTAGTTAGATGTTGAAAAAGGTTGGACACCACCTGTCACATGATAAGGTGAGGTCACTAGTTTGAAACCAGTTGAGTCATGGACCGAGACTAAACATAGGCTTGCACAATATAACTCTAAAGGTCTGCACATTATTTCCTCACATGTCACACCTGAAGAGTATAATCGTATCATGAATTTTGAAACTTTGAAAGAAGCTTTGGATACACTTGCACTCACTCACGAGGGCACGAGCACGGTTAGGGCATCTAAATTACAAAATCTCACTACATAGTTTGAGACGATTAAGATGTTAGAGAGTGAGACATTTTATGAGTTATACACTAGGTTATCCACTATTGTTAACACAACATTTAACCTAGGTGAGACGATTCTCGATAACCTAGTTATTAATAAAATTTTAAGATTGTTGCCAAGTAGGTTTGATGCGAAAGTGGCCGTTATGAATTCCCTTGGTATGCTTAACTCGTCGAAACTGGAAGAGATCATAGGTGATCTGCTAATCTATGAACTCGATATGTTTACCTCCAAGCAAGAGCCAAAGAAATAAAAGGGCATTTCTTTGAAATCCTTGAAGGAGGAAAGTAAAGTTTCGAATGACGACTCCAATTTTGACTTTGAGGATATCGTATTGTTGGAAAGGAAGTTCAAGAAGTTTTTTCAAATTCAAAAGCAATCGAAAGATGCCAAAACGTTTGAGAAATTTAAGAACAAGGGAGACTTTACACCTAAGGATAAGAGTGAGAAACCTAAGAGAGATGAGTTCGATAGGGGTTTCGGGTGTGAGGGATATGGTCATAAAGTAGCTGAATGTCCCACTAGACTTAAGAAAGAGGTCAAGAAACCGATAGCATATAATGCCACCTTAAGTGATAGTGAATTGAAAGAGGGAGAGGATTCCCCCATTCAGCGTAACTTTGTTGCATTTATGGCATGTCAATTGAGCGACGGAGATATATCTTCCCATAGACACTTTCGAGGCTGTTGGGAGTGCTTCCCAAGAGGGTGAGGGTGATGGATGAGGATATCGATATAGGAGAGTTGCAAGTTGCATTTCGAGAGTTCTTTGAGGAGGCTGTGAAGGTAAAAAAAGGTAAACTCAAAATTATAAGCTAAGTTGAAAGAGCGTACCGTAGAAAACAATGATGTGTTGACTGAGGATCTTAGGGCATGGGAGACAAAGCTTAAGGAGAATCTAGTGTAGGTCGAAAAATAGAGAGAGACCTATAAAGGTTTGATGGAGGCCTTAAAAAGGAGTTGATAGATGATACGACACAAATATTGTGTATTTCATCCTCTGACCCTACTCATTTTAGCCCCCTCGGGTATCTTACTCACTATATTTATGCTCGTTAACCATACAACCTCGGATTACTACGTTAACATGTTTTGTAGGGGTTAATTGAGATTTTATAGTTATTTGGATGCTAAGTGTGAAGTTCGGACACATTCCCCTCAATTTCGGTATGTGATCGCACATTCAAGGGCATTTTAGTCTTCTCACAGCTTGGGCACCTGGCCCAAACTCTCTCGAAATTTGTAGCCCTCCTCACAAGCTTCGTGTGGCCGCGAAGGGTGCGCGATTCTAATTCAGAACAAAGAAGTTACGCCGATTTCAACGGACGGGAAATCCAAGCAGAAATAGCAATGCAGTGTGTTGATACCTGCTTGATCGATCGATCAATCAAAAGCATCGATCGATCGATCCCTTGCAATAGTGGGATATTTTTTTCATGATCCATCGATCGACGGTTTGGGTCGATCCATCGATCCCTTGTTTCCAGGAGATATTTTGCCTTATCTTTTCTTTTTCCTTTTCTTTTCTTTACTTATTCCAACTTACTATAAATAACAATTTTTGTTGTAATATCAGATATAGAAATCTTTAGAATAGATTTTAGATAGTTGTAGCTTAGTTTTTGAGGGTTTTTGGTTAGTTCTTCTTTATTTATTCTTGGATTGACACCCTTTTGGGTTTGTAAGTTGACTATTCATTTACCCTCTCCATTTAATATAGTTGTATTTTCGTTATTCTTACTTTCTAGTGTAATTTCCATGCTTTCTAAATTATATTTACATGCTTTGATTTAATCGCTTTCTAAGTAGATTTATCGCGTTTATTTACCACGTTTTTAATATGCTTTCTAGCTAATTTAAATTAGGTTGTGCTTGAATTGAACTCACTCGAGTTGACGCATTGCTTGGCTTTGGTGATGGTGTTTACGGGTCTATTTCGGATGCGTTGTCCTAGTTATTTCGCCTAGGATATTTGATGGGGCATATCATGTATGTCCCATGCTTACGACCTTGTGTGCGTAATTTCTGGGGCATTTGTTGACGCCAAAATCTTATTAGGCTTTTATGTGGATTTAGGGGCGTGACAACCCTTGGTTCAATTAATTGTTGAAAGGAGACACATTCTAAATAACTCGTCGACCCATGTATCCATTTTATACAAATCAACTCAGGTGAGGGATATTCGACGCAACCTATAGTTTTACTCGCTTTGTTAGTCTAGTTTCAATACACTTACCTAGATTAATATTTTCCTTATATGCATCTTTTCATTTTTAGTTTGTAATTCAACTTTTACACTTTTATTTCGGAGAATTAAATGAATTGAATTTTAGCATCTCGTCCCTGTGGATTTTTGATACCCAACTTACCACTGTGCTTGCCTCACAAGTGTAGTCGTAATTTATGTTTGTTTGTATTGAGTAGGCGAAATGAAAAAAAAGACCGACGTCTGACACGCGTCGCACATTTCGCACTCGATCAAAACGGCGCCGTTGTCGGGGACTTGATTGTTTTAGACTTTATTTGATTTAGTATTTCATAGTATTTTCTTTTTGTTTGTATTATTTGTTAACCTTTTTATAGGACTTCCACGTTTGAGCACTTAGAAATGCTCAATTTTTTCCCGCTCGCACCTATTTTGTGGAATTCGCCACTTCGAGCCATTTTTGGGGTAAGCATGTCTTATTCCAATTCTTTCGGTTATCATTGTTATAATTCTTAAAATTCTCGCAAACCTATGACTTTCGGTGAATACTTAGAATCCCAAAGTATAACAAATTCAAATATGACTTTGGGCGAGTATAACGAAAGTCAAAACTTAGGTTATTGGAATTTTGATGATGATGATGATAATGATTTTGGGCCTTTACCTCCTTATAATAGGAATTTTGAAATGAATTCGAATAGTTTCCAAAATTCCTATAATAATGAGTTTTCGTTTAAGTCCAATGGTAATTTTTAAAGTTCCCATTTTCATGGATCCGCACCTCGACCTATGACATTCGGTGAGGGCTTGCGTATGTATGAGAATGAGAAAATTTAAAAATCATTATCGGGAAGAAAATCATTGTTGGGAACATAAATTGGATTTATTATTTGAGTCCGACGACGATTTTTCTTCCGATACTTTTGAAGTCGAGGAATGTTTTGAACTAAATGAGGTACTTTTTCCTACTTTGGAACAAACGATTCTAGACTTTTCCCATTGCATAATATATATTGAAAGTAAGGATGATAATGACGTAATATCTATTTGCAATGAAATGATTTCTTCTTTGGCCCCCAAAGAAGAACATTTCATTGAAAATGATATTATTTCCTTCGAAACTCAATCTTCATGCGATGACGATTCATATCATGAGTTTGAATTTCTTTCATCCCCATTTTCATTCTCTATTATCACACCGTTTCAAGTACCCGATGATTTGGTTTCAAATTTTAATGTTTTAAACCTTTTCACCGATGAGGATTACTTGCTCGAGTCACTTTCCACGATCGCATCTTTGCCTTCGTGTGTGCCGCCTCCCATTCCAATTTCAAAATCATTAGGAGGATATTCGTCTTCTCTTGATTCCCACTTGTTTTTGTTACCCGTTCAATCCAACCCCCCATCGTCCCTCCAAAACTTTTAATTGGCGATGGTTCCTTTCTTACGCCTTACACATGCCTTTCGTTGTTCAAACGGAATTCATATTTTTTGGAAGGCATGCTTGAATGTGAGGGTACACCGGTTATTCTCAAAAGTCAAATTGTTTTTACGGTGGACCCTTAGCTATTTAGACTTCTAATGTACAGTTAGTGTGAAGCCTAAAAAGTAGGTTGTATATAGTTAGCTTTCTTTCTTTTAATTTAGTCTAGTGTAATTAGTTAACTTTTCGTTATTTGTTTTTGCTATGATCGGTACTAACTTGTTTTGTAGATTCTTTGGACTTGTTCTTATGGGGATTTCTCAAATTTTGGGTAATATCGCTATTCTCCTCTCTTAACTTGGTTCTTAATTCACATTGAGGGCAATGTCAGGTTTTAAGTTAGAGGGTGTGGGATATTCTATCCATTTCTTTAGTTAGTCCATGTTTTTGCTCACATGTTAGTTACTTAGTATGCGTTTCTTAAAAAAATTAAAAATTTCAAAAATATTTTATTTCTTTTTTTCTCCATTTTTGGGCATTTTTCCCTTGTTTCCGATGATAGATTTCAATAATTTCCCGATCCAATAGACAACCCAATGATGCATGTTCTTGATTTTAGAAGTTATTAGTCTTTGTCCTCACTTATTGATATTATGAATAACTTCATGAATTAAACTTTAATCCCATGAGCACATGCACTTTTATGGTTATATTGATTTGGTTTAAGATTTTTATAACTCGGTACTCTTTTGTTGCATTGTATATACTTACACCGAGTAAGATTTGTACCTTTCGTCATTTGTGAGTGTATACACTATTCTTTTCTCATTGAAAACGTTGAATTCGTCGGTAATCTCACTATTCTTTCATTTGATCGTTCATTGATTGAGTTCATACATGAAATGTGTTACTTGATCATGATTTTCATATATTGTTTTGACTCGATAATTGCGTAAACTTTATGAAATGATCATAGGTCATCCTTGTTATATCACCCATATTGACCTTGACCTCACCTTATAAGTTTCCCCTCGTTAACCCATTTGAGCCTAAATATATCCTTTCGTTTCATAGCCCCATTCCCATAACCAACTCTAAATTGGAGTTTTTAACCATATATACACCTTCCATACCTTTGTTTGGAATGTTACTTGGGATTGAATGATGTTACTGTGATGTCGGTTGCAATTTAGGCATATGAGAGTTTGATAAGTAAATAAAAGAAAGTAGTGAAAAAAATGAAGAAAAAGAGAAAGCAAAAAGCAAAAAAAAACAAAAGAGAAAAATGAGAAAAAAAGAAAAGAAAAAGAAAGAGAAAGTTGTAAATGTGTATATATATCAATAAGCTTTGATTACTCTCGCGATGATATATCTAATGCTCTTTTGGAACTAGTTTTCCAATTTTGATATTGCTCGAATTTTCCTATTATCCCGAGTTTTCATTCCGAACACTTTGAATCCGTACATACATTCCTTCATTTCGTACCCTAGACAAACCTACATTACAACCCTATTACAAGTCCTATGTGATCTTAGGTTGATGTAAGTCAAAAGTCATAATAGTTGTGATAATATGTGAAAATGCATTTTGCCTCTTTTAGTGTGCGGTATCCTTTCATTGAGATTACAATTTTTCATTTTATATATAGTGTTCTTCATTTGTGACATATGTGGTCTAGTTTCCATTTATATTTACTCTTTATGCCCGCATGTTCCATCTGTCACCTCCCTATTTCGAGTGAATTCACTTGATGAGTGTAATGCCCGTGAGGATTGAAGATATGCTTGCTTTAACGTTTATCCGGTTTATATAAGTTTTTCGCCAAATCATACTTTGCATGTGCTCGCTCCCCTCCCACATTTTAAGGCTTCAATTATATGAGGTGCACTCTATAATGTTAGTGATTCGAACTTTTATTTGAATTCATTCAATGTGCTAATAATGCGTATGAAATCCTTTTCGCCATTGTTGGGCTTGTCGCATGTTGGTTTGGGCTTATTTTGAGGAAACCATGTGATGTTTGTGGGTACCATCCCTGAAAACCCTCACGAGATGACACTCGTCCACTAGGGTGATCTAAGGGTTTAACGACTTACTGCATACGCTAAATGCAATCGAATCACCAGCGAAAATGGCCTTTTTCTTTTATACCATATTTTTGTACTATCTCCTGCTTTTAATTTTCTTGTAGTTCTTGTTGCATCCTATTTCATTGCTAGGGACTAGCAATGTGTAAGTTAGGGGGTGTGATACGACGTAAATATTGCGTATTTCATCCTTAGAACCTACGTATTTTAGCCCCCTCGGGTATCTTATTCCCTATATTTATGCTCGTTAACCAGACAACCTCGGATTTCTACGTTAACATGTTTTGCAAGGGTTAATTGAGCTTTTATAGGTATTTTGATGCTAAGTGTGAAGTTCTGACGCATTTCGCTAGACTTCCATACACGATCGCACGTTCAAGGGAATTTTAGTCTTTTAATAGCTTGCGCACGTAGCCCAACATCTGCACAGAATTGTAGCCCTCCTCGTAAGCTTCGCGTGACCGCGAATGCTACGCGATTTCGATTTAGAACGAAGAAATTACAACAATTTCAGCGGACGGGAAATCCAAGAAGCCCAAAACAGTAATGCAGTGTGCTGATACTTGGTTGATCGATCGATCAATCAAAAGGATCGATCGATCGATCCTTCGTGATAGTGGGATATTTTATTTATGATCGATCGATCGACGGCTTGGGTCGATCGATCGATCCCCTATTTCCAGGAGATATTTTGTCGTATCTTTTCTTTTTCTTTTCTTTTCTTTACTTATTCCAACTTACTATAAATACTAATTTGTGCTGTAATATCAAATATAAAAATCTTTAGAATAGATTTTAGAGAGTTGTAGCTTAGGTTTTGAGGGTTTTTGTTTAGTTCTTCTTCATTTGTTCTTGGATTGACACCCTTTTGGGTTTGTAAGTTGACTATTCATTTCCCCTCTCCATTTAATATAGTTTTATTTCCATTATTCTTTCTTTCTAGTGTAATTTCCATGCTTTCTAAATTAGATTTACATGCTTTGATTTAATCGCTTTCTAGGTAGATTTACCGCGTTTATTTACCGCATTTATTTACCGCGTTTTTAATATGCTTTCTAGCTAATTTAAAATAGGTTGTGCTTGAATTGAACTCACTCGAGTTGACGCATTACTTGGCTTTGGTGATGGTGTTTACGGGTCTATTTCAGGTGCGTTGTCCTAGTTATTGAGCCTATGAGATTTAACAGAGCATATCATGTATGTCCCGTGCTTACGACCTTGCGTGCCCAATTTCCAGGGCATTTGTTGATGCCAAAATCTTATTAGGGTTTTATGCAGATTTAGGGGCGTGGCAACCCTTGGTTCAATTAACTGTTGAAACGAGATGCATTTTAAATAACTCGTCGACCCATGTATCCATTTTATACAAATCAACTCGGGTGAGGGATATTCGACGCAACGTATAGTTTTACTCGCTTTGTTAGTCTAGTTTCAATACACTTGCCTAGATTAATATTTCCCTTTTATGCATCTTTTTCTTTTTTGTTTGTAATTCACCTTTTACACTTTTATTTCGGAGCACTAACTCAATTGAATTATATAATTTCGTCCCTGTGGATTTTTGATACTCGACTTACCGCTGTGCTTGCCTCGCAAGTGTAGTCGTAATTTAGGTGTGTTTGTATTGAGTAGGCGAAACGAAAACAACGACTGGCGTCTGACACGCGCCGCACATTTCGTACTCAATCACTAGAATATGAGGAGTCTAGCTATCTACTTGATTCTAGGATTAAGGATTTGGAGGACAGTTTGAGAGACTCGTCTAGAGTTAAGTTTGACTTGGAGGCTAGAAGTGGGAAACTGGATAGGATGTTAGGCACTGTCCAAGTTAAGAGAGATAAGGGTGGTATTAGCTTTGATGATCGTGTTGTTCCCATTCCCCCCGCACGTGTGAGAGAACCACATAAGAACGTTAGAAAAGGTCCACATGTAGGTCACTTTCCATACCATCGCTACACTTGCACGTTTTGTGGTAGGAAAGGTCACCTTTGAATGTTTTGCTACGACCTTAGGAATGCTACTCGAAAGTTTAGGAAGTTTAGGAATAAAGTTTCCCCGATTACCCCCACCCTCATGCGTCATTACACATCTACTTTGGTTAGGAAGTCGAATTTGGTAGCTTTAGGAATAAAACTCCATCGTTCTCATTTGGTTGCACTTGATTCTTCCAATGCTAAATCTAAAGATTGAGTGTATTACCATGTTTATCAATTTGTATTATATTTTTCATTTATTGCATCTTATTTGAAAAATACAAAAAGTTTTTTTGATAAAATTTTTGAGAAAAACACAAAAAGATTTTGCTTTTATTGAGTCAAAATATTTTGAAAAGGCCAAAAATATTTTCGATTTCATTTTTGTGTCATGAATTAACATGTTTGATGTGGCAAATTTGTGTGCTTGGACCCCCTTCCTTCCATTATCCATGTGGCTAGGACATTTGGTCACTATTGTCGATGCTTAGAATGATCTTAACCATTTTTGGGGGGGATGTTTCGAATTTGATATGCGTCTTGATTCGACTTTATGTATATGCCATGATTGCACACATGCACAAGCTTATATGGATGTTTGACTAATCTTACACATTTGAGTTTCGTGAGACGTTCTTATCTCAATCTTGTCATCTATGCGTAAGTAGACTTAAGGAGGGAGTGTGCATGTAATAACCGTTTACCCATGAGGATTAAATTAAAAAATGATGAGTGTATGGGAAAGGGCTGCGAGAGTGTAAAATTGACTTGTCGTGAAAGCCACTATTTAAAAGGCACTAAAAAGAATCATATGCCAAATATGGGCCAAATTAGTTTAGTTCATTAAAAATAAAATATGCTATATATTTGAGGGAGTTTGGATGGATTAAAAAATCAAACGGGTTTGCATAAATAATCCTAAACGTTGAAAATTCATGTTATGATGTTATTTTTTGTAGAATCGTCAAAATTCCAGATTCGTGTTCATGATGTTCGTTTAGTTCATTGAGCTCACACTTTAATAGTCACATATGGCTATGATAAAGTTTGATGATAGATTGCTATGGATTAGAGCTTCTTGATCGTTTTGATGTGTTGGAATTATGATTCATTTGTTTTAATTCACACACATACAATCCATGTTCATGTTTAGGCACGTCGGTACTATGTTGGCATGTTACTCATATTTGTTTGTTTTGAGGTTTTTTAGTTTTTCTACTGTTTTGTAACTGATTACAGTTTTGAGCCTCTTCCAGTTTGAATTTTCATGAAATTTTTTCACTAGGCAACACTATTTAATTTTCTGGGGAGACTGTGATAGTTTTATAATGTCGTTCTAACGACATGTTATTTCGTTCGAGCGATGTTGGTTCTCGTTCGAGCAACATCCATGGCTCATTCGAACGACGGTTGTTTGACCAATTGGAATTTTTTTGGTTGCCTTGTTTCAATACTCTGCTGCATATTGTTTCATATTTTGGTACTGGATTCCTATTTATACCGTTGACTTTTGATTGATGACATATTTTACTGCATTGATTCGTTTATCATGCCTGTTTAGCTTGAAATTTTTTTATGTGATTCATTGTTTGCTAGCTAATCATTTGACATTGCTTGATCATTATTAGCTGGTAGTTGCATGTTTATCTAGCATAATATGAGTTAATGTAATTAAATTGCTTTATCAGATGCTAGATTTATTTATCTTTTCACTGGATTGTCTATTCGAGACAAAAAGGGGGAGAGATGTCTGTGATGTAGGGGGATTTTTTTTGTGAATTTTGTTTCATATTGGTATCATGTTTATAACACGTTTACATATTGGTATCATGTTTACTCACATTGATATTTCCTATTATTTTATATTATTTGTTCCTACATACTTCACTTGGTATTTGTCTCTTTCATGTGTATAGGTATGCTTAAAGATATTCGAGATTTCAAGTCTACATCACATTCACACATTCAGAGACAATTTCCTGCTTGTCGGCCCAATGTTGAAGAATCTTATACTGATGATGCAATTTTGATTTTGGGTTCATGGGATGGGTTTTAGGCCTCATACGGCTTAATGACCCGGCTTAGGTGTGACACCCCGCCTAATTAATCCCGGGTGATCAGTCCTAAATCAAGTTAAAACAGGTTTCTCAGTTGGATCATTCTTAGCATCACTGTCATCTTTTTAATTACTAACCACCTAAGTGAGAAAAGTAGACTGGTGCCAATTTTTATCTTTCAATTAATTAAATAAAACTCATGCGAAACATAAAATAATACACAATCACAATAAACTGAAATAGCCATCCACAATTAAAATACCTAACCGAATAAACCATCAGTCCAAATATCCAATACAAGTAAAGACAAGAAGACAATCTCAACAAGTCTAACACTAATAAATGAAATGTGAGCAACATGCTCAGATAACTACTAAAGGGTCTCTACACGAATGAAAGAATGAGGCGTCTATCAAAAACCCCACAACATCCACATGTACTGCAGCAACAGAAACCTGGAATAGAATCAAGCCTGGCGTCCCTGTGGCTGGACACCTAAAAGGTTTTTAAATTTTTTTATAGCAAGGGTTAGTACCCAAAAACATTTGAAAACATTTAACAAATGATTAACTTGCAGTAATAAATAAATAAATATGCATGCTCTTCATATGTTAGTTAGTGTCGCACTCTCTTGAGGACTTCCTTACCCCTCCTCTAATGTGCACTACTAACGCATTCATTTAATTTACCTAGGCCCCACTCTCCAGACCGAACACTTATGTTACCCCTTGCATTTGACCTACTCTAACCGAGTATCCCTTAAATCATGATTTTTAAGTTATTATAAACACCAACTTAATTAAATCGTTACCCTTTTTAATTTCATATAACACTCACACCTATTATGCACATAATACATTTTTCACTATGTATTAATTATCCCATATATAATTATTTACCTAATTATATATTTAAATCATATTGCCGTATTCACAAACATACTTGAAAAAACATTTAATACTAATATCCAACCGAGTAAAAATACTCACAAAATATAATTTCTCTAAATTTCTATCCCACTAGGTATATTCACATAACCTATTAACCCAAATCAGAATCGCTCACTAACTTGGTTTAACATACGATTGGAGGCGGTCATATTCCTTCCCTGAAAGTGAGATGCCTCTGACCCCATATAATGGACGCTATGACCTAGGAATATACTCGTCCTACTCCTTAAGCTAGGGGATTCATCCACTACGCGCAACCTCCCCCTATAGCACTAGAGTATATAATAATAATATTCAATCACTGATATTAATGCACACGCTATATATACACTATCACAGACCATATATATATATATAAATATAATGTGTCCCGGCTATACCATGTACTAAATCCATAACACAAGCCTATTTAAATTATTAAGAGTTTATCGTCCAACCTTAATTCTTAATTAATTCTCACATCAATTAATTAAGTCACGTTTGGTGTCGTCCCCACCATAAAATTTGGACTTACTCTCGTAGCCCGAAATAACCTCACCCGAGTCTAAATTCCCGACTCCTAAATTTTTAATCACGACGTGTCACCTAAAAACTCCCTCAAATCCTAATTAACTTTACTCACGATTAATTAGATTTAAACTCATGTATTAATTTCTCAATAATTAATTACATAAAGATTATTATATAAATTCCCTTTTATATACATAACTGGACGAATCTGCCAAATTCTTCCGACCTTCGATCGATCGACCCCAGACCTTCGATCGATCGATCAAGCAGGTCTCCGTCTTCTTCGCGAAGACAGAATCATCCATGGACGAAATTTCTCAAACCCTAGTTTCTTCTACCAGTAACCTCAAGCCCTCTTAGCATTAATACATGTTAGAAACCTTATTAGGGATCTCCAGATTGTCCATTAACATTATTAATTTTTCCGTTAACTATGATTTGGAACAAAATTCATCTTTAACCCTTAACCCATTTACACTCCAAATTCCTTCATCAAATTCGTTTCTAATTGTCCAGATATCATCCTACCAGATATGTATCAACTTATAAATATCAGGTTTTATATGAATCCTTACTCAAATTCGTAAATACGATTAATGTATTCAAAATCCCATGTTTATGCCATGAACACCCAAAACGAATTTTTAATCAATCACATCACATAAATATGAATTGAAAAACAGATTCAACACTATTGCAAGTTATCCACTTGCCTTAGGTTTCGTAGTGTCTGATTTGGAGATGAATTCCAAGGTTGAAGATGATTCTTGTTGGCTCTCTAGTGATCCCAAATCTGCCTTTAACTGCTATTAGGGTTCCCTAACTCACTTAGCCTTTTTCTAAACTCCCCTCAGCCGTTTACTTATTTCCTCTAATTTAACAATTAACTTAAATCCCCTTTTTTGCCTAATGGGCCAAGCCCAAGTGACCCAAATGCCCTCGTGTGGGCCCGGCTATGTCTAAAAACGCCCCATGACCCGTTTACTACCCCCGGGTACACTTTTCCGACTATCTCGGCCCATCTGGACTCAATTGTACACTCAAAATTGGCATCCGAATTAATATAAAAATACTTATTCCCCACCCCTTTTAGTCTATACTGACTCCTGGTTGAGATAAGTGCATGCCCCGCCATTAATACTCGAAATGACATAATTAAATTATTACTATTCACTTAGTAATTAAATCCCCCTAAATATTAACCACTTACTCCCGGATTAATATTTAACTATATTTTTTCATAATTAATTCATTTAAAATTACAACACACTAGTAATTTAGAATTCTAGAATTAATTAAATATTAAATGCACCAAAAATCCGGGATATTACATACTCCCCCCCTTACAAAGGAATTTCGTCCTCGAAATTAGGTCATACCTGTGATGAAAAGCTCTGGATATTGTTCCCGCATATCCTCTTCCCATTCCCAGGTAGACTCGTCAACATTGTGATGGCCCCACTGTACTTTGACTAGGGGAACAACCTTGGATCATAATTTCTACTCACTGTAGTCCAGAATAGCCACCGGTCTCTCCTCATATGAGATGTTTGGCTGTAAATCAATTTCCTCGAGTGGAATGTGCCAAAAAGGCCTCTCTCTCCTACAATATTTCTTCAGCAATGCTACATGGAACACGTCGTGTATCCGCTGAAGGTGCTCCCGCAATCCCAGTTTGTAGGCTACAGGCCCCACCCTCTCGATAATAGGGAAAGGTCCCACGTACCTCGGTGCTAACTTACCCTTCTTGTCGAACCTCATCACCCCTTTCATAGGGGACACCCAGACCAATACCTGATCCCTAACCTCTAACTCCACATGTCTCCATGAAGCATCAACGTAACTTTTCTGCCTATCCTGAGCTGTCTGAATTCTCCCTCAAATCAGCTCTATCTTAGCAGATGTCTCCTGAACAATCTCCGACCCCAAAAATTTGTTATCCCCCACCTCTAACCAACAAGCGGGTGAACGACAAGGTCTCCCGTATAGTGCCTCGAAGGGTGCCATGTCGATCGTGAATTGGTAAGAGTTGTTATATGAAAACTCTACCAGAGGAAGATATTTCTCCCAACCTCCCCGAAAGTCTAATATGCACATTCTAAGCATATCTTCCAGCATCTGATTGACTCTCTCAGTTTGTCCGTCATTATGTGGGTGATAGGTTGTACTCAAACGTAACTCCGTGCCCATGGCCTCCTAAAAACTCTACCAAAAGTGGGCCACAAAGATCTTATCCCTATCCGACATAATATTTATCGGTACCCCGTACAGCTTAACAATATCTGCTATGAACAGCTGCGCATAACGCATCGTCTCAAAGTCTGTGCGAACCGGCAGGAAGTGGGCCACTTTGGTCAACCCATCCACAATGACCTATATGGAATCGTGGCCCTTATGCGATGTCGGTAACCCTATAATGAAGTCTATGGAGATGCTCTCCCACTTCCACATGGGAATTTCAAGTGGCTGTAGCATCCCTGATGGTCTCTGATGGTAAAATTTCATGAGCTGACATGTGGCACATTTCGAAACAAACTCTGCTATGTCCCATTTCATTCCAGCCCACCAATACTGCCTCCTCATATCCTGATGCATCTTATCCCCACCGGGATGTACCACGAATCTCGACCCATGAGACTCCGTCATAACAGCGTGCCTCAACTCCTCATCCTCTGGAAAATCAACCTCCCAGTAAGGCGTAAGCCTCCCTTCGAGTGGATCGAGTAACCCTCTGCTCCCTCAGCTAGCAACTGGCTCACCCTATCCCGGCAGGTATGATCCTCTGCCTGAGCCCTCACAACCCACATAATAATCTCAAGTGTGATGGACAATGCTGACATACAAGCCCTAGCTACATCATCCTCATATTGAAGTTCTTTCCACTTCGCTTTCCAGACTTCTGATATTTCCCCAGTCGGTCTCTGACTTAATGAATCTGCTACCACATTAGCCTTACCAGGATGATACTGAATATCAAACTGGTAGTCTTTCACGAATTCTAGCCATCGCCTCTGCCTAATATTCAGATCCTTCTGAGTGAAGAGATACTTAAGTGATTTGTGATCCGTGAATAACGTGAATTGCTCCCCCAGAAGATAATGTCTCCATATCCTCAAAGAAAAAATGACCGCTACTAACTCCAGGTCGAGAGTGGGGTAATTATTCTCATGGGGATTTAACTTCCTGGACGCATAAGCTATATCCCTTTCCTCCTGTTGAACCACACCCGCAATTCCCTGTAAGGATGCATCAGTGTAAACCCGATACTCTAATCCTCCTTTAGGCAATGCAAGCATAGGTGAAGATGACAACTTGTCCTTTAAGTCGTCGAAAGCTAATTGACAATGATCATTCCAAGTGAAAGTACCCCTTTTTGGGTCAGATTCATCAAAGGACCCGCAATCTTTGAAAATCCTTTGATGAATCACCTATAATAATCGGCCAATCCCAGACAACTGTGCACTTCAGTCAGTGTCGTGGGCTGTCCCCACTCCCTCACCGCTGATACTTTACTCGGATCCACCGCAATACCCCAGTCTGACACCATGTGGCCAAGAAACTGAACCTCCCGTGGCCAAAATCCACACTTACTGAATTTGGCATAGGGCTAGTGATCCCATAATGTCTGTAAAACTATACGCAAATGCTCTACGTGATCCTCCTCGGTACGCGAGTAGATCAGGATGTCATTAATTAACACTTTGACAAACTGATCAAGAAACTCCTTGAAAACCTTGTTCATGAGGTCCATGAACACTTCTGGTGCATTGGTGAGCCCGAATGGCATCACCCTGAACTCATAAGATCCATACCGTGACAAGAAAGCGATCTTAGGAACATCCTCCTCTCGGATACATAGTTGATGATACCTTGACCTCAAGTCAACCTTAGAGAAGTAAGACGCCCCTCTCAACTGGTCAAATAGATCATCAATCTTAGGCAACGAATACTTATTCCATACCGTGGCCTTATTCAGCTCTCTATAGTCCACGCATAACCATAGTGAGTAATCTCACTTCTTCACAAACAACATCGATGCACCCCACGGCGATGTACTCCGTCGAATGAAACCTTGACCTAGAAGTTGTTGAATCTGCTCTCTCAACTCACGCATCTCTGAAGGGGCCATACGATATGGGGCCCGAGCAATCTTCCTCGTCCCCGGTGCTAAATCAATCACAAATTCGATTTCCCTGCGAGGTGGCAACCCTGGTACCTCCTTAAACACATCCTCAAAGTCTCTCATCACTAGGATTGAGTCCAATGGAATAGCCACCTCCTGTGAGGTCTCCTCGTCAATGTAATACAAGTATGTGTGTGACCCTCCCTCAGGTAGCGGCATTGCTATCAAGAACATCTCCTGCCCTGGAATGGAGAACACGATGGTCCTCTCGTAGCAATCCACCATCGCCCGATAACCTGCCAACCAGTCTATACCCAAGATGACATCGTACCCCTCCATATCTAACACTAAGAGGTCCGCTGCTAAACTAAGTCTCCCAATCAAAATGTCCACACCCCGACAAATCGAGTGAATCATAGCCCCGCTGCCTACTGGTGACTCTACACACATCCGAAGACTACCCGCGATCTCTAGTAGTCCGGCCCATTTAGAAAAAATTAATTTAATGAATGAATGTGATGCTCCCATATAAAAAAGAATACTACCCTCCTAACCATGAATGAGAAACATACACTCAACTGCTGGCGGTGCTTGCTGCGCTGGGGGATTGGGAACATCCCGAATGTTATACACATGCCTGTAGTGCATCTGCCCCTGCTGTGGTGGGGCGGGTGGGGCTAGTGCTGCTGGCGGTATTTGCCCCTGGTGCCCCTGTTGAGCCTCCTCCTGTTGACCTCTTCCCCTCTGTGGGAACTCCCTCTTGAAATTTCCTGGTTGTCCACAGATAAAACAACGTCTCTGACCATCTCCCTGTCGTTGGCCCTGACGCGGCTGGCCCTGGCCCTGCTGGCCTCCCCCATTGTTCCCTTGGCCCTAACGGCCCTGAGGAACCTGCTGCTGCTGACTCGAGCCCGGTTGCCCCTGGCTGAACCCCTGTCCTCCTGGTCGTAGCCCACCAGGCTTAAACTTCTTAGCCTGATTCCCCTACTGAGTGTCCGTCTGCAGCTAAGTACCACTTGTGTCACCACTAGTAACTGCCTTGCCCTGTTGGCTCGGCTCCCCTGTTATCTTGCTCCCCTTCGCATGGAAGTGATGATCCTGGCAGTGTACAAGTGCGGCATTAACGACATCTGTATATGTCACTAACGTCGAATTCCCAATCAAATTTTGCCTTATCCGCCAGGCTAAACCGTCCATAAACCTCGATTTCTTCCTCTCCTCATCGCTCACCTCATTTGGCACAAAGTTTGACAAATGGGTGAACTCTTCCTCATAGTCTGCCATTGATCGGTCACCCTGTACTAAATCACTGAATTTCTTCCTCATCTCAGCCTCTACTGGTGGTGGAAAGTATTTGCGGAACTCTTCTATCGGCATCAAGTCTCGCTCCTCGGCGGTGGTAACTGACTCCCACCACTGTAATGCTGCCCCCGACAGACGAAAGGTAGCAAGCATCTGTTTCTGTACCTCAGTAGACTCCAACATGCGCAGATGGCGCTGAATGTTATTCTTCCAGTCACAAGCCTCTACTACATCTGTGCTACCCCGAAACTCAGGTGGGTGACCCTTCTGGAAGGTCTCCCTAACTCTCTGCCAAGATGGTGGCCCCACTAGAGCCTGAACTGCTGGTGCCACTGGAGGTGGTGCCTGGGGCTGTGGAAAATGAGCTGTCATAGCTCGCATTGTTGTCTCGACCGCTTGTGCCACTATCACTACCACCTGAGTAGTGGAAATCAACTCGAGTGGGGGTGGGGGTGGCGGTACCTGTGGCTCCTAGTGAGCCTCCCTGACCTCATCCCTAGCCTCAGACCTTTCTGCTCTCAGCCTCCTCGGTGGCATCTGAAATAGATTGAATCATATAAGTACACAATTTACACAAAAATATTCATAGCAAAAATACGATATCTCACAAGCGGAAAATGAATCAACAGTCCTAATAATAGGGCTCTATAACAACCGAGTGCTACGCTAAAACGTAAAAATCTGCACAGATCCTAAGAATATATGAACCTGATGCTCTGATACCATCTGCGATACCCCACCTAATTAATCCCGAGTGATCAGTCCTAAATCAAGTTAGAACATGTTTCTCAGTTGGATCATTCTTAGCATCACTGTCATCTTTTTAATTACTAACCACCTAAGTGAGAAAAGTAGATTGGTGCCAATTTTTATCTTTCAATTAATTAAATAAAACTCATGCGGAACATAAAATAATACACAATCACAGTAAACTGAAATAACCATCCACAATTAAAATACCTAACCGAATAAACCATCGGTCCAAATATCCAATACAAGTAAAGACAAGAAGACAATCTCAACAAGTCTAACACTAATAAATGAAATATGAGCGGCATGCTCAAATAACTACTAAAGGGTCTCTACACGAATGAAAGAATGAGGCGTCTATCAAAAACCCGCAACATCCACATGTGCTGCAGCAACGGATACCTGGAATAGAGTCAAGCCTGGCGTCCCTCTGGCTGGACACCAAAAAGGTTTTTAAATTTTTTTATAGCAAGGGTTAGTACCCAAAAATATTTGAAAACATTTAGCAAATGATTAACTTGCAGTAATAAATAAATATGCATGCTCTTCATATTTTAGTTAGTGTCGCACTCTCTTGAGGACTTCCTTACCCCTCCTCTAATGTGCACTACTAACGTATTCATTTAATTTACCTAGGCCTTACTCTCCTGACCCAACACTTATGTTACCCCTTGCTTTTAACCTACTCTAACCGAGTATCCCTTAAATCATGATTTTTAAGTTATTACAATCATCAACTTAATTAAATCATTACCCTTTTTAATTTCATATAACACTCACACCTGTTATGCACATAATACATTTTTCACTATGTATTAATTATCCCATATATAATTATTTACCCAATTATATATTTAAATCATATTGCAGTTTTCACAAACATACTTGAAACAACATTTAATACTAATATCCAACCGAGTAAAAATACTCACAAAATATAATTTCTCTAAAGTGATATCCCACTAGGTATATTCACATAACCTTGTTACCCAAATCAGAATCGCTCACTAAATTTCTTTAACATACGATTGGAGGCGGTCATATTCCTTCCCTGAAAGTGAGATGCCCCTCACCCCATATAACGGACGCTATGACCTGGGAATATACTCGCCCTACT
The DNA here is from genome assembly GCA_949130495.1 of Sambucus nigra. Lineage (NCBI taxonomy): Eukaryota > Viridiplantae > Streptophyta > Magnoliopsida > Dipsacales > Adoxaceae > Sambucus > Sambucus nigra. The sequence goes on along the minus strand of OX422217.1, from coordinate 237,693,545 downwards.
CCTCAAGCTGGGGGATTCATCCACTACGCGCAACCTCCTCCTATACAATTAGAGTATATAATAATAATATTCAATCACTGATATTAATGCACACACTATATATACACTATCACACACCGTATATATATATATATAGATATAAAATGTCCCGGCTACACCACGTACTAAATCCGTAACACAAGCCTATTTAAATTATTAAGAGTTTATGGTCCAACCCTAATTATTAATTAATTCGCACATCAATTAATTAAGTCGCCTTTGGTGTCGCCCCCACCATAAAATTTGGACTTACTCTCGTAGCCCGAAATAACCTCACCCGAGTCTAAATTCCCGACTCCCAAATTTTTAATCATGACGTGTCACCAAAAAACTCCCTCAAATCCTAATTAACTTTACTCATGATTAATTAGATTTAAACTCATGTATTAATTTCTCAATAATTAATTACATAAAGATTATTATATAAATTCCCTTTTATATACATAACTGGGCGAATCTGCCAAATTCTTCCAACCTTCGATCGATCGACCCCAGACCTTCGATCGATCGATCGACCAGGTCTCTGTCTTCTTCGCGAAGACAGAATCATCCATGGATGAAATTTCTCAATCCCTAGTTTCTTCTACCAGTAACCTCAAGCCCTCTTAGCATTAATACATGTTAGAGACCTTATTAGGGATCTCCAGAATGTCCATTAACATTATTAATTTGTCCATTAACTACGATTTCTGAATTTGGAACAAAATTCATCTTTAACCCTTAACCCATTTACACTCCAAATTCCTTCATCAAATTCGTTTCTAATTGTCCAGATATCATCCTACCAGATATGTATCAACTTATAAATATTTGGTTTTATATGAATCCTTACTCAAATTCGTAAATCAGATTAATGTATTCAAAATCCCATTTTTATGCCATGAACACCCAAAACGAATTTTTAATCAATCACATCACATAAATATGAATTGAAAAATAGATTCAATATTATTGCAAGTTATCCACTTGCCTTAGGTTTCGTAGTGTCTGATTTGGAGATGAATTCCAAGGTTGAAGATGATTCTTATTCGCTCTCTAGTGATCACAAATCTGCCCTTAACTACTATTAGGGTTCCTTAACTCACTTAGCCTTTTTCTAAACTCCCCTCAGTCGTTTACTTATTTCCACTAATTTAACAATTAATCTAAATCCCGTTTTTTGCCTAATGTGCCAAGCCCAAGTGACCCAAATGCCCCCGTGTGGGCCCGGCAATGTCTAAAAACAATCCGTGACCCGTTTACTACCCTTGGGTACACTTTTCCGACTATCTCGGCCGAACCGGACTCAACTGTACACTGATAATTGGCATCCGAATTAATATAACAATACTTACTCCCCACCCCTTTTAGCCTATACCGACTCCCGATTGAGATAAGTGCATACCCCGTCATTAAAACTCGAAATGACGTAATTAAATTATTACTATTAACTTAGTAATTAAATCCCCCTAAATATTAACCACTTACTCCCCGATTAATATTTAACTATATTTTGCCATAATTAATTCATTTAAAATTACAACACATTAGTAATTTAGAATTCCCGAATTAATTAAATATTAAATGCCCCAAAAATACAGGGTGTTACATGAGGCATATTACTGCTGGTTTTGTCCCGAAATAGTCAAAGGGGAAGATTTATAAGGACTAAATTTCCAATTGAGTCTCAATGTAGTTTTGATTTATTCACGAAAAAAATAGGTTTGAGTCATAGGTAGATTTTTATTGTCCGATCACTACGAGACTATGACATGTCGAAGATTTAATTGAAGATGTTGCGGCAAAGCTACAAGGAATTAATCATGCCAAAGTTTAATTGGTGCAAATTTATCGTCTTCAAGGTTTTATTTCATTTCGATATCACACATGTATGAATGCATAATGTTAATGAAACTCGGAATTTTATTTTGCAAAAATAAGGATGTTATTTTTAAAAGAAAATATTTTTAAAATGTTTTTTAAAAGCGGTATGAATGTTTACACTTCATTTATGTCAGATAAGGATGGGTGATAATTTGATAAGAGTTGGTTTTAATCAAAACTTTGTTTTTAAAATTGTTTAATTAAAACTCTATCTGACGACATCGTTTAAACGACAAGAGATGTCGCTACAACGAGAACTCATGTCGTTCGAAGGACATAGAGTTTCTTTCGAATGAAACTCTGACATCGCCTTAATTTATTATAAATAAAGGTGTTTTGTTTCCTTGAAGTGTGTGCATTATGGAAAATGTTTACGATCCAAAAACCTGTTTGCACATGTTTTCTAAGGTTTTAAAGGCTTAAACACATCCTTAGAGTTTACAATGTGTTTATATGATCTTTGTCCAACACTTGAATATTGTTGGTTTTGTGGTGGAGAAGAGAAGAAGGTTACTTTCTTGTTCAACATCGTAGAGGAGACAAGGTCATATCGGTGGATACAGAGGCATTCATGGAGGCGACTGCTGTGGACGAGCATCGTAGAAGAAGGTTACTTTCTGCGTAGTCACTGTGAAGATTGGTAGAAGATCAGAGGAGTATCAAGTCTCATGGGGCTCGAGTCGTTGTATAATATTACCATCTGACTTTGTAAAACCTTTGTCATAGTGATTGTCTAGCTTGGACCGTCTGAGGTTTTTACCCGATTGGGTTTTTCCTCCTACCTCGGCGTTGTGAGCATTGCTTTACTTTATTTTACTTGCTTTAATCACTAGTTGTGTGCTTAAGGTTAAACAAGAAAAAAATTTGGTTAAGTTAATTTGTGTCACAACTTGGTTTGATTAAATTGAAAAATAATTTTTCAAAAAGAGAAAGTTGGTTGGCATTCATCCTTAACTTAATTCTGCTAAAGCAAAAGTTTGTTTTCAATATTTGGGGACCTGTGGGTTCTAAAAGTAGACCAAAATGTGGAAATTTCTACTCAACATAAATGATTATTTATTGTTTAGGGATTTGAATTTATTTGGATTCGTGTTTTTAACCGCCACCGTGGGTTTTTTTGTTGCGATTTTAGGTGATTTCGTAGGTTGCATATGTAGATTTTGTTGCATTTGTGCGACTTCGGGCGATCTCAGTCCATCACTACCACTACCAATTTATATCTCTTGGTTTTTCATCTTCTTCAAGGTATATATATATATATATATATATATATACACACACATATATAATGTGGGGAAAAATTAAATGCATGTGTCTAGAAATAATTACTGGGTAATAATAAAGCTAAAATGGTTTATCCTTGTGTAACTAATAATAATGTTTTAGCATGTGATACATTTAGCAACTCAAAAGGCAATTTTATCTAATTAATGTTAAATGAAATGAAATGTAGATGTATCACATGCTAAAACTTTATTGAATCTGTTGCCGAAATTAAGTTTATCATGTTTTATGTGTTGAAAACATGAAAATCATTTACATGCTGAAAAATAGTGGCTTAGGCTTATAAGTTTAAATTCTAATATTTAGATGGCCATTGAGTTGGTTGGCCCCGGCATTTCTAATGCTTAGAGTTATGATTCTATCGAATAGTGACATGTGATGTGGAAATATAAGTAAGATAGAAATGAAACATACTATAAAGTCTAAAATCTTGTTGTTAAACAATTAAACATAAATGAAACATAACTAGTGTTAAACAATGCATGTTCTGACGTTATCGTCAATTACCAAATAAAGTCTATAGTGTAAAATTATACACAGTTATAAGACTCTTAAGTTACAGATAGTGCGCATATATACCAGACTTCTAGTTCTTATGCGTGCAAATTCAATAGCCTTTAGACCCATTCAAGAGTCATTACCCTTATAATGATATCTCTTGAATTGTCCCTTTTGGATAGTTTGGGACAATATAGTTTTTGTATGACAATGTTCTTAGTGGATGACACTTGTTACTTTCAGGGAAAGTTTTGTTGTCATCTCTTAATGTTATCTGTGTACATACTAGATGATTTGGTGTTAAGTGTTATTTCAATAGATAAATTGAAATAGCATGAACACTAGCGAATCTATATGGTGTACTTAGAGAACTATGGAGATATGTTGGCTAATTTTCCTCAAATTGGAACTGTGGGGTTAATAAATATGCCTACATAATATCATGACACGTGGCGAGCACCCCAGTCAAGATGGCGAGCAACAGACGCTCCAACAAGATAGGGACGACTGGAGTCCTTGATAAACTAGAAGACCGAGGAGTAGTATCGGATTGGAATGAAACTCCACGAGGATATGAATCATCCATATTTATTACCCTAATGTAACCCCTAACTCTATATAAAGGGGACACCCCCCATTGTGAAAGGGGGCATAGAATCTAAAGAAATACTCTCATGCAAAACTCTCTCATCATTCTAATGGAACACAGTAGCAGCCTCGTGGACGTAGGGCATTCATGGACGAACCACGTAAATCTTTGTCTCCCTTACATTTATTTTTATGCTTGTATCGTGATGAATTGGCACCCCCCTACGGGTGAGATTTTTTGCACCTAAAATTAGCGTCGTCTGTGGGAAATGACACGAAAAGTCTTTCCTTCCTGTTGTCGAGACGAAGATTTACATTGCGACGCAATGGTTTACACGCACATAATCAAGAGATAAGTTTTCTTCTTTTAATTTGTGCACTAACAGTTATACGTTTTATACACAATTATTTGTTATGCGCATTCATCGTTTCATTGGTGTATGGTTTTCGAACATTTATGTTCATAAGCCTTATACTGTACATATATTTATCTGTGAATCTACATAACCGCAGTTTATTTTTGATGAATCTGCATAACATTGAGTTTCATGATTATGAGTTTTAAACAAGCCCTTAAAAGTATGGATTCTCATGATATTTTTCTGGGCAAACATGTTTACTAGGTTACTATCATATCTTGATTCCTATATCTGAGATTCTGTGGCCAAGGAGACGCGCCAAAAGACCATTCCCTCGCCTAAGAAATGTTGGCCACATCTTTACAAAACATATATAATCCAACTGATATAGATAGAGATCTACAAATTTTTGGTACACGGTCATGTCGAAAAACATTATCTCCATTAAAGTGACTTGTTCTAAATCTACATATGCAAGATTAACTTAGGTACTCAATTTTCTATAACCAAAAGTCCTCATCGATCTACGATTTTGGGCAGACAATCAGTCGAGTGCCATCAAGAACATGGATCACTTTCGCGGCATATGAGCAGTCCTGGATTTAATATACATCCACCAGATTTGCACCTAAAGGGTGTAATCACGAAAGAACGTGTGGTTATCTCATCCAATCTATCTGCCTTAGGCACCAGGTTTTCTGATTGATGGCCTGCGGTAAGGTGTGAGGGCTGACAACCACTATACAGCGAGCCTAACACTATCAGCAAGAAGATAACCACTCAGTGAACAGCGTAATAAGCGACCACTATACCACTACTACGAGCCGGGAAGGGGCATCTTTGTAATTATGACCATAATCATTGGTCGACCAAACAACATCATCGGATCATTCTTTATTGGTCGGCACCTCTCCTCCAGCTGGTCGACGTCCACGACGAGGACGGCCAGAGAATCATACAGCTCTGCAAACCTCGCTCCGAGCATAGATCTCAGGCGTGAAACTCGTGAACAGGAAGCAGCGAGCTCGAAAAATATCACCATTGGACCAACCCACGTACCTACTCCTCATCGTTGAAGCCATAACTCCTCTCCTAATAGTGTATCTTCGATCGAGCACCAACAAATCTTCACAATGCAATCTCTGGTGATCTCTCTGATTACCTCCGACCTACTGCGAATCAGATCTGCCCCTGCTCATCGGCCTTCGGTGAACAGTTTACATTTGCAATGATATTGGACCACATTGGTTATATCAGCAGCATCTCCATGGTGGTCGACGACCACTGTGCAATGATGGTTTCACTGGTCGACGTCAAGAGGACGTTACTAGCACTGAGAGCCTGTACACTGTTATCTCGCGTGTACATTTGGATGGAGAGTTGTGGTCTTGACCAAGCATTTTGACTTTATTAAAAGATAAAGCATTTTTTGGTCTTTTACACCAGCTCTATTTACTTCCACAGTTCCATGGAAAAATAAAAAATTTGAAACCTACTTACATTATGTATTTGGAATTCACACAATTTTACAAAAAATATAAATCATACCTAGTGGTGGTAAACGGATCGGATACCATGTTTTCCATATCCGTATCCGCTATCTAGATGCACTATCCGTATCCGTATCCGCTGAATAGTTAAAACAACTATCCATATCTGTATCCGATCGGATACCTCGGATTCGAATAATATCTGTATCCGTTTACAATGTTTAGCCATCATAAAAATAACTATTAAAATATCCAATCCAACGAAATCCAAACCAATCCAAATAAAATTACTACCTCCTGGCTTCCATTATAAGAGTAGCAATCCATAATGATAATATATCTTAAGGCCATTCATACTTTACAAACTTATAAGCTTCAATTCATCCAAAAAAGAATAACAGTAGCATTCCATAACAGTACAAATACATATGCACCTTTTATATTAAACCAAATTTTATTGAGTTGATGCGCAGCTGAAGGGTTGATGAGAAGAGGTGGCTGGGTTGATGAGCAGCGATGGGATGATGCGGAAAAGGTGGAGGGATGAGGGTTTTTTGTGGAGTGAAATGAGGGTTTCTTTTCTCTTGTTTTGTACGAAAGAGAAATGAAATGAAATTAGTTTTTTTTTTTCTGTTTTGAGTGGAGTTTATGTTCTTTAGGTGGGTTATGTGGTGTGTGATAAGGTGTATTGTAACTTTAGTGTAACTCCGTGATAATATACCCAATAAAATAATAATACATGGCATTTTATAATATCCCAATAAAATGATAACTTTAGGGTGTTTTTGTTTTGAGTGGAGTATTGTGTTTGTTTTGTTTTAGGGAATAAATGATTAAGGTTTTTTTAATATTATTTTATTAGTAATGCTAATACTAATATTATTAGTAATATTTTAAACATATGTTTGACGGATACGGATATCCGGTAAAATGAATATCCGATAAAATGGATACTTCGCATCGGATACGGATTATCTGTGTCGGATACTAGTACTATCCGTATTTGTATCCATTTTCTCGGATATTTTTATAGAGTATCCATATTCGTATCCGTTTCCATTTTTTCGGATAAATATCCGCAAATTCGTATTTGGATATCGGACGAATGCGGATTTTCGAATATCCATTTACAGCCCTATTCATACCTATGTCTTACATTTGAGATAAAGCTGGCTAATTTTTGCACTGTTCGGTTTTCTTTGAAATTTTTTTGAGGGCCTATGTGACTTTATTACAATTGTTACAACAATTTTAGTTGGCACATTTTTGTGCGACCTTATTACAAATTATTTTGCTCACATAAATAAGTGGGGCGCAATTATATAGCACTCATGTCATTTATTTGAACATTTTAATTTTCAATATTGTCATTCGGCTATAACAATTTAATCTCACTAGAAGGAGATTATTGGTTATTTAGCTCAGCCCCGACGGATGCTCGGGCAAGGTGATCTCAGTGGAATTTTTTATGATGAAAATCGTTGGATCATTTATCACATTCATACTCTACTATGAATTTTTTCCCCGAAAAATGGCCGAGCGGATGCATATATTATATACTTTGTTGAACATATCATTTTTATGATAACTGCTTTTTTAATTTAGCCTCAACAGATGGTCGGGGAATTTACTAACTTCCACAGGTGCAAGATTCACTCCCGACGGATGCTCGGCAACAATCTTAATTCCTTGGAAATCTCATCGATGTTTCGACAGATGCTCGAGCACCATTCGTTATTCTACAACTTTGCCCCGACGGATTATCCAAACACCATTTGTTTTATTAATGCTCCTACGAATAGTCGAGCACACTATAACACTTTAGACCCAAAGAAATTCTTGGGGAAAATTTTTATCACTCTGACTGAAGCTCGGGTTCTGTGTTTCTTAACCTGAAGGACGCTCAGGCACACTCAAGATTCATCTCGGCAGATAATCGACAAAATATTTCTATATATTTAGTCTCAAAGATATTTTCCACGCATGACGCACTTTATCCCCAATGGATGGTTTGTCAGGATAATTCTTATATTTAGCACAACCCCAGATGATGGATACGAACATTTATTTGTGCATTGTTCGTTTATGTCTCATAATATTTTATTTGCTTACAAATTATGATCACGATTTTTATCATCATAAATTTGTAAGCAGGGGGCTATCTATACTTCATACTTCACAATTGTTACTACACAAATTTGTGTGAAAATAATTTTTTGAAACCAACTCATGTATTTACTTAGAGCTATTTGCAAAAATTCCAAATTAACTCATATATAACACATCTGGATATATTTGATAAAGTTTGCATCTTTCATTCGACTTTATTACAATTATTTTGTTCACATAAATATTGGGGCGCACTTATAGAGCACTCATGTCATTTATTCGTTCAATTAATTTTCAATATTGTTTTCTAGCTATTATTGGTTATACCGATGGATGGTTGGTATAATAATTTTGCTAATACCTAGTGCAGCCCCGACGGATGGTCGGGTATGGCCATCCTCGTGAGATTTTATCATGGGATCATTCATGTCATTCATTCAATATTATGAATTCTATTTGATTTAGCCTTGACAAATGGTCGAGCAACTTATTAACTTCCACGTGTACAAGATTCAGTCTCCAAGAATGCTCGGCCACAATCTTAATCTCTTGGAAATATTATTAATGCACCGATAGATGCTCGAGAACGGATGGCTCTCTATATCTACTCGAACCTGTACAACTTCTCCCTGGCAGACCATCCTGGCACCACTTATTTTGTTAAGGCTCCGATGGATGGTCGAGCACTTTATGCCACTTTGTACCCAACAAATACTTGGGCAATATTATTTATTATAACCGACAGATGCTCGGAAGTTGATATTTCTTCAATTTCAGTATTTATTATCTGGCTCCATGATTCTTGACCTGAAGGATGATCAGGCACATTCAAGGTTCATCTCGGCAAATGATCGGCAAAATATTTCTATATATTTAGTCCCAAAGATATTTGCCACACATGTCGCATTTTATCCCCAACAAATGGTTGATCAGGATAACTCTTATATTTAATCCCGACAAATGGTTGATCAAGATAACTCTTATATTCAGTCCCGACAAATGGTTGGCGTGGTCGATTAATGACCGACGTCACATTTATTATCGTTATACAACCCTAATAAATGGTTTGGAAGTTTAGTTTTCAGTAACATTGCAAGATCGTTCGTAATACTTGACTGGTCCTTTTTGCCTCGACGGATGCTCGAGCATGGATCACTCGCAATATCTACCAGATCCTCTATAATTTTTGCCTTGACAGGCATTCAAGCATCATTTATCTTATCAATGCTCCGATGAATTCTCGAGCATGGATCGTTCTCAACATCTACTAGGTCCTTTGCAATTTTGACTCGATGGACCCTCAGCTTCGATGGATAGTTAACATTATGTGATCACGTCTCAAGCTCCAATTAACAGTTGGGAGATTTATAGAACAAAGATCCAATAACACATATAGTAGCATGGAGAGCAACGATCAACCATATTTATCAACAAGGACGAGTCCAACATGTAAGAAGTCACATATCCAACAAAATCACAGTCAATGAACGAAACATGTGACCCCCCTGAATTTTTCAGCAACATCGTCGGACAACCCATGGTGATCGACGATCGCTGGGCGATGAAAATTCGCTTGTTGACGTCAAAAGGGCATCATCAGCACTAATATATTCACTCCAGAGGAACGGAATTTCTTGAACGTCATATCGAATTAACGCATTTATGCACGAAGATGCTTTGAACTCATATAGATTTCTTCAAATGTACGAGCTATATGGAGTTTTCCACAGCATCCAAGAACCACCATGCATGGTCAGTGAACAAGTGTGCCCCGAGGAATGATACATTACATGGAGCTATATGAATAATACAATCCTTAATCATATCCAGCTCGACGAACGATCAACACGACACTCTACAACACAATAGAGCCTCGAGGAACGATCAGGCACACTTATCATCTCGGTTATATAGATCAAATAACTCGATGGGCAATTGGGCAATCTTCTCTTCACAGCCCGATTGGGGGCTCCATGGAATCGATGATGCGTGAAAAGATTTACTACAACATTTAAAGCAAAATAGAAGAGGTCAACTCAGGATGGATGCCAACATGGTTAACACCGGAATTAGTCTTTCAAATGACGATCAAGACTAAGATTAATTTAATTACAACAGCCTTCTTGCTTGTTCCCATTAAATTAAGTATGTACACAGGCCTTTGTCATCTACAAACATAAATGGCCTCACGAATTTCCCCAGCAACAATAAAAGCCCTACGGGGGATCCCTAGGCAAAAAGCCAACTCGGGTTGGTCACCAACTATGTTGGTCAGTTAAAATCCTGAATGGGTGGATGGCCCTTAAACTAGGTGCATTTTTGACATCGCCTTTTAGGCCTAAGGAAGTTTGACGGCACAACCTAAAAGGTAAAATAGGTGAATATTTACATGCGAGGCATTAGAAAATGGAAAAATGCAAGCACAATTGGTATTACAATGACTTGCGAGAAAGGCCTAAGTACAATAAGCATACCGATTACATATCACATGTTATAAAACCTAATGCAGGGTCTTACCCCTACTAGGTAGATGCTTGAGCAAGGCTCAACGCATAGGCTTCTGGTCGGCCTCTCTAATTGGACCATATGAAAAACCTAATGTCTCGAGCAAGGCTCGACACATAGGCTTCAGGTCATCCTCTCCAATTGGACCATATGAAAAACTTAATGCATGGTCTTACCCCTACTAGGTACGTGCTCAAGCAAGGCTCGATGCATAGGCTTCTGGTCGGCCTCTCCAATTGGACCATATGAAAAACCTAATGCAGGGTCTTACCCCTACTAGGTACATGCTCGAGTAAGGCTCAACGCATAGGCTTCTGGTTGGCCTATCCAATTGGACCATATGAAAAACCTAATGCAGTGTCTTACCCCTACTAGGTACATTCTTGAGCAAGGCTCGACGCATAGGCTTCTAGTCGGCCTCTCCAATTGGACCATATGAAAAACCTAATGCAGGGTCTTACCCCTACACGCATAGGCTTCTGGTCGGCCTCTCCAATTGGACCATATAAAAAACCTAATACACGGTCTTACCCCTACTAGGTACATGCTCAAGCAAGGATCGACGCATAGGCTTTTGTTCGACCTCTCCAATTGGACCATATGAAAAACCTAATGTAGGGTCTTACCCCTACTAGGTACATGCTCGAGCAAGGCTCGACGAATAGGATTTTGGTCAGCCTCCCCAATTAGACCATATGAAAATCCTAACGTAGAGTCTTACCCCGACTAGGTAAATGCTTGAGCAAAGCTCGACGCATAGGCCTGTGGTCGTCCTCAGCAAATAGACCATACAAGATCAAAACACAGGGAGATGCCCTAAACTTGATGCACGCTTGAGAAAACCTCTGCAAATGAATTCTGAATAGCCCTATGGTCAACCTCATGAATTGGGCAATGCAATAAAACAGAACAATGAACTATGTTCGAATTGATCCCAAGAGGATACGTAGGCAGCTTGACACTCTCGAGTCCGATTAACATATCAATTAAATGTCTCTCAACTCAAGCCAAGCATTCATCTAAAAACCTATAAAGGCAAGAAGATCAACCAAGGAAGGCTTAAAATTGAATGACAGCTCAAAGAACGCCAGTCCAGTTCACATCGACAATTGCATACGTTTAAAGAGATTATGGACTAGCTCCCAGCTCATCTCAGAATCAAATCATCTAAACTTCAATCTGTGGGGCTATTATGGGGGCAATAAATATGCCTACATAATAGCATAACACGTGGCGAGCACCCCGATTAAGATGGAGAGCAATGGATGCTCCAATTAGATAGGGATGACTAGAGACCTTGATAAACTAGAAGACCGAGGAGTAGTACTGGATTTTAATGAAACTCCACGAAGCTAGGAATCATCCATATTTGTAACCCTAATGTAACCCCTAACTCTATATAGAGGGGACACCCCCCATTGTGAAAGGGGGCTTAGGGGCTAGAGAAATACTCTCATGTAAAAATCTCTCATCATTCTAATGGAACACAACAGCAGCCTCGTGGACGTAGGCCATTCATGGACGAACCACGTAAATCTTTATCTCCCTTATATTTATTTTTATGCTTGTATCGTGATGAATTGGCAACTCCCTACGGGTGAGATTTTTTACAACTACAGGAACAATGTGGATGAGCTGCTAAATGTATTGCAGAAATATGCAGCCTTGAATGAGATAGGACCACTCACCCTTTAAAGGATATGGAGGAAATAGGAGTCATAACGCATCTTGTGTTAACAACTAAATTAATTTATATTGTTTTTATAGTATAGCACCGATAGATGAAATGTTAATCTTAAAGTAAAAAATTTACTGGAAACTAAATTTTTAGACTTTTGTTTCTACTAATCCATGAATATACAGTTCTTATCCATAATAGGTGATTGTTTGTAGTAGTTGTGATGGGATATCCTCTATATAAAGAATGTATGGGTGAGACAAATAGACTAGGGGATGCGTTTCGTAGAGATGCTAATGAATTTGTGAAATAGGAAAAGAGATGCCATAATAATGAAGAATTCCTATGTCTTTGTGCTAAGTTTAAGAATGGTAAAGTGTTTGAGTGGAAAAAAGTTGAACTACATTTGTTAAAATGGGGTATACAAGATAGTTATCGATTTTGGGTTTTTCACGGGGAATCGCATATTCCTTTTGTCCTCGAGAAACGTTCACAAAAATTAACAAGTACGACAAATGTACAAGGTAAAAAGGACAATGTATATTATAATATGCTAGAGGATTAGGTTGATGACGTGTATGGAGTTCATAAAGTGAAAGAAAATTAAATCACTGACGATGTACAAGGTTTAGGTTCTCATGAAGATATTGGGATAAACCTTGACGATGACTATCAAAGTTTGAATTTTATGGAGACCAAACCATTGTACCATAGCTGTGATAAATATCAAATAAATATCCATGCCATTATTGATTTTCATAGTACAATGACCCAATATGGTTTGTCTGGCAATAGCGTGATGAGAATTTTGAATTAGATGAAGGGTTTGCTACCCAAGCAGAATACACTTCCAAATAGCTATCCGACTATGAAGAACAGTTTGAAAGGTTTGGGAATAAAGTATGAACTGATCCATGCTTGTGCGTATGACTGTATACTATACTGAAATGAGTATGAATATATCGATCGGTGTTCAGTATGCAATGAACCTAGATATGTGAAATCTAGTGGCAAGGAAGGAACAAGCTTAAAAGTGCCTCAAAAAGTGTTGAAATATTTTTCCTCCGGGGGTAAGACTTGAAGCAATTTTTTACAGTACCATGGATAGCAGAGGCAATGACTTGGCATGCCAGGGCAGAAGTAAGCGATAATCTCATGTATCATCCTATTGATTTTAAACCTTGGAAGAGGATGAATTATGAGTATCCCAATTTTTCTTGAGAACAACGTAACATTTGTTTGGAAATATCAACAGATGGTTCCAATCCATTTGAAAATCTAAGTACCAATCAGAGTGTATGGATAGTGATCCTAGCACCACTCAACATCTTCCCTTTACAGTGTACGAGACCTAAATTTTTGATGATGTATTTATTGATATCTGGGCCATAGGCACATAGTGAGGACATTGATGTCTACGTGGATCCATTGGGAGAAGAATTAAATGAATTATGGGATGAGGGTGTGCAAGAATTTGACTCTTTTAAAAAAGAAGAGTTTACGTGGAAAGCTGTGTTGATGTGGGCAATTCATGATTTTCAAACTTATGGGACATTATTCGATTATATAGTACATGGTTATTTGCGGTGTCCTATATAGGGAGAGGAGACTCAATCTCCGCATCTCATTGCTAATGCAAAAAATATATACAATTTCCATATGAGGTTTTTATCCCCACTCATAGTTTTAGATTGAGGAAGGTTCCATTTTTTCCCGGACGAGGTTAAACATAGGCTATCACTGAGAAAACCTTTAGGTTCAGAAATTGAAAGTAAATCTTCTAATTGTGGACCTAATATGACAAGTAAGAATCCTAAATTGAAGAATGTCAAGCGCGAGAAGATCCCAATTCTGAATAAAACTGGGATAAGAAAGAAATGGTCTAAGAGGTCAATTTTATTTGACTTGCCTTATTGGAAGAGTAACTCGGTGCACCATGTATTGGATCTGATGTATGTGGAGAAGAACATAATTGAAAATAATATGGGCACATGCCTTGGGGGGACTCATTCGAAGGATAAAGAAAATGCATGAAAAGACCTTAAATCGTTAAAACTTAAGCGACAACTATGGTTTAAAGAAGATAGGAGGGTAGGACAATAATTCTCCCTGGTGCTTTTACTTTGACGAGTGAGGAAAGAAAGTTGATTTTAGACACAATATATGATTTGAAGGCTCTATATAATTTTTCATCCAACTTGCAAAGGATTTTGAATTTGAAGGTAATTATAATGAGAATGTCTCTTATTAAATTACATACTACAAGAAAGCTTTAAAACTAACTTAATTAATTTATCTATAATCTCAGCTCTTAAAGATGGATGATGAGACATCAAGGCTTTCTTGTCTAGCCATTGGACCCTTGTTCATGAAATATGAGTACAAAAAGTATCAATTGAATGGTTATGTATTCATTGCAAGGGTGTACGAGGAAAATACAAAAGTACAGAACTTGGGCATTTCACACAAGACTCTTACTTATTTTTGAGTGAGCGCGTAAATAAAAATATCATTAAGGCTGAAATGGCTTACTATGGTGTCATTTGGAATATATTTGAATTGGACTAAATAATCTTCAAAGAGGTTGTATTTTTTTGTGATTAGGTAAGAGTTGAGAAACAAAATGCTTGTAAAGTTGATCCTGGTACCAATTTGATCGTGGTTGACTTGTCCAAGTTGAAGAGAAACAAGCACGTGAGTGATGAGACTTATGTTTATACCTTTCAAAAGGTTAAGCAAGTGTTTTACTCAGAGTATATCATCAATGAGCCGTGATCAATTGTACTACATGCACCAAAGCATCTAACCAGTAGCATGGATGGCTTGGGTAATCCTACCAAATATCAATCCATTTTTTATGATAACCCAAATTCGAAATAATTTTTAGATTTGTAATAAGTATTCTAATTATTTGTACTCTTCTAGTGCTTTATTATTATTGGACAATAATTTAATGCCTTTATTCATTTGGGTTTGATCAATTTTTGTGAATTTGAATCAAAATTGGTTTGTTGGTTAGTGAATATGTTAATTTGGATTTTAACCAGTTTAAGCATTAATTCAAAGTCCATGACATGACCCTAATTTGAAATAATTTTTAGATATCTAATAAGTATTCCAATTATTTGAAACAATGCTTAGTTTAATTTATGATATTGATTTGTATTCTTATAATGTCATTAACTTGTATCCATTTAGTTCTGTAATTCATTTGGATTTTAATTAATTTAATGCCTTTATTCATTTGGATTTAATCATTTTCTCATATATATGTTTCTACTAATAACAACATTTTTTACAGGAAATGTCTACATCAGGGAAGTGGGGGCGAGGAAGGCTCATCTAACACTATCCCCCCCCCCCCCAAAGTGGGGCAAATTGGGGGTCGTAGTGGACAATAAAACGACCTTACAAGCCAGGGCCTGGAGTTGCTGATGACAATTGTTATCCCCGGGTACACGAACTGGGGGAATGTTCCCTACGAGCTTAAAATGGCCATCTAGGGGGCATTACAGGTACTTAGTCACTTATTTATTGTTTTGTATTTATATTTATATTTTATTATATTTTATAATTTAAATACTAATAACTCACATTCTATTTGTTTTGTTTTCTTTTTACATGAAAAATTCGGCTTTACCCCACATTTACGCGACTCCATGTTGGAACAATTAAGAGATCAGTAAAAAACATGAAAGTAAAACATGCGTGTACAGTACTTTGGTCAGGACCGAAAGTTTATCTTGCGACATAGGGACATGGTACCCTAGAAGGAGCCAATTTCATTGGCAAGCTAGACACAGTTTATCGATAATGAGGTTTTGGAGAGGAAATTGTCCTCTCGTTAATTGGGCAGGGAAAAATGGGCCAAGAAGGTCGACGTGCACTACTCCGGGAATACGTCTTATGCCTAGGTGGAGAACAAGATGGTATGTTTTTAATGTTCTTTCATTTTAGTTTGATTTTATTTTATTTAGCGATAATTATATACTAATCTACTAATTTTGCAGTATTTTATTTCAATAGACGTGGAGTGCCCCTAGGGGTAAGCCACATAGGCTTGATGCCTATGTGGCAATTTGAATGAAGAAGGGAAAGGATGTGGAGGTCAATACAAATGTGGCAACAAATATTGTAAGTTAAAAAATTAATTACGTTATAAAAATTTATAATCACATATTTTTTTTATTGATTTTTCTAACCGTGTACCTTTTGTTGTTTCAGGAATAGCTGACAAGGAATCTCTCGCTACGGACTCACTCTGCCAAGTGTTTGGGTGAGATCAAAAGGTTCGTACTTGGGGATTGAGTCGTCGGGTGGGGATGTTGAAGAGCATTGGGATTGCGTCGAGCAATGCTAGGATAGCTCGAAAGGTGGACGAGTTGTTGACTAACCACGGCGAGAAGTTAGAAAACTTGGAGCGAACGATGTATAAAATGTGCGACTATATCAAGGGTGATTTCAAAGCCTATGTTGGGTCCATCTCGGGGAAGGGCAAGGATAAAGTGGTGGATGAGGGCACCACTGCTCTATTTTTTTCACCCTCACCCTCATTGATCCCCCCCCCCCCCATCTACATATGACATATTCGCCTCCCCCACCCATACCATCGTCCCAAGGCCAGTTTAAACTATTGGTTGGCCTATTATGTATATAGTAGACACATGGGGTAGCAATATAATAGCTAGGGGGTTGAGGGACCCGGATGTGTGCCCTGGTATTATATTGTAAAACTGTCTACTGTAACCGCATGAGGCACGGGCCTCATCACGGATGTGTATGTGGAAAAAGAGAATGAACCCTTGTGGTTGACTGAGCAGTGCGGCGTTAGTACTATTGAGGGTTGTCTAAATTCCTATATAGTATGGCCTACCTTCCTCCTTCAAAGTGATGGCGAATGAACAATTTTTAGTAATTATTTGATTACTGTTTGTTTATTATGATTATGAGCAACAACTTTGAGTATTGAATATTGAATATTATGTATTGTTTATTATTTGATATAATGATTGAATGAATGTTGTATGGCCTTAGATCTTATGAATAAATGAATTGGTTGATATATATATATATATGTATATATATATATATATATTTGCTGTCACATGTGCTTTAACATGTTAAAATAGACTGCTGGGCAATGGTAGTGTCAATAACTGCCCAGTAGTTATTTTTAAATGCGGGTTAGTTTTCTCATGGGCTTTGACCGTGATATGTCCGTGACAAGTTAATAGTCATCACGGACATGTCATGGTCAAAGTCCGTGATAAATTTTTCTACTTGTCACAGTCAAAGTTTGCGATAAGTTTTTCCTTGTTAAGGACTTTGATCGTGATAAGTTCGTGACAAAGTTGTTTGTCAACCCAAAACTTGTCACAATTTTTTACCATGACAAGTTTGCCTTGTCAAGATTTTTGGCCGTAACAATTCGTTAGTTTTGGTGTAGAAAATTTTAAAGAACCAAATCATATTTTAGAAGTTGAATCATCATCAATTATTTCTGATTGGATGAAAATGATGTGTGAAAATACAGTCCATATAGAGATTAGTAAATAATAGCTTTAGTCAACCATGATTATCTATAGATTTTTGTACTAAACTTAAATTCGGCTTATATGCAATGTCCACCAGATTAATCCATGAATATGATTATGAATGACTTATTGTATTATCATGATATGGAGGTTATTCATCTATAATTATTTGAATTTTGCATTATTATAGGTTACCTTTCTGGGAAAATTCATTTACTTAAGGTAAGTTAAGACACTTCAAACATGTTCAATATTTGAACTTCCTTCTAAATAAATTACCACTTGAAATTATCCTACCTATAAATTTATATTATATTGGTGATGAAGAAATGTATGTTGATAAAATAATAAAAAATAATTATAACATGCCATTTATTTTTGTCCTGGGTTCATTTAAGTTATACATAAAAGTCATCCTAAAATCTTATATATTTATCTGTATATGATATAAAAATTAATGATAATGCATTATTATATATCTTTCATATGACTATTCATCCATTGACATGTTAGTGTTATTTGGCCCTTCTTAGATAGATCATTAAGAGCGATCTCTCTTTTCTAAATTGCGTCTTAAGGTTATTATACTTGATAGACGTTCAAGCGATTTACATCGTACAAGAACATCAAGTACTGCAGTAAGGAATATGTCGTATAATATTGATTGTTCCATTCCGAACATATCGTTTGTTGATCCCTAAAATGTTAAGGAAATGGAAGATTGTGATCACAAAAAAACAAAAGAAAATAACATATTAGACTATAGTACTAGAAAATGGAAATATCACTACAACAACAAGCGTTAATGACTGATCGAAGGATGAACCTTCCATTGGTAACTATTGTGGATATATAATTGCCTCAGTCAGACATGTGCTTGAATTAGCCAATTATATACCTAAAATAGGTTAGTTATTGAATAACTATAAGAAATATTCCGACACCTTTTAACTATAAATAAATATTTACTTTTTTTAAAATATAATGTTGCAAAATATACATAGTTGAACATATGTATTTATAAACTTTAAGACATAAAACTCATACGAACACCGAACCGCATTCAAAGGCTATCGAATAAAATTATGCAAAGTAAGTATGGCATTAATAATCTTTCATATAGTACATTAAAAAAGAATGAGGCCACCAATTCACATACAATTCACTTATGCATAATTTTAATGATTATATAGGGAATATTGTTTAGACTTGGGGTTTCGGTGGGCCAACCCAAGTTTGCATCAATTGTAGAGCCATTATATGGTATGAGGAGAGGACTGCTAAGCACCAAAATTCGGTTGAACCAAAATCTTCATTGTGTTGCCAGGAAAGAAGTTGTAACTCCAACATTAAATGAACCCCGTGCATTTTGAAAAATCTACTAGAATATGAAAATATACGAATTTCATCTAAATTTAAATATAACATTAAAGCATACAATTCAATGTTTGCATTTACCTCTATTGGGGCCAAAATTGATAATCGCATAAATAGTAGTGGAGCACCGTATGTTTACCACATTAATGGATAAAACCATCATCGAATTGGATCTTTGATTCTTGCTGAAGGTCATAACCCTAAATTTGTACAACTATGTATTTATTGTATCAAAAATGAGATAAACAATTGAATAACCTCATTAGGAGGAGACATAAGTTCATCAAGGTTAGACCCTAAAGTTATTTCAAATTAACTAAAAATCCTTAATGAACCCAATGAGATTGATAAAGTATTTTGAATGGCGCATGAATGTTTCCAACATTCAGATGTCCTGCCTATAAGAATACGATTGATTAAAAGTCGCTCCAAATACCCATCGATTTGTAATTTACCGATTGCATCTTAATAGTTAAAAATCACTTCAAATACCCATCGATTTGTAATATACCGATTGCATCTTAATAGAGCACTCATTATTGAAGACCATAGGAAGGAAAATGTTATGAGATATATTGTTATTAATCATAAATCAAATGTGACAACCCGCCTAATAAAATACCGGGCGATCACTCCTATATTAAATTAAAACAGGAGTCGCATATGGTTCATTCTCAGCATCACTATCGAAAAACCAATTTAATTACTAATAACCTATTAGGCTGGCGTCAAAATTTTACTTAACTACTCTTTTTAAACAACTACACAATTAAAACATCCACACAGTTTATATAAATGGAACTGGAACAAGATAAAATAACCGAACACTCGGTTCAAATATGATACAACCAAATCGAATGTCGCACTAAAAGGAGGTAAAAGAATAAATAAATGCAATTGGGTTATTATCGCGAATGTTTATACAATGCCTCCTATCAACATTACAAGGATAGAAGCGTCTATCGAAAACCTTCATGCATCCACAACTGCCGCAGCACACGTCTGATTAGAAGGAAGCGTCATCCAGGCGTCCCTGTGTCTGGACACACACACACACACACACACACACACACACACACACATATATATATATATATATATATATAAACGGGTCAGAGCCCGATTTGTGAAAATATTTAGCATGTGCATAAATGCTTTATTTTAAAAATATGTTTTATCTCATATTTAAATTGGTATCGCACTCCCATGAGATACCCCTCACCTCTCTTCTAATAGTGAACACCTAGCGCATCCCTCTAAACATCCTAGTCAAGCTAGGCTGCATAACTACTCCATCACCCCCAACTTTAGAAATCCTAAACAACTCAAGTACTAAGGGCTCAACTTCTCCCTAGTCTCAACATTATGCCATATTCCTGCGTGGGGTGTCTCACAAAGCGAAATCCAAATAAGGAACCCCCCTGATACACTACTACTTGGTAAGGTCGAACGTCGAGATCCATTAGACCCTCAGTACACGAAAGATATATATATATACACACACACACACACATAGAATTATATTCATTATCATGCTCATCTTTAACTTTCATACTCACTTTTATATACATATCATGTTACACTTCCGGATATATCTCCCGGAATGAGAATTCATTTCTTTATTATTTCATATTCATTTTATCTCTTTACTCTCATAGAGATATAATATCTTGTTCTCATACACAAGTAATGTACTATCACACGATTACAATAACCATCCCAACGAGCTATAACTCGAGGATTCGGTCTCTCAATGCTATCACCATCCAGTGCGTGACTCACGTAGCATACTGGGGACCACCGGTAGGACTAAATGACACCTACTTCGTGGTCAAAATATCACAATGTCTGGGAAGCGGTCATAGTTCCTCCCCGGAAATGAGATGAAACATACCCACCACGTCTCACCCCAAATAAAAATCACATAATATAATGATGGACGCTATGACATGGGGAATATCCACACCCTGCTCCTCGAGCCAGGGTGCTCACCCTCATCGCGCAACTTCCCTATGATTTCATTAGAGGGGGTTTGCTTCACATATATATATATATATATATATATATATATATATATATATATATATATATATATATATATATATATATATATATATGTATATACATATACATATCACATAATATATAGACTTTACTCACATAGTATATATATAATCCACATAATTTCATACACAAATATAAATGGTTGTGATTGCCAATCACAGATAGCGACGACCCTTAATCCCAAATATTCTCACTAATAATAGCATTTAAGTACTCGCACACTCACGATACTAAACCCAAAAGTCTCACGTGATAGTTAAGTTGTACGTTATTCGCACTTAAGGATTTTCACACATCTAATCCCCAAAGATATAAATCCCTAGAAATTGTGTCCTAGGATTTACTCTGATGTATTCAGCTCACATACATTGAAATACATAAATACCTATGCTCGAAGGTAGAAGAACTCTCTCTCTCAAAGGGTGTTCGTCCCAAACTTTAACTATGTCCGTTCCTCGAATTATGCCCTACTCCAATCCAAGGCATTCTCTCTCATCTAAAGGTTTACTTACCCTCAAAACCATCATTTAGGTGTCCCAATATCATAACTAGGATCCCCCATATAAAATCCCAAATTGTAATTTAACTCCCCATACTCTTAAGGGAAGAAAACTCACAAATCTGACCAAAGCGAATCGATTCACCCTAATTGCGAATCGATTTGGGTGGGCGAATCGATTCGGCCCCTAATCTGAATCGATTCGGAAAGTGTTCTTCAAGAAGTTCCTTAATGGCGAATCGATTCGGTATAAATCCGAATCGATTGTCCCAAGTAAGCCTTACAGATTGCCTTAGGAGAATCGATTCGGCCTAAACCCGAATCGATTCGGCCTGTTCGAGGGGCACTGTTTGGGCAAATTTTTCTCCAAATACCCAAAACTCAATCCAATCTCCATTTAAATCATAACTTGGATTTATTCCTACAAACCCAAAGTTTTCATATCTCCTCAAGTTCTTTAGAGGTTCTAACGCTCAATTTGAGAACCCCTAATATTTATCTCCAATAAATTCTAACCTTAATTTCTGGCTAACGAATTTCGATCTTGGACAGCTTTTCGTAGAAAAATCACTATAAATCTAAAAAAAAATCAGAAAAATACGCGGTCAGTGCCCACATGACCATATCGAAAAGATCTACAAATTTTATTTTTTAACCAAGAGCTGAATCGATTCGCATCAAGGCCGAATCGATTCGGAAAGACACAGGTCACTATTCACATTCTTAAAAAAAATCCAAACCTCCATTATTCTCCATTTTGTTGTTTCTAAAATCATCCAACAACTCAATAAACATCTAATCTATGTTTTACAACTAACACGTCAATTTATTTAGGGTATTAAATTGTTTCTCTTAGATTTAAACCCTAAAATCATAAAAACCCAACTTATCATTTTAACCCATTTCAATCCATTTCTTCGCTCCATTTACATGGATTTAACACTAGAAACCATTAAGAGTTTACATTACGTCAATATGTAAACTCATATTCAAATTTTACCAAATTTAATCATATAGTTTACCAGCTATAATATGAAATAAATGCACAAAATGAAATAAAGCAAGTATACACTTGCCTGGAGGATGAAATCTGACGACCTCGAGTCGAATCCGGTGGAGTTTGGCCGAGATCTCCCATTTTCCCTATTTTCTCTCTTCCTTTCCTCTCCTCTCCTCTTTCTTTTCTCTCTCTTTCCTTTCTTTCTTTCGCTTTCTCTTTCTCTCTTATGCCTTATAAAGAGAGAAATGAGGGTTTATCCCTTTAAAACTCAAAAATGACTCGTTTACTCAATTGCGAGTCCCTATTAATCCAAAAATTCCCGAAACTCAATTTCGACACCCGGTTACTCAATTCTGACTATCTCGGCCATTCCGAGACCAACTATGCAATCGTAATTTCCATCCGAGGTACTTTACCGTAATTCACTATTTCAACCCAACACAAATAAATGCGGTATTTCCATTAAAATATTATCCTCTGTCGATTTACCCAGCTGCAACATATAATTAAAATACTCTGACTTATTTACTTAATCCCAAAAGTAAATATAATATACATCAAAAATCATTTAAGCCTTGAAAGCTCCAAAAATTACTATTCACAATAATTTCTTAAATTCCCAAATTACACTTAATTATTGAATCTAATTTGCCATAAAAGTGCGGGGTATTACATACTCCCCCCCTTATAACAGAATTTCGTCCTCAAAATTCAGATATAACCAATACTACCAACATTAACCTAGGATCGTGAATCACTCCACATCCTAATACCTCAAAGTGGAATGGTACTACCCAATAGCTCTTAACCGTATACTCAAATCGCACTCACCTCTAACGAGGTTTACGCTATACTACCATCTCGGCATATTCTTCAAATCTATAGACTACATTCCTTCCATCTCAGGCGGTATATAAAACTAATTTACTAAGGTGCCCATACACCTTTTTAACCAACCAATCTTTCTATATCGGCGCCACTAACTCCACTAGCTTCACTGCCCAAAAATTCTAAGATCAAAACTTTCCTACCTACGGGAAAGAGTACTATCCTAAATTGTGTCCCTGGTGCCAAAGACCTTTCTCAACTCCCGACATTTGCTCGGTTTCATGCGTGGGACGTCTCGCAGAGCGAAATCCAAATAAGGAACCCTCCCGTTACACTACTCCCTCCCGTCGTCGGTCACCGAGATATAACGGTCTAAAGCACACCAGCGGGACGTCCAAAATCTTACCTCACTAACCTATTAACGCATTTTTACTATTCTATCCTTCTACCTAGGTGAACAGGAAATTCTAACTAATCGAGGCGCCCACTCTCTACAAAAGCGTTACAAACTTCATACCCAAAGCATATTTCCTCCAAAATTTGCCTTTTCATTAAGGCCTAGCTATAATCCTCGAATCAATTTCTATAACTTCGACTTTACCCACCTACTCGCGGTGAGAGAACATTTTAGTGCTTCTCCATAGCACTTATATTTTCATAATTATACCATCAACATATGGCTCACAGTCCATAGTGTTTCCTCCACACTATGTGATTTATCGACAAAACCAACATCCTTATATCCTATAACATCTCTCCACTACTGATGTTGTTAAGGTTCATGCGTGGAGCGTCTCGCAAGAGAAATCCAAACAAGGAACCCCTCCAATACACTACTACTTAACTTTGTCGGTCGTGGAGGTTCGTTAACTCCAAATATGAAATCGGGATACCCTATCCCCTCTTTCAACAAAATGTGGTCTGAACTCCAATCTCTAAAGAGGAGCCACACCACTAAGCGCTCGCACTACACTCAGTCCTTGTGCAATCAATAATGAGCTTAAACTCATAACTCAACAATTAACTATGCATACCTTACATCATACCTATAAGGTCGCCACGCACTCTACTCATGATAATGAAACATCTGCTCACCGAAGTTTCATCTATACATATAATAAAGGCGAACTCAACATGTATCCAGGTGAGATATCGCAACAACAACCCGTTCCACGCTGGAACTGCATACACGATAGTTCCATCATTAGCCTGATATCACTCTGAATAACGAATATCATATTCTACTAAAGATAACACTATACTCGTATAACACGCACGAAAATGAGTAATACCAATCTGATATACACTCAAAATAGTAACACCTTCTCTTCTCCACGAATGAAAGAAAATAAATTCCCGCTATCGCGAAAAAACACATAAATATATACTACATAACGTTATCGATGCTATTTGTAAACTCGTGACACACACGAATCTTGAGATAATAAAACACTGTGACTCAATCTCGTCACATAGAACAAGCCTCCTTCAACTGAGGTGAAACTCATAACAACCACTTCACCTATCACCCTAGTGACTCTAAAAGTTTCTCGGACTTAATACACTTGTCGTAACTAAACCAAAAAATTCTTTAATCAACGCCCCATATATGCACCCTACACTTATCCCTTAACTCCCACTGGGCAATGACTAACCGTAAGGTTCTACATTCCACATTACAACATTCCCCATCTCGGGTCACCCTGACCCTTTTAAGGTTATCAATATCTTGGAATCCATAGCCACGATCCTGACAATCACTTTACTAGTTTCCCCTTAACTTCTTCATGAAAAGTAAACTCCACCACCCCCTGCCTCCTGCTCCCCTATCAGGGCCTTCCTCGATCAGCACACGAATCTCGAACGAGTGCGCAAAATATTTACTATAATCTTATACCATGGCAGGAGAACGAAATATCACGAGAGGAGTCAACGATCCTAATCATAAGGCTCTATAACAATCAAGAGCAACGCTGAAAGCGTAGTACGTCTGCACAGATTCCTAAGGACACCAGAACCTGATGCTCTGATACCATCTGTGACAACCCGCCTAATAAAATACCGGGCTATCACTCCTATATTAAATTAAAATAGGAGTCTTATATGGTTCATTCTCAGCATCACTGTCGAAAAACTAATTTAATTACTAATAACCTATTAGGCTGGCGTCAAAATTTTACTTAACTACTCTTTTTAAACAACTACACAATTAAAACATCCACACAGTTTATATAAATGAAACTGGAACAAGATAAAATAATCGAACACTCGGTTCAAATATGATACAACCAAATCGAATACCGCACTAAAAGGTGGTAAAAGAATAAATAAATGAAATTGGGTTATTAGACCGAATGTTTATACAATACCTCCTATCTAGATTAAAAGGATAGAAGCGTGTATCGAAAACCTACATGCATCAACAGCTGCCGCAGCACACGTCTGATTCGAAGGAAGCGTCGTCCAAGCGTCCCTGTGTCTGGACACCTATATATATATATACTAGGATGTACCCGTGCCGATGGCATGGCAATAAAATTTGTTCCCGTGATATTTTGTATCCGTTCCGATGATATGGCAATAAACTTGTTCCCGTGATAATTTGTGCCCGTGCCGATGGCACGCTCATAATTTTATCCCGATGCATTTCTATTAGCGACCTATCATTAGTTCATGTTCTTAATTATTTTTATCATGACTATTTTTGTAGTTACAATTTTTTGCAAGACTATTTGAAATTTACTAAAAAAATATTATCTCACCTATTGTAAATTGACTTAGTATTTGCAAATGGCATTTCATTTTCCATTAATTTTAAAATGATAACATTCAAGGAATTATTTGGACATACACTCGTACTCACTATTATTTTGAAAAATTACTCATTTCGTACTCCAATCAATTTTGATTTTACACATATACAATTGGGTGAAAAATATTATCAACCGACAAATGTTTAAAAATAAATTTTTTGCTCATGAAAAATAATGCTCATCGTATTCAGCCAAAACATAATATATACCTCCTTTTATTGGGTTCTAACCCCCAAGCATGAATTAAACATAGTAGTAGAAATAATTAACCGTTTTAAAGAGCAAAATCATATATTTTATTGTGTTAAATCATACTTAGCGTTAAATTTTCTTCAATTTTTGTTTAATTTTTTATAATTCTCTATTACTTTGGTTACTTTTGAACACACTCAATTTTGAGAATGAAAAATATTTAAATTTTGAGATTGAAAAAGATTTGAACGCACTCAATTTATGTTGAGTGTTGAGTTATGTTATCGTATTATCATTTAAAAAAAAGTTTATTTTTATTTTTTTTGTTTTTAAACATTTCAATGGAACGTTGAAAAAATGAACTTAATCAATATTTAAATTTAAAAATTTTTGAATATGGATCCACTTTTTTTAAAATACTAAAATATAATTTGAGTTGTTTTTATTAAATTCTCCTTAAATGTTTAATATCTATATGAAAAAAAAAAATTTAAAATTCTAATTTCTGAAATCGTAACACAATCCGTTCGGTTCGAAAAAAAAATATGTTTTAACGCGGCAAAAATAATATGATGAAATGTGTTTTGTAATTACAATACGACGCTTCATAAAAATACAATTAGTAAAAGGGAAAAAAATAGAGAGAAAACCCAAATACCTACAAAAATTACTCCCCTGTTTCGCAGTTACAATATCAAGCTTCAAATGTTGTGAAATGCAATTAGTGATCTAAACAGGCTTTATTATACACACGCTAAGTGGAAAACCCCAAATACCAACAAAAATTACAAAACAAATTCTCAAACACGAAGCAAGATCTGAACAACAGTTCTGAAAAAATTCGAAGGCACCGTCGTTGGATCTGAAAAACCCCTATCATCACCAGAAATCATATCTCAAAAACGAACCTAAATGGAGTATACATGATCCAGTAGCTTTGACCGGCAGTTTTTGAGATTGAGATCAGCAGCTCTTTTCAAATGATCAGGAGAGCACCTACCATGACTCGTGTCTCCAATAGAAATCTGTAGGAGAGGACCTACAATAAAAAAAGGCCAAAAAATCATCTATGAAATGAAAACCAATTAACACCGTATGAACCCTCACGAAAATACCTTACCTGACAGGACCTGGGCCTCCGATCGGTTGCCGGCGCTAGCTCCGGCGTAGATCAAGTGCGTCAGCACTAAATGATGCCGCCGGAAGTCGACAAACTCATAACCACCGACCCATCTCGGGTATCCTTTCGTTCAATCTCTGAAAATTACAAAACCAAAAAAAATGATAATGAGAACAATCAGATGGTACAGAAGTCGAAGGTTGGATCTCACCTAAACCAAAGTTGTTTCACCTTTGTTCAATCTTCGGATTCTATATGATGTTTCACCTTCGTTCAATCTTCGGAGGTTACATTCTGTATGATGTAAATCAAGAGGCAACCACTTTTTCCTGAGCTCTTTAGAGTGGGTTAGATATTGAATGTATCTTTAGAGGCTCGAGATATTGAATGGCTCGAGGTACAGTAAGTAGACAGGTGGTTATCAAAGACGAAAGAGTGGAGATTTTGACAGATTTTTTTTATTCTCGAGCCTTGTGCTCTTACGGCAAGTTAACAAATCATGTGTGTATATGTGTGCGTCTCAACCGTTAAATCTGAGCGGCTAGTTGATAAAGACCAAAATTCCCAAGATATAATCTGAGCCATCAGTTGGGAGAGACCAAAAAAACCCTCCTCCTTTATTATATATATAAATATATATAGCAAGAGAGGGAAAATATAAAAATGGGTCAGAGCCCGAGTTGTGAAAATATTTAGCATGTGCATAAATGCTTTATTTTAAAAATATGTTTTATCTCATATTTAAATTGCTATCGCACTCCCATGAGATACATCTCACCTCTCTTCTAATAGTGCACACCTAGCGCATCCCTCTAAACATCCTAGTCAAGCTAGGCTGCCTAACTACTCCATTACCCCCAACTTTAGAAATCCTAAACAACTTAAGTACTAAGGGCTCAACTTCTCCCTAGTCTCAACATTATGCCATATTCGTGCGTGGGGTGTCTCGCAAAGCGAAATCCAAATAAGGAACCCCCCCGATACACTACTACTTGGCAAGGTCGAACATCGAGATCCATTAGACCCTTAGTACATGAAAGATATTTATATATACACACACACACACACACACACACATAGAATTATATTCATTATCATGCTCATCTTTAACTTTCATAAACACACACACACACATAGAATTATATTCATTATCATGCTCATCTTTAACTTTCATACTCACTTTTATATACGTATCATGTTACACTTCTGAATATATCTTTCGGAATGAGAATTCATTTATTTATTATTTCATATTCATTTTATCTCTTTACTCTCATAGAGATATAATATATTGCTCTCATACACAAGTAATGTACTATCACACAAGTACAATAACCATCCCAAAAAGCTATAACTCGAGGATGTGGTATCTCAATGCTATCATCATCTACTGGGGGCCACCGGTAGGACTAAATGACACCTACTTCGTGGTCAAAATATCACAACGTCTGGGAAGCGGTCATAGTTTCTCCCTGGCAATGAGATGAAACGTACCCACCACGTCTCACCCCGAATAAAAATCACATAATATAATAATGGACGCTATGACCTGGGGAATATCCACACCCTGCTCCTCGAGCCAGGGTGCTCACCCTTATCGCGCAACTTCCCCATGATAGCATTAGAGGGGGTATGCTTATATATATATATATATATATATATATATATACATATACATATCACATAATATATATACTTTACTCACATAGTATATATATAATCCACATAATTTCTTACACAAATATAAATGGCCATAATTGCCAATCACACATAGCGATGACCCTTAATCCCAAATATTCTCACTAATAATAGCATTTAAGTACTCTCACACTCACGATACTAAATCCAAAAGTATTCCCTCACCTGATAATTAACTTGTACGTTATTCGCGCTAAAGGATTTTCACACACCTAATCCCCAAAGATATAAATCCCTAGAAATCGCGTCCTAGGATTTACCCAAATGTATTAAGCTCACATACATTCAAATACGTAAATACCTATGTGATACGACGCAAATATTGCGTATTTCACCCGTTAACCTACGCGTTATTAGCCCCCTCGGGTATCTTAATCCCTATATTTATGCTCGTTAACCAGACAACCTCGGATTTCTATGTTAACATGTTTTGCAGCGGTTAATTGAGCTTTTGTAGGTATTTGGATGCTTAGTGTGAAGTTCGAATGCATTCCGGCGAAGTTCCGTACACAATCGCACGCGCAAGGGTATTTTAGTCTTTTCACAGCTTGGGTACCTGGCCCAACATCTTCACGGAAGTTGTATCCCTCCTCGCTAGCTTCGCGTGGCCTCGAACGGTGCGCGATTCTGATGCATAACGAAGAAGTTACGGCGTTTCTTGCGGAGGAAAAATAAGGAAGCAAAAAAGGAGAAGGAGAAGAGAAGAAGAGGAATGCAGTAGGTTGCTGCATTCTGCCCTGCTTGATCGATCAATCAACCCATTTTGTCGATCGATCGACCATTCTGATTTGCCGAAGTTTTGCCTTGATCGATCGATCGACCAAAGGGGTCGATCGATCGATGCTCTGTTTTCTGCAGATATTTTGCCTTCTTTTCTTTCTTCTTTATTTTTATTCCAACTTACTATATAAAGCCAATTTTGTTGTAATAAGCCATATATCAGTTTAGGAACGTTTTTAGGTTAGTTTTAGTTAGGGTTTTGGGGTTTTGCTTGGTTCTTCTTCAATTCCTCTTGGTTTGACACCCCATGTGGATTGTATGTTGACTATTCATCTCCCCTCTCCTTTAATATAGCTCGTTTTCCATTAATTCTTGCTTTCTAGATAATTTCCATGCTTTCTAATTAGGTTTTCTTGCTTTAATTCTTGTTTTCTTAGTTTAATTAGTTTAATTTAGTTTAATCATGCTTAGTCCCTAGATAAATAGGGTCGGGATTGCATTTCCGCCATTTTCGGGTTCGGACCTCGAAATTTAGGGTTTCATGTAAAATCGCATTTAATTGAAACCTCGCGTATTAAAGTCGGATTATTATGAGTTTAACTTTCTTTGTCATGCAACGTTAGTGTTTATAGCGATTATCCAAATTTGATCCGCGTGTGACCATTTTCCGTTAAATGTTTAATCTCGCAACTTTGGCTTAAATTCCTTATTGCTTGATGTTTATGCTTAATTGAAAATGCTCGATTAAATGTTTTCGAACCGAAATTCTAATTATTAGTTGTTTAGCCCGTGAATGCGTGTATGCGATCCCGATCCTCGCTTTACTTTAATTTAGTGTTAACTTCTCTTTTTATTTATTCACGACAACCGACCATCACCTTTTCTTATTTCTTTTACACCTTTTTTATTCTTGAAGTTTTAAAACAATTAACATCTAAAATTTAATCACTCCCTGTGGATTTACGATACCCGACTTACCGTTGTGCTTTCTTGTCAAGTGTAGTAGTAGCTTAGGTTTTCTTTGTATCGCGGCGGCGAAACACACGACGATTGTGCACTTTACACGCGCACACTTTTTCCGCCCGGTCACTATGCTCGAAGGTAGAAGAACTCTCTCTCTCAAAGGGTGTTCGTTCCAAACTTTAACTATGTCCGTTCCTCGGATTATGCCCTACACCAATCCAAGGCATTACCTTTCATCTAAAGGTTTACTTACCCTCAAAACCATCATTTAGGTGTTCCAATATCACAACTAGGATCCCCCATATAAAACCCCAAATTGTAATTTAACTCCCCATACTCTTAAAGGAAGAAAACTGACGAATCTGACCAAAGCGAATCGATTCGGGTGGGCGAATCGATTCGGCACCCAATCCGAATCGATTCGGAAAGTGTTTTTCAAACAGGTCCTTAATGGAGAATCGATTCGGTCTAAATCTGAATCGATTCGACCCAAGGCAGCCTTAGATATCCCCTTAGGCAAATCGATTCTTCCTAGACCCGAATCGATTCGGCCTGTTCGAGGGGCTCTGTTTGGGCAATTTTTTTTCTCCAAATACCCAAAACTCAATTCAATCTCCATTTAAATCATAACTTGGATTTATTCCTACAAACCCAAAGTTTTCATATCTCCTCAAGTCCTTTAGATGTCCTAACACTCTATTTGAGAACCCCTAATATTTATCTCCAATAAATTCTAACCTTAATTTCTGACTAACGAATTTTGATCTCGGAGAGCTTTTTGTAGAAAAATCACTATAAAACTAAAAAAAATCAGAAAAATATGCGGTTGGTGCCCACACGACCGTATCGAAAAGATCTACAAATTTCATTTTTTAACCAAGAGCCTAATCGATTCGGATCAAGGCCGAATCGATTCGGAAAGACGCAGGTCACTATTCACCTTCTTAAAAAAAATTCCAAACCTCCATTATTCTCCATTTTTATTGTTTCTAAACTCATCCAACAACTCAATAAACATCTAATATATGTTTTACAACTAACGCATCAATTTATTTGGGGTATTAAACTATTTCTCTTAGATTTAAACCCTAAAACCATAAAACCCCAACTTATCATTTTAACCCATTTCAATCCATTTCTTCACTCCATTTACATGGATTTAACACTAGAAACCATTAAGAGTTTACATTATGTTTATATGTAAACTCATATTCAAATTTTACCAAATTTATTTTAAGGGTTCTAACCCAAAATTATATAGTTTACCAACTATAATATGAAATAAATGCACAAAATGAAATAAAGCAAGTATACACTTGCCTGGAGGATGAAATCCGACGACCTCGAGTCGAATCCAGCGGAGTTTGGCCGAGATCTCCCATTTCTCCTCTTTTCTCTCTTCCTTTCCTCTCCTCTTTCTTTTCTCTCTCTTTTCCATTCTTTCTTTCCCTTTCTCTTTCTCTCTTATGCCTTATAAAGAGAGAAATGAGGGTTTATCCCTTTAAAACCCAAAAATGACTCATTTACTCAATTGTGAGTCCCTATTAATCTAAAAAAAATTGAAACTCAATTTTGACTATCTCGATCATTTCGAGACCAACCGCGCAATCAAAAGTTCCATCCAAAGTACTTGACCGCAATTCACTATATCAACCCAACACATATAAATGCGGTATTCCCATTTAACTATTATCCTCTGTCGCTTTACCCAGCTGTGACATATAATTAAAATACTCCGACTTATTTACTTAATCCCAAAAGTAAATATAATACACATCGAATATCATTTAATCCTTGAAAGCTTTAAAAATTACTATTCACAGTAATTTCTTAAATTCCCAAATTACACTTAATTATTGAATTTAATTTGCCATAAAAGTGCGGGTTATTACATCAAATGGGTTGAAAAGGAACGACCATTTGCGCCCGTCCTTTATGGATATGCAATGTCCATTGTTGTTCCCTTTTGGTGAGGATGGCTATTAGCTTGGTATAACTTACAAAAATAACAATGGAAAGTGTAAAACTCAAAGGAATTATGTGGCTATGAGAGAGTATTACACCTATGATGAGTGAATTATTTTGTATGAATTATCTCCAAATCTAGGCCTCGTTATACGCATTGTATCATAAATAATGAGCATTTAGAGTCATTTTAGTAAATAAAAACAAAAATGCAAGTTTGAACAAGATTCAAGTTAAAATTTCAATTTTAGTAAATCTAGGGGTAAAAGGATAATTTTATAAAATTTAAAGACAAAAATTATTTCTAAAGTTTATTAGGGAAAAATAAAGTTTTTTCCTGAAATTTGGTTGAATTGGGAGTTAAAACAGTTAAATTATGAATTTCGGGGCAAAAATACAAATAATAGGCAATTTTATAATTTTCTAAACTTTAATGGTCCAAAATTTAAATTGTTTTTTTAATTTTACATTTTTACAAGTACTCTGAAAGTTTGGACAACAAAGGAGTTGATATGAAAAAATGTTAGGATACTTCGCAACACGACACGGTTGACACAACTGTACTAAATGTTTTTTATAAACTCGCTCGAGTGTCCATTGAGGCTGTGCCATAGCTTTACGAAAAGGACTTAAAAATACTCGCATATTTAAAGTTTGGAAGAAATGAGATTTTGAAGCTTTGGGGGTAAAAATTGCGATTAAAGCTGGTGTTATGAATAGTGACGTGAATAGTGATGAAAATATGGGATAATGATTAAAAAAGACTTTTCAATTTTTTTCAACTCTTCCCAAGACCCCCATGAGATAATTACCAAGCTAAATATAATAAATAAATTGTATTTTGACCCAACCCAGATACATCACCCCTTGACCTATAAATAGGACCCTTTGACTTATTATTTTTCATAAAAAAATTTAAAGACCATTTAGAGATAATTATTGGTAGTATGAGAGTTTATTTTTTAGTGCCAAGAATTATTCTTTTGTAGGCAGAAATTTGTCAACATCAATTTCAAGGCACTATTATTTTGTGAGTTGATTTATTAATGAAAATTAATATTCGTTCTTGCAATTTTATTTTGTCTTCAATGATGCTCGCTTAATTTCTTTACTAGGACTAGGTGAAGTTTATTATGTTTAAATAATATTATGTGTAATTTCAATTCGTCTTTGTTTTTTGACATGTTTTAATTGCAATACAATTTCAGTATTCACTTAAAACGACACGGAAGTGTGCTTTAAACCTTCGACTTTGTTTGAAAAATTAATTTTTATTTTAAGTATGAGCACTTTTTATGGGTTATAATTTTATTAAATTAATTGATACATCATGCTTAAAAACTACATTTTAAAATTTAAAAGTGAACATCTTATGGGAGTAGAGATTTTAGCGGTCTAAATTTAGAGACGTTAAATTTTCTTGTGAAGTTAACCGTATTGTTTTCCAAATTAAATGCATTGACAGTTAGATTCATTTGAGTTATAAGTCAGGAACGACGAGTTTAAATTATTGATTAGTATTAGTTAAAAATGATAAATATATTCAACGTCCTAGTTTTCTCGTACACTTTATTATATATTTCATATTTGCATTTTTTTATTTGTGTTAACTTAGTTTAATATTTCATCTCATTTCTATCCCCATTTTTTCTAGTTGGACAATGAAAATTATTTTAAACGAAAAACAATTGATAAATTTATGTGGGTTCAATTCATACTTACACTCATTATTCAATAATAGCCCGTGCACTTGCGGTATTTCATAAATTTACAACAAGTTTTTGGCATTGTTGCCTGGGATTTGTCCAAATGTTTTTTAAAAGAAGTTGTGACTTTCAAACTTTTTTTAACCTTTTGCAGTATTGTCAGTAAATGTCATAAAAATACAAAAAAATATGAAAAATATGAAAATAAATAAATCAACAGCTAATTTATTCTATTTTTTTAAATTAGTTAAAAAAATTAGATTTAAATTTTTTTAGTGAATAGTAGTTTTAGCACTAGTTTATGACAAAAATACATAAAAATTTGAAAAAATTCAAAAAAAATATTCTTTACCTGAAAATTTTAAGTTTTTTTTTTAGCAAGTAGTCCCTACAAAATGAAAATTAAAAAAAAACATTTCTAGTAGTAATTTTGCTATTCCAAAATATAAAAATAATTTTTTTTAAATTTGTTTCATAAGTGCATTTGGTTATTTTTTATTATTTTGTGTTAAATACACCACTAGTACATATGTCGTTTTATTTTTTATTAGTTATTTTTTGTGTCTCACTTCTTAGAGAAGTAGACTAAAACTGTGCTTTATGTAATAATTTTAGTTATGGATTTATAATTATAATAAAATCAGTTATTCCTATTTTAATGAGAATTATATATGGAAATAATGTTTGCAGTATTTAATATATTGTTGATGCCTTTTATTCTGCCCAGTATGTGTTCTGGTGTGTAGAGTACGACTTGCACATAGTGGATCAGATCACCAGTTTTAGTGGAATATAAGTTCTATTGTTCACAAATTTAGACACCATCAGTAAGACTATAGCACAATATTTTAGTGGGTCTATCTTCATTACATAATACTTTATAGTTTTAAGTTATTATGCTAATACAATTTGTGTGTATTAAACGAGACAAATTTGACGTCATTATTTTTATAACGATTTTATAAGATAGTGTACACCTCGTGATTATTAGGTTCACTTAAGCCTCTTAATCCGTATATGATTGACGGACACAAGCACTAGTTATTTATTACTTTGACTTATCGGGAGAGATTCATTATTAAATCAATAATCTTGATAAATTGGGTAATGGTGATTAATGTACGGTGAAAGTCTTTTATGGATGGAATCCACGTCTCGGTATAGAGATCGGTGATACCCGCTAGAGATACTTATAAGTTTTGTATGTGTCAAACTCTGCAGATGGATTATGTTAATCTGACACTCCAAATAAGTTAAGTTGGACGGCTCAAGAACTTAAAGAAGTTAATCAAATAAATTATTAGTAAATTATTTAAATTTATTTGATTAACGAGTATCTGTAACCTTAATGTGGGGAGAATTAAGTAATTAATCATAAAGAGATTGAAATTTAATTTTGAGTGAAGGAGTGGAGTTGCAATTATAATTATTTAGTGGTATTAATTATAATTAAGGGACTGAGATTCGGATCCAGGAAGGATTAAGTTTTCTCACATATATTAGGAGACACAACCTTATATCTCCTTAGGGTCCCTACTTTAGCTTACATATATGCACCTAAGTCTCATTCTTTCTTAACCTAGCCGTCACTCTTGAATACTTAAAAGACCAAAGTTCATACTTGTGAGAAAGAGAGACAGCGGAGAAGAAAGATGAGATAAGAAGGTGCTCACGAAATAGGAGCCCACCTTCTACTCGTGGTTGTCTATAACGTGAATACAGTAGAAGATCATGAGAGGAATCGATCCATCACATATTTTTTTCATGATAAAACCTGATCAAATCAAAGGGATCTCACAGGTAAATCATAAATCTACCTTGCATGATTTCACGTATGTGTAGTTTTTTTTGTATTTCTATCTATAATTGTTTTCAACAGACCCTTGGACTTATGCTCTAACAACACTTTATGTTTGATGTAGTTTTTTGGTGCTATTTTCAGTACCACATTAAAAAAATATAAAAAGAAGAAAAGAGGAAAAAAAGGGAAAAGTGAAGAAAAAATTGCAAAAAGTATGCAACGGTGAGAGGACGTGAAGAGTACTTGTGCAATCTTTCCATGAGCATAAGGAACTCTCCGAAACGACTAAAGCGTAGGCAATATTTTCCCCTGATCGACGTCAACTTAAATTTTAGTCGGACTTAAACAAATGACCATAAAGAGTCCATGCAGGAAGTACATTTTTATGTGCTCCTATGTGGTTCAATTTTGCAATTAACTTATCAAATTTCATAAATAAACATAAGGGGGAAATCCATGTGCAAGATAAGGTGGGGATTTCATCACCCTTTCTTTCCCCAAAAATCACGAATTAACCAAGTATTTGCATATTTCGAGCCGTCACGTTTAATTTAAAATCGAGTAGAACTTGGTCTTAGGATATCACATAGCTCATAGAAACCTCTTAACAAGGCTAGAATTAAAAGCTACTCCAACGTGAACTTGTCAAATTAGTTATGTTTTACCTTGTCTAGGATGAGTTTTGTTAATGTGTTTTCATATTGGCCACCTACTTGGATGTAAAATTGGGATTTAAATAAATAACCGTAGTTTGTCGTCTTTTAAATTATCCATTGTCAATGAATAAGAGTTGTCTAATTAGGGAGATTAATTCAGAGGCCCAGTTGTCATCCATTAATCTAGGGTCAACAAGTTTTTAAAATAAAAATTCCTCTCACCTAAATTATATATTTCAAATTGATTTTTGTTAGCCATGAATTATGTGGTTTTGAGTTGAAGTATTTTCTTATGTTTTCCTTAAAAAAATTATACAAAAATTAAAAATATATTAAAATAAAGAGAAAGAAATCTGAGCGATGCACGCAATGTATGCAAAATTGGTTTCAAGATCATATCGGTCATCTATTTAGTATTCCCAGAACTTTCATAGGTAGATCTTAGATATTTGTTAAGATGGGATACGAGTTATCCCCACGTTCCCTTAAGGATTACCTTTATCTGAATAGGTCTAGTCAACTTTTGTGCATATGTCTACTCGAGCACAATGCAAAAAATTTCCAATTCCATTCGAACGCAATACAATTGTTTCCTATTTGGGGGTTACAAAAAAAGAGGACCCCTACATCGAGGTGTGTGAATTTGAAGCAATTTTCATCCATGTCACTGATGATATTATTAAACTGAAATTGTTCCCATTTTCTTTAAAGATAAGGCGAGTAGTTTGTTTAACTTACTAGAACCTGAATCCAAATGAGTGTCACATTTTTGCCAAAATTCTTCTCCAACTAAAAGACAACATCGATATGTCATGCCATCAACACATTTAGTTAAAGAGAGGGAGAAGCCTTGCAGGTATCTTTAGAGAGGTCCAAGAACTTGCTACTGTAATGTCCGCATTATGGGATTGAATTGGGTCTTCAAGTCCAAATTTTGTATGAGGAGTTTGATTTTAATACTCAAGCCATGCTCCAGTCAGTGTGCAATGGTGATTTCACAGAGAAAAATGAGGTCGACGTATGGATATTCCTAAAAGCAGTAAAAAAGAAGTCCTAGCGATGGGCATCCAATAGAGAATCTAAGTCCATCATGTTGGATGAGGGTGTCTCTTACCATGTAGAACAAAGTTTTAATTTAGATGCCAAAGTTTGACATTTAGAATATTTAGAGACGAGTAAAGGGGAAAACCAATCCACACCCATAGCTATCCAACACATAGCCACCCCCATGTGTCTTCATTGTGACACGTTTGATCATTTGGTTGAAAATTTACCCACTCTCCCAGTTAAGAAGGTTTTAGCTGAGGAAATGAATGTCCACTAGACCTAAGTATAACCCGTATTCCAATGCGTACAATCCAGGGTGGTTAGACCACCCCAATCATTCATGGTCTAAAAGGTCAGTACCAGGGACGTATTGATCAGTCTTCAGGTAACCTAGCAGCGAGTTTCTAAAAGAACACACCTGCACCATTATATCCTTCATCCCGAAAGATCCAAGCTTTAGAGGATATGGTGAATTTGCTTTCTCAAAATACCCTCCCATTGTAGAAGTTGACTTAAAGTATCCTCCAATCCACCCAACAGAGCTTGCACACGGACACTCAATCCATAGTCAAACTCTAGGTTAAATTGATACAACTAGCTAACGCATTGAGTGGGAGAAACAACATTATATTCCTAGGTCAAACTGAGCCCAATCCTAAAGGGAACATGCATAAAGGTGAATATATTTTTTAAAACAATGTCGGGTCATCACAAACCCAAGAGGATGTCAAAGCCATCATAACGATTAGGTTCGGTAAGGAACTCAAAGAGAATATTTCACCACTCACTAAGAGTAAATTAGATAAATGTAAGAAAAAGAAAATCCACAAATGGATCCAACACCCTCCCCACCCTCATCTTCAAAGGAACCTCTAGAGACCTACATCCCAAAAGCTCCATTTCCCCAATGCTTGGTGCCCCATAAAAAAGGCACAAGTTGATAAAATGTTGGAAGTCATGAAGAAAGTACAAATAAATATCCCACTGCTTAACGCTACACAACAAGTCCTATTCTATGTCAAATTTCTAAAGTACCTTTGTAACTTTGAAAGGAACACCAACGTGCCCAAGAAATCTTTTCTCACCGATCGAGGTATCTCGATTTATTTCGTAAAAACTCCTGCTAAGTATAAGGATCCTAGAACACTTCCAATCTCTATCAAGATAGGGAAACATCACTTCGAAAAAGATCTCTTTCACTTAGGAGCAAGCGTTAACCTTCTTCTGTACACTGTGTATGAGAAACTACGTTCAGGGGAGTTAAGCCCACTAAGATGACCTTCCCCTTAGTCTTCCGATCCTTTAACGTGCCTAGAGGTGTTATAGAGGATGTATTAATTAAAGGGTGAATTTGTCTTCCCGATAGACTTTGTGGTCTTAGACACACAACAGACCCTAAATCGTCCATGCAAATCCCGATCTTCCTCACTCAACCTTTTTTGGCTACTTTTGACACTATCAATTTATGTCGGAGTGGGAAAGTGAACCTGTCATTTGGGAACATGACCATGGGTTTGAATATAGTTAAATTTGAGATTCCATCACCTATTAATGGAAATAATGAAGTAAAGTACATTTAAGGAGTGAACGATGTCACTACCCCACGAGATAGTGACAGAGCCGATCTACGTGCTTGGCTACCTAATTTGTCTCTAAATATAAGTCTCAAAGATTTTGAGAAGGAATTCATCCTGATTGATGAGGATCTCAATATTGAAGTCCAATCATTATTGGACTCATTTTGTCACTTAGATGAGAGCGATCGGGATCATATGATAGATCAATTCCTTCTATGTGAATGTGAACTCGATCCTTGAACTTTCAAGAGTATGCTAACTACTGAGGTTTTATCTATCAGTGA
This sequence comes from Sambucus nigra, assembly GCA_949130495.1. NCBI lineage: Eukaryota > Viridiplantae > Streptophyta > Magnoliopsida > Dipsacales > Adoxaceae > Sambucus > Sambucus nigra. The sequence continues at coordinate 237,653,288 of OX422217.1, read as the reverse complement.
TGAGATGGTTGAGAATATCATTCAAGAGTTTTTGTCTGGTGACGCATATTTTATCACATCACATTTTTCTTTTCCACCACGTCCTTCATCTTGGTCATTCGAGTGTTTTGATGAGACCAATGACATAATTAGAGTTTCGTCGGACTTAGAGCATGATTTATTCATTCTCGATTTTAAGCAAAATATAGGCGTAAATCATCATTCGAGATTCCACTGTGAGAGTATGGTTGGGTTTGACCATTTATGCTATAATATGACTATGGACCACCATAATTTCACTCATTACATTCATTATGTGCCTCCATTTGTATACTTTTTTTATTGGGTTGACTCCTAATTGTTCAGACTTTTGATTTATGATGCGATGCATGTGAGATCGATTGGAATTTGGTAACAAGTGGAATGCACGGGTAATAGCATACTTTTACTTCATGAAATAAATTTATATTGAGGCGAAAGTTAATACGCTTAACGAATAAATGTGGAGATTTTAACCCGATGATATTTTGTGCCAATTATCATTTCTGAGAAATTTAAATCAATCCGAGTTAAATAAACTCAAATTTTCTTAAGTGATAAATTCGTTGATGATCTCGGTTATTTTTGTTTTGTTTGATTAATAAAAAAAGTCAAAATTTGAATTACATTAATTAGAATTCTTATTAAATCATCTTGAGACACAAATTAACTTAACGCAACTTGAGAAATGACATTAGGTCATCGTTTGAAGCCCAAAAATTAAGCCTAACTCCAACCTTTTTATATTATTCCGTTGCAAGCCCATTTGAGCTAAAAACAAAAATAGGCCTTTTATTGAAAACCCATTATCCTAACCAAGTCCAACTAAGAATTTAAAGGCCAACGGAAAGATTCCATACGCGATTTTTTGATAATACAAACGTAGAATATGGTAGAAAAAAGGCCAAAAGAAAAGGAAGTTGCAAGAATGATGTGTGAAAATAAAAGAATAAAAAATAAAAAGGAAAGAATAAAAAAAGAAAATGAAAAGAAAAATAAATGTGAGTTTGAAAACAAAATGAAAAAGAAAAATTGGAGGCTTGAAAAAGTGCCTAAAAGTCAAAATACCGAAAAAACTCCATATTCTCATAAATTCTAAACTCCAAAACCCATTCTTTCTAGCCAAAACCCGAGCCCACAATAGAGTTGAAGAAATTCCTAATCGATCTCAAGTCAAGTTAGTTATAGTGCGGGGAGATGATGAATAGGATTTATGGTGTGATTCAATATTTTCAAAAAGTAATCAATTTTCCATTCATGAGATCATATTCACCCATTAAAGAAAAATCCATTTTTGATCATGTATATGTGAAATATGCTCATCTAAATTTACTCTTTTATTCATATATGTCGAGAGACAATAACCAATTTCTGAGTGTTCAACTGTGAGTGCATCCCATGAGATTTTAAAATCAAAATGAACTTTAGGATAAGAAACGTAACGATCAAATATTTTAAAATGGACAGTTATATTGGTTATGCACTCACACAATAAGTTGATATAGAGAAGTGAAATTTCACTATATTTATGAAGTTTGCATTCAAGCTTGGTTATGTTAATTTTGTGTCTTTTGTATTGAGTCAGTTTTTGAATTTTTTGGGTATATTTACTACAAATTCTCATTAGATAAACTCGTGCACTAGGATAACCTAGGAATTTAACGGCTTGTTGCACATGCTAAGTGCAATCATGATTCCTATGAAAGTGAGTTAGATTTTAGAATTTTAGTTTTGCTCGAGGACTAGAAAAGTTTAGGTTTGGGAGTATTAGATGAGTATATTATTTTTTATGAATTATGCCTAAATCCAGACCTTGTTAGGCCCGTTGTATCATAAATAATGAACATTAGGGTCATTTTAGTAAATAAAAATAAAATGCAATTTGAACCAGATTCGAGTCAAAAATGAAATTTTAGAAAACTCGAGAGGTAAAATCGTAACTTTGAAGCTCCCAGGACCAAAAAATTATTTATAAAGTTTATTTCGAAAAAATAAAGTTTCTCCCTGAAGTTTGGTTGAATTGGGAGTTTAAACATTTAAATAATGAATTTCAGTGCCAAAATACAAAAGATAGGTAATTCTGTAATTTCCTATAGTTTTATGGCCCAAAATTTAAATTAATTGTTTTTAGGAGGTTCTGGGAAAAGGTCCTTATAATGCTTAAAGTTTATAAAAATAGGACACTCCAAATAATTTTATAAATTTAGTCCCTGTACTAAAAACATCATGAAAAATGGTGTCGCTCGCGTGGTCCTAAAAAATAAAGGCAATTGTACCACAGGACTAGATTTATAAATGCTATTGTACCACAGGGACTAGATTTATAAACTTGAAAATCATTGTCCTAAAAATCCAAATATAGGATGTAACATGGCCTTTACCTTAATTCTCTATTATTTTTAATTTGCATTTTTACAAGTACCGCGGGAGTTTAGACAACAAGGAAGTTAATATGAAAAAATTATCAGTTTATGTCGTTACATGACACGGTTGACACATTTGTACGAAATGCTTGTTTATAAACTCGATCAAGTATCCATTGAAGTCGTGCCATAACTTTTCGAAAAGGTGTTGAAAAGACTCACAACTTTGAAGTTTGGAAGAAAATGATATTTTGAAGTTTTGGGGTTAAAAAACACAATTAAAGCTGGTGACGTGAATAATCACGAAAATTGGGGCTAGTGATTAAAAAAAGACTTCCCAATTGTTTTCAACTCTTCTCAAGACCCCATGAGATAATTACCAACCTAAATACAACTAATAAAATGGTGTTTTGACCCAACCCAAATATGTCACCCCTTGACTTATAAATAAGACCCTTGGACTCATTATTTTTGACAAAAAAAAATTGAGACCCTTTTAGAGACAATTATTGGTAGTATGAGAGTTTATTTTTTAAGAATTGTTCTTTTGTGGGAAGAAATTTGTCAACATCAATTGTAAGGCAATATTATTTTGTAAGTTGATTTATTAATTAAATTTGGTATTCATGTTTTCACTTTTATTTTGTCTTCAATGATGTTAGCTTAATTTCTAACTTGAACTAGATGAAGTTTATTATGTTTAAATAATATTGTGTATAATTTCAATTCATTTTTATTTCCCGATATTTTTTAATTGCAATAAAAATTTGGTATTCATTTAGAACAACATGAGTGTGTTTTTTGAACCTTTCTAAGTACGAGTACTTTTTGATGGGTTATAATTTTATTCTATTAATTAATATCACATGCTTACAAACTACATTTTAAAATTTAAAAGTTAACATTTTAAAGGAATACGAATTTTAGCCGTCTAAATTTAGAGACTTTAAATTTTATTACGAAGTTAACCTTATTATATTCTGAATTAAATGTGGCAAGAGTCGGTTTAATTTGAGTTATAAAATCGATAACGATGAGTATAAATTATTGCATAGTATTAGTTAAATGTGATAAATTGATCCAACCTTTTAGTTTTCTCCCACAGTTGATTATATATTTCTCTTTTTTGCACTTATTATTTTTGTTATCTTATTTGAAAATTTCATCTCATCTCTAAACCCATTTCGTCTAGTTGGACAGTCATAATTATCTTAAATGAAAAAAACTGACAAATCTCCGTGGGTTCGATCCATACTTACACTTTCTATTCTATAATAGTTCATGCGCTGGTAGTATTTTATAAATTGACAACAGTCATTTTCATCAAAGAAGTAATGAATCATAAACTATATTGCAATTAGGAGAATTTTCCAACAATTAGTTGATGCATATTCTTGCATAAAATAAAAAAAAAGGTTAAGGTGGATTCGAATAACCCAACCACGATTAAAGGAGGAGCCATATAAAAGCTTAAGAGATGCTTTTATTGAAGGAGACTCAATGCCATCATCTGTAGGAAAATGTATTGTCCTTACCTCTAATTTCAGGGGAGGTCCACATTATATGGATTAAAATTTTCAAGATGCAATGGATATCATTCGATAACCCAGATTTGTTCACCATGTTCGCCGCAAATCCTAAATAGTCAAAAATCACAAAGTTTTTGCAATCTATTCCTGGGCAAAAACTTCGGGGAAGACCAGATATTATCACGGGAATATTTATAATTAATCTTAATGTTCTAATAAAAGATTTGCTACCAGGAGAAGACTTTGGGAAAGTATTGGCAGGTGCATGAATTTATATTAAATAAATAATAAAGGTTAATTACTAATGATATTATTAGTGATTGTAACCCTCTCTATTATGTTATTAACTATATTAATAAATAATTCTTATTACATCAATCTACACAATAGAATTTCAAAAAATAGGTTTACCCCATGCACCCATACTTCTCTTCCTACATCCAGATGCTAAACAACCAACAATAGCTAAGGTTGACAAAATTACTTATGCTAAATTACCGAATTGAAATAGTGACCCACATGGCTACGCGACAGTTTCACAATTCATGATGAATGGCCCGTGTGGACAAGATAATACAATATCACCCTGTATGAAAAACAAATGTTTCTCAAAACACTTTCGCAAAAAATTCACCATCCGAACAACATTAGATGAGAACAGAATCAAGATTGATAATAGAAAATATGTAATCAAACTTGATATAGACATCAAGATAATGGTAGCTTTATAGAGAATATGGGAATCAATCTTGATAATAGATTCATAGTTCCCCATAATCTTAAATTAGTCATCTAATACAAAGCTCACTTAAATGTCGAATGGTGCAATACGTCAATGTAAATTAAGTACCTTTTCAAATATATAAATAAAATCCCAAACAAAAAGACAATGGTCCTTGAAAAATTTACCATTCAAAAATATAGTAGTGATCAGGAAGAAACAGTAGATATTGATGAAATAAAATGGTTTCTGAATTATTGATATCTATCTACTATGACAACTCGCTCACCAAAAATATGGGGTGGCCAGCCCGATACTCCAATATAACAGGAATCATTAATGGAATCATTCTCAGCATCACAACAATATACAAAGTATACAGGATAACCACTCCATATTTCAGAAAAACGGGTTGCCAAAAATTTTGATTTTAGAGTTAAAGAAAGAATTTAAACAACCCCATTTAAAAAGAAAGTGGAAACCCAGGAGAAATTATACTATATACACATTAAGTATACAATAAGGGAACGAATATGCTGTCGATCAATAGACTCATACAATAATACTAAACAAGCTCAGTAAATTACATAATACATTACATTAAACAATTACAAAAGCTTGGGCCTCACGCCCGAGTAAAAGACCCGATCATAACTAGAGTACAAGGATGACGACGTCTATTGAAATATGTTCCGTAATACCCGCAAAGCATCATGGCTCCCAGAAACACTGGAGTAGGAAAGTCATAACAGGTGTCCTTGCGGCGGAGCACCTGAGCGGATACAAGATGCATGCAGAACAAGAAATATGAACGGGTCAGGGCCCGATTTTATATGATCACCAGATGAATAAAGAGTATGACAGTTATGAACAGTAAATCATGACTAACAGGAATAAAAATCTACCTACACAATTAAATGCATAAGCTAAGACATTTTAAATAATCATAGATCTAATTTAATTAAACAGGAGAATAAGAATGATTAACATTAATTTAAAAGCTTTCATCAAGAAAACTAATCCATTTCATAGTTTCGTTCCTTATCAGGAAAATATAATTACAATTATATGCTCTTTGTGGCTTTCCATTCCTTATCAGGAATATCATCATTATCATATGCTCTTTGTGGCATGTCCTTATGCTCTTTATGGCATTTATCATACATCAAGTCCCACTTGATTAAGAATTTTTATATTCATATACATATAACGATTCTAAGACCGCCCCTCCGAGTTTCCCCACTGGGCGCGCCCCTAAATGACTATCATCTTCCAGGGCCTATCAAACAAGACAACCAGGGCACCAATAACGCAAGACGTCGAGAAACGGCCATATGCCTGCGGGAGAGTCATGACCACACCCGAAATCACCTCACCAGCGCAGAAACATACAATAATCGCTCATATGGCCTAGGACTATATCCACCCTTCATTCATTAGCCAGGGGGCATCACCTCACACGTAAACTTCCCTTATGATAACATTTAGAGAGGTGTGTTTAAGTAAATTATCATTTACCATATCCATAATTAAGTAAATTATCATTTAACGTAATCATTACCATTTCCAATTCATTTTCATTTACTCTTTTTCATATGTATGTTTCACTTTATCCAAAACAATAATCATTTACAATTTGTAAATAATTCACATTATCCGAAGCCATACATAATTCATATCGTCATTACAACCTAAAAGAATAAGTGAACTCCCAATTTGATTCTCCCCAAACCCTTTTGTTGTGTTATACTATTAACCATCAAGACTAACATAGCTCAATTGAGCTTCTAAAGTCTCCCAAACATAACAGTACAACTCCTAGTTTCATAATAATCAACTAGAAGAAAAGAATGCCCTAACATCAATTGCCATAACCCTGAAAAAGCACCAACATAACGCATTTCTAATGTAGGGTAGTTAACTAACTCATCTAGGACTCTAGGACTCTAAGTTTACTTCATATAAGAAGGTTCCTAGGTCCTAAGCCTAAAAAAAAGAATAAAAATTGAGTTAGAAAAATAACTCAAAAATAGCCTGATTCCGAATCGATTCGCCTAAGGGCCGAATCGATTCGCCCCAGGCAGCGAATCGATTCACCCAAAAGCGAATCGATTCGGATGACAAAACCAACATTCTATAGTTAGCCGAATCGATTAGGCCCTAACCCGAATCAATTCGGGTTTTGCAAACCTATAAGCTGACTCCTTAGCAAATCGATTCTCCCTAGGGCCGAATCAATTCGCCCCTGCAAATTTGCCAATAATGGCTTACGGGTTATAAACCCTAGTTTTTCCCCAAAACTCAAATCTTTTCCATTTTTACACACATCCAACATCATTAATCTATCCCAAATCATCCTACATGATTATTAACTACTAGAACCCACAATTTCATCATCATAAACTAAGATTAGGGTTAAAACACCATAAATTTCATTTTTGATTCATAAATGCTAATACACAACTATCACAGAATTTACTCATCTTAAATCATATATTAGCAAGTAGAAAACTTGCCTTGAGGTTGGAATTTGAGATTTCTTTGTGGTAGAAGCAATCCCAATCTTCAATCTCCAATTTCTCTCTTCTTTCTCCTCTTTTCTCTTCAATTCACTTCTTCTCTCTCTCTCTCTCTCTATGTCTGGCAATACACTTATGAGAAAATAAGAGGCTTAGCAAGACTAAATCCTGGCTTAAGTATAAAATTCCCAACTTAAATGGTTAATACCACATTAAAATGACTCCCAAATATGTATTTAAGTTAAAACCAGTCAAAAGTGCCCGAAACGTAAAAAATACAATATGGCACTTATTTTGATTGTCTCGCACATTCCGGGACTAACTATGCCCTCTAAACTAGCATCCGACAATTTTTATAAATTATTTCGAGTTTTGGTTTGATTTAAACCATAATGTCATTTAAAACACATGACACTACAAAACATGCAACATAAGGATATTTACTTACACATACAGTAAATATGCAACAATCCAGTAAACATTAACTTTCAACTCATTCCATTATTATTTACTCCAGTCCCAACATTTTATATAATTACTTCATGCGCTGAATTAATATAAAATGAGTCTCCTAAAAGCGAGGGTTGTTACATCTGCATGTGAAGGTTGCTGGATAATGAATCAGTTCCACATACAATATCGGAGCATTAGTGTAGAGCATTTGACCTTCCATATCCCTGATGAGTATGTTGTAACTTTTAAAGATTAAGATAATTTGGATACTGTGATTGAAAGAATTTATATACAAAAGAATTTTTTTACCCGATGGATGGAAAAAATTTTCTTGCACGAGGATGAAAAGCATTTAACCTATGCAAAATTTCCATCATAATGGGTATGCGACTCAAAGGCAAAGCCATGGTGTAGAAGAAAAAATTCGAGAACCTACCTAGGTCGTATAACATATGCTCATCCAAGCTCGAGTGTAAGATTTTACCTTCATATGCTCCTCAATGTTGTCCGAGGAGCAAGAAACTATGACGAGGTAAAGATTGTGAATGGAATAGTTTATCTAACATGCAAAGCTGAATGTTACGTGCATGAATTATTAGAAGACGATAAGGAAAGACATGACACTCTAACCCAAGCATCATAGTGGTCAACATATATCCAATTACATGAACTCTTTGTTGTAATGCTAATGTTTTATGAGGTTTGTGATCCAAAAAGTCCATAGGAAGACAATTTGGAGGTCCTATCCAAGAATCTACTTCACCGCCAAAAAAAAGATATTGGGATTCCCTAAACTCATTTTGAGTGAAATTCAATTAAAGAATTACGCTCTTTAGGAAATTGACCAGATCTCAATGAAAAATGGCAAAAGTTTAGTAGGTTTCTCACCCATGACACTTCGAGATAATGCACTCATTCGAGAAAGGATTAATGGTCTCTTAGTAGTGAAACTTTCATACGATGAAGAGTTGTTAACATTATAACATATTGCAATTAACAAATTAAATAATGAGTAGTTAAATGTTTATAATGATGTCTTATGTTCGGTATATGAAAGAAAATGAGTATTTTATTTTTTATATAGCACGTGAGGAACAAGGAAGAGATGTTTATATAAGACCATTCTTACACGTCTAAGTTCAGAAGGAAAGATAGCTCTTCTGGTTATATCTTCAGGTATTGAATCATTATTACTACCTAGTTGAAGAATCACTCATCTAGTTTTAAAATATGAATTGATATCCACGCTGAATGACGTTGCAATATTAATCAAGGAACTTATCTTGCAAAACTCATTAGAAAAATAAGTTTAATTATTTGGGATAAGGCTCCTACGGACCGCCATCATGCCATCGAAGAGGTGGACAGAACCTTCAAAGACATAATGTGGTTTGATGATGGAAAATCATACGAAAAAACTTTTAGAGGCATTACATTCCTTCTAGATGCGAATTTTTGAGAAACACTATCGATCGTTCATAAGGAAGTGAGAGAACACATTGTACAAGCATGAATTAATAAGTAAAATCTTTGGGATTCATGTCATATTATAGACACCACGTTATATCCCTGCCCCCTAAGTCTCGCCTTAGGTCCCTAGCACCTCCCCAATTCACTACAAACCCTAGATCATACTTCAAGTACCGATCTAGAGTCCATCGGGTGCTCTCGGGCCTCATTTGACTCTGGTCAACTCCCTCGTCATAGAGAAAACCTAATAAAACTTTTAAGGGCACTAAAACCCCTTTCCAATGGTTTGCCCCATGAACAAAATAGCATAACAGTTTGGACAAACGAGTTGTTTTCCCTAAAAAACTTATCTAGAGGCCGCCAGGTGCTCCATTTCTCCATTTGACCAAAGTCGACTCTTTGTCTCAAACAAGACGATATGAATCATTGAAGTTCAGTGCATACCCATTCCAAGGCTCCACCCCATGCACGAATCATCCATACGGTATGGACGAACGACCAGTTTTACTCTAAAAGGTCATCGGGGGCTTTTGAGCCCCGTTTGAACAATGTCAACTCTCTGAACCGAACGAGGCACTTTGGAACATCGAAGTACCTCACACAACCTTCCCAATAGTCTTCTATGTGGATAATTCAGACTAACGGTTTAGACAAATGATTCATCATCCTTAGACGATATTCTATCCAAATGAACGACGGGAGCTTTCAATTCCCGTTTGACCCAAATTCAACTCTCGGACCCTGGAGTGGCCTAAGTATTCTCAAATGTCTCTGAATTACCTTCTTAACGGCATGACCTGTGCATAATTTGGACTTACGAATTGTATTTTACGACCAATTTTCAAAAAATCTGCATGAGATTGCCAATTAATAGGTTTGTTTCCCTGCCTATCAACAGTGTGTCTAGGGTTACCGGACGATAGGAAGGATAAGGACAATGCCGATTAGAAGTCCCCCTACCTTATATAAGAAGATCATGAGCTCATTTTGAGAGGAATATTGAAACTATCAATTTCAGTGATCTCAGCAACATTCTTCTGCAATCAACGAAGTTTTCTTGTGTGAAATTATTCTCCACCTTTCACTCCCATCACTTTCATACCCAATTTAACAAAAATATCCTTCTCTCTCATCTTACATTCATCCCAACTTTCAAGGAAGTACATCAATAATTAAGATCAAGCTTCACGTCTCCAAAGAAGGTCCAAACATTCTTCTTTCTCTTTAATTATTTTTGCATTAGTTATTTAAATTCTTAATTTAGTTTTTCACTTTTATTAGATCATGCAGATTAATATCTCATCCTTTATTAGTTATATTTCACTTAATTTATTTTCTATACAAAAACCAAAATAAAGAAAAAGTGGGTTACAACTACAAATTCTGACGGGATTCTTCATCACATTTTCTCAAAACTAAAAATATATGTTTTACACGAACACACACTTCATGGAGAAATTAAGAAAAATAGTAGCATAAGCCCATGAGAGACCAAACGGGATGGATGGGTGCCTAACACCTTCCCATTCTGTAATTTTTCCCCTGAACCTCTGAACTATTGGTTTCGCAAGCATCAGTTTGTCTTTGATGCCTCTCTCTCAAGGAGGCAATATTTTTTTTGCCTATTTTGTACAAAATAGGTTGGTGACTCTATCTCTTTACATCACCTTAAAATTAACGATGGACGAAGCACCCTCCTGATGTAGCGAGGGGTGCGAGACCTTATCTCTCCATTTTTTTCCTCTGAAAGTGCCCAGGGGAGGGGGAGGATCTTGGGATGGCCATAGTGGCGACTCTGTTGGGGAGTCACTTAAGAGGGATAGAATCTGTTTGCATGGGTGTTATCATTTTATTCTTGTGCTCATATGCACCTACATATATGTTCCTTTTTTCTCCTTTATTATTTCTTGTATATATCTACCTCGTGTTTATATCACTTCTCACTCACTTTTCACTTCACACACTTGTAAATACTCTCCATGTACACCTCACACTACCTAGACTTTTATATAGGTTCAATTTTATACACATGTTGCACACACCACTTAGAATATCCATGCTTAGGTTTCATTAGCACACACCTCCACTTATCACACTTGCATATATCCCTGCTCACCTCCACTTATCATACTTATACATATCACACGCCATTTGTAGTTGATCCATTCTTAGATTCACTACTACACACTCACTTATAAATACTCACACATCACGTATCCAGGCTTAGTGTAATCTTCATGATCCATGCTACATTTACTTTTCATGATACTTGTATATTCTTCCTTATTAGCATAATGCTCATCATGACAAATAAACAAATCTCTCCATAATATACTAAGCAAGAATCATGCATTTTGTAAACTATATCACTACGAGCATAACTATTGACCAAAATATTATCCCGTATTGGGGGTGGGGAGGGCACTTTGTGATGGGCACTGGTCCAGTAGGTCGCAGTTAGCCTAAGCACTATGACTCTCACCTTCCATTGGCCTAGTACTTTTGACATATATCGAACGATTGTCCCACATCGAACCGCTTGACCAAAGTCATAACGGGAGGTATATAGTAGGAAACTCATTTACGTATATCGAATATATCAAATTCTCTCTCACACGTACTGTCCCCACGAATTGTTGGGTCGGCATGCCATCCAAAGTTTCACGCGATTTCATTTTTTTTAAAATAGGACCCTGTCCTGAGCTTGGAAACAGTCAAACCATGTTTTACATATTTTTCAAACCCAATATTTCTGAGGCTCGGGTCCCGTTTGACATTTTGTTTGCATTTAGGTAAACCTGATACAAGTGAAAACAAAACAATAATAATAATCATGCTGAAACTATTCTCTCGTTTTCCTCCTCTTTTATCGAAATACCAAAAAATATTTTTTCCTCTTTTATTAAAATACCAAAAATATTTTTCTACCTTTTTATTGTAAATGCTAAAAACATTTATTTCCAAATGTCAAAAACATTTTCCTCTTTTCCAATCAAGGGTTTTTTCTTTTCTCTGTCAAAAATAAATTAGATTCATTTTTCTTCTCAGGTCGATCGCATACCCGACCTTTGGCCTAGCTCCCTATTGGCTTCGATCTTCTGTCAAACAACCCCAAAGCTCTGTTAGTTCTCCCGCTGCTTTCGATGAGTTCACAATCCACCTTCACAAACCCTCTATGGAGAACGCATACAAGGTACCAAATATGTAGCCATGTTTGATGAAGGTCCTAGTCCAACTTATCGACAAGATTGATAACCTTGAAATTAAGGTTCATGAGATGCAGCGTAATTGGGTCCCTATTCTCGAAGAGCTTATCCGACGCAATTATTGCATATTTCACCCATTAACCTACCCATTATTAGCCACCTCGGGTATCTTAATCCCTATAATTATGCTCGTTAACCATACAACCTTGGATTTCTATATATACATCCTTCACAGGGGTTAATTGATCTTTTGTAGGTATTTGGATGCTTAGTATGAAGTTCGGACGCTTTTCGAAAAAGTTTCGTCGACTTTTGCAGCTTCGGGGGCATTTTAGTAATTTTAGCATTCGGGTTTGAATCCCGAATTCTTCACAGAAGTTGAATTCCTTTGATTTCTCTCCGCGTGGCCAACAATGGTACATGATTCCGATGTATAATGAGGGAGTTATGACATTTTTAGGATTGTTTTATCTTCAAAATCACACTCAAGGTCACATTCAAGGGAATTTTAGTCATTCTATAATTTAGTTTTTTGGCCTAATGTCTTCTTGGATGTTGTATCCCTCTGATTTATCTTCACCGAACCTCCGACCGTCCCTCATTCCGAGTTATAACGAAGAAGTTACGGCATCCATAAAGTTGGATAAATCTGAGAATTGCAGACCTGTAGGTGCCAAATCGATTCGGACACTCCAAATGCATTCGGACCAAATCAATTCAAACACTCCAAATCAATTTGGTTTGGAAAAGTGTGATAAGTTTCCTTTACCAAATCGATTCAGACATTCCTAGTCGATTCGGACCAAATGGATTCGGACACTCCAAATGGATTCGGTCCTACAGATTTGTGTTTCTTCTTATTTACAAGTTTGCCATCCTTGGGTTTGTATATAAATAACTTTTCTCTCATTTTGATAAATATCTTTCATTTTATTTTAGGTTAGGGTTTGGGTTTTGAGTGCTCATCTTCATTACTCTTTGGGGTGACATCCATTTAGGTTTGTAAGTTGTACTATTCATCATCCTCTATATTAATATAGTTGTTTTTACTTCATTTCTTTTATGATTTGTTAATTAGTTGTAGTTATTTATTTATTGCTCTAATTAGTTTAATTAGTGTAATTTAGTTTATTTCCATGTCGTACCCTTAGATAAATAGGGCCAGGGTTGTGTTCCGCCATTAATGGGTTTGAGCTCCGAAAACTAGGTTCTGTGTAAAATTGCATTTAATTGAAACCGCACGTATCAAAGTTAGATTACTATGCGTTTATCTTTCTTTGTCACGCAATGTTAGAGTTTATAGCAACAATCCGAATTTAATCCGTGTGTGACCATTTCTGGTTAAATGTTTAATCTTGCAACTTTGGGTTAAATTCCTTATTATGTGATGCTTATGCTTAATTGAAAATGCTCGATTAAATAGCATTCGATCCAGAATTGTGATTAGTAGTTGTTTCGATCCATGTGGTAGGATACGATCCCGATCCTCGCTTTACTTTTGTGTAGCGTAACTCATTCTTTTCTTTTGTCACCATTCCCAAGCATCACCTTTTCTTTTATTTATTTTACACTTTTATTTTTGAAGTTCTAAAGCAATTAAAATCTAAAATTCAATCACTCCCTGTGGATTTCTTACGATACTCGACTTAACTCTGTGCTTGCCTCTCAAGTGTAATAGTAGCTCAAGTTTTTGCATGTAGAGCGGGAGAAGAAATCAACGAGAGTGTCCCTACACGATGCACGGTTCGTGCCTCATTAAAATGGTGCCATTGTTGGGGAGTGTATTCTAGATTGTAATTGTTTTATTATTTCATAGTATTTTTTTCTTTCCTATTTGTATTCTTTGTTTTAACCTTTTTTGTAGGATTTGCATAATTGAGCGCTTAAAAACATTGATTCTCGACCGCGCACCTTTTCATCGGATTCTCTATCTTCATACAATTTGGTAATCATGTCTTTCTTTTATAGTTATTACGGCCATTCTAATGATTCTTACTTTGGGGATAGTTTCAAGTTTTCCATTTTGAAGATTTTCTTGAGATTGAAAGACTTTAAAACAATTATCGGAATGAAAATTGTTATTGGGAGCTTGAGTTGGATTCATTATTCGAATCTAATAATGATTCTTATTCTGATGAATGTGAAGAAGAATTTCAACCAAATGAGGAATTCAGGGATCTAGAGCCGAGGAAGCTTACTTTAGAATAAACTTTTCTTCTTTACTCCCAAGGTTTGGAAAGCCTAAATGGTGTTTGAATGAGACTTAGAGCACTTTGTGATGAGATGAATTCTTATGTACAAAATGAGGAGGTGAAAACTTGTGTTTCACCTAAATTTTTTGAAGAATTTCTCATCGAGTGTGCATCTTTCTCCCCCAAAATTCAATCTCCTTCCGACGATGAGTCGATTGAGGTTAATTTATTTCATCACCATATTCTTTTTCCGTGATCGAACCATTATAATTTTCGGTTGATTCCTATGAGTCGGTAGAAATTATTGAAACTTGTGAACCTTTTACCGATGAGGAATCTTTACCGGGCTTGTTTTCGATGGATATTATCCCCGTGTGTGCACCATCTCCCATTCCATTTGAAAAACCTTTGGGAGATGAGTCAATTTTTCTTGGCCCTCTAGTGTACCTTTCCCCCTTGTTATCCAAATCCCCCATCATCCGCACAAAATTTCAAATTGACAATGGTTCACTTTTTCCACCACCCGCATGCATTCTGTTTTTCAAACAGGATTATAATTTTCTGGGAGGCATGTTGACTTTGGAGGGTCCACCATTCATCTTTCAAAGTCAAATTGTTGTTTGGGTTAATCGTCAATTATTTATACTTCTAGTGTATAGTTAGTGTGAAGTCTAAATTGTAGGTTGTACATAGTTAGCTTTTCATTTTTTTTCTTTCCTTTTAATTTAGTCTAGTATAATTACTTAACTTTTTGTTATTTGTTTTTGCTATGCTCAATACTAACTTATTTTGTAGATTCGTTTGTACTTGTGCTTATGGAGATTGTTCCAATTTTAGGTAATGTCATTATTTTCCTCTAGTTGTGTTGTGTTCTTAATGCGGATTGAGGACAATGCAACATTTAAGTTAGGGTGTGTAGGATATTCTATCCATTTCATGTGTAGTCCATTGATTTTCTTACTTGTTAAGCATGCCTTTTGTTTAAAATTGAAAATTTTCAAAAATATTTTTTTTCTTTTTTCTCCTTTATTGTGCATTTTACCTTTGTTTCCGATGATAAATTTCAATAATTTCCCGATCCATTATACATTCAACAATGCATGTTCTTGATTTTAGAAGTTATTAAACTTTTGTCCTCAAATCATTTATATTATGAATAACTTCATGAATTAAACTTTATCCCATGAGCACATGCACTTTTCTTATTTTATTGATTTCGTTTAAGATTTTTTTAACTCGGTAATCTTTTGTTGCATTGTATATACTTACACCAAGTAAGATTTGTACCTTCCATCGTTTGTGAGTGTATACACTATTATTTCCCCTTTGAAAATGCAAAATTCATCGATAATCTCTCTATTCTTTCATTGATCGTTCATTAATTGAGTTTATATCTTAAAATGTGTTACATGAGCATGATTTTCAAAATTATTTTGATTCAAGAATTGCGTAAACTTTTATAAATGAACATAGGCAATCTTTGTTATATTACCCATATTATCCTTAACCTCACCTTATATGCTTTCCCTAGTCTACCCCTTAGAGCCTAAATATTAGCCTTTCATTTCATTACCCAAAATCCCATAACCAACTCCAAATTGGAGTTAAAACCATACATATTACCGTCCTTACCTTTGTTTGGAATGTTGCTTGGGATTTAATGATGTTATTGTCTTGTGATTGCAATTAAGCATATGAAAAGAGTGAAAAAAGAAAAGAAAATAAGAAGTGATAAAGAGAAAAAAAAAGAAAAAAGAAAAGAAAAGAAAAGAAAACATGATAAAAAAAGAAAAGAAAACGAAAGAGAAAGTTTGTATATGTTGTGTATAGTGTTCGAATACACTTTGATTACTTTCCTATTATCATAATTATTACTTATTTTCGAACTTGTTTTTCAATTTCGGATCTTCCCACAATCTCCCATTATCACAAGTTTTTCATCCCCGAACACTTTGACTCCGTATATATTTTCTTCGTTTCATAACCCTATCCTAGCCTACATTATAACCATATTCAAGTCCTATGTGATCTTAGGGTGGATTTAACTTAAAAGTTAGTTTTGATAATCTTTGAAAATGCATTTCTCCTCTTTTAATGTGCGATATCTTTCGTTGAGATTACAGTTTTTCATTTTCTATATAGCGCTCTTCAATTGTGATATGTGCGCAGCCTAGTTTCCATTTACATTTACTCTTTATGCCCGCATGTTCCGTGTGTTACCTCCCTATTTCGAGTGAATTCATTTGATGAGTGTAATTCCCACGAGGATTGAATATATGCTTGATTTTATGTTTACCCGGATTATTTAAGTTTTTGCCAATTCATGCTTTGCATGTGCTCTCCCCCTCCCACTTTTAAAGTTTGAATTATATGAGGTGCATTCAACTTGTTAATAACAACGGACTTTAGCTTGAATTTGCTCAATATACTAATAACATGTTTGAAATCTTTTTCGTTGTTGTTGAGTTTCTTGCATGTTGGGTTGGGCATATTTTGAGGAAACCATATGATTTTTGTGGGTTTCATCCCTAAGACCCTCACGAGATGACACTCGTCCACTAGGGTAACCTAGGGGTTTAACGGATTATTTCATATGCTAAATGCAATCGTTCACCTACGAAAGTGGCATCTATCCCTTTTGTACATATCTCTTTTTTGTGGTTTTCTTGTAGTTCTTGTGATTTCCTATTTCATTTCTAGGGACTAGCAATGTGTAAGTTATGGGGTGTGATACGACGCAAATATTGTGTTTTTCACATGTTAATCTATGCATTATTATCCCCCTCGGGTATCTTAATTCCTATACTTATGCTCGTTAACTAGACAACCTTGGATTTATGTATATACATGCTTTGCAGGGGTTAATTGAGCTTTTGTATGTATATGGATGTTTAGTATGGAGTTCAGATTCGTCAACTTTGGCAGCTTCGGGGGTATTTTAGTAATTTTAGAATTTTAGGTTTGAATCCCGAACTCTTCACAGAAGTTGAATCCCTTTGATTTCTCTTCACGTGGCCATCGATGGTGCATGATTCCGATGCATAATGAGGGAGTTATGGCATTTTTAGGATTGTTTTATCTTCAAAATCACACTCACACTCACATTCAAAGGAATTTTAGTCATTCCATAATTTGGTGTTTTGGCCTAATGTTTTCCTTGATGTTGTATCCCTCTGAGTTATCTTCGCGTAGACACTGACTGTGCCTAATTTTGAGTTATAATGAAGAAGTTACGGCATTTTTCGTAAAGTTGGACAAAGCTGAGAATTGCAGACCTATAGGTGCCAAATCGATTCGGACACTCCAAATGCATTCGGACCAAATCGATTCGGACACTCGAAATCGATTCAGTTTGGACCAGTGTGATAAATTTCCTTTTCCAAATCGATTCGGACACTCCAAATCGATTCAGACCAAATGGATTCGGACATTCCAAATGGATTCGATCCTGCAGATTTTTATTTCTTCTTATTTACAAGTTTGCCATCCTTGGGTTTGTATATAAATAACTTTTCTCTCATTTGAGAAATATCTTTCCTTTTATTTTAGGTTAGGGTTTGGTTTTTGAGAGCTCATCTTCATTTCTCTTTGGGGTGACATCCATTTGGGTTTGTAAGTTGTACTATTCATCATCCTCTCCATTAATATAGTTGTTTTTCCTTCATTTCTTTCATGCTTTGTTAATTAGTTGTAGTTATTTATTTATTGCTTTAATTAGTTTAATTAGTGTAATTTAGTTTATTTCCATGTCGCTCCCTTAGATAAATAGGGTCAGGGTTGTGTTCCGTCATTAATAGGTTTGAGCTTCAAAAATTAGGTTTTGTGTAAAATTGCATTTAATTGAAACTGTGCGTATCAAACTTGGATTGCTATGCGTTTATCTTTCTTTGTCATGCAACGTTTGAGTTTATAACGACAATTCAAATTTAATTGGAGTGTGACCATTTTCAGTTAAATGTTTAATCTCACAACATTGGGTTAAATTCCTTATTGTGTGATGTTTATGCTTAATTGAAAATGCTCGATTATATAGCTTTCGAGCTAGAATTATGATTAGTAGTTGTTTCGATCCGTGTGGTAGGATGCGATCCCGATCCTCGCTTTACTTTTGTGTAGCGTAACTCATTCTTTTCTTTCGTCACCATTCCCAACCATCACCTTTTCTTTTATTTATTTTACATTTTTATTTTTGAAGTTCTAAAGAAATTAAAATCTGAAATTCAATCACTCCATGTGGATTTCTTATAATGCCCGACTTACCGTTGTTCTTGCCTTGCAAGTGTAGTCGTAGCTTAGGTTTTTACATATAGAGCGGGATAAGATATCAACGACAGTGTCACGGTTCGCGCCTCATCAAGAGCCTAAGGTCCTTTTTCCTCGTGCTACGGGTTCTCCCGCACCTAGACCTATTTGGATCCTAGAAGAATATCAGCACACTCCATGTGCCCCTCGCCTACTAATGGGCCACCACAAGCTCAGCTCTTTAAGCCAAATCTTTCCCATCCAGGGAATAACTTGCTAGTACCCATCGATTCGAAGGAAAAAGAGTTGAACAAAGTTAAAGAGTACCTAAAGTTTTTGACCAAGAAGTTTGACCAGGTTCGTATCTCCATGAACTACATGGATTACACCCATATGTCTCCCTAACCTAAAGCAAGGCTACCGAAAAAATTTAAGATGCCTAACATTCTGATGTTCATGGTTAATGAGCCCCTAATTGTTCATTTCCAAAGTTACCACCGAGCCTTGACTCTCCTAGGTGCCTCAAAGGAAATAATGTCCCAATTATTCCAACAGACTTTGAAGAACGACGCTCTTTATTGGTTTCTATCCCTCGAGGAATCCAGAATTCACACTTGAAAAGATGTTGCCCGTGAATTCATGTTGCAGTACAAATACAATTCATAGAGGTTGCATTCCATGATTTAGAAATTCTCAAGCTGAACCCTGGGAAAACTGTCAATAATTTCATAGTGAGGTGGAGGGAGAAAGCGGACACCATGACCAACCGACCTTCCGAAGAGGAGAAAGTTAGTATTTTGAAGAAAAACTTATTTCCCAATGTTCGAGAGATGATGGGAGGACAGTATTACCCACATTTATGAGCCCTACGAGAAGCAGGAGTGGTGATTAAAGAAAGTATTACCAAGATAGAGCTAAGCCAAAGAAGGTATACAAATGTATCACTCCAAGAAAATATGAGAAGCCTATTACAGTCTCGACCATCAACAACATTTCACAGTCCTCAACCTCTTGGGTGATAGAAAGTCATGCTAACCCATTCAGAAAAGAATGCATCGAGCTTTACGCTCCCCTATTCAAAGTTTACCAAGACCTATTGAGCCAAAATCTCATCAATCCATTGAACCCTCGTCCATTACCAAACCCACTTTCCAACAATTTTTAACCCGACGCCCATTGTGATTTTTATCAAAATATTGACCATACCACTGATCACTGCTTCCATCTCCGAAATGTAATCCAATGTCTGATGATCGAGGTGTCATCATCCTACCAGCTAATCCCAAACAAACACCACTCAAAATCCACTTCTAAATCATGCAAATGCCATATTCCTAGAGAATGACCTAAAAATTGACCCATCGACCCATATTGTACCAAGTAAATCACCCATTATACCCGTATTTTCACCCAAACCCCTTAGAATTTACTCATATTTTCTCCTACACCTAACTTGTTTTGCCGACCAAGTTTTGTCATCTCTCACAAGAGCATGCATTGTCGTTCATACTCTTTTTGGGGGAAAGGCCATGGAATATCCAGCGGTACTAAACCAGCTCCTAGAGTTTGGGCTGAAATTTCCCTTTAAAATGATCATTGACTGTAAAAAGTTTAGCACCTTGTTCATGGAAGCCCTAAAGTGGGATCATAAGTCAGATAATTAGGTAGTACCCGTTGACAAAGTCAGTTTGGATGATGTAGTTCAGATTAAGGTATGCTTGTTTCGATTAACCGATGAGATGTGCAGTATATCCGAGTTATTCGATGACTTAAAGCTATAAGAAAGGTTGGTCCCTTCAGTTTTGTATCTCCCTGTTAAGTGGGAGGACCTATATAAAGAATCCATAGAAGTTGTGGAATACATTGACTTTTTATGGCGATACGACATCATTATAATCGGATGGGGAGACGACTTTGATAGCTCAGATGAAGAGCCAAGCCAGGAAAAGTTAAGTCCAAAGATCAGTATTTGTGGGATAATTTCATTTGAAGATCGGTTGGGAAAAATTGACAAAGTGGTCATATAACCCGAGATAGATTAAGAAACGGGGACTCTGTTCTCCCCCTCCTCCATGAACTATATGACAAGATCTAGAAGGCACTACTAGAGTCCAAATCCTTAATCAGCAGTAAAAGATAAAGGAAAGGGATTTATCAAGAAACTCCCCATGTCAGAAATAACCATCACGAAAAGCAAGATCTTTGACTAGATCAAGAAAACTTAGACCAACATCACCTTGTGGGGACTCTTCATGTCTTCCCAGCTACACCAAAACGCTATAATAAAATTACTTATTGAGCCCACAGTACCTCCTTTTATCATTCCAAAAGAACCAATAAACCTGTTTGGGTCTCTAACCTCTACAAGATTACTCTCCTTTTCTGAAGAGGAAAGCCTAAAATTCGATCCTAATCACAACTATGCCCTTATATCTTTATTGAGATAATGGTTAAGACAGTCCTGCTCTCACTCATTGACAAGGTTTCAGCACTCAATGTTTTCCCATTAAGAACCTTTAATTTCTTGGGTTTGAAAGTAAGCGACCTTGCTCCAACTTTCGTCGCAGTGTTTGCTTATGACAACACTCTTCGGGAGGTAATGGGATCTATAAAGCTTATAGTAGGGGTTGGCATTATCAATACTGTTATCGAGTTCCAAGTTATCGACATACCTTCTTGTTTTAATCTATTGCTTGGTCGACCGTGGCTTCATAACATCAAAGGGGTATCTTCCTCTCTTCATCAGAAACTAAAGTTCTTCGCCAAAGGGAAGGTCATCACCATTTTGGGCGATGATGATAATACTGAGAATACAAGCACCAGTAATTCAGTACTAGAGATACAACATGGGGCAAATTACATGCTTCTGTCTAGATTTGGAGTAGAACCACTTCCACTCCCAGCACGGTGATTTTAAAAATTGTGCCTAGATTGGGGCTGGGACGACGACAACAGGGGATACAAGAACCCATAGTACTGAAGAAGGCCTTCCCTCCATGTGGCATGGGTTATCAACCTTCATTAAAGGAACTCAGAATGCTCCGCCAACTCCAATTAAAGAGAAGTTTAGAAATGCCATGATTGTTTCAAGGGATTCCTTGAATGGAAGATTCCTCAAAGAGGGTGAATATTTTCCTTTTTGTGGCTTTCCCGAACCATGGTATTATTATTTGGATAAGAAGATAAATCCAAGGTTGGATATCTTCTTCTAAGATAGCTACTCATGGGCCGAAAGTTCCTAGAATCTTGCATAACCGCTCATTGAGAAGACTACAGCTGTTACCGAGGTATCCTAGGGAAGTGACTCCAATGACTCATTCAATCTGTAGGCACTAGGGCTGACACTCTGCATGATCCACTCAGACTCTACATCATCGGATATATTCATCATGATCAAGGCTACTGATGCAACCCTCCTTAACTAAAATGTTATACCAGTTCCACCTGCTGAAATGCAACCCAACCCAGATGTTTATGCTCTTTCTTCCTCTTTTGCTATTCATCCCTTTTCTGATAACAATGTAATTGAGACCTCCTTCGATGAGGTTCTCAACATTATTTTTCTATAAAATGAAATAAAGGAAGATTTTGAGTATCTTATTGTGCCTTACATTAATTGTTTTGATTTTAATCAAACTCTTGATGATGACGATTTTGCAAATGAAAAATTCTTAACTGATCTTAATAAGGTTAATAATCGACAACATAATCGCTTTCAAATTAATGAAGAAGAAATATTTATTATCAATCTCGATTTTAGTAGCCACCTGCACGAGATTAAGATAAGTTCCACCCTTGACGAGTATGAGTGCGTGCAATTCGAAGAAGTGCTGAAGGAATTTATGAACGTCTTCGCATGGTCCTACGATAACATTCCCGACATTGATCCTAAGATAGCTCAGCACGAGATTCTAACTATCTTGAAATGTAAATCGGTCAAATAAAAACTGTGAAAGCTCTGCACGGAATGATCGCTCAAGGTTAAAGAGGATGTGGTTAAACAGTTGAACGTAGGCTTCATCTAGGTGATCGAATATCCCATATGGCTATCCAATATTGTACCCATACCATAATCGGGAGGAAAAGTCCGCATGTGCATTGAATTTGAACAAGGCATCTCTAAAATATGATTACCCACTCCCTAATATCGACATGATCATGGACAACATGGATAGTCGCAGTCTCAAGTCGTTCATTGATGGGGTTTTTAAATACAGTAAGAATAAGATGCACCCTGATCATTAAGAAAAAATCGCATTTATCACCCATTGGGGAACCTTCTGTTACATAGTTTTGTAATTTAGACTTAAAAATGCAAGGGTACCTATCAAAGGGATACCACAACCACCTTGTATGATCTGATACACAAAGAGGTCGAGGTTTACGTGGATGTTATGATCATTAAGTCAAGGTTATGTTCCCGCTCTCCAAAAGTTCTTCGAACGATTCTGACGATATCAGATGCGAGTTAACCAACAAAAATGTGTCTTCTATGTCACCAAAGGAAATCTTTTGGGATTCATGGTTAGCGAAAAGTGATTGAAGTGGATCCTGCCAAATTGAAAGCCATGCTCGGAATGCCACCACCCCGAAGGAATAAGGAAGTTTAAGGATTCATAAAAAAAATTATACTATATCAGTTGGTTTATCAGCCAGTTGAATTCTATTTGTGAACCTATCTTCAAACTCCTCTCAAAACATTTAACTAAAATCTAGAATGAATCTTGTCAGGAAGCCTTTCATCGAATCAAGTTATACCTTACCCGACCTTTAGTTTTCATACCATCACAGCATGGTCTCCCTCTACTTCTATACTTGACCGTAACATACACAACAACTGGTGCTTTTCTATCCCAATACCTTAAAGAATCTCGCAAATAGAGGACCATCTACTATGCCAGTAAAAAATTGGTCAGGTACGAAGTTAACTACACCACCTTGGAGAAAGCATGTGTCTCCCTTGTCCGGGTCACTCAAAAATTACGGCACTGCATGGTCACTTTTCCTATTAGACTTATATCTCGAATGAATCCTATCAAATACCTGCTTGAGAAACCTGTCTTATCTAGCTGAATGAACCGATTGCTGATGTTGTTAGTTAAATTCGATATCGTGTATGTCACGTAAAAAGCCATGAATGGTAGATCCATCTCCGATTACCCTGCTGACTACCCCTTAGAAGAAGAAGACGTTTGGATCTTCGAATTCCCGAATGAAGACATCCTTTGCACCTCTCAGGAAGACCTCTAGTGGAAAATGTTCTTTGACGGCGCTGCCAAGAAAAAAGGATAGGGCATTGGGATACTCCTGATCACCCCTAATGACTCTCACACTCTCTTATTACTATCAAGCAAGATTTTCCCTCCACCAACAATAGGATTGAGTACGAGGCATGCACCATAGGCCTCAAAGTCACTCTTAAGAAAGGTATCCAATGCCTAGATGTCTACGAAGACTCTACCCTCATCATCGATCAGGTCCTTAGAAGATGGAAAGTCAAAGATAAGAAGATTTTATCCACCTAGAAGAGCTGGCCTCCCAGTTTCGAATATCACCTTCCAATACTTGCCCTGAACAATGAACAACTTGGCTAATTCCCTTGCTACCTTAGCCTCCATGGTCGACATGCCCTAGGGAATAATGATGGCCCATTTCCAAGTCCAAAAACAAGCTAAACCGACCCACTACTACTACATTGAGATCATCACAAAAGAGGACTCTGATATAATTGGGTAACGGTATTACGACATTTAGTGTCTCCTCAAGCACGATAGGTACCCCCAAGATGCCAACAAAAAAGATCGAGCGACCCTCGATAAACTGGCTACCATAATACACTGCCTGCGATAAAGCACTGTTCAAGAGAAAACTCTGTAGAACCCATTTACACTGCATAGCAAGGTATGATATTGATTAAATGATGTAGAAAATCCACAACGGGCATTAATGACCATATGCTCGCCAAGAAGATTATTCGACAGGGTTACTATTAGACTACCATGGTTCAGGATTAAACTGCCTATGTCTGGAGATGCGTTAAATGCCAATAGTTTTTTAATCTCCAGCACTTACCTCTATGAGAATTATACAATATGGCCTCTCCCTGGTCATTATCCACATGGGGAATCGACATCATAGGGAAAATCACACCCAAAACCCCCCAATTGGCACGAATTGATATGGTTGCCATTGATTATATCACCAAACGGGTCGAAGCCGAGTCATATGCAGTGTTGAATGCCAAAACATAGTTAAATTCATCTGAAAGAACATCGTCTATCGATACGGGGTTCCACAAGAGCTAGTATCGGATAATGGCTTACATTTTGAGGCAGAAGTCACAAAATTGGTCGACGAGTATAGGATTCAAAGACACAAATATTTTCCCTATCGACCATAAACCAATGTTGCAGTTGAAGCCGCCAATAAGAACCTCAAAAAAATCATTAGTAAGATGACAGAGAGTTATTGAGATTAGGCTGATCAGATCCCTCACACCTTCTGAGGATACCGTACTTCTATTCGAGAATCTACTGTGGCTACCCCTTACTCTCGAGTATACGGCATGGAAGCAGTCCTACCCATTGAGCTTAAAATACCTTCATTACACATCATGCTTGAAAGTAAATCCAATGAAGAAGACTAGCATCAGATCCATCTTGGCGGGTTGTCTCTTTTAAACGAAAGAAGGTTAAAGGCTCTATATTATATACAGGGATACCATCGTCGGATAGCGCGATCATTCAATTGGAAAATCAAGGATCATGGTGTCTGACAAGGGGACATAGCCCTTAAAGAAATTATAGAACTCGTCTGGGAACCCAAAGAGATATTCAATCCAAACAGGAGTGGCCACTACGTCGTGAAGAATATAGTGTCTAGTGGCGCCACTATGCTCATTGACCCTAACGAAGAAGAGATGGCACGTCTAGTCAACCTGGACTTTCTTAAAAAATTCTACCCCTAGTATGAAATCTCAATTCGCTATGACTCCTCTCATCCCCCTTCTATTCTAAAAAAAAAATTCTTCATTTCCCTCAACTCTGAACAAAGGGGGCTTGATCCTCAAAAAAACTTTTTATTTCAAAATGAAACTCGTAAAATTTTCAAACCCCCCAGAGGTAAGTAGACAACTCATACGCTTTACATGGGCATGACCCCTTATTTTTCATAAAATACTATTATTTTCTTACCTCCGAGAACGATAGTTCATTTTACCATTTACATGAACAAAAGGATTATGTATACATTAACGATTGGTATAAATAGTTCAAATGTAAAACTCATCAAGAGGCGCAACAATATAATTCAAATCCCTTTTTATTCCATAAAAGGGGAAATTCAGCACAATTATAGGAACTATTAGCGTAGGGAGTCAAACAACTACCCTTGCCAACCAAAAAGTCCTAAAACAAAACAAACCAAACTACCCCTAAAAACAAAATTAACCAAACCTTCCCAAATTTATTCCCAATAAACAAAAATAACCAAACATATAATCATCACAAAAGCTTCACAAATGAACACCAACTTCCCAAAGGACCCTAAGCTACTGGAAGATCGAGCCCCATCATCATTTGCTATTTGAGGCCCCCAAACTTCCACTTCTTAGATGTTATGTCGAAGACACTCCATGTAATGATAATCCCACACCATCCCAGAGAAAACCACTAAGCCCCTCCATAGTGTCAAACATGACAAACCATCTCTGCCTAGTCTCCTCTACTAAATCTCAGTCGCTACCTCTTCCACAACCATTTCATATAATCTCCACAAACATGAAAAACCTTACTAACATATTAAAAAGGATGGGTTGACGGTTGAGGATTCTCCCACAAAGAGCCTAATCACATGTGCAAGCCTTCAGTCAAATTCTCTACAAGAAATAAATTCGGGGTACGAGAAGTCACAATTTGCTCTTATTCGACTTGACATAGGAGCTGCCAAGGAAAATAGAATGAGATCTGCCAGATACAAACTAATTAAACATACCGGTATTCCCCCAGTTCCAGAATAGGCTGCAACTCCACCCACTATGGCACCGACCAACGCAGACATCGAGCTCCGTGCTCCACAAACCACTTTACCAAATTCTCCATGGATGGCCCAAATCTGATATATTACGAGTGAAGAAATTTGGCAAATCCGCTAAGGGATATTCAGGGGGAGCACCAAACAAAATCTCTCGGCCAGCCACATGAACAACATAATCATGCTTCCTCTCAGAAAATCAGAACGACCTTTTGGACAAGCATCTAGACCATTCATGGTCTCTGCCAGTATTACCACTGCAGGATTACTATGATATAACATCCGCGCTGTTATGGTAGTCAGTTGAGGATCCACTAGTAGGTCGCCCATCAATAGTAAGAGCATAGAAGTTAGGCCCAAAGCATTAGCTCCAGTGAAACCAACATCATTATAACATGTTCAATTCACCAGATTTAGCACAATCCAATGAAGGTGACAAGCCCCACTTTATAACCAAGCTTTCTATCCCCTTATCCATATACCAACCAAACCTCCAAGGACTTACTCTACAAAAATTCCAAAAAACTCATTTTTCCTACTTTTTCCCCAAATAAATCCCTTCAAAAGGGAAGCTCTTTTTCAACCAAGCCTTCGAAGCCATCTTGAAACATATTTAAAAAGCACAATTTTCCTACTCAGCAGCAAATTAAAATGCATGTAGAGTAAGCCACTAAATAAAGATAATTGAACAAAATATACATCTCTTTTTTCCTTTTTAGGTGCAATGATTCAAATGCCAAGCTCCCACATCCAACGCTGAACCTGTAAAAAAATCCCGAAGGGGAAGAACCAGAATTGGATATCACCTCACAACCCTCTCTCCTAGGTACCAAACGTACCCAAAATCATGTGCCATCAACCGCCGCATCTATGCATACTGATCAGTCACCCCCAAGGGTTGAAGGTCACCTATATCCCTAATATAGATTCAACAATCCTACCCAACGTTGCCTGCCCTGCCTCCGGCATCACTCTCAGCATATGATCCACCTTTATTTGAAAACCCCCGCAATCAATCCCCCGTAGCTGCTGAACCCCATACCGATTGGCAACTACCCCTTTTCCTTTATAAGGCAGCCCAAAATATCGTGCCACTGTCGATTGGAAATTCTTTCCACCCTCCGATCGGTAATACCCCCGAAATTTCATATAAAAAGCACATAAAATGCCAAAAAATTCCAATAATTTTTCGAAAAATTTCTAAAATTGCCAAATAAATATTGGAACATTCCTTCACCAAGAAAACCATTTTTTGAGCTCCTAAATACCCAGCTAGATTAATGCTACATTTCATCCCCAGCTTAAATGCTAAAATTCAGTGCACCCGTGTCTCGAAAGCTCATTACAATTCCTCAGCAACCTCATCCGTAGTAGAAATAAAATGCTCCAACGGTAGTGCAACGTAATATTCTACTCGTTTCCCCAGTAGGAATTCCCGAATTAAACTTTTTCCTAAAAAAATCCCAATTTCCCCAAACAGAAATAGAAGCTCTGACTGGACATCTCTCCCTAGCAATGTCTCCAAAAAACACATTCCCCAGCAACATCAACTGTTTCCCCAACGAAATTTTTAGACTAAGAATTTAGCTACCCAGTAAATATATCTCTTCTGAAAGGACATAATCTTTAGACAGATGTCTCTTCCCTAGTAAGTCTTAAAAAAGGTAAATTACAGACACCCTAGTGAGCAAACCCCCACAATACAACTTTAGGTTCTCAGAATTGACCTCGACCCTCAGAATTGGTCACCCCTACTTAAGGTCCTCTAAATTGACCTCGAACCTCAGAATTAGTCGTCCTAACTTAAGGTCCTCAGAATTGGCCTCGACCCTCAGAATTGGTCACTCCTACTTAAGGTCCTCAGGATTGACCTCGACCCTCAGAGTTGGTCGCCAGTAATTAAGGTCCTCAGAATTGACCTCGACCCGTAGAATTTTTCGCCACAACTTTAGGCCCTCAGAATTTAGCCACCCAGTAATTAAGGTCCTCAGGTTCTCTTGGGCCTCATTTGACTCCGATCAACTCCATCTTCAGAGAAAAAGAATAATGAATCTTTGAAAGGCATTGAAACCCCTTGCCGACAGTTTTCCCCATGCACAAAACTACATAACGATTCAGACAAACTATATTTTTTTGCCAAAAAAATTGATTCGAAAAACTATTTAGCTCAAACGAGACTGAATGACTCATCGAAGGGGGACATTGAATACCGTTTTCCAACGGTCCACCCCATGCACTAATTAACCTTATGGTACGAATGAACGATCTGTTTTACTTCGAAAGGTCACCGGACGCTTTCACGCCCTATTTAACCAAAATGAACTCTTCGAACCGAGTGGGATTCTTTGGAACATCGAAGAACCTCGCCCAACCTTTCCAACTATCCGCCCGTGCGCAATTCAGACTTATAGTTTGGATGAACGATCCATCATCGTCGGACGATCTTCTGTCTAAAGGACTGACGGGCGCTTTCGAGACCCAATTGACCCAAAATCAACTCCCGGACTAGGGATAGGACCAAAGGATTATCAAAGGTCTCTGAATTATCTTTCCACATGTGCTATTTGGACTTACAGATTGCATTTAAGACCATTTTTAAAAAATCTACACGAGACTACTAATTGGCATGTCCATTTCCCTGCCTATCGACAGTGTGTCTAGGGTTACCTGTTGATAGGCAGGATAAGAACAATGCTGATTGGCACTCCCCTACCCTATATAATAAGATCACGAGCTCACTTCGAAAGGAACCTCGTAACTATCAATTCTAGTGATCTTAGCAACATTCTTCTGTAATGATCGAAGTTTCCTTATGTGAAATTCTTCTCCACTTTCATACCCAATTTAATAAAAGTATACTTCTCTCTCATCCCACATTCATCCCAACTTGCAAGGAAGTTCATCAACAATCAAGATCAACCTTCAAGTCTCCAAAGAAGGTCCAAACATTCTTCTCTCTCTTAAATTATTTTTCCATTAGTTATATAAATTCTTAATTTTTTATTTTTCACTTTTATTAGACCGTACACATTAATATCTCATCATTTATTAGTTATATTGCACATAATTTATTTTCAATAAAAAAACTTAAAATAAAGAAAAAAAAGGGTTACACCTATAAATTTCGACAGAATTCTTCATCACATTTTCTTAGAACTGAAAATATCTTTTCTACACGCACACACACTTCACAGAGAAATTAAGAAAAATAGTAACATAAGCCCATGAGCAGTCGAAAGGGAGCGATGGGTGCCTAGCACATTTCCATTCCGTAACTAATCCCCCTAATATCTGAACTACTAGTTTTGCAAGCATCAGTTTGTCTTTGACGCCTCTGTCTCAAGGCGACAACATGTTCTTTTGCCTATTTTGTGCAAAATAGGCTGGTGACTCTATGTCTTTACATCACCCCATAATTGATGAGGACCGAAGCACCCCCTGATGTAGCGAGGGACGCGAGACCTTTATCTCTCCCTCTTTTCAACTCAAAAGTGCCCAAAGGAGGGGGAAGATCTCGGGATGGCCAAACATATATTTAAAATAATGCAAAATATGAGGATTTATGATTCAAACTCATTCAAAGAATATGTCCTTGCACTTGGAGACGGGATATTACCAACTGAATCATTCGAAGATGAGGACTATCCTTTGTGGGTTAAAATACCCAAAAATTACCTTATCTCTCATTCAGATGCCCCCATTGCCGATATTGTCTCAAGTACATACCCATATCTAATCAATAATTATGAACATCCAGATTACATTAAAGACCGAGTGATTCTTACTCCAAGAAATCATAGGGTTAAAAACACTCATTCTTATGTCTTAAACGTCATCCCAGGAGATTATAAATCACATAAAAGCTCGAATTCAATATGTAAGGTTTCTGAAAAGATTCAAGACTAAGATGTTCTTTTCCATGTTGAGTTTATTAATAATTTGAACTTTCGAGGACTGCCAAATCATAACTTGGAATTAAAGATTGGCTCACCAATTATACTGTCAAGAAATATAAACTAGAGTCCAGGTCTTTGCAATGGAACAAGATTGATCATAAAAAAAATATTTCCATGGGTAATCGAGGAAAAAATAATTCCACGATCAAATATGGGAACGAAGGTATTCATCTCAAGAATAATTATGTCTGCAATCGACTCAAAATGGCCATTTATTATGAGAAGACGACAGCGCCATGATCGCATTTATTTTTC
This sequence comes from Sambucus nigra, assembly GCA_949130495.1. Classification (NCBI taxonomy): domain Eukaryota; kingdom Viridiplantae; phylum Streptophyta; class Magnoliopsida; order Dipsacales; family Adoxaceae; genus Sambucus; species Sambucus nigra. Next base: position 237,622,333 of record OX422217.1, on the reverse strand, counting down.
TATGACAAGCAACAAAAGCCAAAGCCAAACACTCGATCAAGTTTACATTTACTTTCCCAAACCAGTATTCAATCACGGTCAACTATATGTGACTATTTTTTAGAGTAAGTTCAAGTGGGGGCCTAAAATTATTCATAAATAATGAGGATCACATTAGATGCAGTTACATAAAAATATTGGCTGTAACAAGGTTCTTGCATCTGTATCCATTGGTATAATTACCTGAAATATAGAGTAATAAATATTGCAAATTGTTTCAAATATTCCTCTCATACCTTAAATGCGTGTCATCCTAAATATTTTCCTGGAGAATCCAATACAGTCATGACCCAAAGCACTAGAATTAAAGATCTAAGAAAGGGGAATGAAAGATGGAAGATAGCTATTCACGTGTCAAGGTAATGTGCATCACGAAAATAAATGTTGATAACAATGTAATCTCCACTGATATGCTATTACTTGATGAGATGGTAAACCAAAGTCAAAAATATCATTTACATTTCTCTTATAATATTATGCCTCAAAATTGCTAAAATATAAATTCATATAAAAAGTATTTACATATTTATGCTTTGCAGGGCATGCTACCATGCGAAAATACTTATTTGGTAAATTCAAAAATATGTTAGGGGAAAGAAAAGTCTACATAATTACCAATTTAAGAGTTTTGGAAAACAAATACATCTATAGAGTTTCATCACAAAAGCTCATGAACGAATTCATCTTATTATCTAAAGTACTACAGTGTGAAGGAGAAAACATAATCATCCCCTTACATCATTTTCAATGTGTGGAACTCGAAGATCTATGGTAACATTCGACAATGACACATACATCGCTGGTAAATACTATTCACAATTCATTTTTGTTGGACTTTTGTTATGGAAAGAACGGAATATATTAATTAATTTATGCAAGGCACGTTCTTGGAACTCTTTCTTTTAGGCAAAATTTCTCCCAATCCGGTTGAGACAGAACCAGAACCGCGAGTACACTATGGGTTTTATAGAATCTGCCTTCAGGATACAATGCAGTGTATGAACAGTTGTTTGATTCAAACTATGTACTTTATGATCAAACTGAGAACACTTTGAATTTGTAACTTGATAATGCCAAAGTATAGAGGACGGAGAGACGAGAAACTAGCAATTTTCGGTGTCCAAAACAGAGGTCTGGAACTCTTTTTATAGCCATTTCCGTGACTGTTCTTCAACAGTCATAGCTCTTCATGGAGTGACTCATCAATCGTTGGATCGTGTCTGTTTGGAACATCTACGATCTAACGGTTCAGATTAGGCGTCCCATTGTAAGCGAATGGACATCCCCTACACGAAATGCTACGAGTTCATCTAACGGTTTAGATCAAGTCGTTTCGGCTTTTAAACCCTTTGATCGGATTATTTAATCACAACCGTTGATCCGTTTTACCTCGTTAAAACTTTAGGCTCCCACGCTCCTAGGCGACGATGCACACGTGCGAAGTGCCAAGTGCGCGTCAAAGCGCGCAATGCCCCCTAAGTCGCCCAATCGCCCTTTCGCGCGCCGCGTGTCGCGCTTACGGGCTTATGTGTGTCGCGATTGGTGGTGCTTAAGCACCACCGCGATGCGTAGGATTATAGCCTCTTATTTGACTTGTCAACTAAGAATCTTAGTTGTCCTTTAGTTGATATACCACTACTTTTTGTAGTATTCTTCCAATGTGGGACAATATGGGATTTTGAGCACTCTCATATCTTTCACACGCATTTCCTTATGTTTCTACCTTCTAAATTGAAACCCAAACTATGTTCAAAATAAAACACCAATAATATAATAAAATATTAACATCTAAAAATTAAAATATCAATAAATATTGGAATTTATCCAACATTCCCCCACCAATTTCAATATACACAAGAGAGCATAGCAAAAAGACAATAAATAACTTTTGGCATTATCGCTAAAATCTAGTACATTAATGAGAAGTGTCTTTCGAACTTGAACTTTCATATAGTGAAAATAATTCAAAGCTTCATCAAGGTGCTTTGGTGAACGTATCTTGAACCAAGGACCTTTTGAGACTAGCCGAAACTATCACACATACCGATTTCTGAGTTTATAAGTGTTCTTCTAGCATGCACTTTTATGGCCTTGTGCTAATCCTGATTTCACGAGCGCTTTAGGATCGGTCTTCATTCCATAGAAAGCGACCACACTTTCGACATTCGTATAGGTAAATCAACTTTCGTGATTCTGCGAGTCACACTTATATGATTTATTAAGAAGTAACCTTCATCCTCTAACATGTAGAAAACCAACACTAGGCACATAGGATTGGAACTTTTTGTATAAATTCCTAGTGTTCCATAACTATAATTTAACTTATTTGTACCACATTGAACTCTATCTATATTTTCAAGATATGAGTTGGGTTCCCATTAAATATAGTCATGTTATTTAATAGACCTTAGTCTCATTCCTTTTGAAGTGATATATATCATCTATCTAACAAGACCTTTAGTGAGAGGATCTGCTAAATTCTTGTTCGTTTTAATATAGTCAACTGTAATTACTCCTTCCTTGAGTAATTTTCTTATAATTTGATGCCTTAGACTAATGTGTCTACATTTTCCGTTGTAAGTTTTGTTCAAAACTTTATAAATTGTGGGTTGGTTATCACAACTTATCATAATAGAAGGTGATGGCTTTTTCCATAAAGGAATATCATACAATACATTTCTAAGCCATTCTGCTTCTTTACATGCATCTGCTAGGGCTATAAATTCAGATTGCATTGTTGAATCTGATACACATGTTTCTTTCTTGGATCCCCAAGAGAGAGTTGCTCCTCCTAGCGTAAAAATCCAACCAATAGTTGACTTGGATTTTTATTCAAGATTATTCCAACTTGAATCACTATATCCTTCTAAAACAAATGGATATCCTACATAATGTAAGCCATAATCCAAAGTCCTCTTCAAGTATCTAAGCAACCTAGAAATTGCATTCTAGTGCTCTTGTCCTGGATTACTTGTAAATCTACACAATACACTCACTGCATAATCAATGTCTGGTCTAGTGCAATGCATGGCATACATTAGACTCCCAATAATACTAGCATATTTAAGTTGGTCCATAGCATGCCCAGTATTTTTAATTAATTTGATGCTAGGATCCACTGGTGTAGCAGCTGGCTTAAGTTCAAAATGATTATATCTTTTAAGAACTTTTTCTATATAATGAGATTGAGATAACGCTAAATAATTATCCTTTCTCACAATTTTGATTCCTAAAATCACATCAGCTTCTCCAAGATCTTTCATATCAAATTTTGATGAAAGAAACCTTTTGGTTTCTTCAACATATTTGAGATTAGACTCAAATATTAACATGTCATCCACATATAAGCAAATAATAACACCAACACCATTTTCAAATTTACTATATATACATTTGTCGGCATGATTAACTTTATATCCATGGGATATAACAATATTATTAAACTTCTCATGCCATTGCATAGGAGCTTGTTTAAGGCCATAAAGAGATTTAACCAATTTACACACTTTCTTTTCTTGGCCAGGCAAAACAAACCCTTCGAGTTTTTCCATGTAAATCTCTTCTTCTAAATCACCATTTAAAAATGCAGTTTTAACATCCATTTGATGAATAACTAAATTGTGAATAGAAGCAAGAGATATTAATATCTTAATGGAAGTGATTCGAGCAACAGGAGCATATGTATCAAAGTAATCAATTCCATGTTTTTGCTTATAGCCTTTAGCAACTAGTCTTGCCTTAAATTTATTTATAGAACCATCCGGATTTAATTTTTTGCACCCAATAGGTTTAGCCCCGGGAGGAAGATCGGAAATAACCCAATTTTGATTTGACAAAATTTAGTTCATTTCATCATTTATTGCTTCTTTCCAAAAAACAGCATCCCTAGATGTTACTGCTTTATGAAATGTGATTGGTTCATCTTCTACATTAAGAACAAATTTAGTTTTGTTCTTAGTCTCATTTAAATCCCCTTCAACTAAATAAATAACAAAGTCAGGACCAAATGTTTTTTCAGTTCTTTGTCTTTTACTCCTTCGTGGTTCAACGTCATTCGTTGTTTTCGAAGAAGATATAGGTTGTGAATTTTCTTCTAAATTTGAGGAGTTAACAGTCGGATTATTATTTTCTAAACCTTGATTCAAAGTACTAAACTTTGTTAGATGTTCAAAGAATTGCACATCTACCGACTCAATGATTTCTTGAGTTTCAAGGTTTAAAAATCTATAAGTCATATTGTTACTAAAGTATCCAATAAAAACACATTTGTAAGTCCTATTTCCTAGTTTAGGTCTTTTAGGTTCGGGTTTTCTTACATAAGCAAGACATCCCCAAACTTTAAGACGTCTAAGATTAGGCTTACGATTAAACCATAATTCATATGGTGTAATATCCTCGTTTTTCAATGGAACTCTATTTAAAATATAACATGCGGATAAAACAGCTTCTCCCCACATCGACAAAGGTAAACCAGAACTGATTAACATTGAATTTATCATTTCAACTAAAGTTGTGACAACCCGTATATAATTATGATAAATTGTATTTAAATTATACTTATCTTATGTGATATTAATAATGTGTTATTAGTATATCTAATGTTAAGTGATTATGGTTAGTATAATTCTACTTTCATAAATCATGAAATGTCGAATTATTTACGAACACAAGATTTGGTTATTTTCGATAGAAATGTTCCTGTTTAAGACTAGTTATGACCCTTGTAACATTACAATTGACTTGAGGTGAAAACTAAATAGTTGTATATATGTGAGTTAGGGTTGTAACACAACAAACGGTGCATCAAACGGATGTTCGAGTAAGAAGTTAGGTCGAAATTACGAGAAGGGGCGAATCTGTCAATTCCCTTAAGTGGTAAATTGTCTTTTATTAAACCAAATGTTTTAATTTGATTGGATGGATTGGGAGGCAGCCTTGGACGACTTAAAACTCTCCCTTAACCTTATTTCTTCAGCAAATAAGTCTCTAGGTTCAGTTTGAGGTGTTATTAGATTGAGGAAAGAGAGGTAGAAGTTTAGGAAGGAAAAGTGAGGAGAAAAGGTGTAGAAAAATCCGTAGAAATTACGTAAAAAGCCCTGAAGTTAATCCTAATTACAATTCTAGTTATTTATCTTATATTACTGATTTATATGATCTAAATCATCATAGATTTACGAAAGTTTCAGCCCTTTATATGTATGTATGGTTATATGCAAGTTTATGTTAAGTTGAATGTAGAAACCCTTAAAATTGCTTTGTATTGAAACCCCTTCTATTCAAACTTGAATATCTATTTGTGTACTTATTGTAATTGATAAATTCCAATTGTATATGAAAGTAGACTCATATATTCATATCATATCTGAAAATTAGAATTTATCTCCTTGTGGTTAGGCCGTAATGATGATTTCAAGTTGGTACATAGTTTCTGTTTTTATACTTCATTTCGGTATGCCCTGAGTTTAGTCAAGATTTTGAGATAGCAAATGAAGTCAAACAATTATGAAACTTTAATTCTGTACGATTAAGTATGTGTAATGAAAATGGGTTGAAAATCATGGAAAGTTATGTTGGAGAAAAATTATGAAAATTCTTGGAATTTAAAGGAACAATAGAGGAGCTTGTAGGGAAGATTTCTTGTGTTGTAGAGAAATGGTCATAACTTGCCCTAGGAAGCTTGAAAAATTACACCGTCACTTGTACTGGATAGTATATTCATATATGTTTTCATATTGCTGAGGTTGGACCCCTGTATTTGTACAATTTAGGAATATAGGATGGGTAAGTATGTAAGACTATAATTTCAGGCCATACTGGGTACCCCTTGAATGAATGTTTGTATTTCGTCCTTACAAAGGGTACTTTGAGTACATGTTTCATGTGTATATAAATTGAGGAGTATAATTTTATGTTTACTTGACTTTGGTTATAAATTCCTCATAAGGTATTTCCTACGGTTGAATGTGCGTAACTTTATCAATATGTACATCATTGTTTGCCTTTACCTATATTTTATGGAATGTGACTTAATTGGAATTATATTGTTGATGTATAGCCATGGAAAGTTACATAATTATGTTTGGATAATATTTATGATTGAGGTTCAGTACTGATTTAGTTGGATTGACAGGTGTAAGGCCTAATCAACACAGTTCAGCTCCACCAGAAGGAAACCTGAATACGTAGTCGTCAACCAAGGTGAGTGTACTCACTGGAAAGAGATATTTGTATCGTATTGTTGGTATGATAATAATAAAATGAATATAAAATTGTTCATTTCGGTTTATCGAAATGAGCGGTTACTCCTCGACCAGAAATGGGGGAGATTTGTCTATTAATGACAAGGGGTTACTCCTCGACCAGGAATGGGGGAGAATTGTCTATTTAGACAGGATATGTGAATCATGATTCGAAAAAGTTGGTCATTCATTATGAATGAGCCAGATAAGTTAATACATTAGTATATGGACATGATTTATTACATTTAAATTCATGCAGTAGTATAGTAGTGATGCATTCACTGGGCTATTTTGCTCACGGTTCCTATGTTCACATTTTTCAGGTAACGCGATGTCACTGCCAAATCTAGGAGGTCGGGTTGGGTTAGCCAGGAATGGGAGAAACTATGATTTTTTGTAAATGTAAATGATGTAATTAAGTTAACTTATCCTTCAAGAAAGTTTTTATGGGCATGATTATTCTGATGTTGTAAAAAGGTTTTCAGTTATATGAATTTACAATGATGACTCTGAAATCAAAACTCGTGATTATGGTTTGGTTAGATTAATTATGGTTTGACTCACTTTGACTTTCAAACTTAATTATAAGTAACTAGGTTGGGGTGTGTCAGCTTTTGGTATCAGAGCCTAGGTTTTAGAGGTTCTGGAGTGAGAGAGTCTAGATTTGGCAGTGAATGTTAAAAGTATATTTTGCTTGATACTAACGATTATGGTAGGAAAAATATGTATATATGCATGTTGTTATATCTTTGATCCATTTCAGATATAAAAGAATGGAAGGAGGGAATGTGAATGAGGAAATAGAAGATGAGGCTTCAAATATGGCAGCAGAGGTAGAGGTTGAGCAACCTGTTCATGGAAATGTAGAACCTGACCCAGAACAATTGACAAACATGCAAAAAATGGCACGTGCTATGACTGTAATGGCAGAGCAGCAAGCTAGATTTATGGCACAGATGGAAGAACAACAGACCAGGCAACTGGAGGCACAAGCATTAGCTAGGGCCAAGGAGGTGATACACCGGGAAGAAAGAAGTACTTCACATGAGAAATTTATTAAGATGAACCCACCCTCATTTGAAGGAGCAGTTGATCCAGCAGAGGCAGAAGTATGGGTTAAAGAGATTGAACTTATTTTTGGGGTAATGAGAATGCCTAAAAATCAACGAGTGACCTTGGCGACGTATATGCTGAAAGGAGAAGCTAAGTACTGGTGGGATGCCACAAAACATTTGTTGATTACCCCAGGAGGTGAGAATCTGATCTCATGGGATGCTTTTGTCAAAGCTTTGTATGATAAGTATTTCCCCCAAATGTATCAAAAATAAAAGGAGAAGGAATATTTCCTGTTGAATCAAGGGAGTATGACAGTTAGAGAATATGAAGCTAAACTTACAGCTTTATCTCGGTTTGCTTCGAGGTTTATACGGAATGAGGAAGATATGTGCAGCCGATTTCTCGATGGGCTTGAGTTAGTCATTAAATATAGATTGTCGGCTTTAGAGACTTCTAACTATTCCTCCTTGGTGAACAAAGCCATGCTAGTAGAAAGGTACGTGAATGAAGCTAGAGGGAATCGAGAGCGAGGTGTAAAGAGAAGCAGATTTGATACAAATTATCAAAAGAGTAGTCGTACAGAATATTCGAGGTTTCGAGGGCAGAAATTCCAACAGGGTAGAGGTGGAAGTAGTCTGCAAAGGGGTGAAGCTAGTGGTGGAAGAGGTTCAGGAGTTTCAGCACAAGGAGATCCGAATGTTTGCTTCTTTTGTGGGGCATCAGGTCATATAAAGAGAATTTGCCCAAAGTTACTGAATATAGAATGTTTTAACTGCCACCAGAAGGGTCATTTGAGAAAGAATTGTCCTATGTTAGCGAGAACAGTTTCAGTCAGTAGTGTGGGGCCTCATAAAGGATCTTCTCCAGGGAGTGTCACCAGGGGGAGAGGTATAGAACAAGCAACTGGATCGAGGGCAGGAGGAAGATTGTTTGCGATGACGCTACAAGATGCCCATGCTACACCTGAAGTGGTTACAGGTAAACTCTCTATTGCGAACAAAGATTTATATGCACTCATTGATCCTGGATCAACGCATTCATTTGTGGCATTAGATATTGTTTCATATTTGGGTAGACCATGTTCATTCCTCAATTGTGCCTTATATATTTCTACCCCAATGGAAAGTGTAATTCTAGTTGAGCACGTTTATAAAGATTGTGTCTTACGAATGGGTGAGAGAGATTTCTATGTTGACTTGATACCGTTGGCCATTCGGTATTTTGATATTATAGTGGGGATGGATTGGTTATCATCGTATCATGCTTCCATTGATTGTTTTCTAAAGGAAGTTACATTTCATCTGCCAGGTGAACCTGAGTTTCAGTTTACAGGAGAAAGGAATGTTGTCCCTAATTGTCTCATCTCAGCCATTAAGAGTAGAAAGTTATTGAGTAAAGGTTGTACAGAGTATTTAGCTTATGTTGTTGATGTTAGTAAGGAAACACTTAAAGTTGAAGATATACCAGTGGTTAGAGAATTTTATGATGTCTTCCCAGAAGAATTGCCAGGATTGCCACCCGATAGGGAAGTAGAGTTTTCTATTGAATTTGTTCTAGGTATTGGTCCAATTTCTCTTGATCCATATAGAATGGCACCAGCGGAGTTGAAAGAATTAAAAGTGCAATTACAAGATCTGATAAGCAGAGGTTTCATTCGGCCTAGTGTTTCGCCATGGGGAGCACCGGTGTTATTTGTGAAAAAGAAAGATGGGACAATGCGATTATGTATTAATTATCGGCAACTGAATAAGGTGACAATTAGAAACAAGTACCCTCTACCTCGTATCGATGACTTGTTTGACCAATTACAGGGGGCCACAGTATTTTCAAAGATTGATTTGAGATCGGGTTACCACCAACTGAAAGTGAAGGATAGCGATATTTCCAAAACAGCTTTTCGGACTCGATATGGGCACTATGAGTTTTTGGTGATGCCTTTTGGATTAACCAATGCTCCAGCAGTTTTTATGGATTTGATGAATCGAGTATTCCACCCTTTCATTGATTCATTTGTGATTGTATTCATAGACAATGTGTTGGTTTACTCGCGTAGCATGGAGGAACATGAGAAGCATTTGAGACTTGTATTGCAGATTTTGAGAGAGAAGAAATTGTTTGCTAAATTCAGCAAGTGTGAGTTTTGGTTGAATGAAATTGTGTTTTTAGGGCACGTGGTCTCGGGAAATGGGATTTATGTTGATCCAAAGAAAGTGGAAGCAATTGTTGAATGGGAAAGTCCTAAGAATGTGACAGAAATTAGGAGTTTCCTAGGATTGGCAGGTTACTATCGCAGATTCATTAAGGGATTTTTAGCAATAGCATTACCACTGACAAAGTTGACTCGTAAAGAAGTTAAGTTTGTATGGGATGAAGAATGTGAGAGGATTTTTAAAGAATTAAAGAATCGGTTGGTTTCAGCCCCTATACTTACTATTCCATGTGGGAATGAGTCTTTTGTGATCTATACAGACGCTTCATTTCAGGGGTTAGGATGTGTTCTTATGCAGAATGGGAAGGTATTAGCATATGCTTCTAGACAATTAAAGACGCATGAACAAAATTACCCTATACATGACTTGGAGCTAGCGGCCATTGTTTTTGCTTTAAAGTTGTGGAGACATTACTTGTATGGAGAAACTTGTGAGATATTTACGGATTATCAAAGTTTGAAATACTTGTTTACACAGAAAGAACTGAATTTGAGACAGAGGCATTGGATAGAGCTGATTAAAGACTATGACTGTACTATTCATCATCATCCTGGGAAGGCCAATGTAGTAGCAGATGCTTTGAGTCGAAAATCATCAGGGATGCTTGGTTGCATACAGTGTGCCCGTGTTGGAAATATTCTTGACTTGGCATCGATGGGGATTGAATTGAAGTTTTCAAAAAGTGGAGGATTATTAGCACATGTCACAGTGAGACCTTTATTGGCCGAGCACATACGAAATTTGCAGACCAGTGATCCATTCCTTGAGAAGAAGAAACAAGATCTCCTGGATGGTAAAGAGAGTGACTTTGAAATTAAGAATGATGAATCGTTGTGTTATAAAAATAGGATTTGTGTACCTAATGATCCACCCTTAAAGAAAGATATATTAGAAGAGGCACATAGTTCTATTTACTCTATGCATCCGGGAGGTACCAAAATGTACAGAGATTTGAAAGAATATTACTGGTGGAACAATATGAAACGTGAGATTGCAGAGTTCGTAGCTAAATATTTAGTATGCCAGCAAGTGAAAGCAGAGCATCAGAAGCCGGCAGGATTATTGCAGTCTTTGCCTATTTCGGAATGGAAGTGGGATCATATAACGATGGACTTTGTTACAGGATTACCCCCGTCACCAAAGGGGCATGATTCTATTTGGGTGATTGTAGACCGATTGACGAAGTCAGCTCATTTTCTCCCAGTTAAGACCACCTACACTGTTGACAAGTATGCACGTATGTACGTTGATGAGATTATCCGTTTACATGGGGCACCGGTGTCAATTGTATCAGATAGAGATCCAACGTTCACTTCTAAGTTTTGGCCACGTCTCCAGAATGCCATGGGCACAAGTTTGAAGTTCAGCACTGCGTTTCATCCACAAACTGATGGGCAATCAGAAAGGACGATTCAAATATTAGAAGACATGTTACGAGCCTGTGTATTTGACTTCAAAGGTAGTTGGGATGATCATTTGCCATTGATGGAATTCTCGTATAATAATAGTTATCAGTCGACTATTGGTATGGATCCTTATGAAGCTTTATATGGGAGGAGATGTAGAACACCTTTGTGTTGGGATGAAGTGGGTGAAAGGAAAATTTTGGGTCCTGAATTGATAGATATGACAACTGAAAAGATCAAAATGATTCGGGAACGGATAAAGATAGCACAAAGCAGGCAGAAATTTTATTCAGATAAGAGGAAGCATTCATTGGAATTTCAGAAGGGAGATTTTGTATTCCTGCTTATTTCACCATGGAAAGGTGTTATGAGATTTGGGAAAAAGGGGAAACTAAGTCCAAGATACATTGGACCATTTGAAGTGTTGGAAAGAATTGGGCCCCTGGCTTATAGATTAGATTTACCTCCAGATTTATCTCGGTTACATGATGTGTTTCATGTATCAATGCTTCATAAGTATTTGACAGATCCATCTCATCAACTGAAAACCCAACCTATTGAACTGAAAGAAGACTTGTCGTACATCGAGGAACCGGTGGAAATTCTTGATCGTAAGGAGCAAGTATTGAGGAATAAGGTTATTCCCTTAGTTAAAGTTATGTGGATGATCCATGGAATTAAAGAAGCAACTTGGGAAACGGAGGATAGCATGAAGAAACAGTATCCCCATTTGTTTGGTAAGTGTCATTCGTATTAAATTTCGGGGACGAAATTTTCTAAGGGGGGGAGGTTGTGATAACCCGTATATAATTATGATAAATTATATTTAAATTATACTTATCTTATGTCATATGAATAATGTGTTATTAGTATATCTAATGTTAAGTGATTATGGTTAGTATAATTCTACTTTCATAAATCATGAAATGTCGAATTATTTACGAACGCAAGATTTGGTTATTTTCTATAGAAATGTTCCTGTTTAAGACTAGTTTTGACCCTTGTAACATTACAATTGACTTGAGGTGAAAACTACATAGTTGTAGATATGTTAGTTAAGGTTGTAACACAACAAACGGTGAATCAAACGGATGTTTGAGTAAGAAGTTAGGTCAAAATTACGAGAAGGGGCGAATCTGTCAATTCCCTTAAGTGGTAAATTGTCTTTTATTAAACCAAATGTTTTAATTTGATTGGATGGATTGGGAGGCAGCCTTGGCCGACTTAAAACTCTCCCTTAACCTTATTTCTTCATCAAATAAGTCTCTAGGTTCAGTTTGAGGTGTTATTAGCTTGAGGAAAGAGAGGTAGAAGTTTAGGAAGGAAAAGTGAGGAGAAAAGGTGTAGAAAAATCCGTAGAAATTACGTAAAAAGCCCTGAAGGTAATTTTAATTACAATTCTAGTTATTTATCTTATATTACTGATTTATATGATCTAAATCATCATAGATTTACGAAAGTTTCAGCCCTTTATATGTATGTATGGTTATATGCAAGTTTATGTTAAGTTGAATGTAGAAACCCTTAAAATTGCTTTGTATTGAAACCCCTTCTATTCAAACTTGAATATCTATTTGTGTACTTACTGTAATTGATAAATTCCAATTGGATATGAAATTAGACTCATATATTCATATCATATCTGAAAATTAGAATTTATCTCCTCGTGGTTAGGCCGTAATGATGATTTCAAGTTGGTACATAGTTTTTGTTTTTATACTTCGTTTCGGTATGCCCTGAGTTTAGTCAAGCTTTTGAGATAGCAAATGAAGTCAAACAATTATGAAACTTTAATTCTGTATGATTCAGTATGTGTACTGAAAATGGGTTGAAAATCATGGAAAGTTATGCTGGAGAAAAATTATGAAAATTCTTGGAAGTTAAAGGAACAATAGAGGAGCTTGTAGGGCAGATTTCTTGTGTTGTAGAGAAATGGTCATAACTTGCCCTAGGAAGCTTAAAAAATTACACCGTCACTTGTACTGGATAGTATATTCATATATGTTTTCATATTGCTGAGGTTGGACCCCTGTATTTGTACAATTTAGGAATATAGGATGGGTAAGTATGTAAGACCATAATTTCAGGTCATACTGGGTACCCCTTGAATGAATGTTTGTATTTCGTCCTTACAAAGGGTACTTTGAGTACATGTTTCATGTGTATATACATTGAAGAGTATAATTTAATGTTTACTTGACTTTGGTTATAAATTCCTCATAAGGTATTTCCTACGGTTGACTGTGCGTAACTTTATCAATATGTACATCATTGTTTGCCTTTACCTATGTTTTATGGAATGTGACTTAATTGGAATTATATTGTTGATGTATAGCCATGGAAAGTTACATAATTATGTTTGGATAATATTTATGATTGAGGTTCAGTACTGATTTAGTTGGATTGACAGGTGTAAGGCCTAATCAACCCTGTTCAGCTCCACCAGAAGGAAACCTGAATACGTAGTTGTCAACCAAGGTGAGTGTACTCACTGGAAAGAGATATTTGTATCGTGTTGTTGATATGATCATAATAAAATGAATATGAAATTGTTCGTTTCAGTTTATCGAAATGAGGGGTTACTCCTCGACCAGGAATGGGGGAGATTTGTCTATTAATGACAAGGGGTTACTCCTCGACCAGGAATGGGGGAGAATTGTCTATTTAGACAGGATATGTGAATCATGATTCGAAAAAGTTGGTCATTCATTATGAATGAGCCGGATAAGTTAATACATAAGTATATGGACATGATTTATTGCATTTAAATTCATGCAGTAGTATAGTAGTGATGCATTCACTGGGCTATTTTGCTCACGGTTCCTATGTTCACATTTTTCAGGTAACGCGATGTCACTGCCAAATCTAGGAGGTCGGGTTGGGTTAGCCAGGAATGGGAGAAACTATGATTTTGTGTAAATGTAAATGATGTAATTAAGTTAACTTATCCTTCAAGAAAGTTTTTATGGGCATGATTACTCTGATGTTGTAAAAAGGTTTTCAGTTATATGAATTTACAATGATGACTCTGAAATCAAAACTCGTGATTATGGTTTGGTTAGATTAATTATGGTTTGACTCACTTTGACTTTCAAACTTAATTATAAGTAATTGGGTTGGGGTGTGTCAAAAGTCCTATTTTTTCTTTCCGTCGTTCCATTTTGTTGTGGCGTATATGGCACCGTAACTTGATGGATTATCCCATGAGTATTAAAAAATTGTATAAACTCACTCGGGTAATATTCACCACCCCTATCGGATCGTAGGACTTTAATTTTTCGATTTTGTTGAGTTTCAACTTCTGCTGTAAAAATTAGGAATTTCTCGAAAACTTCATCTTTACTTTTAAGTAAATATGTATATGCATACTTAGAGTAATCATCAATGAAAGTTAAGAAATATTTATTTCCACCACGAGTCATATTACTCTTCATATCACATACATCACTACGAATAAGATCAAACATTTCGGATTTCCTCTCAACAGATTTGAACGACTTTCTAGTTATCTTCGATTGAGCACAAATTTCACATTTAGAAAGGTTATCAAATTTACAATCCGAGATTAAGCCGAGATTAGTCATATTTTTTATACTTCTATAATTCACATGACCTAATCTACTATGTCATAAAGAAATAGACTCAACCATATAAGCAAAACTAATATCATTGATTACATTAATTTTGATCATGCCGTTACAAGAGTACCCTTTGCCAATAAATTGGCCATTCTTAGACAAGACAAACTTATGAGACTCATACACTAGTTTGAAGCCTCTCTTATTGAGAAGGTCCCCAGACATAAGATTTTTACACATATCAGGTACATGAAGTACATCAATTAGAGTAAGTGTCTTTCCAGAAGTTAGCTTCAATTCCACCGTGCCTTTTCCAACTACATTGGTGCGAAGATTATTTGCCATCTTCACTTCTTTTCCATCAATTTCTTGATATGTTTTGAATGAAGAGCGGTCTTTGCATATGTGGACCGTTGCGCCGGTATCCAACCACCATCCACTTTCATTATCAATTGAATTTGCTTCGCAAACAGTAGCAATAAGATCTTCAACATTGTTGATTTCCTTCGACCCTTGTTTTTCCTTAAATGCCTTCTTTTTAAGACGACGTTCACGAGAATAATGGCCCGGTTTGTCACAGAAGAAACATTTTCCCTTCTTTTTCATATTTGCACCTTGGTTCTTAAATTTTGAATCATTCTTTGCTTTAAATTTTGAGTCTTTGGTAATCTTGGATTTTTGATCCTCGACCATATTAGCTTTTGAATGACCCTCACCTTGTTCATCGTTCTTTTCTCGAATACGAGTATCATCTTCAATACGAAGGTGATGAAGAAGGTATTCCGCAGTATAAGTCTTTTCATCATGATTAATTTTCTTCTTAAAGCCATTCCAAGAGGATGGAAGTTTTGAAACAATCACCCCTACTTGAAATTCATCTTGAAGATTAATACCAGCGGCTTTAAGGTCACCAACAATTTGTTGGAGTTCATGGGCTTGTGCAACGACAGATTTATCATTACTCATTCTAAAATTCATATAGTTTGAAATTAGAAACTTACGGTTGCTCGCTTTCTCGTTTTGATACTTTGTCTCCAAAGCCTTCCATAATTCCTTTGCCGTCGGAATCATTCGATGAGCGCTATAAACAGTTTGAGACAAAGCATTGAGGGCGTGTCCTCGATACATAAATTCGTCTTCTGTCCTCTTCACACGTTTTTGCTTTATTTCTTCGGTGTCTTTGGGTGTGGGCTCGGGAATTTGTTCAAGGTTATCATTTAGAATGTATGCAAGTTTTAGTGATGTGAGGAAGAACATAACTTTCTCTTGCCAACGAGTGAAATTTTCGCCATTAAAACGTTCGAGTCAGATTAAGTCTTGAGTCATGACTTGGATAGATTGAGCCACAGTTGCTTCCATTTGAGTGGAGTAATAAGAATTAAAAAAAAATTCTTAAAATTGTTGGAGTTTTGTTATGGAAAAAATGGAATATATTAATTAATTTCTGCAAGGCACATTCTTGGAACGCTTTCTTTTAGGCAAAATTTCTCCCAATCCAGTTGAGACAGAACCAGAACCACGAGTACACTATGGGTTTTATAGAATCTGCCTTCAGGATACAATGCAGTGTATGAACAGTTGTTTGATTCAAACTATGTACTGTATGATCAAACCGAGAGCACTCTGAATTTGTAACTTGATAATGCCAAAGTATAGAGGACGGAGAGAGGAGAAACTAGCAATTTTTGGTGTCCAAAACAGAGGTCTAGAACTCTTTTTATAGCCATTTTCGTGACTGTTCTTCAATAATCACAGCTCTTCATGGAGTGACTCAGCAATTGTTTGATCATGCTTGTTTGGAACAGTTGCGATCTAACGATTCAGATTAGGCGTCCCATCGTAAGCGAATGGACATCCCCTACACGAAACGCTACGAGTTCATCTAACGGTTTAGATCAAGTCGTTTCGGATTTTAAACCTTTTGATCGGATCGTTTAATCACAACCGTTGATCTGTTTTACCTCGTCGAAGTGCCAAGTGCGCATCAAAGAGCGCAATGCGCCCTAAGTCTCCCAATCGCCCTTTCGCGCGTCGCGATTGGTGGTGCTTAAGCACCACCGCGATGCGTAGGATCATAACCTCTTATTTGACTTGTCAACTAAGAATCTTAGTTGTCCTTTAGCTGATATACCACTACTTTTTGTAGTATTCTTTCAATGTGGGACAATATGAAATTTTGAGCACTCTCATATCTTTCACACCCATTTGCTCATGTTTCTACCTTTTAAATTAAAACCCAAACTATGTTCAAAATAAAACACCAATAATATAATAAAATATTAACAACTAAAAATTAAAATATCAATAAATATTGAAATTTATCCAACAATTTTTACTTAGTAAATATGCATTTATAATAATTTTAGATCTAAATACACCTCACTTATGTCCTTTACAAATGTTTGGGCACTCTTGACTTCCATGTCTCCTATTGAGGATCAACCCGCAAAGGGTTCAATAGTTAAAAAAAAGAGTTCAACGGCTAGAAAACATAAGGTAATTCACTCTTTTATATTAACATTTTCTTTTAATTTATACTATTATATAGACTAACCATAATTTCTTTACCACATACAAAATAACTGCGTCACTAAAGATTTATGTCTTATAGTGGGTTGAGAAATAATCACGGATAAGAAAGGAATCATGTCAAAAAATCTCAGATCATTTGATAGTAGTCGTTACATTAACAACACTAAAAGAATTCAGAGGTATTTATAATAAAATGCTCTTCTTTTCCATATATATATCACCGTAACAAAATGGTAACGATAAGAAAACTCATCATTTCTTCCTAGGACACCTGCTGCCCCATTCTTCTATCTGCCACCCCATTCTTCTCCGATCAGCAGGCGGCATAGCTCCGCGCAGCAGGGGACATAGCTCTGCCCACCATATATCTTCACAGCGCAGCGGTGGCTTCTCCACAAAAGCGCGGTAGCGGCTCCACAGCGCAGTGGCTTTTTCACAGCGCAACAACTTGTTCTTTCTTCTATTCTTCACCTCACCACAGCTCCACCGTTTTTTTTCCTTCAGATCCATCGCTTTTGCAGATTTGACCATTTATTCAACTGAAAAATGAACTCCAAAAAAAAAAAAAAAAACTCATCATTAATAATTTATTGCACAGGAGATCCTTCTCTTTCATCAACAAACACAACAAAGGTTTATATAAACCTAGAGGTTTAAGACATCATATAATTTAAAGCCAAGTAAGTACACTGCATCCTCTCTTTTGCAGGATTATTACAAATAATGGCTACATTTATTCATAGAATATGTCAACTATTCTATGAATGTAGTCTCGAAAAAATGTTGCCAAAACTTGGGGTGAGTTTTTGGATGTAGAGAATTTTGAATTATACTACAATTCAATAGATATGTAATTCAATAAATCCCAATTCAATCGTGTACGAATTCAATTGTTTCGTTGTCTATGCAATTTATTTGGTATGTTATGAGAATACTAAATTCATAGTTGTGTGTTGTATTTACTTCAATTTATATGGGCCGTTGTATTTATATGTGCAGTTTTTAGAACTATTCGTGCTTGTGTGAAACTGTGTGCGTGTACATGCAGTGAGTGTAAAACTGTGTATGTGTGTGTGAAATGTGTACCTATAGCGTTTGAAACTCTATGTCTGTGTGTTTTCATAGTGTATGGTAATTGTGTGTGCAACTGTCAGTTTGTTCGTTGTGCCATGTCCGTTCTTATTATATAAGTAATATGTGATAATTTATTTATTTACATAAGAATCAATGCATGCTCAGTGTACACTTCTGTGTACTTTTTGTCCCCAAGAAACTAATGTGATATATATGAATATTAATTCAGTATCCTTTAATATCATATGATTTCATTATTGTTTTATTACAATATCTGAACTATTTAACTTATACGCTCCGTATAGTTGTCACATATAGTAAATTTATCTTCATTCCTTTCCACTTGGGGAAGGGTAACCCTTATTTTTTGTATATTCTGGTACACTAAGCTTCATACTACAATATGAATTATTAGGAGTTTTCACAACGTTTGAGATAAACGAACTTACATAAATGATCAAAAGTCATATTGTCATCCCTTTTACATTCTTGTTCACCGAACACGTTATAATGAATAGATTAATTGTAGTTGTCTTTAATTGATGTTTCCATTTTATGTTGGGATACCCAGATAAATGAGTTACACTTTGAAAGAAAAAACTGATGAAAGTATTTCAGAAATGAATATACGGGGGAAACATTTAAGTGTAGTAAAATTCAAAGAAGAGGATCTTAGTATGAAAGAATCATTAGCATGATCCTCAATTGAGGCTAATGATGTTCCAAATGACAACGATGTAAATCAGTTATTCATATGTCCTTCAATGAGAGTTGTAGCCAACATTTCAGTTGAGTGGAAGGATGGTTTGGAAATGTAATACAAATTCTGAAGTCACCATTTTGTTCTTTTAAGACTCAACTTTTATGAGTATTTGGCAACAGTCTGATCAAATTGTCTTATTTTACTTATGCCTATCATTACTCAAGTTTTGTTAAATGTTCCCACATTTCTATTTATGAACTGGATATTTATGTCTGTGAATATTGTCTCGATTTAAATAGCAAATATCGTGTTTTACATTACATTTCATTACCTAACATCTTAACATTATTTAACTTAAGCATACTATTATTACACAGGATCAAAGATGAAAAAAGGCCTTTCTTCTTCTCTACAAATGCAAAATAGTTGAATCGTTTTAGCGTACGATTTCAAGTAAATGGAAAACAATTGAAAATATTTTATCACTATATTCAGAGTCACCAAATGAGGTAATGCCTTACAAATAAACAATTACTATCTTCTTACCAATTATTTCTAACGATATAGATTTACCATGTGATAATCATCCTTTGCAAACCCAAAATCACCGGAATAGGTGGACATGTTGGTTAATATCAAGGTTCTAAAAAACGCGGAGCGTGATCGAGGCGTGGAGGTCAAGCCTTAAGCCTTAGAAGCCTAGGCGGGTTTAAGCGTAAAAAGGCGTGAAAAGGCGTTTAGGCCTTCTTAATATATTTTAATATTTTTACACCATAACAAGGCTATTAAAATACTAAAATTATACATATCATAAAAATATGTCTGAATATATTAAAATTAAAATACTATTTGATTATTTTGTATGCGATAAGGGTCCGGTTAGTTAAAAAATTCTTTAAAAGGCGATATCGTTTCACTAAAGCATTGTTGTTTTTAGAAAAAAGTGTCTCTTAAGAGTTTTACTAAGCATAAGGCGTAAAAAACTTAAGGCGAGGCGTTTCGTCCAAGCCTTAAGCTTAGGCGGAGCCTAGGCGGGTTTTTTAGAACAGTGGTTAATATTACGTAGCATGCAACCAATGCAATAAAAAAGTTTAACAAAATAATTTTTTTTTATCAAGCATAGCTTTTTTTATTAATAGATGAAGAAAAAGCCTCTCCAATGGCACTTACAAGCGAGAAAACAAAACTAATGCAAAAAAGAAACGACAATCTAAACCAATTTAAATTAGGTCCTACGATTTCTTGAACGCGTTCGCTATCAGACGACCTTCCAATTGTCATTTTTCGCAGTAGAATTTACATCGTTTAAGATAAGATTGGAGTCCACCGAAGATGCTGAATCAAGTTTCGGAAGATCCACGAATAAATCAATGCCGTGGTCGTCGTGGATTTGTGCACTAATAGGATTAACTTGGGATAACTCGCCACATGTATTGAGAATCTCTAGAGGAGTCACATCACTTTTAGAGTCTTCATTAGGAGATGAAGTCTCTAATAGATCATTGCGCAAAACAAGTTTATCTACTATTAATATGATGGAATCGTGTTGGATTACACGATGAATATAGCTTTGTTTTTTCGTAATTGGGTTGCCAAGAGAAGATGCATGATGTTGACTGTTGATAGAAGTTTCAGACGGCTTACCATGATTTGGATCCTCATTAACCGATAAATTCCCTTCCGAAAAATTGTCATATGTATTATCTTTCTCTAAAGGTTGCATTTCATCAACAAATGAATCATAATTACTTTTCGTTCTCCCTTTATTTTTTCCTGATTTATCGACTATCTCTTGATCATTTGAAGTGTCATTTACAATTTTGTAACCATTATTGGCCATAAAATGAATTCTTCCTCGAGCATGGGTTATTGACTTAGAATTTTTTCCATCGAGATGAACTCTATCAAAAGCAATCTCCTTTGGGTTGACCACATGTGAAGAGTCACATGTCAATTTCCTGACGTTACGGTGTGAAAGATGGAACAATAAAGTCCTTTTCCCCACACCTCGGTAAATCATATTTAAAATTTTTTATTTGTCATTTCTATACATATAATTCATAACAATTTAAAATCCTCATAAACAGGAACAAAATCAAAATCAGCATCAAAGAAAGTATAGCTGGCACAACATTTATCCTTTTTAATAAAAAGCCTGAAATTTTAATCCAAGTACCACTATCATAGCTTACACATATCAAAAGGGGGTTAACATATGATCTACTTTCCACCTATAAAATTACTATATACCAGTAAGCCTCATATACTAATAACTTAATTATAAATGAAAATGAAAATTTCAAACTAATAGAGTCAATATTCACTCTAATTTAATAAATGCTTTAAAGTTTATTTATAATAAGAAATATACCCATGTAGACATTAAAAATACTTTATCAATACATTGGATACCTTTTCACACCAATTTTTTTTATTATATCTAGTTGATCGAAGAACCCATTCCGATGGGTCATCAACAAATTGATCGGTACATCACATATTTTCCAACTCAAGGTCAACAACTACAACTTAGTATGCGGTTATGAAAACTACATAGTCTCTACTATTTTGAGAAATAAAATTATGGAATACTTAATAGAGCTCATCAACCCCAGTTAAAAGGTAACCGAGAATGATTTAATATTAAATTACAAAACATATATTTATTATCTCAATTGTAAACTGCTCAAATATGAATAACAGGAAAACGACCTCTTCAAATTTGGTACTAACATGATCAATCTCGACATCGATGAAACTAGCAGCCAAGGAATTCCACAATTAGCTCTAATGTCTCCTTTGGTAAAAAACATCTCCGATTTCAATAATATTAACGAAGGTGAAAGCAACAGCTAAGGAATTCCACAATCAATCCCTATGTCTCCTTCTATAAAAAAAACATCTCCGATTTCAATGACAACAACAATGAACAATGTTCCAAGAGGATGAAAATTATCAGGTACTTCGGCAGGAAAATAAATAATGGTCATCATAAATGTATTTAGCAAATTATTTACATATGTTATTAATTCATATTACTCAATATGTAATCGCAAGAACGTTGATGAATGCAAAATGAAGTGACATTATATCTTATGTGGAGTACTTCCAAAAAATATCAGAAAAAATAAAGGATCCAATTAAGAAGGACCATGAATTTTAAAGTTGTTTAACCTATGATTGGTTAAATAATAAATACTTAAATAAATATAGAATTTATAATTCCGTAGCTTTGAATGTCCCATAAGGGAGAGAGAAGTGTGTGGAGGATGATCCCTCATTGTATTCTTTGAACGGTTTAGTAGGAGAGGAGTCGGAGATGTTTTGATGTGGAGAAACTTGCTTTATCTAGACTAATTTTCCTCTTTTTTTGAGTATACTTTTAATCTGAAACAAGAGAAGTTGCAACCCGTCACTTTCGTTGTTCGTAGCATTTATGGAGGAGTTTGAGAGGGTAGACTAGTGTCTTTTGTTTCAGATGGGAGGGGTGTGGTTAGGCCCGCCCATTCCTTTTATAGTGTATACTTCTTGTATAAGGATTTTCGCCCCTTAGGCGGATTCGTTTAATTGAATCAGTTACTTATAAAAAAAAATATCGCTTTATCAATTATATGGTTCTATATTTTCCATTGACATTTATTCGACTTCTAAAAGTTTGTTTATTTTGTACTCATACAATTATAAAATATGAATCATATTCAGATGCCAATGAATCAAATTTAGTAAAACAACTACCCACAAAACTTTGAAGTGCAACATACTTCTATAATGTATTTATGTCTAATGCTTTTCATTATATTTGTTTTAGGCCGTAACCCAATCTAATTAACATCCGTAACCCAATCTAATTAACATCTAGCTTGCGCATAGCGCGAACTTTCACCTAGTTATTGATAATAACTCTAGGGATAAAGGTAGATATAAGTTGACTTAGTGATATATCATAAAAAAACCAATAGAATGAAAAATAGGGTAAAATAAAAAAAGGTCGTCATAAGCTATCGTGGAAAAAATTATTATGAAATACCTTACGGAATTAAACTTAACTCATAATAATGTATATAATATATTAGAATGAAAAAGAAGAATTCATATGCCCAATCCCATATAATGGGATTAAGTCAAATATAATGGGATAAAAATAATGAATATAATAAAAAAATAAAACTCATATATAAAGCTCGAAATAATTTATAAAAAATTATTTTTGAGTTGTCATAGCTACAACCCGGTAATAGCCAGGTTTATATGACGGCAATATGCATGCATTCACTGCACATAGAGGAATGCAAAAAGTGCTTCATCTCCTAATGTTGTATGGTCTCTACGTTACAAGTTACAACTTCTACTAATATTCTACATTATTTGAAAATGAGTTTGGAACTCGTTTCTTCAATCAAATGGCTTGTCCCGATGCTTACAGTAGAACCTCTGGCTAGTGAACTTGTGGCAAAAACAAACAAACTATTTTCTTCGATCTATTGATTGTGAAACACTGGTTCACATGGTGACTTCTAAACAGTTGCTTATTTTTTGTAAAATAATAAAAAAAAATGATTTTGTCAATAATAATTCTTGTACAGGTTACTTATGAAGAAAAAGTGAAATAAATAAAGTGAGGATGTGATTAGACTAATTACCCTGATAGGTAAAAGAACAGAAAAAGATGAAGTATAACATTACATATTTGCATTATCATTTCACCAGCCATGAAATGGAGGGAGAAAGCTGGTGAATAAGTTAACTGGGGGAAATTGGAAAGATTCTTTACAACTCTCACTACAAGCCACCATGATCTGTTGGGGATCGAATTTCTAGAAAAACGTGTTTGTGTCTCGTGGGCTGGTCGACATATCAAGCGGTACCAGTCCTCTCTTGTCCTCGTATTATCAACTTACATAGCATCACTCACGCGGTCATATACTAATACATATGTACGTAGGCCTCTACCTATATATACAATAATATCAAGATACACAAATATAAGACAAAAATTACTTCATATAAATGTGTTATCGTTAGTTAACCCTAAAATAGGCTCATTTTTATTTAGTTAAACTCCTCTAAATTAGAAATAAAGTGTGCTTACAACATCAGTGACCGATCCAAATTTTTTATCAAATGGTCAAAGTTTTGAGTAATATTAGGAGTTTGGAGAAGAGAGCCCTCAAGATGATTTTTTTTATTAATTTGAATTTTATATAAATAACATAATTTATTTATTTTTTGGGAAATTCAGGAGCCCTCACGTGAATCTGTTCATGTACAACATAATCTTTATTTATGTTCTTTTGCTGAGGTGCGCCCAGAAAAGAGAGAGAGTGTGCCTATAATTTAGGGGATAATTTCTAGGTACACCGTTAGATAACACACGTCCGGTCCACATTCTTAAAATACGAATTAGTACACACAAAGCATTATTAATTATGTTTATATATATATATATATATATATATATATATATGTGTGTGTGTACACGTGTGAGAGAAACTATATGATTGTGTAGTGGGTCCGGCCATTCTCACCTAATCCCTCCACTCAATCCTATTCCTCGTCAGAACTTCACGGGACGGCACCGTATGCATATAGAAATGTGAATGTCCCGTCTCACTTTCTCTCGCAATATGTGGTCCAAAACACAATTATAGCATAATCATTTTTAACCTGATGAATGGCTGTAAAGGCACTTCACTTTTCTCTCTAATAGTCTTTTGAGATCAAGTTTGATTCGATCTGACTTTCAAATTTTTCTTCCTTTTTCTCTTACACTGTTATTTTCCTCCACTATTTATTTTTTTATTTTTTTTACAAGTTTGAGCTTAGCATACGCCTAATTAAAAACTACTTACATAGTCGCAGCACATAACACTGTAGCAGCTAATATTTTCTTAACCGTACTGTTTAAATCATAGTTTTACTATGCAGTGAGGGAAGATTTAGATACATATATATTTTGCGAGAGAGAGGTGGTCCACTTGTGTCTCTGGCTGACGGACTTTAGAAAGGAGCCGTGTAAGATAAGGAACGAGACAGTGATAGAGATATTCTCTTTTCAGCTAGCTTTCATCTTATATGGTATTTTGTTCAAAGATTCAAACAAAGGTGGGGGGATCTATGTAAGATGGTGGAATCAAATCTATTTTTGTGTTCACTTTGTTGTTAGGCTAGACTAGTCTTGAGATTTATCTGTTATCAGCAACCCTCTTTGTTTGATCTTTGTTTTTGTGGGTATATACACTGGTCTCAACTACTTTTGAGTTGGTTCTTCTAAAACTATTACCATCTTGTTTCAGATAAACCCAGTTTACAAGAAATTTAGTCAAACAATGATGTCTGATGATGGGTTATCTTCAGTTCCCTCTTCCACCAGAGGATTCAGCCAAGAACCAAACCCAAACCCTAACCCTAATCCTAATTCTAATCCAGCCAAAAGGAAGAGAAATCTACCAGGGACACCAGGCAAGCATGACTTCATCTCTATCCATTTATTTCTGTAATCTTTTAACTGTTTTTGTTAATGAGTTTAAGTTCCTGTTTAGAACAGATCCAGATGCAGAAGTGATAGCACTATCACCAAAATCTCTCATGGCAACAAATCGGTTCCTATGCGAAATATGCAACAAGGGCTTTCAGCGAGACCAAAACTTGCAGCTACACAGAAGAGGACACAATCTTCCTTGGAAGCTTAAGCAAAGAACAAGCAAAGAGATCAGGAAAAAAGTATACCTCTGCCCAGAAAAGAGCTGTGTTCACCATGATCCGTCGAGAGCCCTAGGAGACCTCACTGGCATAAAGAAACATTACAGCAGGAAACATGGTGAGAAGAAGTGGAAGTGTGAGAAGTGCTCAAAGAAATACGCAGTTCAATCGGATTGGAAAGCTCATAGTAAGATTTGTGGGACTAGAGAGTACAAATGTGATTGTGGGACACTCTTTTCTAGGTGCTCAATCTACCTTATAAAATCTCAATCATTTCAATTTGGCTTTCATTTTTCACTGTACGTGATTACTTCGCTACAGAAATATAACTAGAGAAAATATTAAGTACATTATGTGTTCGGTTAGTAATTCACATCTAAAAAGATTGATACAAATGCTACAATGAAGAAATTTCCCCCTAACAAGACCTGTATTACATATGTATTGTGCACATTTGATGTGAAACACTATGTGAGCATAACATAGTAATGGATGGGAAGTACCTAATGTCTTCACCTAAAGCTTTCATGGGTTTAGTAACGTGTTCGTATGCTGTAAAATACCGAGAACAAAAGTAGTTAGTATATATGTGTATATATGTTTGTCAATTTAACATTAATTAGATAAAAGGGTTACATATTAATAGATATGAGTTGTTTATAATTATTTTTTTTTTTGAAACAGAAAGGACAGTTTCATCACTCATAGAGCCTTCTGTGACGCTTTAGCTGAAGAAAGTTCAAGAGCCACTCCAACTCCAGCAGCAGATTTCAACTTTAGAAATGAATTTATCAATGGCACACTAAGCAATCTCCCACCCACCGGAAACCCCCAGTTTTCATCAATGTTTCGGCCTGAACTGGTCAGCTTAGAACAGGCCAACCACCTCAATATAGAAGGACAGAAACCCAGGCTTCCATTATGGTTAGACCACGCAAATTCTCATCTTAACCCTCTGGGGATAATGCCTGGTAATTCAAATTCTTTCATAGCATCAAGCTCTACTGGAATGCCAGAATTGGTTCAACCGGGGCAAACAAATATATTTGGAATGTCACAACAGGCGCAGTGGTTAAAGGAAGAGGAAGACCACAAAGGAAATTCTTCCAATGCGTCTTCATTGTATTATAGTAATAATAACAGTCAAGTTCAAATGTCAGCAACTGCATTGTTACAAAAAGCAGCCACAATGGGATCTACAAGGAGCAACTCAACAGTTTTCGGTAATGGATCTGGGCTCATGACCTCATCTTGTCTCTCCAACTTTGCCAGTTTCAATCCTCTGAACCAAACAAGGAATGAACAAGTTGAAAAGTTGAATGGATTGATGAATTCTATGTCTGCTAATTCAACAATAACTTCTGATCATGGGGATGGGACATTGTTTGGTAACATGAACTCGATGAAGCAATCGGACGGTTTGATGATGATGATGATGGCCAACAATGAGAGGCAAAGAAAAACAAACGGGAATGAAGGGAGTCAGACCAGAGATTTTCTTGGCGTTGGAGGTGGTGAAAGCAGGTCCATCATGCAACAAGAGCTAGCCAAGTTTGCTTCAATGGGTTCAACCATGGACTTAAGCCAATACAGTCGGACTCGCTGAAATGCTACATAGATGGTAAAGGAAAAAACTTAGAAGCATAAATTTCGACATTACAACATCTTGAGATGAGTAGTGTAAAATATGATTCGATGTCGACTTTTTCTTACAATTCCTCGCCAGTTTTGGTGTATGCAAACGCATAAAATAGTTAACTCATGACACATTACCATGTAATTATTTTGCAAATTTGCCATATGATGCATCAGAAATGGAATTTCAGCCGTCGGTTTTGCGTCAGAAGTTTAAGTTAAAAATGCATGAGAACAAAATCTACACGTGATTTTTTTACAAGATCGTGCAAAACAACATCATTCATTGACATTTTGTCATACTCTCAGTATGTTCTATTAGTTGATGAAAACACACTTGAATGGTAGATCAGAAGTAGATTGGTGTCGGTTTGTACCGAACATGCACAAATAATATGTTAGTTCAAATTCCAATGACTTATTGTACACAAACACTTCGGGCACTATTATATCATTTTGTAACTTTCGATATAATTTGTGTTTGGACCTGGCATTTTTTAAGAGTTTTTTTATTAATATAAAAAATTAGTTGATAATATGATATTTGACTTAATCTCAATATTAAATATAATTAGATATGGCATTAATTTGATGCAAACCACCACCTATTTCATGAAAATCCGACATCAATTTCATGCAAATTAACACCAATTTCATTCAAAACAAGACCCATTGCAAGTAAATGACACCTATTTGCATGAAAAATGCTGTTATGGCTAATTGTTCAGAAAGCAAAAACTAAGGTCGTGTCAAACATCGCACTATCAAGTAGAATTTTATCAAAACACCTTTTTTTTTTTAATTATGTTATTGTATTTTTGTCCACAAAATGTATATGTATAATGTCACGGAATGACCCATGCATATAGCATGATGGGTACGTCTATCTCTGTCATACTTATGCCATGCGTTAAGCCGAAAATGCGTCACATCGGCTTACATATAAATTTAAAATACTACAGGTGTCCATTAAAAGTTTCAAGATTAAAATATACAGGATTTGTTTCATAATTTGTATGTTTTATTTAATTAATTTTTGAAAATTAATTTCAAGATGATGACCAACATCTTTTGCACACAAACGAATTGGCACGTGCATAGGCGTGTTATGCACGCATTCCATGCGTGTGATGCACATGCTAGCTGGTTTTTCTCTTCTATTTTTTTCTCTATTTTTTGTAGAAGTTAATCTTGCCTTTATTTATGTACTGGGAATCTGAAATTAGAATGGTTAGTTGTGGCAACTTAATTTTTTGGAGGGCCACAATCATTGATATAGTTTATATGAGAAATATTTTCAAAACCATCCTTGCTTATGAATTGTCAAAGAGAAGAAGGGAGGATAGGGACCACTACATGTTTGAAGAGACTTAACAAAAAGTGAGGTTGCGATCACAAGGCACTGTGTTTGTATACTCTCAGCATGTACAAAGTTTTCGGCCCTTCCCCCCGTGTTTGATGTCCCACTGTGAGTCTGTGACTATATTGGGTCACAGCTAGAATAGTGGCTCGTGATATGAATATGCTCCACGAAGATACGGAATTTGGTCTGTAGTTTGTGTTGCCAATAATGCGGTGGTGACCGAACAGACCCACTCACTGATTTCTTAACCTCTTACGTTTTTCGGTTGCAACCTCTATAGTTAGCTGAATTTTGTTTCGGTTTTTAATACTTTCTCTGGATTTTCTCCATTTTTTCAACTCAAAAACCATTTCGTTCTAATTAAATCGACATACATTACCTATTATACATTTTATATACACATATTGTTATAAAATAAAGAGATATAATGTTTTATTTCTCAAGTGTGTATCTAAACTCATAAGTTGATCGTCTTATTTATAGTACATGATGATGTATCGCAATAGACATGAAATTCAATAGATACTAAAGATGTGTGGACATACACGTCTAAAAATCATGCATTTTGATGACTTTGGATCAATACAAATCATAATTTAATCATTATATTTTAAGCACTCATGAAAAAATTAACTATATGAATATCAAAATGTATATTTAAATGAGAAAAATAAATAAATTAAAGTTTATAACTTTGGGTTATTAACTGATGAATCAAAATTTTATATTCTTATCACATGTTAGAGACTTCATGCTTGAAAATAAGAAATTTTAGGTTTCTAATATAGAAATAGGGAATAAACCTTTAGGTTCAGTTAAAACTTCAGGCTTGGCCTAATATTGATTCATTTGTTATCAAAATTGTGTAATAATTAAACTAAACAGTTGACGATATGTTATTGATCTCTAAAATAATTATAAATAATATTCTATGCAAAAAGTAAATTTGGGTTCTCCGTTTAAGAACCAATTTTAATGGGGCTCTGAATATTCACAGTCCTAGGATAATATACTACAGTTTATCCTTTAAAAATGATGGGCTTAGTTTTTGTATTCTCTATATAATCTCAGGATTCCAATGTATAGTATATAATTGGAATGTGAAAGTATGTAAAATTAAATGTCCTTAAAAGGATAAGTCAATACTCAAATGAAGCGAAAGGTCAAGAGACAAAGCTTTAATGGTTAAATTATTACTAGGATAGTTAAACGAACGTTTCATCATTAATAGAGTATCTAAAAAGATATCTCATATAATAAAGAAAGTGAAAGCCAAAAAGTTGAAAAAATATGTTTAAATATCAAATTTATTTTGAAACTAATATATATATATATATATATATATATATATATATATATATATATATATATATTTGAAATTTTATGTCTAAATTATAAATAGTTATTTTGATAACTTTCAATATTCATATCCCACGAATAATTAAAATTTCAACTTTTGATTTACTGTATATTTTGTTAAAGCTTCAAGTCCAACTATTTTGAAATATAATGAGAACTCCAGGCCTCGTATTTTCAAAATTACTGTATCAAAATTACAAATAATAATTTATGAACTTATGGCCACAATACTGACAATAGCTCTTCATATCACAAATATAATTGGGAGACTCTTAGTCTACACCCATCCAATTGGACAATCAAAATTTCAGGTTGGATTATGACTTTAACATTTTAGGCCAAAAATAATTTTGGTACTCCATGTCCCAAAATTTGAACGGAGAAAATTCAATTTTAATAATTGAATAATTATTAGGGAACTTCAGGTTCCAAATATAAATAATAAGAACAACTTTATATCACAACATTAAATATTTAGGGACTTAAACTCCATGCCTAATTATATTTAAACTTCTAGTTTGATAAGGAATAAAATTATTTGAATCTTCAAGTTCAAAGTATAAATAATCATTATAGAACTTTTAATATACTTACCCTTATTATATAAATAATCAAAGCATCATGTTTAATTACAAAACTATTGGGGCTTCGGTTTCAAATTATAAACAATTATTATGAAATTTTTAATATTCCTTGTCCTATTATAGAAGTACTCAAAACTTTAGATTTGATTATATGACATATTTCATTGTCATGTCCAAAAATTTGGACAATACTTGAGAACTTCAGGTCCCAATTTTAAACGATTTGGAAAATTCTCGTCCCAAATTAAAATTACTATATGAAAACTTCAGGTGCCATATTTAAAATGACTATTTAAGGAACTTCAAACTCTAAAATATATATAACCATTAAAAAAGTCCCAAAAAATAACAATTGAGTGGTAGAATATATCAGTATATAGTTAAAGAATATATATAATGGATAGGGATAAGCCATACCTTAGATTTTTCAAAAAGAGATAAAGACTTACCAATCACATGTTTGGTTTTTATGGGTGATGTCACTCTGTGGGAAGAGGCGTTTGTGCATAAAAGATTTGGAGGAAGAGACTCGTGTACAATGCATGAATAAAATGAATTATGTGAAAAATATTAGAGAACTTGTGCTGATAATATGTTATAAAATAAAGAACATATAGAGAATATAGAGAGAGATGGTGTTTTTATTTCTCAAGCGTGTATCTAAATCCATAAGGGAATCACCCTATTTATTGTACATGGTGAGATATCCCAATAGATGTGCAAGATGTGTGGACATCATCATCATCATCATCATTATCATTCTTGCCTTAATCCCATCATATGGGGTCGGCCACATAGATTCTCCTTTTCCATTTTATGGGGATGATGGTTCTCTTAGGGTTGAGGTGAGGCATGCAGGTAGGGGGAACCAAGTGGTAGAGAGATCTTTCGAAAGGATGGATCTTCCCAGTGCTGATGGGCGACCCCTTTTGTCAGCTGCTGAAGTTAAAGTTGTTTCAGGTAATGAGGTTATTTTCCCCATCATTTATCGTCAATATCTAGTGGTTCCGGTCGAGGTCTCGGTCGTCGGCATGTGCGAGAAGGGCGGCGTGGGTACTTCCACACCGGACATTAGGTTGAAGGCAGTGTCGCCCAAGGTGGGCACTGTGATCGAAGATGAGTTAGGAGGCGTGAAGGTCAGGGCAGGTTTGGAGGTGGTGTGTTCGTAGGAAGATGGGGATAGGATGCTAGGTTTGGCGGTTGGGTGTTCTACCCAGGGTGGTGAGGAGTTAGCTAATAGAGACGAGGATGTTACAGGAAGTGATGTTGACACAAGGATGTTGATGGATGGTGCTTCTTGTCAATCCAACGTCATTATTAGTGAGGATTCAAATGACTTTTTTTATGACAAAGATGGCCCGCCCTCTTATCAAGATTTGGCGATGGCGCTCCCAGGCAGGATCACTTGGTTACAAGATTTAGAGATGTGGGTTTTTCAAAAGTTTTTGAAGGGTCATCGTTTGCTAGGAAATATGTGGGGAAAAAAGATATGTATCTTGGGAATGGATTGATGGAGCTTAAAGATATTAAGACTTTTATTTATTCGGGGAGAAATAGTAGGAATTGGTTGAACAAGAACTAAAAAAGCGTGGGGAATAGGATTAAATGGGCTAGTTTAGATGCAATGGGTTCTTCAGGGGGAGTGGTTATTATGTGGGATTCCGCGGTTGTCGATTTGGTAGGAAGTTTGGAGGGATCTTGGTCATTATTGTGTTTGTTCTTGAATATTGTTGACGGTTTAACGTGGAGTTTCTCTAGGATTTACGGGCCGGTTGAGGACTCAGATAGATGGAAGATGTGGTAAGAGTTGGCGGGTGTGAGTAGGATTTGGGAGGGCCCTTTGTGTTTAGGGGGGAGGGGGAGTTCAATGTTATTCGGTTCGCAGGGGAAAAAAGTAGGGGTGGTAGGACTGATGGATAGATGAGAAATTTCTCGGACTTTATTGACAAGATGGAGTTGATGGATTTACCACTAGAAGATGGCTTGTTTACCTGGTCTAATTTTAGAGATATCCCGTCAATGTCAAGGCTGGATCGATTTTTGATTTCTCAGGAGTGGGAGGATCACTTACCAGGCGTGATCTAGTCTTGTTTCCCAAGGGTGACTTCGGATCATTGTCCTGTTCTTTTGGAGTATGGGGGATGGAGGGAGGGTCAGGTGTCGTTCAGATTTGAGAACATGTGGCTTAAGGAGGTTGATTTTGTGTACAAATTTAAAGTGTGGTGGTCAGGGTATGAGCTAAAGGGTAATGCAAGTTTTAGGCTAGCCACTTAGTTGGGGCTACTGAAGGAGGATTTAAAGAGTTGGAATAAGGAGATTTTCGGTAATGTAGGTCTTACTTCCACAAGATTTATGAAGGAGGTTCGTCGTTTAGATGAGAAGGAATGGACGTTTGGGCTCTCGGTGGAGGAGAAAAGAGTTAGGGAGGTTAAGAAAGGGGAGATAGGGAATAGGATTATTTAGGCAGAAATCAGCTGGAGGCAGAAATCTAGGGTATTGTGGTTAAAAGAGGGTAATATGAATACCAAGTTTTTCCACACTATGGCCATCTCTCACAGGTGCGACAATCACATTGGGAAAATATCAGTGGGGGGAGTGGTGTTTCAAGATGATAGAGAGGTAAAGGGGGTGATTTCATAATTTTATGAGGATTTGTTCAGGGAAGACGAGGAGTGGCGACCCTCACTCGATGGTGCCAAGTTCGCGAGTATTTTTGAATCTGAGGCTGAAGGTATCGAGGGTATATTCACCGAAGAGTAGGTGGTGCAGGTGCTTAAGTCGATGAGTGGAGATAAGGTGCCTGGTCCTGATGGTTTTTATATGGCCTTCTTTCAGTAGTGTTGGAACATTGTCAGGTATGATGTGATGGAGTTATTTTACGAGTTTCATGATAGGGGTTACTTGTTGCCTAGGTTGAATGCGACTTTCATTGCTTTGATTTCCAAGAAGGGAGGTTCTTTTAATATCAGTGATTTTAGACCCATAAGTTTTATTGGGAGTGTCTACAAACTTCTTGCCAAGGTGTTGTCATTTAGACTCAGGAAGGTCATTGACCCTCTGATTTTCGAGTCTCAAAATGCATTTGTTTAAGGGAGGCAGATTCTCGATACTGTCTTGGTGGAAAATGAATGTGTAGAATCCAGGTTTAGGAGCAACGCTCATGGTTTAGTGTGTAAAATCGACATTGAGAAGGCGTATGATCATGTAAATTGGAATTTTCTTCTTCTCATTTTGAGGAGGATGGGGTTCGGTGATCGACGGTGTCGGTGGATGAAGACATGTGTTTTGACAGCCAGGTTCTCAATTTTGATTAATGGGGTGCTGGAGAGACTTTTTCCATGTTCTCGTGGCCTAAGACAGGGAGACCCGATATCGTCGTTCCTACTCATTTTGGTTATGGAGGCTTTTAGTCGTATGATGGGGAGGGTGGTTGAGACTGGGTGGATCGGGGGTTTCACTTTAGGGGCTTTGGAGCCTAACAGGGTAACGTTCACGCACCTTTTATTTACGTATGATGCGTTTGTCTTGTGTAACGCTGATCAAAGGCAGGTTCGTGCTCTGAAGTTACTCCTTATTTGTTTTAAGGCAGTGTCGGGTCTTCGGATCAATGCGGGGAAGTGCAAGTTAATTTCGATTGGGGTAGAGGGAGATGTAGAGGAGGTTGTTGGTATCTTGGGATGTAGGGTCAGGTCATTTCCTAATACTTACCTTGGATTACCCCTTGGTGCTAAACATAAGGCTACTGCGATCTGGGACCCAGTTTGGGAGAGAATGTGTAGGAGACTGGTGGGTTAGAAGTATTGGCTTCTCTCGAAAGGGGGGAGACTAACTCTGATTCGGAGTTCTTTATCTTGCCTGCCTACTTACTTCATTTCCATATTGTCGTTGCCTGTCGCAGTTCGTAGAAAGATGGAGAAGCTCATAAGGGATTTCCTGTGGAGAGGCACTGATGATGGTTTTAATCACTGTCTGGGTGGGAGGAGGTCTGTAAGACCATTAAGGAGGGGGGAGGGGGGGAGAAATTTGGCAAATTTTGATAGAGCTTTTCTAGGGAAGTGGTTGTGGAGGTTCCCGCTGGAGGATCATAGGTTGTGGAGGAGAGTGGTTGGTGCTAGAGGCAGTAACACTAATTGCGGTTGGGGGCCGGGGTGGGGACTTTTGCACATAGCATGGGATTGTGGAAGCATATAACGAGAATGTGGGTGTATTTATCCAGGCATACAGAGTTTATTTTAGGGAGAGGAGACAGGATCAGATTCTGGAAGGATAGGTGGGGCGAACATGGGTCTTTACATGATGTTTTTTTAGGGATGTATAACCTTGGAGGGGATCAGGATGGGTTAATGGCTGACCACATGACTATTAACGAGGAAGGGGTGACGTGGAATCTTCAGTTCAGAAGAAGGTTATGGGACGGGGAGCTTCAGGAGGGGGGCATGTTCTATGAGTGGTTGGGTTTTGTCCCCTGCCCATCGGCTAGGGAGGATTCCGTGTGGTGGAAAGGGGGTAAGGCAAGGGAGTTCTCGATCAGAGGCTACTATATGATCCTAAGCGAAACTGGAAATTCTAATGCCCGTCTCCCTTAGAAGAACATATGGAAGGTAAAATCGCCACCAAAGGTCAGATTCTTTGTGTGGACAGTGGCGAGATAGTTCATTCTGACGCTCGAGGGTCTACAGAAGATATGCTATCATCTGGCTAGTCGTTGTTGGTTATGTAAGGAGGATGAGGAGAAGACCAATCATCTTCTCATCCACTGCAAGGTGACCAGAGGTTTGTGAGACATTTTTCATGCCCCTACTAGGACCTCTTGGGTTAGGCCCGGGGCTGTAAGGGCGCACTTAGAGGGGTGGACACCCCCGTGGGGGTGGCAGTGTGACATGGATTTGTGGAGAATGATCCCCCACTGTATTTTTTGGACGATATGGAAGGAGAGGAATGCGAGGTGTTTTGATGGCATCGAGACTGTGCCATTGCGGAATCGAGACTATTCCTTCATGACTTAGTTATCTATTTTTTATCACTCTTCTTAGTTGGTATAAGGAGAGTATTGTCGTCACGACACATGATTTTCTTGAGTTCATCGAGGAGCTCCATTCTATTTTTGTGCCTTGTAGTTTGTTGTTGTTTTTTATACTTCCTGTATACGGGTTTTCTCCCTTAGCAATGATTTTATAGTATCATTTATTTATATATAAAAAAGTTTAATTTCTTAAGGTCTCTCCTAATAATGCCTCTGGCGATAGCTTAGGGTGACCTCTTTCTCTTTTACCATCTATTTCTAACAATCTTCCTCTTGTTATAGGGAGATCTATTGGTCTACGCAACACATGTTTGTACCATCTAAGTCTACTTTCTCTTAATTTATCGCTAATGGGGGCTACTCTAAACTTTTTTCTCACGTGTTGATTTTTTATTTTGTCCTTTCTAGTAATTCCTATCATCCAACGCCTCATCCTCATCTTACTAATATAGATACTT
Organism: Sambucus nigra; assembly: GCA_949130495.1. NCBI lineage: Eukaryota > Viridiplantae > Streptophyta > Magnoliopsida > Dipsacales > Adoxaceae > Sambucus > Sambucus nigra. The sequence goes on along the minus strand of OX422217.1, from coordinate 237,586,375 downwards.
TGTTCATATTTTTTCCTTAGCGCCCAAAACTCCGCTCCATATAGGGTCACTGGCTTAACCAATATTCTATAAAAAAATTCTTTTAATTTATTAGTTATTCTCTTATCGCATAACACCCCACTTGCTTGTCTCCATTTCATCTAACTAGTTGATATCCTACTCATTACATCCTCATCAATATCCCCATTACTTTGTAACACTGAACCTAGATAACGAAGTTTATTAGTTTGATTTATCACTTTTTCTTCAATCTTGAATATTATGTTACTCGACCCCTCAATATTAAATTTACATTCCATAAATTTCATTTTATTTCTATCAATTTTTAGTCCCTTAGACTCTAAGGCTTTTCTCTAAGTATCTACTTTCATCGCTAAGACTTCATTTGACGTTTCTACTAAAACTATATTATTTGTAAATAACATACACCATGGAACATCTTCCTGTATGTCATTTGTAATCTCATCCAAAACTATGATAAATAAATAAGGACTTAAGGTCGATCCTTGATGTACACCCACTTTAATCGTAAAGTCATTAGTTTCTCCACACACAGTCCTTACTCTAGTGTTTGTGTCATCGTACATATCTTCCATAACTTTAATGTAATTCATAGAGATTCTTTTTCTCCTTAAACCCCACCAAATAAGGATTCATGTGTGGACATCCACACCAAAAATCATATTATTTAACACATATAATATTATAAATACATTAATTCTTCATTATAGCAAACAAAAGTTTTTTTTTTTATAAATAACATTTTCAAGAATAAAAAGCGACTTTTTATATAATAAAAACTATTTTTAATTGTTCTTAAAAAACTAGTTCAATTATTTTTTATTTAAAAAAATTAGAAAATCAGGTTTATATAAAATAATTTCTACATTACTTAAAACAATTATAAATGTTTTACATAAAAAAATTGTCGATACTTTTACTTTTTTTTTAATTAAATTTGTTTACACTACTTAAAATCATATCTTTTTATTAAGCAAAACTATGCGTTATTTAAAGAAACGCACCTTATTTTTTTTAACTCTTTCTTAAGTAAAAAATACGTTATGTCCAAATTTTTTTTAATAAATAAAAAATTTCCTTTATTTGTAACTATTTATTATTTAGAAAGCAATATGTATATTTAACTTTTTCTCCTTTACAAAATTGTACATTGTTTATATAGAAAAAATTAGCAATTTTCTATAAATAAAATGAGGGAAAAATAGTTTAAAAGGTTTTTTAATTTTAAAAATAGTTAAAACATTTTTCATACGAAACATTTTTTGAAAAAAAATAAAAACACATTTTCTTATAAAAATAAGAGCTCTTCAAAATAGTTGATATAATTTCTTTCTTAAAAAATAGTATTTATTTTATTTTATACAATATATATATATATATATATATATATATATATGCTCTTGTGTGGACTAGTCCGCATTTTAAGAATGTGAACCCGACATGTGTCACCTAGCGGTGCGCCTAAAAATTATCGCCTAAATTATAGGCACACTCTCTCTCTCTTCTGGGCTCACCGCCAGGTGACACATCTCCAGTCCGCATTTTTAAAATGCGGACTAGTCCGCACAAGAGCAGGACTATATATATATATATATTAAAACAGTTAAAATAATTTTTTTATTTTATAAAAAAGTTTTTCATTCTGTTTTTATTTTATATATAACAATTCAAATGTCTTTGTAATTTTAAAACACTTTTTAATACAGTTAAAAATATATTTTTTAAAACAATTTATATTTGTTAATGATACAATATTTTATTGTTGGTATTCCGAGACTTCTCCCCCCTTTAGCTTTACTTATGCATGAGAAGAGGTTTTAAGGTCAACCTCTGACCTCTGTTGGACCACAACTATGAAGACCATAATTGCTTTTAAGAAAGGACAATGGTGGGAATAGAGGTCTCAGCTGCCTTATTTCTCTTTCAAAATACTAAGTCGTTCCAACGCATCTTTATGACCAAGCCCAGAGACCTCAGCGCCAACATCCCTCCACCTCTGACCTGTACATCGGACTTCAATCTGAAGATAAATGGCATACAAATGACCTTTAACCCTTATTCTAGAAAGGTATTATTGCAACCTACCTTAGGGTCACCTAATGTAGAACCACTGATGATTACCGACCTCCCAAACATCAGCATAAACTCATGAAGTTTGTCTGGCAGGCATGTGAAAACGACGACACTCTTCCACTTACTACCGTCACTCATCTCCACTTGCATTGATGACTCTCATACGCATTAAATGCACCCATTAACTACTTTACACCCCATGCAAAGCCTTTTTCCCACACTCCGTGTTGGTACTGTACTCAAACCTCAGAGGGGACCCTGACCACACTCCTGCAGTCCATTCATTCTCTCTCCACACAAGCCCCCCCATATATATATGCATTCTCTCTCCAAGAGAATGCATATATATATATATGGGGGGCTTGTGAATGGTTGAAGGAAAGCTAACATAAGTGAGTCATGTTGATATATCTAATACAAGTTCAACTCATCATATATAAGCAGAATAAGTGAGTACTCACTGTCATATATGCTCTCAACTCACTGTTACGAACACTAAATCTTAGCTTGGATAATTTCCAACTACTTTACTTGTTGTATACCATGTTGAGTCCCAAACTAAGACTTAAGAATGCTTAAAGAACTCTACCAGATACTTCCTAAGGTCCCTTGTATTAGTGGCAAAGACTGTAGAGAATTCAGACCTTTTCCACAAAATCTTAAGAGGTCTCTCAGATTGTAACAACCATTTTATGATCTAATAAACAATGAAATATCCTTTGACAATGGACGTAGGATACTCAGTTGAGGTCTAAGCCACTTTATATACTTGTCTATTACTTTGACACACTCACCCCTAACCTATATGAGGTCTTGAGGGAAGCACCTGTTATGTCTTAGGTCTCACACGATTTCAACACCCATCAGTTTGTCATCATTAGTGGGAACGATAATTTCCATTTACTTCATATACAAACTTTTATTTTATTAAGATGACAACCAATGCCAATTTTTCCCTCTCTTTAAAAGATATAAAAGATTGACAAAAGGATATTTCAGAGAAACTTGCTGATATTCTGAGAAGGCTTCCTTTACCACCTGTGCTTGGGGAACTAGCCGGATCAGAGCATAATGAAACTGGAGAAATTCGTGAGCCTATATATGAGGGAGAAAATAATCTAGAGGATGTTCCCAATGCCACACAATGATTAGTGACTCATATCCCTGTCAGGTATATATTGTCACTCCTAAGTTATCGGTCATATGGTGTAACCAGGGTGGCTAGGTTATGGGACAATGAGATCAAGAAGGTGAAGGACCATTTGGGGAATGTCCTCAACCAGTACAAGATGTAACTCCTAATAGCATAAACTTGGCTCTCCAAAAAACACTATCTCCATTCTCTAACGAAGTCCATCGTTATGCTCTTCCCCCTAATTGGAAAATACCTAATATAAAACCATTTGATGGGTCTAAAGATCCTATACACCATCTTGAGACTTATAGGTCACTTATGTTCCTTTAAGGCACCCCAGATGAGGTCTTATACAGAGAATTTCTCGTTAATTTGAGGGGTATTATTAGGCCCTATTTTGATAAGGTCAAGCCAGAGACTATTGGAAGCTTTATCGGGTTGGCAAGATCTGTTGTCATCCATTTCGTAGGGTCTTAAAAGATGAGGAAACTTGTGACTTCTCTCCTCCACTTTAGATAGAAGATCGATGAGGCTTTATGAGAGTACTCAAATATATTTAACAAAGAGGCTCTCTAAGTTTATGATCAAAATGACACAATCTGTATGGCAACCTTTATCTCAGGCCTTACCTCGAAGGACTTGCTGAGGTCTTTTAACAAGATACCCAGTAGATCCATGACTAAGTTACTTGAAAGAGCTAAAAAATACATGACTAGTGAGGATGTAGTCACAAAAAATAGTTCCATAGTCTCCCCCTAATAAGGAAAGATGTTTTTTTCTCTCCTTGAAGAATTTCCTAGAGAAGTTGAGGCTAAGAAGAGGAAAAGAAGTGGTAAGATGAATGGACCTCTAAAAGCTAAATATTTCACCTCATTCATAAGCAATTTGGAAGAGGTCTTCACAATAGGAGAACCTCAAGATCTCTAAACTCCACTAAATCCCATGAGAGCTACGGAAGACAGAAGGGACAAGTGTCACATTCCTAAACTTTTTGCACTTATAACGGGTAGCCACGTGTATATTAGAATGATACATAACACATATACAATTAGTCATGGTAACTGAACTTTGTTTAAGACATGGTGACTAAGAACCTTATTTATTACATTCATAAGTTCATAGTGCAAAAATAAAAGAAAAAAATTACACATAAGCATTACATCAATTTTGTTAATATTGAAATGGACTCTCTTTTGGTAGTTAATATGATTAATAAATGATGGTCTATTAATTGGAGAATTAGAGAATGTATGGATGATATCATATCTAATCTTCAAATGATTCAATTCACTTTGAATCATTGCTATAGAGAAACTAATATGGTGGTTTATTGCTTAGCAAATGAGTTTATTTGTTAGAGATGAATCTTGTCAAAGAATTGAAATATCTTCCTAAGAAGGCTAGAGGAGCTCTGATGCTTGATAAGATATGCTGCAAATACATTAGATTAGTTAAGTGTTGATTATTATAATGGGTCTTTTATAAAAGCCTAAGTTTATTTTCTTAAGATTTTCTTTGGTCATTGGCTCCCTAAAGATTTTTTTCCTGAGCTTGTATTTTCCATGGGGTAGGTTTTCCCCCCTAATAGCAATAATATATATGGGGGATCCATCCCTCTTCCATGAAATAAAACATACGCATTACATTAGCCGATAAGTGATAGTATATATTATCCCTGTTGTTTTGCCTGTCTTGTTAATGACTTTCCATACGTATGTACCTGATAGGAACATTTGTGACGATGCTAAAAAATTCTTAGTGTTGGGGGGGATTTTCCTTCCTTGTGCTTTGGGTCCATCTGGAAGGAAAAGGAGTAAGAAAAATTTCACCAAATAGATAATTCTAATTCAATACAATTTATAAAATAATTTTTTGAATATCAGTAGAATCAATTGTAGTGATAACAGAGAGTGATATTTGAGTAACAACAATCTCAATGAAGCAATATAAACAAGCAGTATGATAATATAACTAAAATCAGAAATATGAAGATAGACTGGTTAAGGTTGCGGACAGTTTTTAAAATAAGATAACCCATAATTATCTGTTAAAAAGGCTTAGGGTTAATGGCAATAAAAATAACAAAACATCCAAACCTTTTTTAGATAAATTACCAATAATCATAGTAACATTATTGAGCCCAAACTCCAAAGAGCGGCATCCATAGAGTGAGCAAAACTATGCACCCAATTACCTGAGTCCTGCAAGATAAATAACATTATCGTGGGTAGAACGATAGTTTATTCTCTAGCTACAATGTATGATATATAAAAATGGATTTAATGAAATCAAATTAAATTGAAATCATTAATTTAGAATCAACATAGGATTTTTAAAATCGAATCAAGTTTAACATATTATGAACTGCACAAATGAGTTCATAAATGAGAACAAGATATCCTATCACATAGTGATATGAATAATTAGTGTAATCAAGGTAATTTTCATGAAATAATACTAAAATAGAAGTTACCTATTTTGATAGGGGCTTTGGTTTCAATTTTATTTGTCTTATTTAAGGTTTAGGGCTGGGATTATCTAAAATTTAGAAAAGAAATAAGTAAAGCCTTTTGATTTTAAAGCAATACTGTAACATAAAGTTTTATCACGTAATGAAAAAACTTTAGGGTTTAATTTATAATTTATAATTTCTTATTTCTTTTTGTCAGTTAGATTTCTATGCATATTTAAAAATGGGTGTGATAAACTGTTTTGTCCCTAATATATTTGGAAACTTAAATATAAAGTTTGGGGTCTAAAGTCATAATTTAAAAAAGTTTAGGGCTTTATGTACAAACTAACTTTTATGTTTTTAAATTCCATTCTTAAAGATTATATGAAAATGGTCTCTTGTTGACCAAACAGGATAATGTAATATACCATTTTGACCAAAAAAATAAAATAACATTTTTTAAATAAAATTGGAATTTTTTGATTTGTCCCGCGCCTTCACACTCGAAGTCAAACTTCCTATGTGCTTCTGGTTGACTTCACTCGCACGCATGTTTAACACTTCATGATTTTGTTATGGCCCATTCCCAATCTACATCATAGATAGTTTTGGACAATTTCTTATAACCCTCGTACCTTATGGCCTGACTAAAATGCTCTTGGATGATGATAATGTCCCAGATATTCATGGTTGCAAGACAAGTTTTCAGTGTCATAATATTATAAAGAAGTTATGAAATTAAAATAGATATATATAATCTAAAGTCCCGCATAGAAGTAATAAACTTGGCACTTGATCTGATACCAATTTGTGACATCCTCAAAATTTTCGCACGTATAATGGGTAGCCACATGTATATTAGAATAATATATAACACATATACAATTATTCATGGGAACTCAACTTTACATAGTACATGGTTCCTAAACACCTTATTTGTTACATTCATAAGTTTTATAGTGCGAAAAAAAAAATTACACACAAGTATTACATTGACTTATAAGTGATAGTATATATTATCCATGTGGTTTTCCCTGTTTTGTTAATGACTTTCCATACATACGTAACTGGTAGGGACATTTGTGACGATGATAAAAAGTGCTTGGGTGTGTGTGGGGGTGGGGGGGAGGGGTTCCTTCCTTATGCTCGTGGTCCATCTAAAAGGAAAACGAGTAAGGAAAATTTTACCAAGTAGATAATTCTAATTCTATACAATTTATAAATAATTTTTGGAGTATCAATTGTGGTGATAACAAAAAGTGAGATTTGAGTAACAAAAATCTGAATGAAGCATTATAAATAATAAATATGAAGATATAAATAAAATAAAAATATCAAGCTAGAATGGTTAAGGTTGCGGATAATTTCTAAAATAATATAACCCATAGTCATCTATTAAGAGGCTTAGGATTAACAAGAATATCGATAAAAAATCATCCAAAACTTTGGGAGATAAAGTGGTAATGATCACAGTAACATTGTTGAGCCCAAACTTCAAAGAACGATATCCATATGGTAAGCAAAACTAGGCATTCAATACACTGAGTCCTACAGGCCAAATAACACTGCCATGGGTAGAATGGTATTTTATTCCCTGGTTATAATGTATGTTATATAAAAATGGATTCAATAAAATCATATTAAATTGAAATCATTAGTTCAAAATAAACATAGGGTTCTTAAAATCGAATCAAGTTTAACTTATTATAAACTACATAAATGAGAACAAGATATCTAGGGTTATCACATAGGGATTTGAACTAATGGCATAATCATGGTAATTGCATGAAATAATACCGAAATAAAAGTTACCTACTTGAATAAGGGTCTTAGGTTTTAATTTTATTTGTATTTTTTAAGGTTAAGGACCGTGATTGTCTAAAATTTAGAAAAGAAATAAGTAAGGCATTTCGGTTTTAAAGTAATACTGTATTATAAAGTTTTTATTACACAATAAAAAACTTTAGGGTTTAATATGTAATTTTTTATTTCTTTTAAGTAGTTAGGTTTCTAAGTATATTTGAAAATGGGTGTAGTGGAATTTTTTTCCCCTAATATATTCAGAAACTTAGATATAAGGTTTGGGGTCTAAATTCGTAATTTGAAAATTTTAGGGGTTTATATGAGAATTAGCTTTTGAGTTTTTAAATCCATTTTTATTACTTTTACGAAAAAGGTTTATGGTTTACCATACAGGGTGATATAATATACAATTTTGACCAGAAAAAGAAAATAAAATTTTTGAATTTTTTTTCATTTGTCACATACCGTCACGCTCAATGTCAAACTTCCTACTTGCTTCTGGTTGACTTCACTCGCACGCGTGTTTAACCTATCAGTATTTTATTTTAGGGTTTTATACTTTAACCATCAATTAAATTCTATATAGATTACTGTTGATGTAAAAAACTGGACCGAATCCCATTTTTATGATCACAGATAAATAGATGAAAGCAATCCAATCAAGCACATGAGAGAAAAAGATTTTTAAAGTGGTTCGGCTATAAGAAAAAGCCTACGTCCACTGTTATTTTATTCCCAGGGGTTTATAATAGCACCATAAGGTGTAGAGAGAGAAAGGATGTGTATCTTGTGTATGGTGTTTCTAGGTTCTCCCGGATCTCCTCCCTTTTGACTAAGGGGATACATGTATTTATAGTGATGGGAGATAAAGAGATTCATTGTATGTAGACATTTATGTCTACATTCAACGAATCTAATTATTGAATTGCTTGGTATGATATGTGTTGTCATCTATTAATACAGTATAAATGTACATTAAGGCTCATTAAATGCGCTGCCATCTTCATTAATGCACATTAAATGCATAGTTATTCTTTGATCTTCCTGGTTGGTATGCCGACCAACTCTCCTCGGGTGCCGACTAACTCTCCTCGGGTGCCGACCAACTCTCCTCGGGTGACGACAAATACTCCTCGGGTGCCAACTAATTTTCCTCGGGTACTGACCAACTCTCCTCGGGTGCCGACTAATACTCCTCGGGTACCGACTAACACTCCTCGGGGGCCGACCAACTCTCCTCGGGTGTTGAATATTGCCACGTAGGATGACATGTGTCCTTTTCTGATTGGTCCTCGTAGATGGAGAATTTTTGCGTTAACAGAAGCCCCCAATGCTCCATGCTTGATGGTTTACTTGAAAGGATGGAGTATTTATTCTGCAGTGTTGCTCGGTGCTCGTGAAATTCTTGATCTACCTGCTTGATTTGTTCAACATAAAGTGCATTATCTCTTGGACGACATATGATGCAGGCTGATCGATGGTTGCTAATCTTTCTTTAGAGGAACTCCGTGTGCTATGTATCACCCCTGGGAATTTGGATGCAGCCATGCCATAGTATGCAGCTTGTAGCTTGTCATAATCTTCAAGTATGTTGATTGGTTTGGCTAGCCGACCAACTACTGACTGTGTCGAGCAACTGAATGATAACTTCACGTGCTTGATTCTTCTGATTTATGCTCCTCTGAATACTTTGTCGAGTAACATACTAGCTTTTGAACCCAACCTTCAATCTGATTAGTACCAAGTTTACGGTGGACTTAGAAACATTTTCATACAACTTCTTCTTCAATGTTGGTCGAGACAGTAGTAGCAAAGATCTCAGTGCTGTAGATGCTGAATTTGACTTCTGAACTTCAATAGCATGTGCATAATAACTCCTGAATATGCCTCCTGAACTTCTGAATGCACCTCCTGAACTTATGAATACGCCTCCTGAATTTCAATATACCTCCTGAACTTCAATATTCCTCCTGAACTTCAATATACCTCCTGAACTTCAATATCAAAAGTAATTCCTGAGCAAGAAAAACAACTCCTGAATGATGATTGGTCGGGGCCCCGACCGTGTGAGTTTGTGGAGTTGAATTTGATGCTCGACTGCATGATGTTATAAGAATGTGCCACCAAATGAACAAATATATCTGTAATAGAAGCCCCCAAGTGTGGAATGTGAACTTTGAATGAGATTTATCGACCAACCGGAGTTGGATTTGGTTCCCGACCAATCGGAGTTGGAAGAGATTTATCGACCAACCGGAGTTGGATTTTATCTACCAACCAGAGTTGGATTTTATCTACCAACCGGAGTTAGATTTTATCTACCAACCGGAATTGGATTTTATCTACCAACCGGAGTTGGATTTGGTTCCCGACCAACCGGAGTTGGTGGTAATTGATAATAAATGCTAGAGACTTTCTCAGAGCTGACCAACAGATTGTTGGGAATAAGATATAATAAATGCCGGAGACATCCTTGGAGCTGACCAACAGATTGTTGGGAATAAAATAATATAAATGCTGGAGACCTCCTTGGAGCTGACCAACAAATTGTTGGGAATAAGATAATATATGCTAGAGACATCCTTGGAGCTGACTAATAGATTATTGGGAATAAGATAATATAAATGTTGGAGACCTCCTTGGAGCTTACCAACATATTGTTGGGAATAAGATAATATAAATGTTGGAGACCTCCTTGATGAAATAAGAATAGAATATGCATCCAAATAGATATAAAGAATAATTAAAAATAATAAAGTGCCTCGCTGATCTGTCGAGGTAGAATTATATAATGCCGCACAAGAATAAGATCTTCCAGCACATTAGAATATGGCCGAGAACGTTGTCGGGCCTGAATATAAATAAGAATTATCAGACCAACTATCCATTGGGGGTGAAATACAATGAATGTTGTAATTCTCCTTAAAGCTGAATAAGTATCTCGTCAAGGCACAATTGCATAATCCCGAATAAGAATAATATTTTTCAGAACATAAGAATATGGCCGAGAACTTTGCTGGGCCTGCATATAAATAAGAATTACCCCGACCAACTATCCGTTGGGGGTGACATATAATGAATGTTATAGTTCTCCTCGGAGCTGAATATGATAATAAGTATCTCGCCGAGTTCCATGTTGAGATGAATATAGAATATGAATCCCAAGGGATATATAGAATAATTTGTTCTTGAGCCGATATCTGGTCCTGAATATAAATAAGAATTGCCCCGACCAACTATCCGTTGGGGGTGAAATATAATAACTGTTGTTTCTTTTCCTCGGAGCTGAATATGATAATAAGTATTTCGCCGAGCTCCATGAAGAGATGAATATAGAATATGAATCCCAAGGGATATAGAATAATTTGTGCTTGAGCCGATATCTCCGAGTAATAATAAAATATATAATGCCTCGCTGAGGTGAAATGATAATAGTTTCCAGATTGTTTCCGAGCATTCGTCGGCGTTGAATCTTGTACCTGTAAAAATTAATAACTTGCTCTACCATATGTGTAGGCGGAATTGATTAGTCATGAGAATAATTTACTCATCCAATCAATATATGATATGTATATGTTTGAAAAATAAAAATATTAATTTCAAAAAATGAGATAATATATGTTGGCTGATATGTCGAGACACAATTGCCTGATGTCTAGCAATACTACTTTTCCAGAGGTTTACGAGAGCTTTCATCGGGATTAAATCTCGTCCCTATGAAATTTTAATAAGCTTCCCGAGCACCTATCGAGACTAGAGAAAATAATTATTATCATGAGAATAATTATTCAGCAAAACAATATGTGATGTGTATCAGCATAAAATAATAAAAATTTCAAAATATGAAATAATATTTTTATGCCAAATGTGTGTGAGATGGACAAATTTTTATCAGATATGCATCATAAATAAGACGTAGAGTTTTTGTAAAGTTATTTAATCTCCAACAACTAATTAGGTATAAGTTGATGTTTGAAAATTATTTATCAGTTGGTTTTAAAAATATTTTTGGGGTGATCACAAGTTAAAAAAGACTTAAGCCCCTGTTTGTCCTCGAGCTGAACATGTGTTTAAAGAAATATCTGGGGTGCTTCGCATTTTTTAATACCCCAAGATTCTACTGCTACCGACAAACGACATGGATGTTGCCGACCAACATTTAAGGATATCTTAAGTTATAGAATATATGGTGCCGACCAAGAAGCAAATGGTCCCCGACCAGCAAAGCAATTTTGCCGATCAACAAAAATGGTGCATTGACAACACCGAACAACATTAGATGTCACCGACCAAAAAGTGGATGGTTGGATAGTTGCCGACTAGTAAATTGAACCCTCCGAACAAGACTGAGATGTCGCCGATCAAGAAGTAGATGATCGTCGACCTGCAATTGGTTCCACCGAGCTATAATATGAGTCTCCGACCAACATTAAGATACTTCGTAGTTGGATAAAATTATTTCAACATTGCTGATGGATCTTCACATCTTATCTCCGACAAACAAAAATGGTACGGTTAAGCTTCCCTTTAATAAAAGATGGCCCAAGATGATGCCGACCAACAATATAGATGGCTGACAAGAATATCTCAAATCCTTAGATCAGAAAAATAACATTCGATGTAAAATTTAAGCATTAAGAATGTTAATTAAATGAATAATTATCTAATCCACTATATCGTGTGATTCCGATAAAGAAACCCTGTGATGTGATGAACGAGGAGCCAATATCTCAAATTTGTGCCCAGAGTCTTGGTATGGTCATGATTGTTTAATTGATCCTTTTTTACAAGAGGTGGGTAATGGTTTTTCAGGTGAGAGTAATGATTTTTCAGGTGAGAGAAAATTATTTTTTATATTGATCCTCTCCTATTCCCTATTTGGAGAGATAAAAATATGTTGAATGATCGAAGTTATTACCAAATTTATATCAAAAATCAATCAATTTGACTTTTTTGACATAGATGGAAGATGAACCAAATTAAGTATATAGTTCATAAAAATGAATGCAAAGAGACTCAAACTTGAAGAGAGAGAAAGTAGATCTGGGTCATGATTTCCATGAGAAAACTTTTTATTGTCTTTAACCTTTTCCCATTCTCTGATTAAAAATGTAATGGGAATTTGAATAGTCATCAAAGATCTTTCAAAAATTATTTCAAAATCAACAATGAAAATTATCAAATCTTATCATCGTCGTATATATTGGTATATGTAATCATTTAAAATATTGATTTCATGAGATAAAATTTTAACTTGAGAATCAAGCCAAAAGTTTTGATTTATGAAATCCACCATTTCACATATTTCTCAACAAGAATTAATTTAACAGTTATGATTTTGAAATCATGATATGCAATTTTTGCAGATTTCATAAATAAAAATTGGACAACTAATTTATGTATATAAACATAAAAATCATGATTGAATCAACAAATGTATGTATAATTGATTATACGTAGAGAAAATAAAAACTTAGCTTTTGATGGAGAACAATGCTTGTAACACGTTCCCACAGACGGCGCCAATCCGTTGATGCAAAAAACTGGACCGAATCCCATTTTTATGATCACAGATAAATAGATGAAAGCAATCCAATCAAGAACATGAGAGACAAAGATTTTTAAAGTGGTTCGGCTATAAGAAAAAGCCTACGTCCACTGTTATTTTATTCCTAGGGGTTTACAATAGCACCATAAGGTGTAGAGAGAGAAAGGATGTGTATCTTGTGTATGGTGTTTCTAGGTTCTCCCGGATCTCCTCCCTTTTGGCTAAGGGGATACATGTATTTATAGTGATGGGAGATAAAGAGATTCATTGTATGTAGACATTTATGTCTACATTCAACGAATCTAATTGTTGAATTTCTTGGTATGCTATGTTGTCATCTATTAATACAGTATAAATGTACATTAAGGCTCATTAAATGCGTTGTCATCTTCATTAATGCACATTAAATGCATAGTTATCCTTTGATCTTCCTGGTTGGTATGCCGACCAACTCTCCTCGGGTGCCGACTAACTCTCCTCGGGTGCCGACCAACTCTCCTCGGGTGCCGACTAATACTCCTCGGGTGCCAACTAATTTTCCTCGGGTACTGACCAACTCTCCTCGGGTGCCGACTAATACTCCTCGGGTACTGACTAACACTCCTCGGGTGCCGACCAACTCTCCTCGGGTGCCGACCAACTATCCTCGGGTGTCGAATATTGCCATGTAGGATGACATGTGTCCTTTTCTGATTGGTCCTCGTAGATGGAGAGTTTTTGCGTTAACAATTACTACTTCAACTGATTCAAGAGCCATTCTTCCTAATTTTTCACAAGAAATCCAAATATATAAATTTTATGGATTGAGGTCGAATGCATCCTCATCTCCTATTTCGACAAAAAGTTTAAAATTTTGACTTGATATTCATGGTTTTTTTGGGTAAAGTTAAACTACAACACATTCATGGTTTTTCTTATGGGTTAGTTTAGAACATAAAGGTTTTGGATTGAGGTTTTAGTTTATAGTTTAGAAGGAGAATTTTAACTTTGAAAATTTTCAAGATGTAATTGAAAATTTGTGATTTCAGGTACCTAAACTATAATACACTCAAATTGGACATTTCACCTAGGTTCCTCAGAACTAAAGATCAAATTTTCCCACCTTGAAACTGGTTCAATGCAAGGAAAGCAAAATCTACCATTAAAGCTCAAGCTCCAATGGTGTTTTCTGTTATTTGACCCATTTCAGTGCCAAACCAACACGAATTCTTATGTGTGAAGGCTGAAAGCAATCCGAGGTTAGTGTAGAAGCATAATGGACTCAAAATAACTTAGTTTGATACATAAAATGTTAAGATACATAAACTTCCAAAGTTTGAGATTAATTTTTAAATAGTAAATAGGTACGTTTTTACAATGGTAATAAGGTCCTTTTATTGGGTTGAAGATGGGAAGTTGATTAGTGGTTTTAGAGGTGGATTTCAGAAGTTTATTATAAGAATTTTAGTTATGGGAGAATGGGTACCACTTGGTTTCATTGAATTACCATATGTTAGGGTCTAGGTGGCTGCCTAAGTGTCTATCAAATCAATAAGGGGTTTATGAAATTAGTTTGGGTTCAATATTTGGTGCTTAAGTGGTTTAGGCTTAATTATATAGTTATTTTCCTTTATTTTGAAAGTTTTAGGGGATACAATGAAATTTTGCAAAGTTTTGAGGATAGGTTAGGGTACTAGTAGTAATTTTTTAACTTTATATGTCCTGTTTGTAAATAAATTTTAGATTTTGGGGTTAGTTTATAGGTTTAAACAAGATTTTGAATTTTATATTATCACTTTTGGAATTATTATAACCTAACGATCTTCTAAGTAATTTATGGTTTCTTTAGTACCTAGTTAAGTATTTAAAAGAAACTATTACCTTTAATCGTTGGCATATTGATATAGGATATTTCTAATTTTCATCGGTGAGTAGTCATGGTTCCTATACATAAGTAAACTAGTTATATCATAGTCTATGTAAGGACATTTTGTCCATTGTCAATATGTATGTCGTACGTCGTTACACCGTTGAAGAAACTCAAGATCGCATCTACATCAACGGATCCGAATATCAAAGCATCTTCAATATCATAACCTCTGCGAGAATGAACTTGGTAAGTTTTATTTTTAAGTCCCTTAAAGTTTCATACTTAGTATTGGGTAATTTTTATGAAATCTTTTTTATAAAAATAAGAAGTAAGTTTTTTCAAGCAAAATGAGGTTTTTTAAAAGAATTTTAATTTTTCTGGATAACCAGACCAGTCCGCCCATATTAAAAATGAACCAATCCGCCTTCGGACCGGTCCGCCTCCATACCAGACCGATCCTCTTTGCACCAGTAAACCCCGGATCGAATGCAAACCGAACAGGCCTATTTGGAAAATGAAACGATCCGAGGTCGGACCGACCTTCCTCCATACCGGACCGGTCCGCCTGAGATAAAATCGAACAGTTCCGTGAGTGTTTTACCCACCAACTCAAAATTCCTATATATATACCTATTTCGGTGGAGTATTTTTTAAGTCTTTGAGAAAACGTTTCTAATAGTTCAAACACAACAAGACTTCGATTTTTGATGTGCCAAACATCTTTTTGATTCACACACAAAAATCCCAATTACTTTTGTGAATATTTTGGAACCCTAGAACACAAGCTTTGCTATTGTTCAACCTTTGTGGGGAGATCTTTGCAACCGAGGGTTGCATGTCATTGCTGAGGGAGTCTCTACAAAGTTTTATGGCTGCGTGTCATTAAGGAGAGCTGAGGTTCTTCCTTTGTTATTTGGGCTGCGAGTCCTTGGAGGGTGCTGCATGCATTCTCTTGCTGAGTTCAAGACTGCGTGTCTTTGTGGGTTATCTGCGCGTTGATCCATTGCAGATTTCTCTATGTAATTGTAACTTGCAATTTATATATTCATAGTGAAATAAAGGTTTTACCCGAAAGGGTTTTTTTCTTGAAATCTGTGTCTCAGCATATTTTTGTGTCACATGCTTTAGTTATTTATGGATTGACACACGCACCTTAGATGCATGTTTAGGGGCTGAATTATATAAAGGTTGATTGGAAACTTGCGAATTTAATCAATTATCACACAGTCGCACTTTTCAGTCTATTTGTATGTTTGGGTTGTTACAACAAGTTAAAGTATTAACAATTTCAAAGAACCCGTGGGCCCAGCACTAGCTGATACTTTAGACTCAAAGAAGACATTGAAGGTGTAATAAAATAGCTTCCTTGGCAAAGTGGATATAAAGAAAAATAGAAGAAACAACAATAAGAAGTCAAAATCTTTCAACAAAATTCACATGCATTCATAAAAATATTGGAGATTTAAGAGGATCTAATCAAAAGGCCTACGACCAAAAAATAAAATTGAATAAAAGCCTTCCTAAGGCTTGAAGTCATCTTAGGTCTCCTTCAAAACACCTTTGGGTTCCTTCCCTTGGTGGATTGGCACAGACTAAGGATCAGGAACTTCATTCTTAACCTCTTCCTCCTTGTCAATATAAGCAAAGGCCTCAGTAGCTTCTCGCCCACTAATGCTCTCACTGTTAGATCTTTCCTCAGTAGAGTAGGGGGATTTAGGGACAATACTAGATACAACTACCTTCGAAAAGAACATATAAACATCATCTTTGTAAGAATAAAAGACTAAAGGTTATTTCTGAATGGGAATTTTTGATAAGCTTTAGAATAAAGTTATGCGTCTAATTGGCTATTCACAACAGAATGGATCCTCCCGCAAAGCTCAATATACTTTACTTTAAGCTCAAAGTTCTCTGTATGAAATTACTGGCCTTGATATGTCACCAGGTTCTTAACAAAATTAAGGTCTAAAATATGTTATTTTAAGAGAACTATGTCCTCACTAGAGCGGAGAATCTTGTCTTGGGAACCTCAGAGGTTGAGAATGTGACCTTAAAGGGTCTCTATAACTACTGTGTGCTCAATCAAAGCCATCGAATTAGCTTACTTAACCTTATCTAGAGACTCTTTAGCACAAGAAAGTAGGGAGGCACCATCCCTAAGGGTCTTCTCATTTAAAAGTTGATTTGAGACCTCAGAATTGTTTATTCCTTCTCCAGGGTAACCATTTCCTGCAGTTGGTTATTGATTGTCTAGTTCAGCTCCAACTGGGCAACGTCCCATTGTTTGGCCATTATCAGAGCTTTGCTCCATCCTCGATGACCCTCAATAGAATTAACTGCGAGGAATTTCATCAACGGCTTATTCTGTAAAAGTTAAAGGTATAATAATGAGGCATTTACTGAAGAAAGTGAAGAAGTGTAAAAATACCTTATCGAGAAGATGGACCACTTCCTCCACGTTCATTGAGGTCCCCCACCCCTCAATGTTACCAGAGTAGAATGTTTGGTTATGGACATTGAGGTTAGAGACTCTATAGATAAGGCATTCAAGTTACTATTTTTTAAAGAAGAAAGTTATAGGTACTCTTTCACCTTAGAGAGCAACAACCCTTGTAAGAGAAAAAAATATGATTGTTCACATTTTTATTTATTTTATTTTGGTGTATTCTATTACACAAACACGTCACTAAACACATCTTCAAACACTACTTCTCGATACTTGAATACTACGTTGAAGACCATCAAAGAATTTAAGACTTAGTCATCTCAACAACTTGGAAGAAGTATGCGTTTTAATTGGTAAGAAGGTTATGAGTATTTTTTAGGATTTTTTTTATTTTTATGAGGCAATCCTTTACTTAAAGGAACTCAAAATTTATAAAATAATTGTTTTTAAAATTTTGACACTTCATTTGAACGAAGTTGTCCCTCGTTCGTATAGGATTTCCTTTTGGGTCATACTGAGATATCGTTAGTAGTGTCATTTGAATGAGTTTAACGTTGTTTCTAATGAGATCCTTTTATGTTTTCACAATAAGCTTATGAGAAGTTATTGTTCGTAGTCGTTCGAACAAAATAAGGAAGTCTTTCGAATGACCTGACCTTTCGTTCGAACAACTGGAGTAGATTTTATTTTGTAAATAATATCTTCCTATTATATTTTGTGTTTATCATTTTTATGTCCCCTTCTTATAAAAAGACAAACGGGATCAAATATTCTAAGAGTTATTTTTCATAAAGAAAAACACCTTTTGAGTTCTCCTTTTGTGATCAAACACCTCATATAATATTCCTCACCTCGAGAAATATTTAAGATCACGTTTACCAACATCGACAAGGTTTCTTATGATGCACACTTTGTAGAGACGTTTCTCTATTACTGGAAATGTGGGACGAGGTTCCACTGCTGAAGAAGGAAGAAGACTGAATCGGTAGATACCGAGGGTAGATAGCTACTGGTGGATGGCTCTGGAGTTGAGTCGTATCTATTGGTGTTTTGAAAACCTTGCATCTCTAACTTAGTGTATCTAAGTGTTTTTTAAGTTCATTATATTCAAAACTATTAATAGTGCTAAATAAAGGTTTTTCCTTGCAAAGGGAATTTTTCTCATCTCATTGGCTTTTCCATGCTTGGCTTGTCTTTTCCATGTTTGGCTTGATAATTGCAAATTGGAATTTGGACATAACTCCCATGCACACCATAATTAATTAAAGGTTAAGATTTGATTAAAATTTGGATTTGTGTGTTGGGACATTTAATTAAATAAATTGATCCATTAGTTCGTGTGCACTCTCAAATTGGTATCAGAGTAGGTTACACAAAAATATCTTGTGATCCTTTTTCCGTATAATTTTTTCGATATCAATTTTTTTAAAAATTGTTGATCTTTGAAAAGCCAAAATTTCATGGGTAATTTGTATACCCATTTTTTATGGATCCAATTGTGCTTACGGGAAAGCTAGGATGCAATTTACATTAAAATAAATTGATGAATGTGTCTAGTTTCTTTGTGAAAGAGGGTGGACACCACCCACTGTAACTGTTGATAATGTCGTTGGCCATAAATTTGTCTCTCAATGGATAGATGATGACTATAAATGGAGTAATTTTAACTCGCGCAATTTGAGTGCCATCTCAGGAGACATCACCCGTGACGAGTTCCACTGCATTATGACGTGCACCACGTCTAAAGAATCTTGGGATGCCCTAGCTCACTCATGAGGGAACCAACTTTGTTGAAGCTTTTAAGCTGTAAAATTTCACCAAACAATTTGAAACTATCACTATGCTTGAATCTGAATCATTTGACGATTTTTACGCACGACTGTCCAATACAGTAACTCAAGTTTCAATTTAGGTGAGAAAATACTTGAGACGCATGTAGTTAAGAAAATTTTGATATCGCTTCCTATCCATTTTATTACAAAGGTTACCATGCTAAATTCGTTAGGAATCCTATACACTCTTAGGTCAGCAAAACTTGTAGGAGATCTTCAAACGTATGATATATATATGGTTCTTAAAACTATTAAGCCGAAGGAAAGATAATTCTATTGAAAGACCATTCTAAAAAGAAAGAGGAAGTGTCATCAAACACTGAGTATGATTTAGATGACATAGCCCTTTTTTCTAAAAAATTCAAAAAGTTTCTCAAACTTAAAAACAAAATAATTCTAAAGAAAAGAAAAGTTTTTATATAGATAAAAAATAGAACTCAGGCAAGAAAAATTTTGAAAAAGAAAAGAAATATTTCCCAAAGAAAGACAAGGATATATGTTTCGAGTGTGAGGGAAAGGGTGGAAAACCTCATGAGTGTATAAATAGGATAAAGTGACAAGGGAAAGGCAAATCTTCCTTAAACGTCACGCTTAATGATAGCAAGGTCGAGTCGGTAAGTTTCGAGGATGAATTAGCACATGGATGTGACTTCAACGCATTCATGGATAGTCATGTTTATATACCGAGTGAGCCTCATACAGACGAGGGAGGTACTAAACATGGACATCTTGATAGTGAGTGTAGTCATTCCTACGACAATGAGGGGAAAGATGTTCTAAGTGAGAGTGAAAGTGACCTACAACGTGCCAATTCCGATCTTTATGCTGAGTACGTTAAAACTAAGAAACAAAACAAAGGTTTAGATATGAGAGTTTTAGCCTTAGAGAAGGAGTTGAGAGAGGCAAGAGAGAGTGAGTCCTCGGTGAGAAAATATTTGGGAGAGATAGTTTGTTTAGTTAAGAGAGGGAATGAGGACTTGACTAACAAGGTGTCTAGTCTTACAAGAGATCTCCAAGCATCCATCGGTACTTGTGAGAAACTTGAAGCCCTTGTATCCCAACTCGAGAAAGATCTCAAACGTGATCGGGAGGTCAAGGTAACAATTGAGGATACATAGAATAAGGTAGGTAAGATATTCCTCAGCCCCACTTTAGGATTTAGTGTGAGGAATATAATAGGTTATGACGGTGCATCCATTTCCCACACCACATCAGAACCAGTTCCTAAATTTATGGATAATCCTTGTGGACGACCCTCAACCTAAACCACAAAAGAGAGTTCCACTTAGAAAAACGAACCAAAGTAGACCCAAACCTATCTATTTTTGTACTTTTTCAAAAGGATAGGTTACTTTGAAGAGTTTTTTAATAAATTAGGTAGAACTAGGCATACACAAACTCCCATGCACCGCTCTTGCAACTTTGCTAGTCCTAGAGAGAAAGTTAAGTTCCTAGTCATGACTTCGCATAGCTTAATGAAAGAATTTCAATGGATTTCTTTGCCATTTGAGAACTTTTCCAATTCTTCGTATAGAGCCAATAACGACAAGGGAAAATAAAAGGTTACCTCCACTTGGGTACGTAAGTAAGAAGTCAAAGACTTATTGTTCATGTTGCTCTAAAGGTTCAAAATTCTTCCTAATAGTATTTTGATAGTGGGTGATTAAGGCACACGACTGGTGATTTTTATTTTTTTACCCATCTTGAGGATTGCAAGGAAGGTAAAGTCACTTTTAGATATGGGAGTAGGTCTAATATTTTAGGGCGTAGATGTTTTGAGATACTCAGACTCCCTAAACTAGACAATGTGTTGTACGTGAAAGGGTATAAAGTGAATTGAATCACTATAAGCCAACTGTGCAATGCAAACGTAATGGTAAAGTTTGACCAGTTGGAATGCAATGTTATGACCAATCCGATGAACTTTTACTATGAGGTGTGAGGATCGAAGATAATTGTTATGGTATTGTACCCGAGTCCTCCTTTGTGTGCAACACTACCATGGTCTCCACAATGGACCTTTGGCATCAATGACTAGGTCATGTTAAATTTAGATATCTTTAGATATTAGTGAAAAATGACCTAGTTCACGGCTTACCATTACTTGGGAAACCAACTTCCTCGGTTTGTGAACCTTTCTAACAAGGAAAAAAACTCAAAGTCCCCATTAAAAATTAAATACCATTACCACCTCCTGTGTTTTGGAGTTGATTCACGTGGATTTGATGGTTCCTACTCACTCGAAGAGCTTAGGTGGTAAGAGATATATTCTCGTGATGGTCGATGAATTTTCTAGATATTCTATCTTAGGATTCCTTAGAGAAAAACTCGACGCGTTTGAATTCCTTACAACTAAGTGTGTCTAATAAAATCAACACGGAGTCACTATTAATCAATTGCATAATGACAAAGACACTAAATTTAAAGAAGCTAAAGTGGATAGCTATTGTGATAGAGTGGGCATCAAATATGAGTTTTTGCTCGTTCGTACTCCTCGAAAAAATGATATTGTGGAGAGGTAGAATCGAATGATACAAGAAATGGCTAGATCCATGCTTCTCGGGATAAACGTGTTTAGATATTTTTGGGAAGAGGTGATGAGCATCACATGCCATACGGTGAATAAGGTATATCTTTGTCCACACTCACTTCACACAGCTTCTGAGTTAAGGACAAGGAGGTAGCCCAAACTATCCTATTTCCATGTCATTGGGAGTACTTGTTACATCTTGTGAGACATAGATCCCTTAGGAAATTTTAACTCCCAGAGCGACGAAGGGATACTTTTAGGATATTCATCGATGAGTACGACTTTGGGTCGTTTTAACCTTGAAATATCTAAGGTTACGGAGTCAACAAACATCAAGATTAGAGATGACAAGCCACCTGCATTTATTGCTCCTATCCCTAGTAGTGACGATCCCTTCTAACCTTATACTGCCACGGTGGACTCTATTCCCATTTAAAGAGAAACCATCTTGGGTTCGAAAGAGTCATGACCCTTCTGGTAGCTAAAAAATGTGGTTAGCTATCCAAGATACACATCTTTAGTTAAACCAAAGAATGTGAAAAAAAACACTGAAGGACGAGCATTGGATATTTTCCATGCAAGATGAGTTGCTTCAGTTTTGAAAGAATGATGTCTTGGAGTTATTCGCCCGACCTGGTAAGTCTAATGTGATATGATTAAGGTGAGTTTATAAGAATAAAATGTATGAGAATATATGACACATCACATATTAAAATAAGAGGTGGCCAGCCTGATACTCCAATAATTACAGGAATCATTGATGGTTAATTCTTAGCATCACAGTAATACAATAAGTATACGAGATAACTACCAATTATTTTAGAAAAAGAATTGCCAAATTTTTTTTGTAAGTTAAAGAAAAACATTTACACAATCCAATTGAAAAGAAGGTGGATGTAAATAAAGACAGATATTAAGTTGGCAACTATAAACAACAAAATAACTGAATAAAATGTCGGTTAACAGACATATACAACACGATTACACTGAGTATTAAAGTACAATATCACATATATACTACAAGTATAAAACTTGGGCAACACGCCCGAAAGTGTAATCGATCGTAACAAGAATACAAAAGATGGAAGCGTCTATATCAAAATATCACGTAACATCCGTAAAGTGTTACAGCGCTAGGACAATGGAATAGAAAAGTTAATACGGGAGTCCTTGCGGCGGAGCACCTGGGCGAATATAAGATTCATGCAAAACAAAAAGATATAAACGGGTGAGGGCCCGATTTGATATGATCACCATGTGAATAAAATGCATGACAGTTATGAACAATTAAATCATCAAGAATAAGCTTGTTTCTTTCACCACAAGTAATGATAAGGAATCTAATTTCTCAATCTAAAAGCACAACCTAACGCAATATCCATAACAATAATCACAATTCAAATATGCCGAAGAATATTGATAATATACTACTTAAAAAGACTCCATTTTACATAATTTTATTTCACCATTCCTTTTCTCATTAGGAAGAGTATTCAAGCAATTTATTTCTTAAAGTGCCGTATAATCAATAAGATTCCACTTTAATAAGAATAGTTATATTACACAATATATAACGATTCTAAGACCTTCCTTCCGAGTTTCCCCACTAGACATGCCCCTAAATAGCTATCATCTTCCAGGACCTATCACCAAGACAACATGGGCATCCTACATCGAATAACGTCGGGAAGCGGCCATATACCTTCGACGGTGAGTCATAACCACACCCGGAATTACCTCACTTCGAACTATAATCACACAATATAAGTAATAACCGGTCCTATGGCCGATGACTATATTCACCCTGCATTCACTAGCCAGGGGACTTGACCTCATACGCGTAACTTCCCCTATGATATCATTTATAGAGGTGTGCATATACAATTTATCATTCACAATTTGATCTCATTTTAAAACATACATTATGTTTTATCCGGATCCATAAGCGTTTAATGCCATCATTATAAATCTCAATGTTTAATTATCTCCAATACAAATCTCCATGAATTAACCTTCATTCCTCAAACCATAATGTATGATATTACTTCAACCCAATTCTAGGAGTTCACATTAAATCACTCTATTTCCCTTTAGACCTAAACTAACTCATTTTATAAAAGAATCATTTATTTAACGTCAAATTTAATTAACTAAATTAATTCCCAATCTAAGTCCTAACTCTCATTTCTAACTTAGGTTCTTAGATACCTTTGTACTAGACTCTAATACTCTAGTTTTACTTAATTCAAGAAGGTTCCTAAGTCCCTATCTTAAAAGAAATAACCTTGAAGAAACTAAGCATTTAAGGGTGAAAAATACGGGACCGGTCGATCGGTTTGGTTTTGCCTAGAAAGGAAAGTAGTAAGTTCATTTTCGAAGGCCCGGTCAACCAGTACTGGAACCGCGGTCGACCACGCTCTGAATTTATACTTATTGAAGAAATCAATATGCCTCCCCCTTAAGGCCCGATTGACCGGTCCTCGGACCGCGGTCGACCGTGCCTATCAGACCCACGATTCTCTCTTCTTCTCCAATGCTAGATCCGAAACGTCAACCCTTTATTCCTATAATTATTTCATTCTCATCAACTAATAACACAACCACAACCTCTCTACACCACAAAAACTCTCATGACCAACTTAAATCATACAAACAACAAGATCCAAGGGTTAAAACATCAATGTTTATCAAAGTCTACTATTTGTTCTAATTCTCCAATTACACAACTATCACAACAAATATTCACATTAAAGCATATACTAGCAAGTAAGAAACTTGCCTTAAGCTGAAATCTCAAATTCCTTTCTGGTAGAAGCAAGATCAAACCCCAATTTCTTAAATTCTTGTTCTTTCTCTTCTTTTCCCCAAATTCTCTTTCTCTCTCTTTCTTTCCAGGTTTAGTAAGAATACACTTAAGGAATAAAAGGTGTGCAAGACTTAATCGTGCCTTTAGCATTAATTCCCATCTTTAAATGTTAATACACCATTAAAATGACTCATAACTACATAATTAAGTCATAACTTATTAAAAGTGCCCGGAGCCCGAAAATACAATATGGCACTTATTTTGACTATCTCGACTATTTCGGGACTAACTGCGCCCTCGAAATTGCATCCGAAATAATATAAATCATTTGAAATTCCAACTTCATTTTTCAACCATAAATGTCGTTTAAAGCACAACGACACTACAAAACTTAACATGATGCTATTTACATTCACATAATAGTGAATATGTAAAAATCTAGTAAATGCTATCTTTTAACTCATTTTAAATGACATTTACTCCATCATCCAATATTTTATATAATTACTTCACATGGTAAATTAATATAAAATAATTTACTCAAAATTAAGGGTTATTGCATACTCCCCCCCTTATAAGGGAATTTCGCCCTCAAAATTTAGGCGTACCTTACAAAAAGAGATGCGGATACTTTTCTCGCATATCGTCCTCACGCTCCCACGTTGACTTCTCGGCATTGTGATGACCCCATTGGACCCAAACTAAGGTCACCACTCTAGATCTTAGCCTACGCTCCCCGTGATCTAAGATTGTAACTGGTTGTTCTTCATATGAAATATCGGGCTGCAATTCGATATCATCCAAAGGAATGTGCTAGTGATATCCTTCACACCTCTTGTACTTTTTCAAGGATGACACATAAAACACATCATGTATCTGTTGTAAGTGTTTCGGCAAGGCAAGTTGATATGCTGCTGGGCCTACTTTAGCAATAATGGGAAAAGGGCCTATGTAACGCGGCGCAAGCTTTCCTTTCTTCCCAAGTCGCTTTATACCCTTCATTGGCGATACTGGCACCAAAACTTAATCTCCAACCTCCAATTCGACATGCCTTCTATTCTATTCAGCATAACTCTTTTGACGATCTTGAGCGATTCGGATGCGATTGCGAATAAGTTCAATCTTTGAAGAAGTATCTTGGATCATTTCAGTTCCAAGAAATTTATTATCCCCTACTTCCAACCAATAAGTAGGTGAGCTACACGGTCGTCTATATAATGCTTCATAGGGTGCCCTCCCAATAGTGAATTGGTACGAATTATTATATGCAAATTCGACCAAGGAAAGGTATTATTCCCATCCTCCTTTGAAATCAAGCACACATATTCTGAGCATATCCTCTAACATTTGGTTGATTCTTTCTGTCTGCCCATCTGTTTGTGGGTGATAGGAGGTACTCAACTTCAACTCGGTTCCTATAGCTTCTTGGAAACTTCGCCAAAAATGGGAAATAAAATTTTTGTCTCGATCAGAAACTATATAATGGTCACCGTAATAAATAGCCGGGCATAACGAGCAGTATTGTAGTCTGTACGTACCGGTAAGAAATGTGCTGACTTAGTTAAGCGATCAACGATAACCCAAATGGAATCATGAGCACTTTGTGACGTTGGTAATGCCGTGATGAAATCCATCGAGATGCTTTCCCACTTCCATACCGGTATTTCCAAGGGTTGTAATAATCTCGTCGGTCGCTGATGATCTACTTTCACCAGTTGACAAGTAGTACATTAGGAAACAAATTCAGAAATGTCCCGCTTCATACCCGCCAACCAATATTGACGGCGCATGTCTTGCTACATTTTGTCTCCACCAGGATGTACTGTAAACTTGGACCCATGAGATTCTGTCATTATGGATGGTCTCAAATACCCTTCGTTCGAAACAAAAAGTCTCCCGTGGAAATGTAACCCACCCTCAGAACTTATAGAGTAGGATTCTGCTCCCTCGGTTAACAATTGGTGTATACGGTCCTGATAACTTTTGTCCCTTCCTTGAGCTTCCACAACCCTTGCCACTATAGTAGGAGTAACGGTCAACACCAACATAAACGCCCTAGCAATAGCATCCTCTTGGCTGAGCTCCTTCCATTTAGCCTTCCTCACCGTGGCTAACTCCCCTTCGAGTTTCCTACTCAACACATCCGCCACTACATTAGCCTTACCCGGGTGATAATGAATATCAAATTGGTAGTCCTTCACAAACTCTAACCACCGACGTTGTCACATCTTTAAATCCTTCTAGGAAAAAAAATATTACAACGATTTGTGGTCCATGAAAAGATTAAATTTCTCCCCTAGGAGGTAATGTCTCCAAATCTTCAAGGCAAAAACCACTGCCACAAGTTCCAAATCATGCACCGGATAATTCTTCTCATGGGGCTTTAGTTTGCAAGAAGCATAAGAAATAGCCCGATGCCCTTGTTGCAATACGCCTCCAAGCCCTTGTAGAGATGCGTCAGTAAAGACCAAATATTCCAACCCCGGCCTTGGTAACGCAAGTACTAGAGCGAAAGTTAACTTATCTTTCAACTCGTCAAAAGCTAGCTGACAAGAATCATCCCAAATAAACCTCACTCTCTTACGAGTCAAATTTATCAAAGGGCTAGAAATCTTAGAAAATCCCTTAATAAATCGGTGGTAATATCCAGCTAAATCCAGAAAACTGCGAATTTCAGTAAGTGTCGTTGGCTGACCCCATTCCCTCACCGTAATAACTTTACTCGGGTCTACTGAAATACCCTCAACGGTAACAATGTGGCCCAAAAATTATACTTCCTACAGCCAAAAACCACACTTCTGAAATTTAGCATACAATTAATGATCCCTCAACGTCTGCAGGACCAACCGTAAATGCATAGCATGATCGGCTTCTGTTTGAGAATACACTAGGATGACATCAATAAACACGATAACAAACTGGTCCAGGAAGTCTCGAAACACTATATTCATAAGATCCATAAACATTGTAGGAAAATTAGTTAGACCGAAAGGTATAACCAAAAATTCATAGGACCCATATCTAGTCAGGAACGCAGTTTTGGACACGTCTTGTTCTCGTATTCGCAGCTGATGATACCCAATCCTCAAATCTATTTTATAGAAGTACAACATTCCCCTAAGTTGATCGAACAAATCATCAATCCGAGGTAATGGGTATTTATTCCTGATGGTAAATTTATTCAACTCCCGATAATCTACGCACAAATGGAGAGAACCATCTCTTTTCTTCACAAATAATACAGGAGCTCCCCACGGCGACGTACTACGCCTAATAAACCCCCTACTCTAACAACTTTTGAATCTGATCTCTTAGCTCCCTCATCTCGATAGGAGCCATACGGTATGGAGATCTAGCAATCGGTCGTGTTCCCGGTGCTAAATCAATCACAAACTAAATCTCCCTACTTGGAGGTAAACCTGGTATCTCCTGAAAAACATCTTTGAAGTCTCTAACAACAGGAATCGGTTCTAAGGAAACTACTACATCATGAGAAGCCTCCTCCATAATACAATACAAATAAGTGCTAGAACCTCCCTCTGAACGAGGCATATCAACTAAAAACATCTCATACCCCGGAATGGCAAAGTCTATACTTTTCCCATAGCAATTTACTAATGCGCGATACTTTACTAACCAATCCATACCCAGGATTACATTATACCCGACCATATCAAGGACGAGAAAATAGGCCTCAAAACACAAGTTACAAAGATTTATTTCTACTCATTTACAAACAAAGAAAATGAGCGAACCATCACCCATAGAGGATTCGACACTAGTGAAAGTACTCTCCGCAGATTTAATTAGCTCCGTCGATTGAGAAAAACTCTGAGAAATAAATGAGTGTGTCATACCCGTATCAAACAATACACGACCCATATGCCCTTAGATAGGAAACTTACATTCAATAGCTGGTGGCGCGGGCGGGGCTGGAGGAAGCATATCATCATGTATGTGGTAAACACGCCCATACTGTAGTTGTCCCTGTTGTGGAGGGACGAATGGATTGGGCCCTTGTGGTGGTAGTTGTTCCTGCTGATGCTATGGATTTCTAGGAAACTATACCCTAATCAACTGCGGACATGACTTCCTATAATGACCCGGCTCCCCAGATTTAAAGCAATGACCCACCATATTTTCCTAATTACGGCCCCTATTATTTCTGAACTTCCCAAAGCCTTGGCCCGGATGGCCTCGACCCCCATTATTACCCCGACCTGCCTGACCCGCCTGATGTTGTTGCTGGGAACCTTAACCGTGCTTGAAATTACTTCCACTGAAATTAAATTTCCTGAAACACTGTCTTTTGGAAAAATCCCCTTATTGGGCGTCCCTTTACTTTTGCTTACCTCCCTATGATTGGGACGAGGGTAGTGCTCCCACTCCTGTACCATTGCCTCCTGGCTTACTTTCTTGCCCCACAACTGAAGCTTTCTTACTACCTTAAACATGAAACCGATGATCTTGACAATGAAGTAACGTGGCATTCATCACATCCCCGAAAGTTTGTAAAGATGGATTGCCTAGTAAGTGTTGCCTTATCCTCCAATGTAAGCCTCCAATGAACTTTTATATTCTCCTCTCCTCCGAAGTTAACTCATCCAGCATAAAACTAGCCAAACGAGTGAATTCATCCTCATACTCTGCCACCGAACGTTCACCTTTAACTACATCTTGAAGTTACCTCCTCATTTCCCTTTGGACTGTCGGAGGAAGATATTTTCGATCAATTAAAACCCAAAAGTCAATGATAGTCATAGTATCTCTTTGCTCTGGCGTGATCATCGACTCCCACGAGTGTAATGCTGCTCCAACTAGTTTAAAAGTAGCAAGGATTTTCTTCCGTTCCTCACTACAGTATACCATATGAAGATGGCGCTACATATCCTTTTTCCTTTGGTTAACTACTATCACGTCGGAACCACCTTAAAATTTTGGGGGATGACCCTTTAAAAAGGATTCCCTGACTCTTTCCCATAGAGAGGGTCCCGCAGGGACTTGTACCTCGTGAGCCCTTGGCTATTAGGCTTTGGGAATTTATTGATCCACGATAGTCATCACCGCATTAACCGCCAGGAAAATAATGTTAGCTACATCAACGACATTAATAGTCCCTTGATGTGGCGGTGGAGGACCTACATCATCCTCTACAACTCTATTTCTTCTCGCAGGGCGACCTCTCTTAGGCGGCATCTGAGACGAAGAAACAACTAAATTAGAATACTATTAAGAACGATTTATATTGTAGAATATCGAAACCATACAAAACAAAACAGTCCTAACAATAGGGGTCTATATCAAAAAATGCTACGGTAGTAGGTGACAAGTCCGCATAGATCCTAAAGACTCTAGAACCTCATGCTCTGAAACCATCTATAACACCTCGCTTATTAAAATAAGAGGTGGCCAGCCCGATACTCCAATAATTATAGGAATCATAGATGGTCCATTCTTAGCATCATAGTAATACAATAAGTTTACGAGATATAACCGCCAATTATTTTAGAAAATGAATTGTCAATTTTTTTTTTTGTAAGTTAAAGAAAAACATTTACACAATCCAATTGAAAAGAAGGTGGATGTAAATAAAGACAGATATTAAGTCGGCAACTATATAAAAGAAAATAACCGAATAAACTGTCGGTTAACAGACATATACAACAGGGTTACACCGGGTATTAAAGTACAATATCACATATATACTACAAGTATAAAACTTAGGCAACACGCCCAAAAGTGTAACCGATCGTAACAAGGATACAAAAGATGGAAGTGTCTATATCAAAATATCTCATAACATTTGCAAAGTGTTACAGCTTGAGGACACTGGAATAGAAAAGTCAATGCGGGCGTCCTTGCGGTGGAGCACCTGGGCGAATATAAGATTCATGCAAAACAAAAAGATATAAACGGGTCGGGCCTGATTTGATATGATCACCATGTGAATAAAATTCATGACAGTTATGAACAGTTAAATCATCAAGAATAAGCTTGTTTCGTTCACCACAAGTAATGATAAGGAATCTAATTTCTCAATCTAAAATTATAACCTAAAGCGATATCAATAACAATAATCACAATTCAAATATGACGGAGAATATTGATAATATACTACTTAAAGAGACTCCATTTTACACAATTTCATTTCACCGTTACTTTTCTCATTCGAAAACGTATTCAAGCGACTTATTTCTTAAAGTTTCGTATAATCAATAAGATTCCACTTTAATAAGAATAGTTATATTACACAACATATAACGATTCTAAGACCGTCCTTCCGAGTTTCCCCGCTAGACGCGCCCCTAAATAGCTATCATATTCCAGGGCCTATAACCAAGATAACCTAGTCATCCTACATCGCATAATGTAGGGAAGCGGCTATATACCTTCGACAGTGAGTCATAACCACACTCGAAATTACCTCACTTCGAACTATAATCACACAATATAAATAATAACCGGTCCTATGGCCGAGGACTATATTCACCCTTCATTCACTATCCAGGGGACTTCACCTCATACGCGTAACTTCCCCTATGATATCATTTAGATAGGTGTGTATATACAATTTATCATTCACAATTCGATCTCATTTTAAGATATACATTACGTTTTATCCGGAGCTATAAGCGTTTAATTCCATCATTATAAATCTCAATGTTTAATTATCTCCAATACAAATCTCCATGAATTAACCTTCATTCCTCAAACCATAATGTAGGATATTACTTCAACCCAATTCTAGGAGTCCACATTAAATCACTCTATTTCCCTTTAGACCTAAACTAACTCATTTTATAAAAGAATCATTTATCTACGTCTAATTTAGTTAACTAAATTAATTCCCAATATCAGTCCCAACTCTCATTTCTAACTTAGGTTCTTAGATACCTTTCTACTAGACTCTAATACTCTAGTTTTACTTCATTCAATAAGGTTCCTAAGTCCCTATCTTAAAAGAAAGAATCTAGAAGAAACTAAGCATTTATGGGGGAAAAATAGGGGACCGGTCGACCGGTCATGGGACCGCGGTCGACCGTGCCTCTTTGGTTTTGCCTAGAAAGGAAAGCAGTAAGTTCATTTTGGAAGGTCCGGTCGGCCGGTCCTGGGACCGCGGTCGACTGAGCTCTGAATTTATACTTATCAAAGAAAGCTGTATGCCTCCCCCCTTAAGGCCCGGTCGACCGAACCTGGGACCGCGATGGACCGCACCTATCAAACCCATGATTCTCTCTTCTTCTCTAATGCTAGATCCGAAACCTCAACCCTTTATTCCTATAATTCTTTCATTCTCATCAACTACCAACACAACCGTAAACTCTCTACACCACAACAAACTCTCATGACCAACTTAAATCATACAAACAACAAGATCCCAGGGAACATCAATGTTTATCAAAGACTACTATTTGTTCTAATTCTCCAATTACACAACTATCACAAAAAATTATTCACATTAAATCATATCCTAGCAAGTCAGAAACTTGCCTTAAGCTGAAATCTCGAATTTATTTCCGGTAGAAGCAAGATCAAACCCCAATTTCTTCAATTCTTCTTCTTTCTCTTCTTTTCCCCAAATTCTCTCTCTCTCTTTCTTTCTAGGTTTAGTAAGAATACACTTGAGGAATAAAAGGGGTGCAAGACTTAATCGTGCCTTTAGCATTAATTCCCATCTTTAAATGTTAATACACCATTAAAATGACTCATAACTACATAATTAAGTCATAACCTGTTAAAAGTGCCCGGAACCTGAAAATACAATATGGCACTTATTTTTACTATCTCGACTATTTTGGGAATAACCGTACCCTCTAAATTGGCATCCGGAATAATATAAATCATTTCAATTTCCAACTTCATTTTTAAATCATAAATGTCGTTTAAAGCACAACGACACTACAAAACTTAACATGATGCTATTTACATTCACATAACAGTAAATATGCAAAAATCTAGTAAATGCTATCTTTTAACTCACTTAAAATGACATTTACTCCATCATCTAATATTTTGAATAATTACATCCTACACGGTAAATTAATATAAAATAATTTACTCAAAAGTAAGGATTATTAAAAAATGGTACCATAGTTCATAGTAAGTCTAGGTTCGTCTCTCAAGACTACACACAGATTGGGGGTGTAGTTTTTGACGAGACATTCACTCATGTTGCTAGGCTTAAGTCAGTCCGCTTACTAATTGCCATATAATGTCATCTACGCTTCAAGTTATATCATATGGATGTCAAGGGTGCCTTTCTAAATGGCATTCTAGAGGAGGAGGTTTATGTGGAACAACCAAAAGGGTTTGAAGACCCTAAGCACCCAGGAGATGTCTATTATCTTAAGAAGGCATTATATGGTTTTAAGCAAGCACTCCATGCTTGGTATGAGAGGCTCACTTCTTATCTTTTAGCCCATGTCTTTAAGAGATGGGGGTGGATAAGAGTCTGTTTGTGAGAAGAGAAAGTGGTGCTATTTTGGTTACCGAAGTATATATGAACAACATAGTCTTTAGATCCACGTGCTCCCACTATGCTCACATCTTTGAGGAGGATATGAAGAGTGAGTTTGAGATGAATATGGTAGGTGA
Source organism: Sambucus nigra (assembly GCA_949130495.1). NCBI lineage: Eukaryota > Viridiplantae > Streptophyta > Magnoliopsida > Dipsacales > Adoxaceae > Sambucus > Sambucus nigra. Next base: position 237,553,285 of record OX422217.1, on the reverse strand, counting down.
GATTACGTTCTTCATAGGTCTTCAGGTTCATCAACTTTAGGAAGGGATATTCATATCTCAATCCAAATATACAAGAGACCTTGTGAAGAACTTTGGTCTAGACTCCGCTAAGAACTCACTCACCCCTATGAGTTCATAAAAAATAACTTAGCAAAGATGCTTTAGGAAATGACATAAATGTTCTCTGCTTGACCTCTAGTCGTCCCGATATTGCCTTTAGTGTTGGATCATGTGCACTATACCAGGTGTCCCCAAAAGCGTCACACTTACACCCACTTAAACGTATAATAAAATACGTGAGTGAAACTCTTTCATATGATATTTAGTATTCCTTTGATACTGATGACAGCTTGTTCGCCTATTCGAATGTCAATTGGGCTGAGGGTGTAGATGGTTGTAGGAGCACTTTGGATGGGTGTTTCTATTTTGGGAGTGATCTTATATCTTGATTGAGGAAAAAGTAAAACTCCATATCTTTATCCACAACGGAGGCTAAGTATATTTCCGCCGGTAGCTATTGCACGCAACTCTTATGGATGAAGCAAATGTTATAGTATTATGGTATTTCACAAGGCACGATGACTATTTCTTGTGATAGTATGATTACGATCCATATTGCCCGTAATCCTGTTCAACATTTGTGCACAAAGCATATAAGGATACACGAGCACTTTATTCGATACCTAGTTGAGGGGAAGGCCGTTTCCTTGAGCTTTGTGATCACCGATCGTCAGTTAGATGACATATTCACGAAACCTTTAGATGCACTTTGATTTGAGGATCTTAGAAAATATGTAGGTATTTGCACCGTTGACTGAGTTCAGATATTTTACTAGTGTAGGATGATTACCATGTTTATATCTCTTATTAGAATTTCTAGATTGTATTCTCACTGTTATATCATTATATCTATATTTTTCATTTTGATGTTTTTTTAAAATCCAAAACGAGTTTTGTTTTTTCTGAAAAAAATTGAAATATACGAAAAGATTTTCTATTTTTATGAAAAAAGGTGAAAAAGGCAAAAAGATTTTATTTTTATAATTTTTTGAAAAAGACAAAAAGTGTTTTGTATTTTTTGTCACTATATATGAATAAAAATTTAAGATGTCCGAATCACTCGTTCATTCTATATTTTCACATTACTTTTTCAAAGTGTTTTGACACATGACGTGGTTTCTATAGTGTGCTTGATGATGTGTGGATTCATTACATTGATATTTGATGATTACTTTTAACATGTTTGACTCATGTTCACCTTTAATGCATATGTGCACAAACATGTTTGAACATTGCACTTACTTGTTACTTGTCGAATACTATGTTCTCATCTCAATTTTTCTTTATAACGATCGAAATGTAAAAAGAGATAAAGTTGTACATGTAAGAACCATTGCCCAGATTAAATCTATTTCTAAAAAATATTATTTTATGCAAAGGATTGGAAAGGGGCTACGAAAGATAAAAAAATATTCTTTGCATGAAAAGTAACCATTTGCATAAAACAACCTAAAAAGATTAGAGGCACATAAAATATAAGTGCCCTGTCGATTTTTAATACATTGATGCTTCTCTACGTTCGAGCATTAATTTCCTTTAAAATCATTGAGAGTTTATCATCATACATGTGAGATTTTTGATGATTCTTATAACAACACCACCAAATAAAGAGGTGATAGAACTCAAAAAATAGCAACAATGGTAGCAATAATGTTATATATGTATGTATGTATATAAAAAGAGGTGACTAAAAGAGGTATGAAGACAATGATGTATAGTGGTTCATCCAATCAGGCCTACCTCCACTGTGAGTGTGTGATCCACTAATTATGGGCACTAAAGGCCTTGGATATAATGCACAAGCTTTCTCTCTCTACTCTGTGTACAAACAGAGTTTATTCTAGGGTTACCATTATCGATCCTTTTACAAGGTTGAAGGAGACAAGTATATATAGGCTCGGTGGGTGTAGTGTAACCCCCAAACATGCTTGCGCATGTGAATGATGATCTAGCTAATAACCTATTGACACCTGGTTGGGCCACTTGTAGGTAATGTTGCCATAATATTCCCTCACATGAGGGAATGATCTTGTTATAACAGTTTAGTCCACGTACTACATGAATCCTATGAGTATTATTTCACGTGTCTCCCAAATCACGTGCCATGATGGTGCCACCCTAGGCCTATAGTGATAGGCAGAGGCTGATTCTAACCTTGTGGAAGCCCTTATTGCTGAACGTAGGACATTTGTAATGTCGGCCTACATAGGGTCAATCGGTCGTATGGTCGTCTGAACTATCCCCAAGCCGAGGCTTCAATCTACATGGGCTTGGGCTGATTTGGGCCATCCATCATACTTGTATTGCCAATGGTGGGGTCTCCCTGGCCGAGCCCTATCTTCAGTAAGACCCCCTGGGGATAAAAGCATAGTTGAGCCCTCGTCCTAGACAAGGCTATCCTCATCCAGGCCAAGGGAGTATATTAGTATATCAATCACCCCCTAGCCCTCAGTCATCGATGCTATTGAGGTGTCTGAGGGGTAATATTGTCTTTGGATATTGAACTGATGAGTAGTCGGGCTGATGGGTGGCACTTGTCAGGCTGATCGACGTTTATCAGGTATCAATCATTATTTTATTCTCCCCAAGAATGACGGCTGCATATTACACTTTAAACATTGTTCCCTAATGATATTTTCCTCGTGGGTTGTGCGTCACCTAAGTTATTGAGCCCAATAATGACAAGGTATTTAAACCTTTTCAAATAATTCTCTCTTTTTTTTCTACCTTCTTCTTCGTGCGCACTCTCTCTCTCTATCTTTAATAGTTAACCTTCATCTCTACATTTTCGCGAGAGCTCCATGTTTACCTCACCTTCAGTCTTCTTTTCCAGGTAATCTCTTCACCATTCTTCCCATTTTCCTTCTCTTTTTCCAAGCTTTCTTTGGTTTCTTCTTTGAATAGCTTCTGCACATTTTATTGGATGGTTTTTCATTTTTTCGGCGTGTATCCATCATTCAACGATGGTTGTAGGGCCAGAAACTGAATGGTAGGCTTTCCTAGGTTCCTCCCCCACCATTTTGTGGTGGTTTAATACTAATTTTTAGCTTTTTTAGGTTTCCCAGTGACCCTACGGTCTTTTTCTCCAGTGAACTTTACTCCTCCTATTCTTGGTTGTTCATGGATGAAACTTTTCATTTCTCTAAGTTCGATCTCAAAGTTAACTTGGTCAACTATTTAATGTTGTTTGTAAGTTGTTTGAGAAAATCCTTAAGTGTAGGGTCTTCCTCTTAATGCTCCAAAGTCTTTATAAGTTAGCCGAGGAGTTTTCAACTTTGAGAGAGAGGTGTTTTATAGAGATTAGGAGGATGGAAGAAGAGAACGAGTCTATACATAGGGCCGACCCTGTTTAGGTATAACCCATTTTCCCCATTCCATTAGCTACAATTTTACCATCACCCTTTGAGCCTTTTGGGTCGTCTTATCATCCAACTAAGAGTCAAAGCCAAGAAGAAGTCATGGATAAATGAACAAGTGCGTCGTCCTCTTTTGGTACCGGAGCCTCTGGAAGACAACCCCTCAAACCTCAACCCCGGCGAACAAGCCGAGGGAACAGTTAACCCTGAAGCTGTCCCTGTGGCTGCTATGTCCTCCCTTGAATTTAAAACCACCTTTCCAGATGGCCCCCGCCCCTTGACAATAATGGGGGAAATTGAGCTGGGGATGAGAGAAGTGAGGACGAGGGTAGTGGGGCCGACAACGAGAGTGAGAATTCGAATAATGAATTTGACACCTTAGCAGCCCCGTCTTTCGTCTCATCCGTCAAGGATCGTGATCTCTTACTATGGAGGCACTCCTTCGGTGATAAACCCAATGTTACTATGAGGATCCTGGATGAAAATGAGAAGGTCTTACATGGGAGAGAGGGAGAAATTTCTATGTACGAGAAGATGTTTAGGGTCGGTGTGAGGTTGCGTCTTTATCCTGTAATTGTCTCTATACTATCTGAACTTTGGGTTGCTCCTAACCAACTTCCTCCTAACTCATTGACGATCATCCTTGGCTATATTTCCCACTGGAAGAACACATTCACTGATGATCCCTCGGTTGATCTATTCCTGGCCTGTTATAACATAACCTCCTCGTCCAAATAACCCGAGTACTTCCATCTAGGGGCTTAGAGGTCTAACAAGTAACTTATCCATGTTGCAAAAACTTCCAACCACGACTGGAAGAAGGTATTTTTCTTTGTCTCTGGGATTAGGAATTCCCCGCCGAGGTTGATCCTCCAGAAGATAGCTCGAGGGTCCCTCGAGCGTGGTCTAACCCCTCCATGAAAGCAAGGTCAGACCCTGGACTCAACTTAGACGAAAGAGCTATAGCTGACTATCTGAGGGAGCAAGGGAAGGATGGTGTCATTCCCCAATTTGAAGATTTAATGACCCCCCATCTCCTCAGAGAAGCTGGTCTGAGGGTCGATCCTTTGATAAAGTTATGTGACTTAATTTTGTTTCAATTTCTTTCTAAATGTTCCCCCTTTACTTTTATCATCTAACCTGTCGTCTTACTTTTGCAGATTGGCCTCCAAACACATCTGATTCACTTTATGAGATGTCTGCCCCAAGTCCATTGGCTGGTCTCAAGAAGAAAAGCAAACAGCCTCAACAAATCCAAAAGAAAATAACTGATGTGGGTCCGACCGCCGCGGAGCCTACCCATGTGGCTTCAGGAAAGAGGAAGGAGAGAGAAGCTCCTATTGATGGTCGGCATGATGCCCCTATGAGGGTGAGGACGGAGTCCCCAGATACACACACTGAGGGGACGAGTTCTTCTTCTTCTCTAGATTCCTTCTGGTCAACCAATCTGACCATGTTAAAGACCAACCTCTCTTCTCTGATTACCCACATGAAGGCTGCCAAGGTCTCCATGTTCTCTGCTCCATCATCCTTTAATTATGACTTCTTGGATAAGATGCCCCCACCCCAAGTCTATGACTTTGGGATTCACAGTCTGGCCCAGGTATTTCTCTCATCCCTTTAATTTTAATTCACTAATATCAACTGGGCCCTTATCCCTTCATCACTAACTTTGCTCTTGTGTTTTTTAGTTTGTCTGTGACTTTACATTGGCCATGAAATGGATGGCTGATAATTATACAAAATTTCAAGAGGCTAAGAGGCCTATTCAGAGTGAGGCCAACTTGAAGACAGAGCTGGAGAATCTTAAGAAAGATATGGAGGGTGTTAAGGCCGATCACTCTAGGGTCCTTGGTGATCTTGGAAAGGAGCATGCTGAGAAGCTAAAGCTAAAGGATAACCTTCTCACAGCCAAGGATGAGGCTTTGACCAATCAGGCAATGCAGTTTAAGTCAGACCTTGAAGCAGTTGTTCAAAGGGCTGGGACTGATGTTGTGGAGTCATACAAGCTCTCTGATGAATTCCAAGGATCCGACCTTGAATATTTGGAGATAGGAATCAAGACGACCTATCGTTGGATCATCTTGATGTTTGCTAATGTAATGTCAGCTATTTGCCCCTCTCTGGAAGCTGCGTATTTGGAAGACCCCTTGATGGACGATGCTCTATCCCACATGGAGTCCCAAATGGCTATTGGGGGAATTGGGACATCGAAGAGTCGTCCTCCAGCCAATACTACTGACACTCCCTTACCCTTTGAGACAACTCTTTAAGGTGGTCGTCTTTGACCTATACCCTCTTGATGTAATTTTGTTTTATGCCATCTTTTGAACATGATGTATTATAACTCTTTCTATTTTTTTAATGAAAATGCTCTTCCCTTCCATTTGGTCTTTTATTCCGCCATTTTCATAATTTGTGTTAACCATCTTCCATGTCCTCCCTCATTTTTCTTGGGAGTGAGTGGAGGGTCGTCCCTACCATTCACCCTCATCCTAGCCGAGGGATATTATCCACCAATTTAATAATGTTTTCAAACATAAGTCCTCCCTCATCTTTCTTGGGAGTGAGTGGATGGTAATCCCTACCATTCACCCTCATCTTAGCCGAGGGAGATTATCCACCAAATTAATGATGTTTTCAATCCACCAAATTAATGATGTTTTCAAACATAAGTCCTCCCTCATCTTTCTTAGGAGTGAGTGGAGGGTCATCCCTACCTTTCACCCTCATCCTAGCCGAGGGAGATTATCCACCAAATTAATGATGTTTTCAAACATAAGTCCTCCCTCGTCTTTCTTGGGATTGAGTGGAGGGTCATCCCTACCATTCACCCTCATCCTAGCCGAGGGAGGTTATCCACCAAAGTAATGATGATTTTAAACATAATTCCTCCCTCGTCTTTCTTGGGAGTGAGTGGAAGGTCGTCCCTACCATTCACCCTCATCCTAGCCTAGGGAGGTTATCCACTAAATTAATGATGTTTTCAAACGTAAGCCATCTATCATATTTCTTGGGAGTGAATGGAGGGTCATCCCTACCATTCACCCTCATCCTAGCCGAGGGAGGTTATTCACCAAATTAATGATGTTTTCCAACATAAGTCCTCCCCCGACTTTCTTGGGAGTGAGTGGAGGGTCATCCATACCACTCACCCTCATACTATCCGAGGGAGATTACCCACCAAATTAGTGATGTTTTTTAACGTAAGTCTTCCCTCATCTTTCTTAGGAGTGAGTGGGGGGTCTTCCCTACCATTCACCTCATCCTAGCTGAGGGAGATTATCCACTAAATTAATGATGTTTTGATAACTAAATGCCCCTTGATGTTATTGACAACATATGGATGGGGTTGTCCCCATCCCTTTTGTCGTATCACCGAAGAGCATTTAAGCCTACTTCGCCACAAATGGTGTTTTGTAGTTTAACATGAATTACCTTAACAAATATCTAAATTAGCAAACAACAAGATGAGGGGCCAATAGAATATTCTCATTTCATCCCAAGTGTTCTTTGAAATAATACATTCATTACAATTGTGAACAAATAGGACATCAACTACAACATGGTAATATTTTTTCAAATGATCTGCATTCCAGGGGTTTGAAAAGGGTTCCCCTTCAAGGTTTTCTAGCCTATAGGTTCCTTGGACAATTTCATCGGTGACCCTGTATGGGCCATGCCAATTTGGGTGAAGCTTGCTAGGTTTTTGCCAGGCCTTTTTGAGGAATATGTCTCCCATAACTATCGGCCTTTCCTTTACCCTCTGATTGCAAAACCTGGTTGTCCTCTGCTGGTAAGCTTCTTGTCTTATTTGAGCATCTTCTCTTCTTTCCTCGATTAAGTCGAGATCAAGTCTCCTTTCTTCCATGTTTCTCTGAGGATCATACATATGAATTCTGTGTGTAGGAAACCCAATTTCAGTGGGGATGACGGCTTCTGAACCATATGCCAACATGAAGGGGGTTTCCCCCGTAGGAGTTTTTGTTGTCGTCCTGTAGACCCACATTACAGCATATACTTCTTTAACCCATCTTCCTTTTGCTTTTTTAAGTTTTTTCTTAATCCCTTCCAAGATTCTTTGGTTTGTTACCTCAGTCTTCCCATTAGCCTGAGGTCGGCCTGGGGCATAAAAGAATTATTTAGTCCCAACTCTTTCGCAGTATTTCTCCAAGGAAACATTCTTAAACTGAGTCCCCTTATCTGAGATGAGGGTTTTAGTGAGACCATACCTACATATGATGTTCTTCCAAATGAACTGGAAGGTCTTCTGTCCGGTGATCGTGATCATTGATTTCGCCTCCACCCATTTTGAAAAATAATCGATCGCTACGATCAAGTACCGATAGTTATTGACAACCCTAGGCAAGGGTCCTACCAAATTAATTCCCCATACTTCAAATGGACATGGGGATGTAATTGAGGTTAGAGGTTGATGAGGCTGGTGAGGGATGATGGCGAACCTCTGCCATTTATCACGCTTCTTCATATATGCCATAGCATCCTTGGCCAAGGTCGGCCACCAGTATCCCTGTATGACTATCCTCTTAGCTAACAACCTTCCCCAAATATGGCTTGAACAAGACCCCTAATGTATATCTTATAAGATACATGGAACCTCAAACAGATGAATACACCTGAGCAAAGGGAGCAAGAACCTTTTCTTGTACAAAGTATCTCCAATGATGGTGAATTTTGCAGCCTTGTACCTCAGTTTCTTCCTTTCTAACTTTGCATCTGGCATCTCCTCCTCTTTAATGTATCTGGTTAGAAGGTTCATCCATGAAGTTCCCCTATTTATATTTATGCAGGAGTTAAGCGTTCTATGTTCATGTTCAATCGCCGACCGAAGTAGAATTTCCAGTGACACTATTCTCCTGATATATGTCCAAGTTGTTGAAGCTAGTCTTGCAAGTGCATCAACTCGGCCATTGTCTAGATGAGGTATCCTCTTAAACTTTACTTCTATGAAGCTTTCCAATAGTGACTTTACTCTCTCAAGATACTTGGCCATTCTCTCATCATTAGCCTCATATGCTCCTAGTATCTAATTCACTACCAACCGTGAATCACTATACACCAAGAGCAGGACAACACTAAGAGTTCTAGCCAAGGAGAGGCCTTCTATCAGGGCCTCATATTCTGACTCATTATTGGAGGCTTTGAAGTTAAATCTTAGGGCATACTCAATGTTCATGCCGTTTGGTGCTGACACTATCAGTCCAGCTCCACTTTCATTTCGCAAGAGGACCCATCAACTAAGAGATTCCACACATCCTCTTCCTTTGAGTAATTTCCCTTAAATAGGGATCCCTATCTAAAGAGGTATCATCTTTCATCATTTTTAACAACTTTTCCTCTAGTTGCGCTTGTCTCAGCATTATCTATGGACAGGTCAACAATTCTGCCTTGTTGAATATCTGTCTTATTGAGGTTCCCATTTTTAGCCTTGGCCTCTTCCCAAGTGAATTCAGTCACAAAATATGCTAGTTCCTTCCCTTTGATAGCCACCCTAGGTTGATATATAATAGCTAATTCTCCTAGCTCTATTGCCCAGGCCATTAGCCTCCCCGATTTCTCTGGCTTGTGTATGGCATGCCTTTACTCTGCTCTTTGGAGTGCTTTACTATTGAAACACACCGACTTCTGCCCGATGTGTTCTTCTCTCACAATTGCAGTGCTGATGGGTGACTCTGAGATGGCCAGGTACACGTACAATATTTTGCCTTGCACTGGATGCGATAAGAGTAAAGGAGACCCTAGGTAGGACTTTAACACTTTGAAAGTATTGTCACACTATTCGTTCCACTCAAAAGCCTTTTTGAGAACTTTAAAAAATGATAGATATTTTTCTATGGCTCTGGATATAAATCTATTCAAAGCATCCACACGACCTATGAGCCTCTGAACGTCTTTAATGGTCTTGGGGGTCTTCATTTCTAGCAGAGCCTTTATCTTCTCAGGATTGGCCTCAATACCCATTTGATTGACGATAAACCCTAAGAACTTTCCTACTCCAACTCCAAGAACGCACTTGGTTGGGTTGAGCTTCATCTGGTATTTGTCCATCATGTCAAAGGTCCTCTCAAAGTCGGCCACATGATCCTTAGATTTCAAACTCTTGGTCAGCATGTCATCTACATAGACCTCCATAGACTTCCTGATTTGGTCTTCGAACATTTTATTCATGAGATGCTGATACGTTGCCCCTGTATTTTTTAGGCCAGAAGGCATGACCCTATAATAGTATGTCCTTTTGTTAGTAATGAAAGCTATTTTTTCTCAGTCCACAGGGTCCATGAAGATCTGTTTGTATCTTGAGTATGCGTCTATGAAGCTCATTAGCTCATGGCCTGCAGTAGCATCCACCATTTGATCGATGTGAGGAAGAGGGAAACTGTCTTTAGGGCAATATTTATTGAGGTCAATGAAGTCTATACACATCCTACCTTTCCCATTTGCTTTAGGGACTATGACTGCATTAGATAGCCATTCGGCATAGATGACCTCTCTAATAAATTTAGCTTCTTTGAGCTTCTTGACCTCATCCCTTATGACTTCATATTTCTCTCAAGAATAAATTCTCCTCCTCCGCTTTATTGTCTTGGCATCCTCTATCACGTTGATCTTGTGACACATGATTTTAGGGTCGATTCCGGGAATGCCTGCATGAGTCCATGTAAATATTCTCCGTATTCTCTTAAGCAGATGAGCTCTTCTTTTATATCTGGCTTTAGAGTTTTTCCAGACTGGATGGTTTTTTGTGGATCATCCTCATTGAGGATGATGGATTCTACCTCTTCTGCGGCTTCTCCCTTCTTTAACTTTGTCTCATCCCTAGGGTTAAGGGTATCAATATTATAAGTAGTGGTTGCTTTCTTGTGAGCCTCTCTTTCCTCGGTAGAGTTGAAGTAGCATTCCCTTACCGTCATCTGGTCACCCTGAACTTCCCCTACCCCATAAGGAGTCGATAATTTTATCATCTGGTGAACCGTCAAGGCACGACCTCAAACTCCTCGAGGGCTACTCATCCCAGTATGAGGTTGTAGGCTGAGAAGACATTTTCGTCCATTACAAAAAAGTTAATCTTCCTTATGAGCCATTTGGGCCACTCGTCTCCCATTCTTACATCAGCCTCATACATCCCCAGGGGATGAACTTTTTCCCCACTAAAACCAATCAGGGGATGATGGTATGGGAGGAGCCTAACACGGATAAGTCCTAGGGCTTTGAAACATGGCCAAAACATCACATTTGTAGAACTTCCCCCATCTACAAAGATCCTCGGCACCTCACATCTGTGCACCCTAGTAGTGATGATGAGAGGGTCATCATGTGGGGCTAGGAGGCCCTTGAAATCCAACTTTTAGAAACCCACCATCGGGGTATCCATATCAACCTTCTTACTTTTTTTAGGCTTAGTTTCGATAGAGGTTGAGTGCATAGATTCATCCTTCGTTATTGCCTTTGCTTCAGCTACATGGGCCTTCCTATCGGCCATTTTTTGTCCTCCTCTAGGTAGGCCCTTGAAGATCATTCCAGCACCAAATGAAATCATATTAAGCCTTTTCACTGGGCCATGATCGTCCTTCAGTGGAAGGTTAGGGTCATCATCATCCTCTGAGGGGTCATCACACCTGTCGGGGGCATCTTCTCTGCATTTATCACTTATTTTCTTCCTAGGGTCAGCTCGATCACCTTGGAGGCACCCTTGTCCACATACTTTCTCAAATTCCCTTCTTTTAACATTTTTTTTATCTCATCTTTTAGGACGAAACATTTATCGATCAGATGGCCATGATCTTGGTGGAATTCGCATCATAGGTTTTTATTCCTCTTGTGGGGAGGAGCTCTCAATTTTTTAGGTCATTTTAAAGATCGATCGCTCTTTATCTCATTCAGAATGTGTTCATAGCTGACCATTAGAGGGGTATAATCTGCAAACTTGTCATCTGCTGGTATTTTCTTCCCATCCTTATTCTTCTTTTGGTATTTACCTCCTCTAGTACCTCCTTTTTCATCCTCGTATTTGGCGGCCATTACCTCTTCGGCATTATCACCTTCCCCGCCATCGCCAGCAGCTCAGCATTAACTTCGGGGGGTCTTTGACAAGCTTCCACAATAGCTTCCCCTTTTAGATCCCTCCAATAAAGGTCGTCATGGCTATACTCTCTTCATAGTCTTCGACCTCCAACTTCTCGTTGTTAAACCTGGCTATATAGTCTCTAAGGCTCTCGTTTCTCCCTTTCTTAACGTGGAGCAGGTGAGTGGTCTTCTTCTATGGACTTACTCCAAAGTAATAGTTTTTAATGAACCGTTCTGCAAGCTTCTTAAAGTTTCAATGGAGTTCTTCAGAAGAAAGGTATACCAAACATGTGTATCCCTAGTCAAGGTGCTCACAAAGGCTCGACATATCATCTCATCTGAGATAGAATATATGTTTGTTGCTGACGTAAACACCTGGGGTCAGAAATATCCCTCCACCATTGTGGAGGTCGCAAGTCTTTGCGTGTTTCTTGTGGTGGTCCTCTGGCCTCATGTTGTCCCTGTGCAGCTGCCGGAGTAATCATCTTCCGTGAAACTCCTGGTGGTCTTATTATGTTTTGTCTAAGATCTGCAAATTGCTCTCGCATAACCTCCTGTCTTGCTACCAAAGACTTTAGGCCGGCATCCACCTCAGCCATCTCAGACTGAGGTCATACATGGATGGAACTAGGTCCTACTCCACTAGCCGGTGAAGGAGGTGGTGGTAACTTCGGTGCCATATATTTGAGCTATGATGAGCTAAATGATCAAAACACTGGTGAGCTTGAGAACCTTAATGGATCTTTTTCAATGATGAAATAGCTCCACACAAAGTTAGAGAACTGGTTCACCACTAGAGTCTCCGGTGAGGTCAAGCTGTAAAAAGGAAGAGATATCTTCTCGTTCCTACAGACGACACCAAACTGATGATGCTTAGAACACCACCACCAGATAAAGAGGTGATAGAACTCAAACAATAGCAACAATGGTAGAAATAAAGTTATATATGTATGTATGTATGTATGTATGTATGTATGTATGTATGTATGTATGTATGTATGTATGTATGTATATAGAAAGAGGAGAGTAAAAGAGGTATGAAGATAATGATGTATAGTGGTTCAGAAAATTAGGCCTACCTCCACTATAAGTGTGTGATCCACTAAAAAAGGGAACTAAAGGCCTTGGATACAATGCACAAGCTTTCTCTCTCTACTGTGTGTACAAACAGAGTTTCTTCTAGGGTTACCATTATCGATCATTTTACAAGGTTGAAGGAGACAAGTATATATAGGTCTTGATGGGTGTAGTGTACCCCCCAAGCATTCATTGTGCATGTGAATGATGATCTAGCTAATTCCTTGTTTACACCTGGCTGGGACACTTGTAGGTAATGATGCCATAATATTCCCTCACATGAGGGAATGATCTTATTATAACGGTTTAGTCCACGTGCTCCATGAATCCTATACGCACTATTTCACGCGTCTCCCAAATCACGCGCCATGATGATGTCACCCTCGACCTATAGTGACAGGTTGAGGCTGACGCTAACCTTATGGAAGCCCTGATTACTAAATGTTGGACATTTGTACTGTCGGCTTACATAGGGTCGGTCGTTCGTATGGTCGTCTGAACTGTCCCCAAGTCGAGGCTTCAATCTTCATGGGCTTGGGGTGATTTGGGCCATCCAACATACTTGTATTCCCAATGGTGGGGTCGTCTTGGCTGACCCCTATCTTCAGTATGACCCCCTGGGGATAAAAGTTGAGCCGAGCCCTCATCCTAGATGAGGTTATCCTCTACCAGGCCAAGGGAGTATATTAGTATATCAATTTTGAGGGAGTTATAGTCGAAGATGAATGGGTTTGCACAACTAAAATGTCTCAAAAAAATATTAAATAGTTTGTCATCATTAATATGAGAATCATTTATGTTTATGACTTGTTGACTAAGTTGAGTCAATTTCACTTGAGTTCTCCAATTATTATACCTAAGGTAGATTTTGAGATCTTTCGTTAGAGGTATCTCAAAACATCGTGCACACAAATTATGACTATATATGTTGATTAACTTAAGGCAATTATTCACAACCTTATATTACGTGTTCACGGTTCGGATATTATAGTGTTATTCCATGGTGTGTTGCATTTGTTCATTTTATACTTATTCTTCAAAAAATTGAATTTTTTTAAAAAAAAAGCTAGTTGCCTTTGAGATTATCATCACCTGTGCTTACTTGATTATACTTGTGCTGATATCTTACTTCTTCATGTGATGCTTTTGTATTTCATGCTTAGTTTCGAATCATTTGTCTATTACAGACAAAAAGGGGGAGAACAAATTAAGGGGAAGTTTTTATTTTTTATTTAAAACTCTATGTAACATGATATCTTGTTTGTCTCATGTGTGTAGGCCGTTCTTCTTGGATGATGATCAGTTGGACCCACAAGGGATGAAGAAAAAATTTGCCAAAGGAATGATCCAGTTTCATGATTGAGGCCGTGCTAATAATCTCGGTTCCATTTTTATTCATATTTTGGGAGGGTAGTTTATTGCATTAAGTCATAGGATTCAATTTATCTTTGGATGGTGTTTTGTACAAAAATAGCCAAAGGGGGAGATTTGTAAGAGAAAAATTTATGATTGATCACATTTTTATTTATTGCAGTTTGGTGGATCCCGTTACACAAACATGTCACCTAAACACATCTTCGAACACTAATTCTTGGTACTTGAAGACTACGTTGATGACCATTAAAGAATTGAAGACTTGGTCATCTCAAACAAGAAGTATTAGTTTTGATTAGTAAAAGGGTTCTGAGTATTTTATTGGGTTTGTTCATTTTTATGAGTAGATATTTTATATAAAGGAGCTCAAAATTTTTATAAGATTTTTTTTTTAAATTTCGACACTTCATTCGAATGAAGCAGTACCTCATTCGATCGAGATTTACTTTTGAGTCATACTGAGATCTCGTTAGTAGTGTCATTTGAACGTGTTTGACATTGTTTCTAAAGAGTTCCTTTTATGTTTTTGTTATAATCTCGTTATAAGTTTTTGTTCGAATTTGTTCGAATGAAATAAGGAAACCGTTCAAAAGACCTAACGTTTCATTCGAACGGTCGGAGAAGATTTTGTTTTTTAAAGAATATCTTCCCAATATTATTGTGTTTATTCATTTTATCTTCCTTTCTTATATAAAGGCTGAACTGGATCAGGTATTGTAATAACTCTTTTCTATAAAGAAAAACACATTTTGAGTTCTCATTTTATGATGAAACACCTCATATCATATTCTTCATCTATGGGAAATATTCAAGATCACTTTAACTAACATGAAGAAGGGTTCTTGTGATACACACTTTATAGAGACTTTCCTCTACTGCTAAAATTGTGGGATGAGGTTCCACTATTAAAGAAGGAAGAAGGTTGAATCGGTAAATACCAAGGGTAGATAGCTACCTATGGATGGCTCTGGAGATGAGTCGTATCTGTTGGCATTTTGAAGATCTAACTTAGTGTATCTAAGTGTTTTGTAAGTCAATTGTCTTCAAAACTGTCAATAGTGCTGAATAAAGGTTTTTCCGTACAAAGGGAATTTTCCTCGTATTATTGGCTTTTGCATGTTTGGCTTGATAATTGCAAATTGGAATTTGGACATAACTCGCATGAACACCTTAATTAATTATAGGTTAAAATTTTATTCAAATTTAGATTTGTGTGTTGGGGCATTTAATTAAATAAATTGATCCGTTAGTTCGTGCGCACCCTCAACCCTCCTTTAGCTGACTCCTAGGGTTGGTCAAAGGCCTCTGAAACAACAGCCTTTCTTAGTTCTCACCTACCCTCAAAGTTGCATGCAACAAGTCCATGATTTTTAAGGTTTCCTCTATAAAGATCCTTCACTTAGATCAAACTTTGGCTTAGGAACCTCATTCAATTTGATAAAGGAGAGTCTAATGTCCATCGCTATGCTGAATTTTAGGGGCTCAGTAGACTTGGACCTATTCCATTTTTTCACTATAGGCTCGGCTGAAATCGTCTTAGAGTATAGCTGTGCCATCCTCTGTTTCTTCAGTTCATCTACTAAATCAACAAAAGATTAAAGTTAGTTACCATGGTTTGATAAATAAGAAAATGTAAGAGAAAAAAGAGAAGGTCAATATACTTACTATGAGAGAAATCAGAGTCTATCGAAATATCCCCTCTATAGTGGGTAGAACCTCCTCAATATTAAGAAGAAGCTTAAATCCACACATTGGCTTATCAGCCTAACCTTTAGAGGCCTTATGGACAATATAAGTGAGGGTTGTGCTATCCTTACACTTCCTGGGAACTAAAGCAAAGGCCTCATTCCCCACAATCTCTTTAACCACTATCTTGGGAGCCTCAAGGACCCCTCTTGGCACCATAACTTTAGGCTGCCCAATACCATTCTCTAAGTTATGGTTGAGAATGATAAATTCCTCAAAGGGAGTAGAGGAAAACTTCAGAGATTTATCCATCCAATCTCCATCCTCTTTTTTGAGCTCAATAGACACTACAAAAGGAGAAATATTAGAAAAGATATTACCCAAGGTCATTAGTTGAGTCCATATACAAATTCGTAGGTAAATGCAAATTTTCTCACGATCGAAATGGTAAAATAGAAGGCTAGTTATCCAATTTTCTCCACTGGATCAGGGGTATCTCTAGCTCCCCCAATAAAGAAGAACCTCTCCTTCGAGTAATTAGGGGCATTGTGTTTGTGCTTAGCTAAGACCACATGGGTTTTGGGGAAAAATACTTCATACCTCTATCCATGGGTTTACTTTTCACCTAAAAACTATAGAAGTTTAAAGAAGTGGGTTAAATTAACGAGAAGATTTTCCTCGTTGGCCTATCGAAAGGCCAAAACTACGGCCATGAGAGACCTCTAAGAGTTCTACATAAGTTAAGAATGTGTTATTCCTATCGCCTTCAAAATTCGCACCAACAATAGATGCAGTGGAAACCTGGCTCCATACAATATGCTTAGACCAAAGAGAATGCTCTTTCTTCAGGATTTACAACACTCAAAGTGATGGAGTTAGGTATTTGATATCTTTTCTGAATATCCTAAGGTCCCCCTCAGTAATTCAAGAAGCCACTTATGCTCTACCAATTAAATTAGGATCATTAAGCCCAAGGTAATTGATTACCAAAAATCCAGATGGAATAGTGAATGCGGGAAGATGGGTTAAATCCCTAGCCTCTTGCTTCAAGTTTTAAGGTAAGGAAACATAAGGTCCCATAATAGAGAAGGGTGTGGGGTTCAGAACCTTTTATGTGGAAATGTCCTCGAAAGACATCTTTAATGAAGGTAAAAATAGAGAAAAGTGTAAGAGAAAATTTTATAATTACTCATTTTAATTTTTATTTGGCTTATCCCATTACACCCTACTGCACCTTCATGATCCTTCATCACAACTTTACCCCAGAAGTTTTATAAGGTGGTTTGGTCAAGATTAAAATGTTTAGGGGTCATTTTAAAATAAAGTTTGTTTCACAAAATGTTTTTTTAAAGATTTTTTTAAAAATTTATTGGCTCGTTAGAACGTGATAACTTGTGGTTTATATGAAATTGAGATGGTCATTAGAACAAGGTTCCCATGTTCGAACGAGATCTGAAGTGTAGACTTTTTGGTCATCTCAGGAATGTCGTTCAAAGTTTTGTTGAAAACCGTTCAAACGAGATCAGGTACATCATTCGAACGAGGTGGCAGTTTGTTCGAACGAGTATGCATGTTTTTATTTTTTAATAAAATCTTTTCCAAGTCTTCATTCCCTATCTGTCTGAAATAAATTTCCTTATAAATAGAGATGCAGGATTAGAATTTTTCAAAAAAAAAAAAATTAGAGTTCTTTTTGTGATAAAATTCTATATTTGTTTTTATCCAATTCCCTTATATCTTTTAGAATCACTATTTTAAACTAATAAGTACACAATCTAAAGTTCTAAACCCCTATAGAGAAATTATCTACTACTAATTTGTAGATTCGAGGCTCTATGGCTAAAGAATAATGGAATTGTGTATTTCAAAGGCATATCAGTGGATACCGAGTCGAGAACTACTTATTGTGGGCAGTGCTACACAGACTCATTTTATGTTGAAGATTTGAAGACTCTTGTAATATATGCTTAGTGGATGTCTAAGTAGTTTTTAAGTCATTACATGTCTGTATTATCTTTAATAGTGCTGAATTAATGGTTTTTTCGTGAAAAGGGATTTTTCCTTTATTTCTTCTTCTATTTTTTTGGTATGGAGTTTGACTTCACATCACCTTTACATGTTCAGTTCAATTTAAATAAGATAAAATATAGTAAAAAGTGAATCTTTGTGTGTAACCTAAGATACATGGTGTAGGTCATTGCGTATTGATGGTGATTTCATAGACCACACAAGTTAAAGACTTTCAGTTGAAGACTTAAATATTTTATGCATTTATGTTTGATGTTTTGTGAGGGAATTAGTCATATTATCCTTAGGGGTCAATTTGACTTCGATTTTTGTTTTGTACTGAAATAGCCAAAGGCGAAGATTTGTAAGAGAAAAATTTATAATTGCTTATTTTAATTTTTATTTAGCTTATCCTATTACACCCTACTACACCTTCATGACCCTCATCAAGTCTTCTAAGAGAAGAATCATTAGTGATAATTTTCAGATTTAAGATTGAATTTTGGAATTCCTGAAGTGGTTCTTCAACCTTCCGTTTTCCATCAATTGTATTTACTACATGTGGTGGAAAATCTTCTTCATCAAATGAATATTGGTGTAATTCATACTGATAATGTTGCAACAGTTTTTCATTTTCCAAATACGTGGTTTGTATTTGTTCAATGAGTTTAATACGTTCTGAGACAGTTAATATTGGATCTTTCTATAGATGTCTCCAATAATCTAATATTTCACAAACGTTTATATATTCGGTGTAATTAAATTCCTATGTTTGAAGAGCTTTAATTTCTTCCGAACTATAATATAACCTAGGAATTTTGTTATCCCCTGGGTTATTCATGCCAGTTTGTTCTGGGTTTTGATTCTCTATTTTGTTTAATAGATTATCTATTTTTTGTTTAGTCTCTTCTTTTAAATCAAGGTCTGAGACAGTTTCAAGTTGACTGATTTTTTGATCAAATTTTTTTAAGTTGAATTCAATACTATCTAGTTTTTTCTCTACATAGTTTTGGTTCATTATCTCACGTCTTTCAGTTCGTTTTACCCAATTAAAGACTATATCAGTTAAACTATTTAAAGTAGTGCTAATTTTACTAATATCATTTTCGGATTTTCTATCAATATATAAATTATGATTATACATAGACTCATCTTTTTGTAACCATGGTGCTAAACATTGTAAATTAATATTATTATTATTTAGATCATCTTTATCAGATTCCATTGGTACCTAAGAGCTCCTATTATATGTTGTTTCAGGTGCCTAAAATTAGTTTTCCTAATGCCGATTGCTATCTATAGTAGCTTTTGGCAAACGAAAATATGGGCTTTGAAACAATAATAGGCATATGGGTTTTATGAAATCTTTTAAAGATTTTTAGAATAATATAATATTACTTCTATGTTTAATTCACCTTAATTACAAAACAAATAGATACAACTTATTTGTATAAAATTAAGTATAGACGATATTTCATACAACAATTATTACGACACTTAGTTCCAATAATTTTATATTTTACTCTAAAATTTTCTCCAGAAACATAAGTACGATGATGTAATATAACGGTTTCCATCTTAACATTCATATTAAACAGACATAATTAGAATACTAACCTTTGATAACAAGGCTCTGATACCAATTACACAAGTGCGGAAATGATCGGAATAATATTCATACAAACTTTACTATTATTATTATTACAAGTGGAGAGAATAATATTATAAGAGAGAGAGAGAAGAGAAAGATTCAGAAGATGATTTACAAGTGAGGAGATTTGCCCCTTTTATAACCTTCATAAAGGTTCTTTAATTATTAAAGCAAACAAAATGTGGGCTGCCGAAAGAAAAAAGTCTTAAAGTGCACAGTAGGTGCATAGTAATAAGCACACAATAATTTCCAATAATTAAAAAAGCAAATAGTAATTGATTCATATGTTTTTGTTTTAAACGTCCAAATCGTCATTATCTGCGTTAGCTGATTACTGTTCGTATGCGGGCCCCACTGCGTGTGCTGGATGGTTTGCAGTCATTCATGTGGGTTAATTATCCTCGTCGAATTCTCAAGCATCAAATGCATTAGCAATATTGGCCCCAGTAACAGAATCAAAGGACATTCTGTCATTAGGGCTTCCATGTGGAGGACCATGAAGTTGTGCTGCCTCATATTCCTCTGCATGGCTTAATTGCTCGCAGGGAACATCTAAATTATTTTTGTTTTTCAAATTATTTAGAAACTCCCTAATAGCCGCTCGATGTTCAAGCGAGGTAGTATAATTTATCGGTAAATCAGTAAAAAATAGTCTTCATCCATCAGTTACCATGAATTTTAATGTTGTTTCCCGATAATTATAATTTGCTAGATTTGAAATATTGATCAGGTTTTGTGACCAATATCTAGTTGTGTCTAACAGGTCCAATGTTAGCGGTATCTCCCAATTCTGTTCAATTTCGCCCCATTCATAATCCTCAGTGGTTCTGAGGTGCCAGATTTGTTAAGGTTGATAGAAAATTTCTCGAGTCCGCCAACCAATTGTGCTAGTAATATGGAAGGACAAATAGCAGATATATTTATACTTGCTTTTTTGTTAAAACATGATAGACCAGGGTTTTAATCATCATGGGTAAAAATTCAAAATTATTGAAGCAACATATACTTGATAAGATTAGTTTGTTTACTAATCCCCACTCAATGGCCTCAATATCCCAGTATGGGTAACCTTCTTCAGTAACAAAATGCAGTTTTGGCATCTCATCAATATAATTTAAACTTTGTTCAAAATGGAGTAAAAGACTTTTTATCTTTTGCTCGTGGTCCTCTATTTTTGGTAAAATTTCTATTTGAAATAAAGGACGTGGAAGAAGTGCCTTTGCCTTTTCAAATAGGCAAATTCTTCGAATAGTGTTGAAGATTTTATCTGAAAAATCATTTTCTAGCAATTCTGCAAAGTTAAAAAAAGTTTCAATTTTTTCCGAGAAAAGTCTTCATTTTCATAATTTAAAGTTTTCAAAATCTTGAGACTAAGATTTTTAAACTTATCTAAGGTTGTTGTTTGTTCAGCAATCTTGTTAGCAATGATACTCATATTTTTTCTAAAAAAATTTCTTTTGTCTCGAAGATGAGATTTCCATGCCTCATTTAAAGGTGTATACAACTCGCAGGGGATTCTTGGGTTGTGAAAATCGTAGGTTTCAGTATCAAGGAGGGTTTCCTTGGTATGAAGTTTGGAGAACTGGTAAATCATATTAGGAGGTCCTAACTGTTTCATCCAATTTTCACATGCAGTTATGGCTTCTGGCATAGTATTAAATTTTTGGTGACATGCACCAGGAAATTTATTTACTTGCATAAAACATTGGTTCCAATTGTCAAAGAAGCTTGGGTTTCTTACACTAAATACAACTTTATTTTAATTATGCTATAACTCGTCTTTCTTTGGTCTGCTTGTAGATAAAACCAAGGTTCTAAAAAACACGGGGCGTGATTGAGGCGTGGAGGCCAAGCCTTAAGCCTTAGAAGCCTAGGCGGGCCTAGGCGTAAAAAGGCGTGAAAAGGCGTTTAGGCCTTCTTAATATATTTTAATATTTTTTAACCATAACAAGGATATTAAAATACAAAAATTGCACAGATCATAAAAATATGTCTGAATATATGCAAATTAAAATACTATTTTATTATTTTGGATGAGATAATGGTCCGGCTTGTAAACAAATTCTTTAAAAGGCGACATCGTTTCACTAAATCATTGTTGTTTTTAGAAAAAAGTGCGCCTTAAGGGTTTTACCAAGAATAAGGCGTGAAAAGCATAAGGCAAGTCGTTTCTCCCAAGCCTTAAGCCTAGGCGGGTTTTTTAGAACAGTGGATAAAACCACTGTAGAAATATTTACTGCTGAGGGAAGGCTTATAGATAAATATAATTGAGTTGACCTTCTAGTATTCAAAGATATTTTCTCATTTGATAAACTTTTTGATTTTGACTATCATCAAGGTAACTTCTGAACCAAGGTCGACGATTTAGATGAGGTACGTTAAAAAGGTATGTGAATTTTTGAAAATGTTGGTTTATCATCTTTCTCACTTCGTCTTTTGATTAATATATGTTCTTGTCTTGTGCATCATCAACTCCTTTCACCTCATAATTCTTAACATAGTCTACCTATGGAATGGAAGCTAAACCCGTTGATAGATCTGCCCTCACCTTTCTACATTAATAATAGGCATATGCTAAGAAGAAGTCTACGGAGGCTTAGGTGGTGCCAACCTAAAAAAAGATGTTAAAACACCAATTATGAATGATGGAGGCCAGGCTCATCTCTTAATGAAGGAATTTGTCCCTGATGTTTGCCCTGCTAACCTCCATGCCTCCGTATATAAGGGAACCTCATTCATCCACCACATATGATAATTTGAGGAAGTATGAAAGGTCAATCTGGGGTCATATGATCAATTACTTGCCTTAGCTCGGCTACTACAGATATCATCCCAATTTGAGATACCTTAGGTCCCTAAACACTAATAATCATTGTCTTATACTCAACACATGGCTATTAAGGTAATATTTTAATTCTCTTATACCCTTTTATTATCTTTTTGGCATTACCCTATCTCATACTTCTTCTTTTTTCCAGCAAGCTATGGATACCACTATCGTTTAATAACAGGCCTTGGTGTTTGAGGTACATTCTTCCACCTTTGAGACCGAGAAGAAGATGAACTAAGAGCTAAGATCTCAGGTCACTAGCCTAGGGGATAATTTAACTAGTGTTGAGATCAGAGCCACTTTGGTTGAGGAAAAACTTAAGACTTAGGGCGACTAGCTGAAGATGAAGCTAAACAATCTTGTTAATACTAAAAAGAAGTTAAAGGATACCGAGGATAATCAAAATGATAATATTGTCATCATTCATAGCTTGCGTGGAGATATGACTAAATCCTGTGATGTCACTATTGCTGAGTATAAAGCTTCATAGTAATACACCTTGGAGAATATGGCCTACTCACTAATGGGTATGCAGAGCTTTAGAAGAGGATCACGACGCATTACCCTAATATAGTAGAGATCATTAATTCCTAGGAGGGTAATGATGATGAGGTTATTCCTTTAGCTACCGGTAATGAGATGGGAATATATACTCTATCTCTTAAGACCAACATTCATCCCCCAACTGTGTTGATTTCAAATGAGTCAGACCTCACTTTGAATCCTGATGCTTCTACCCAAGAGGTTGACTGATACCATATAATTTTTGACACTTCAACTATTCATCCTTCAACCAATTCGCTAATAGCTCGATCTTCTTCCAGTCCTAGCTTTTGTGATCCATTGAGAGAGATTTTTATGTTTTAGCAATATCTTTTACTTACTGAATATTTTAACCAAGTGTTTGTGCTCGATTAATGTACCTTGAATTCCTTTTCTAATGAAATGAATTTGTTTTTACAATCCATATTATTGGTGTTTGAATGCACGTTCTCATTTCTTCTTAATGTTGTTTATTTACCCAACCAGATAGTACCCTATGTACCATATACTATTTAGGACTAAGTTTTATTTCAAACCTTGTATCCAAATGCTTATGGTTTTCCATTGTATGCTTTATGAAAGAAAACCTCATACACCTGTGTGGGGTAATGATGGAATCTCCCAATGCATGTCGTAGTTTTTTACAACTACTAGAGTGATAAGATCACACTCTTACTGAGTGGAAACTCATTGATGTTGCCCAAGCATAAGTATATTAATTAATATCTTCATGTTATCTATGGGGACCCATTTATTATGTTCCATGAGAGTACCTGACTAGCCTAGACTGCCTAAGCCGTTGCCCGGGCCCAAATAAGATATTTAATTTACTCACATATATTTGAATCACATTAGAACACTTACGGATATATTCAAACTGGTTACCAACAATCTCAGAGGAGATATTCAGGCACACCATGACTTATCCGTGTGCTAATCGAGTTCCTTGTACAACTCAATCTCTTATTTTTGTGCATCTATAAATTATAAACCTGAACTGGGGCAAAGGGATGTAATCTCTATAATTGAAAGACACTATATTAAAACAATAACCTCTCGGTGTACGTAGGAAAACTACCGAACCATGTATATCATTATTGTGTGTGTGATTTTGCATTATGTTCTCTATGATTGTTTTGTGGATCTTCATTGTGATAATTCTTATACTCATAATTACCATTGTCTGTGGGAATCGATCTCTATTCCTACAAAAGCATTTAGTAATAGAAAGCTCGTGATGTGTCACCACAACAACAACATTCCTCAGGTTGGTGATGTGCAAGAAGACCCAATTCCACCTCCGATCAGGTCATAGATTCTCCAACTTACAAATCCTAGGTTTCACCAAGAAAGGTAGCCTTCTAAAGAGAACCAATTTAGCAAGAAAGGCTTCACCAAGAAACGTATCCTTCTAAAGAGAATTAAAAGATTACCAAGTTCCATTTTAGTTGTACTTTGTTAGGCATTGACATTATTCGGTTAATTAATATAGTTGTTTTGTATTGAATGCTATCTTTTGTAATGGCTTTTCTCCTTTTAATTATGACTATCCAGTTTCCTTATGTTGGGAGAATAAAGCCATATTGTATGGTTCCAATTCTCGATTAGTTTAATGCTTGAATATAATAAATGGGTGTACGTGTTGATATTAGAGTTTCATAGGATTCTGACCTCTCTTATCATGTAAGAATCGTTGTTTAGACTTAACTCCAACATTGATGCATTTGTTCGATAACATGCTGAAACCTTCATCTTGTATTTTTGAGATGACACCTTTCATGCGGAATTGTTGAGAAAAACATCTAATTCCCATTTGATTGGGATTCAGTCATAAGAACTATTTGGGTTGTGATCATCTGAGGTGGGGGAATGCTCCTCAACCTTTTGCTAAGAATCATTTTGTCATCAGTTTTATAAATCGGCTTGCTTTTATTTAATCTTTTAGTTAAGTGTTCCAATAATTGTGGTTTGCTATAACTCTCGAAACCTAAATCATCTTTTATTTTATTTTTACTTCTTGTTTGTTGACATATACCTAGAACAATATCTTCGTTTCTATGTATAATTCCCTGTGGAAATCGACTCCGGTCTTATCAGGCTTTTAATAATCTCACTATTAGCGTGCACTTGTGTTATAGAATATTTTGGGGAAGTCATATACTGACACATGATGTTCCTCCCCATAAATTGAAAACAATTGCAATTTGTTATCTTGACCATGGGTTCAGTATCCACCAACTTAATGAATTAATCCATTTTTTCAATCACAATATAAATTACGTTTAGTTTTACAAATTGGGTTGACTAAATCCATACAACATTGGGCAAATGGCCATGGGCTGAGATATGAGTAAATTTCTTATGATGTAGGTTCATGATATTGTCATACCTTTTATAGGCATCATATTTCTTTGCATAAGCATGAGATTATTTGTCTAGGACTTGCCTATATTACCCCTATGTCACAAGGTGTTTGGCTAACTATTACCCTGCAATATAGCTCACACATAACCCTTTATGCACAACTCAAAAAATATACTCTACCTTTGTAGGATTTAAAAATTTAAGTAAAGTTAGGAAAAAATTCCTTTTATATATTTTTTCCAATAACAAAAAATTTTACGGCCCAAAATTTGACTCTGTTAGCTTATTTGTGATGTTTAGGAAGTTCTCCTTTTAGAAAAATATAATGATGGGATCCATCCAGGAAAAATTGAGGTTATGATTAAAAGTTTATATATTTAGTTATTTACATTCGATGATCAACTCTACTATATCATTTCTAATGTTATCAATCCTTGGGATTTTGACAATTCTTACCCCTTGAATCTGGATAACATCTTATCCACTCTAGACAAGTACTTGGAAAATTTCTCATGTTTATCCTCATATTCCCATAAAATATGATTCACTATCAATTATTGATTGTGAGTTACTATAAGCTTGGAGTTGTATCACCCAAATATATGAGGCTAGGTTGAGTTCTATCAGTAAGGCTTCTTGCTCAACCTCACTATTAGAATCTTTAATATCAAAATAGAGTGTGTATTCATTACATATTCTATCTGGGGTTGAGAGAATGAAACTTGCACCACTCTCAACTGCAATGTATGGATCATCGAAAATAAATTTTCCATGTTGGCACTACTGGATTGAAGGGGCTTTTAGTTACTTTTACATATTAATTTGCGGGTTTTACCTCATATTTTTCAAAAGTAACTATCAATACGTTATATCCATATATTGGTTTCTCCAATGGTTGAGCTTGTAGCATTGAACTTGTTATTTTATGCTTAAGTCGAATAAAACTTAGTTGGAGTTAGTTCCTCATATATAAATTATGCAACGATGTCAGTGAATGTTGTAATTTTATTGTCATTTTAGGATGATACAAGATGTGAAATACACCCAGTTCAATTGATTATGCAAAACTCTGACCTAACTTCTCAATCTTATGCATGACTTATCGAAGATTCCGGTCCGTCAACACCACTATTGAATTCGCGTTGGTAGAGTATTTCCTACATGTGTGAGAGAGAATGTGAGTTTCGCCATCTTGGGGTATCTTGACTCTTCTCCCTAAAAATATATTATTGTTTAGTAAACAAGATTAATTTCCCCATATCTTTTCGAATCAAGGTCGAGTTAACCACTGACTAAGCAATGATTAGATACAAGTTTTTACCATAAAGAGGCTGAGAGAGAAGATTAGTCGTACCTGAGTAATTTTTAATCTACTGGAATTCATTTTATCATTCTTTATTCTTCTATAATGCCTTCTTTAGTACCTTGGAGAATGGTAGTCATTTGTTTGTATCCATAAAGACGAACCTATTCATTACTACAATGCATATAGTTAATTGATAACCTTTTTCCTATTCCTTTATGCCTTCATTTATATTAAAGAATTAATAATTTCATGGTTTGACTTAATTCACCTTTGGTTGACTATGCATCTTAGTAACTTCCCAAAACCAACCTCGAAGATATATCTATTAGGATTCAACTTCATATGATGTTTTTTACTTGTGTTGAATCTCATTGTCATATACTTGATGTGGTACATGGCTTTGAGGTTTATTTTTGGCATATCATCAATCTAAACCACCCTCATTTGGCCAATTCGATCTTTAAAGATCTTAGGGACTATCCTCTAGTAAATAGCTCTATCATTATTTAATTCTAAGGTAATTATTTTATAATGATAGTTTCTTTTATCTATGACAAGGGATGGCTTCTTTGTGTCATCCTCATCGATTATGATTTTATTATAGACACTATAAACACGAATAAAACTCATAAATTTAGGAACCATTATGTCTTCTATAATATGATCCATTTGATGAAGGAGATATAGTCCTTGGGGAAACATATTCGAATCTATGAAGTCGATGCGATTCACTACTTTTTGTTCATCTATGTCATAAAGACGAGGTTTAAGAACTAAATGGAACACTTAAGCTCTTCGATGAACCTGAACGAGGGAAATTTCTTCACCTCATCCTAGATGATCAATTATCAATTAGGGGAGAATTTCATCCTCTTTTACTTAATATCATTAGAGATTGGGTTGACATATAATTTGTGACAAATAGTTTTGGGTATATTCCTAACATATCTCTATGAGACCATGCAAAGATGTCCCTCTGATTTATCGAGAGATCAATCAACCTATTTTTAAGGTTAAATATCGATTACACGAAGATCTTTACTTTTTTAAAGGTCCCCTATTTTGGTACCACTATATCTAATTGTTCACCGACTTCTCATTTTCTTCAACTTTCCCTCTTCTTGAGGGTCCGAAATGTTAATGTTGCAAGAGGTAGTATTTATTTCACAAGATTCCTTTTTCTCGTCCAAGGTAAAGTAACATTTAATATATTTTATTTGATCTCTCTTTACTTTGCAACATGAAACTAAGATGGAAACCTCATCATCTGACTCAAGATTGAAGGTACAACCTCATACTATTTTTTAGATACTCTTTCCAAAAGGATATTATTGATAGATATACCATTTTCATACTTAATGGAAATGGTATTTTCTTTATGAGTCAATTATGACACTTACCCATACATACATCCATCCTTACCATTGGAAACACTTTTTCTCCACTAAATCTAATCAATAATTGGTTATAGGTATTTAATTTCTTAATTGATAGCTTATGGCCTTTTAAACAGTCCCAAAATATCACATCAATAAACTTCATTTATTAGATTATCATGAAAACATTATATCAATGAAATATGATTATGACCGCTAGAGGATAGTTGTGAGGGTATAGAATACATTTGAAGTTGGATCGATAAGTGATAATGATCAATCGATCAATGTTTAATTTTCTTAGATTCACCCCTTAGTTAAAAAAATTCTTGAAAGAAAATTCTTTTCAAAATTAACCTTTTTCCTTTCTCAATTTTCATGTACGATGTGGAATATAATTTTATTTTCGTAAGGGTTTTGACTATAAAACGGCTCATTTATATTTTTTACTATACATTTTTATCTATATATGCCACAAGGATTTGAGGATTTTATGTCCTTTTATAGATTACAATAATATGTGTGGGGCATCCATCCTTCTTCGCTAAAAAAATAATATAATTTCACTATAAACAATTATGTTAAGAATCATATTTCATATTTGTAGGGCTTATTTATAGGTTGAACACGGTGTCTTCTTTATATTGTCAAAATTGTACAATAAATGGTGATTTTGTTCCCCTTTGAGGCCTAGTTTGTTTCCACTTTGCTCAAGAGAATAAAACTTTTTTCTTGATTTAAAAATGAATTAAATGTAAGTGAATGTCTTAACTAGTTCTTGTGAAAAGCTCTTCTCTATTTTAGGACTTGTCTAAGTGACTGTAAAGGAAAATTTTCGAATAAAGTCTATTTGTATGTATTGTCTTAATTCCATATTTGGATAAAACTTATTTGAGTCATAGTTTAGGACTTGATTTGTGTGTCCTTCAAGCCTTTGATGTGTGATTGAAGACCATTGATTTGGCATAAATTCTTCACATTTATCCCCGTTATTTAGCTATATTTATCATCCCCAATGATCTTAATTCTATGATTGTATCTCATTTTTTTCTACTAATGATTTCTTACGAGTACATCATGTTTCGTATATTTTTCTTACTTTGTGCAGATATTCGATAC
Source organism: Sambucus nigra (assembly GCA_949130495.1). Lineage (NCBI taxonomy): Eukaryota > Viridiplantae > Streptophyta > Magnoliopsida > Dipsacales > Adoxaceae > Sambucus > Sambucus nigra. Next base: position 237,524,451 of record OX422217.1, on the reverse strand, counting down.
ATTTGAAAGAGAGAGAGAATCTAGAATGAAGATCGAAAATCAGAAAGCAAAGTTAAGGGCAATTCAATTACTCAACTGGAATCCGAACGCGGGTCTTGAAGAGAAGATGAAGTTCATGAGATCACGAGTGCATAGGAAGAAACACGATCGAAATTCGAGTCCTGGTTGTGAAGTTATGAAGATACGAGGACGAGGAGAATTAAAGGAAGAAAGAAGGAAAAATCATGGCGCTAATCGATTTGGTCTAAAGGGAAACTGGTCCGGTTTTGCTAGAATATTTGGCTTCAGGTACTGGAATCGCAAATTTATTTTCCCCTTTATAAAGACGACCAATCCAAACCTATTCGATGATCAAAAGAAAATTCCTCTTTTATCCTTATAAAAACAAGAGTTGTTTAAATGCAAAACAGTTAGAAAAAATGTTATATATTTTTATCATTATTCATTCATGTCAGGGAATAAAGTGATAGAAAGAATAGAGAATAATTATAGTTCAAGTTTTCATGCACTTTGTGGATATTCTTCCCATTAATAAATTTTATGTTCTTTCTCCATCTTGTTCTTACATCTCATGATTGTTTTCCTTATATATTCGAGTTTATAATTTCTTTTTACATGCGTAGAGTTAACTTAATCATAAAGATGACTACATGTAACGTAAAAGCTATTGCTTTTGTTCTTAGAAATATGCTAGGCTAATTTTTTAGGGGTTGGGATGCATGAACCCAACCCTATGTGTTTTGTATGGATATAACACAAGTTCTCGAGATAAATAAATAATCAAAATTGTTTTGTGTTATAAAAACAATCGTTGTAGAACTTGTATCTCCGTTTTCCCTAGGTAACCAGTGTGTTTAAGTATGCAACATGCATTTTGGTAATTTTATCATGTGCTTTATATTATTTCTTACTTATATACGTGCGGGTTGATTCTTTCATTTATATAAATCTTGGAATAATTAAAGTCCCTTTTGGATTATTTTTTTACATCTTGACTAGCTTTATATCTAGTAAAATTACTAAGGGTTGGAGGATTGTATCCCGACCTTATCTTTCTCGCATATAGTTTAAATAAAAAATTATTTGTCCTTGCATGCATAGTTAGTTCACACTATTTAATTAGTTTGCTTTATCTCATTACAAATTTTCTTTCAAACAAATCATCATCTTTCCCTTCCGTTCGGTTATTTGAGTGTTAGGTTAGTCGCTTACCTAAGTTATCATTATGACTTGCATCTTAGTCCCTGAGATCGATACCCGACTTGCTCGGAATATTACTTACACAACCGGTTTGCACTTGAATCGAAATTATCACACACTAGAGACACATATAGAGTCGCATAAAGTAATTAGTGCCGTTATAGGGGACTATGTAGATATTCTAGGTTAGTTTAGTTAATCAAATAATTTAACTCCAAAAAAAATCATAAAAATAAAAATAAACAAATAAAAATTCCAAAAATATCATCGCCATACCGAAAGCAAAACACTCATAATCCTATCATCCCTAGAGTATACGGAAATCCTGTAATCGAACTTACCTTTGAGAGTCCACATACCCCAAGCGCACATGCTTTCTCGGTTCCACCTCCCATACTGCCCAACTCCATCACGAGTCACACAACTAACCACACATTTAGATCGTCCAATGGGGAAGTAGAATCGTTAGGAGATAACATTATGTCGGATCAGGGTTGTTACGGCACGGGTGAGTGTGAGTTACCATATTGCCCCATAAGACACCTCTTATATCTCGAGATAAGCGTCACCCCAAGATCAATTATACTAATTTATAATGCGGTGGAGTTTGATTTTAAAAATGGGATAATTCAAATCCTCCCTACGTTCCATGATATGGATCGAAAAAAAGCTACCTCCACATTAGGGAGTTCGAGGAGGCGTGCAAGACTTTCAATGACCAAGATTGAACTTAAGATATTGTTTTCCTAAAGCTTTTCCCCTTCTCCCTGAAGGATAAGTCCAATACTTGGCTACGGTATTTGACACCAAACTCCATTGGAATGAGGAGGGATATGCAAGAGAAGTTTCTCTAAAAATTATTTCCCGTACATCGAACAACCTCCATTAGGGCTCAAATTCAAACATTTAGACAAAACCGAAATGAGCCTTTTGATTAATGTTGGGAGTGTTATAATGAGTTACTTAATATGTGCCCTCACCACAGTTTTGAGAAATGAAGACTTATATCCTTTTCCCATCACAGGATAAATTTTAGCTCCAAGCAACTCGTTGAAACCATGCGCCCCGGGGAGTTTCTATGGTTAGACGCATACGATGCAGAGGTCCACTTTAAGTATGTCGTTGAGACTACTCAAACATGGGACACATAGGATCAAAGCACCCAACCCAATCCTATACACACGTTCACATCCCCTTCCACATCTAAAATATATCATTTGGGTAAGGAAGTCGAACCTAAGCTCCAAAGTAATCATCTAGCAAAGAGGTTAGAGGACATAATCAAGTCTAGGGGAAAGACACACCCATCACTCAAGCATTAAGAGAGGAAGTGTGTGCGATTTATGAGGGAAAACATTCAATGAAGGAATTTTCGATGATACTCGCGTACAGAGTGATGGTTCAAGAGCAAGTTGAAGTGGTAGGAGTCTTTAAGGGCAATTTTAGTGCCCTTCATAAAAATTCCTATAACCCTTTATGGAGGTACCATCCCTATTTCAAATATGGGAAACCGTATGTAGCGATGAATCCTAATTCACATATTTATCCTTATCCCCCACCGCTCCTGCCATTCCAACAAGCTCCACCTATGTAAGCACAACCTCCTGTGCCTTATATTACCCCATCGCTTAGAAATATCGAGGAAACTTTAAACCAATTCATGCAAACTGAGTTAGTGATTAACGCTCAAAATGTTCAAAATTTTGTCAAATTTTGTCAAATGTGCAATCCTCCCTAAGTGCCTAAGAGAAGGGCAAATTTCCCGTCAAAGGCTAAATACCTCCCCAATGTCGAAATAGTGTTAGCTATACTTTTGATGATAAAAAAGAGCAATGTCAAGCTATTACCACTCTACAAAGTGGGAGAGTCATTGATTTATCACCTCCCCATAAGACGAGATTAAAGACTAGGAGGTTTCGCCCAACACAAAAGAGGCTGAAGAGGCCCCATTGAATGAAAGTGACAATGATCACACTAATAGACCCGAAGTGGTAGTAAGACACCCTAACGCCGCTCCTTACCCTCAACGGTTGGTTCCTCCTCCAAAAGGAGCCACCCGTGATGATATATTAGAAGTGCTTAAGCAAGTCAATATTAATTTACGTTTCTCAAGGAAATCAAGCGAATTCTCACTTATATAAAGTTTCTTAACGACTTGCTAATGGTGAAGCGTAGGCTAAAGGTCAAGTAGAAAGTCTTTCTAGAACAAAACATTAGCTTGGTACTATTGAGCTACCTCCCACCAAAGTTTAAAGAACCAACTGCATCCACTATTTGTTTCATCATATGACAGAGTCAGATTGATAGAACACTTTTAGATTTAAGGGAGAGTGTTAATTTTAACTTTTATTCCATTTATTGACAACTTGATTTAGGGGACTTTAAACAAATGAAAATCACTCTCCAACTAGCGAATCCTTACGTGAAGATACCCCAGGGGATTATGGAGGACGTGATTGTCAGAGTTGACATTTTTTACTTCCCGGTTGATTTTGTCATTTGGGACTTGGAACCCTCATCTTCTTCGGGTAATCATGTTCCCATGATCCTTGGACGCCCGTTCTTAGCTATGGATAATGCATTGAATAACACCCGCAATGTGAAAATATTACTCATGTTAGGGAAAATGACTCTCGAGACTAATATCTTCAAAATCACCAAGCAAATAGGGGATGAGGACGAGTTATGTGAAACTGATCTCATAGAGGAGGTAGTACAAAAGCATATCGAGGGTAGTCATAGCGGGGATTCACTAGGAGCATGCCTTGATTCGACTGGTGAGGGAGATGGGAGGTATATTAATTTTGAGCGTGAGGTGATAGAGTTGAGGTGATTCACTAGGATATGAGAGATTTTTGTTGGCTTTATTGATTCTGAGAGTTACCATCGAGGGAGTCGTGCACAGTTTCCTCTGATGAGAAATTTCCCACCCTAGAGTTGAAGAAACTACCCTCAAATATAGAATATGATTATTTGGGAGAGGATAAGACATTTCGTATTTTTTTTCCTCGGGCCAGAGTAAAGAGCAAGAGGGTAAGCTACTAGCTACTTTGAGGTCGCACCATAGTGCTTTTGGTTGGAGAATCACTGATTTAAAGGGTATAAGTACCCTAATTTGTACCCATAAAATACACCGCGAGGAAGACGTGAAGACCTCTACGGGATGTAGAGGCATTTGAATCCCAAGATGAAAGATGTCGTGCGGGCAAAAATTATTAAATTATTGGATGCGGGTATCATCTACGACATGTCGGATAGTAAATGGGTGAGTACTATTCAAGTCATCCCGAAGAAGTAGGAAATAATTGTGGTCGAATATGAAAAGTGTAGACAACGCATTCTAAGAACCCTAAGTCTCTACTTAGGTCCTTAGAACTTCCCTATTTTGCCAAAACCCTAGGTCATACTCTGAGTAGTGATCTATAGACCATCGGGCACTCCCGAGGCCCGTTTGACTTCGGTTAACTCTATCGATAGAGAGAAATCTTAATGCATATTCAAAGAACTTTCAATACCCTTTCCAACGGTCTTCCCCATCCACAAATCGGCATAAAGATTCGGATGAACATACCATTTTACCACCAAATATTGATCTGGAGGCCATTCGGCGCTCTCGGGCCCTGATTTGACCCCAATTAGCTCCATCATCAGAGCAAAATCTCTCTGAATCTTTGAATATAACTAAAGCCCATTTCAAATGAGCCATCCCCTACATAAAATGGTATAATCGTGCGAACAAACGATCTATTTTCCCTCAAAAACTGATCTAGAGGCTACCAAGCGTCCTAGGGCTCTGTTTGACCAAAGTCAACTCTTCAGCTCAAATGGGATGAATGAATCTTTAAAGGGAACTGAATACCCTTTACAATAGTCCACCTTGTGCGAGAATCAACCTTATGGTAAGGATAAACAACCCGTTTTACTCCGAAAGGTCACTGGGCGCTTTTGGCCCCCATTTGACTAAGGTTAACTTTTTGAACTGAGCAAAGCTCTTTGTAATTTAGAAATACCTCACATAACCTTTCCAATAGTCTACCCCATGCGTGATTCTGACTTATCGTTCTCATGAACGATCCATTTTCGTCCGATAATATCCTATCCAAAGGAACGAAGAGTGCTTTTGAACCCTGTTTGACCTAAAGCCAACTCCTAGACCCAGGAGTGGCTCGAAGGACTCTTGAAGGTATCTGGATTAACTTTCTAACGGTATGCCCCGTTCGCAATTTGGATCAATGGATTGAGTTCTACAACCATTTTTCCAGAAAGAACTACACAAGAAAGCCAATTGGCAGGTCCATTTCCCTGCCTATTCACAATGTGCCTAGGGTTACCTGTTAATTGGTATGGCTAGGGATATGTCTATTGACACTCCCTTACCCTATAAATATAGGTCATAACCTAAATCCCAAGGCACACCTCAGATCCATCAAAATCAGTGATCTCGAAAACATTCTCTTGTAATCAACGAAATTTCCTTATGTGAATTTCCTTTTCATATTTCATTCCCATCATTTTTATATCCAATTTAGAAAAATATCATTCTCCCTCATCAAACATACATCCCAACATTCAAGGGAGCTCATCAAAGATTAAGATCAATCCTCAATTCTCCAAAGAAGGTCCAAATATTCTTCTCCATCTTTAAATTTCATTATTTTCGCATTAGTTACATAAATTCTCAATCTGGTTTTTACTTTAATTTATACACATTAATATTTCACCTTTTTATTAGTAATATTGCACATACTTTATTTTCTATAAAAAAACAAAACAAACAAAAAACTGGTTACACCTATAAATTACAACATGATTATCCACCACAATTTCCCAAAAATAAAAATACATTTTCTACACACACACACACACATATAGTAGATTACCATATGAATCTATGGGATAAACCCCGCCCTTATGACGCATGGCAACTACGTGGACTTTGATGCCTTGATAGGCTACGTAGGCATTTCGGTTAAAATCTCAGGCTCAAGTCCAATTTTTAATTTTTTCAAATTTCCCATTTTCTCATTTGTCACCTTTTCATATATACATTATTTTATTATATTATATTTGTGATCCTTATTAGCATTTCATTCAACACATATTATCGTTTCATCAAAATGATCATTATTTTGAGAAACTTATACATCGTATTTTCTAAATATTATTTTGGGAATATTCCTATTAATGACCCCACCCTATCTTTTCCATGGTATGAGTTGGGTGATTCTGATCTCCATTTATATATACATGCACACACACTTCACGAAGAAATTAAGGAAAACAATAACATAATCCCATGAGATACCGAAAGGACGGGATGGGTGCCTAACACCTTGCCATTCCATAACTTATCCCCCAAACCTTCGAATTATTGGTTTCGCAAGCATCAATTTGTCTTTGAAGCCTCTCTCTCAAGGTGGCGACATGTTCTTTTGCTTGTTTTGTGCAAAATAGGCTGGTGACTCCATCTCTTTACATTTACCCCACACATTCTTAGATAAAGTGGGTGCGAGACCTTTTTCTCCCCCTCCTTCCCCCCATGGGGAGAGAGGAGAGAGATATCAGGATGGCCACAATGACAACTTCACTAGGGATCATTTTTCATAAGAGGGCTAGACTCTATTTGCATGGGTGTCATCCTTTTCAGCTCGTGTGCATATGTACCTACATGTATGTTCCCTTTTTTCTTCTCTATTATTTCTTCCACATATATACCTTATGCTTATATCACTACTCACTCACACACTTTTAGATACTTCCCATGTACACTTCACACTACTTACACATATGATCATTTATATCCATGTGTTGCACACACCACTTCGAACACCCATGCTTAGGTGTCACTAACTCACACCTCCACTTATTACACTTGTATATATACATGATCATCCAAACTTGTTCACACCACTTGTAGTTGATCCATGCTTAGGCTCACTACCACACATTCAGTTATAAATATTCACACATCATTAGCCCTCACATATCCATGCTTAGTATAATCTTCATGCTCCATGTTAGATTTACTTTTTATACTTTTACATTCTTCCATATTAGTATAGTGATCATCATGTCAAATAAAATACCCTCTCCATAATATAGTAATAAAGAATCAAGGATTTTTCAGACTACGTCACCAAATAGCATGGCTATTGACCAAATTTTGTCTCATAACTAAGGGGTCACTTCGTGATGGGCGTTGGTTCAGCAGGTCACAGTTAGCCTAAGAGATATGACTCTCGCCTTCCATTGGTCAAGTACATTTGACGTATATTAAACGGTTCCCCCCGCATCGTACCGCTTGACCAAAGTCATGAAGAGAGGTATATCGTAGGGAAATCGTTCACGTATATCGAGTATATCGAATTCACTCTCACACGTACTCTTCCCATGAGGTATATAGTGAGGAAATTCATGTACACTTAGGTATATCAAATGGCTTGGTCAGACATACCAATTGACCTTAAAGGCAAGAAGTATATCGTGGAAGTCATGCCAAAGGGTGGAACCCTTCCAATTAACCCAACAACTGCATACCCTCACATAGGCATCAAACCTAGGGCACTCGTATTTAGTTTGTCGATGACTAATCGAAACTCGGCCGAAATGACGAGTCGGTATGGTGACCAATTTTTTGCTCGATTGTCTTTTTCAAAACGGGAACCTATCAATTAGCCTAGCAACAAGTCCAACCATGTTTTTACAAAAATTTTAAACCTGATTTTCCCAGGCTCGGGTAATGTCCGACATTTATTTTTGGATTTAGGTAAACCTAGTACAAGTGAGAACATAATAATACTAATAATAATCATGTTGAGACCTTTTTTCCCGCTTTTCCTCTTTCTTTACCAAAAGTTAAAAAAATATCTTTCCTCTCTTTTATCAAAATACCAAAAGCATTTTTCCTTCCTTTTACCATAAAGGTTTTTCCTCTTTTTTTTAACCCAAAAACATTTTGCCCTCTCTTTTTCAAAAATGTCAAAAATATTTTCCTCCCTTTTCAATAATAATAATTTTCCCCTTTATCTTTCAAAAATAAATTCGGATTTTTCTCATTCTCAGGTCAATCGTATAACCGACCTTCGCCTAGATCCCTATTGTCTTCGATCTTCCGTCGAACAACCCCGGGGCTCCGTCGATCCCCTCGCTACTTCCTCCAAATCCGAATTTATCTTCATACACTTTTCATGGAGAACGCTGACCGAGTACCGAATGTGCAACCAAATTTGATGATAGTCCTAACCCAACTCACTGCTAAGATTGACAATCTTCAAACCGAGGATCATGAGATGCAATGAAATGGGTCCCTATTCCCGAAGAGACTGAGGTCCTCTCCACTCGTGTTGTGGGTTAGCATGAGCCAGAATAAAATACCGGGTGATCAGTCCTGTACCAAATTAAAACAGGAATCCCAGTTGGTTCATCCTTAGCATCACTGTCGAAAACCATTTTAAAACTTACTAACCACCTAGTATTCAAAAAAAGCTGGTGCCAAATTTAATCTTATTAATTAAACCAAACAGTACATGCGGAAATAAATATAATCCATTCACACAACTGTATTAAATCAACTGAACAAATAATAAAATGACATCCGAAATAAACCCTCGGCCACTAAAGTAAATAGTCCAATATAAACATCCAACACCTGAATAAATAAATTTGAAAACTGTACTGAAAAGTCTGGGTGACATGCCCTAAGTAAATTGAAACTGATAGATGATTCGTACTCTACGAAAGAATGAATGAGGTGTCTAATCCAAGCTCCTTCTAGCATCCACATATGCTGCAGCTCCGTGTCCCTGGAATATAATATCAATCTTGGCGTCCCAGTGGCTGGACACCTAAAAGGTTTTGAAAATAGTTTTATAGTAAGGGTTGGAACCCAAAATATTTTGAAAATATTTAGCAAGTGAATTAACTGCAGTAATTTGTAATGTATGAATGCGCTTCATATATAAGTTAGTTTCGCACTCTCTTGAGGACATTCTTACTCCTCCACTATTGTGCACGCCTAACGGTTACCTTAACCCCACCTAGTTGTACTACCCTGTCCAACTAGTCCTTGTATAATCTCCCCTTTCCATACTACTCTAACCCAAGTATAATAATCCATGGATTATAAGTTATCTCACTAATTACCTTAATTAATTTCCTTTAAATAATATCATATAACTGTGACACAAGTTATATAAAACAATTCTATCACACACTATATTATTACCCGCATATAATATTTACTACCATTATATACGTACCTCTACCACCACATCAACACATATATCATATGTATATTCGTCCCTTCCAGTATACCCTCTCCGGATGATTCCCTCTAAAGTGCTATCTCACTAGGTGTGCTCACATAACATAGATACCCAAGTTGGAATCGCTCACAAACCTGGCCCAAAATAAAAACGTAATGGAGGCGATCATATTCCTTCCCTGAAAGTGAGATAGGCCCCTCACCCATATACCGGACACTATGACCTGGGATATACTCACCCTACTCCTCAAGCTAGGGGATTCACCCACATCGCGCAACCTCCCTAGATAGCACTAGAATATATAAATTAAATAAATATCTAGTCACTGATATTTTTTAGCACACACAATACACACACACACACACACACACACACACACACACACATATATATATATATATATATATATATATATACATACTATCACTACATCGTATGCATATAATATAAACCACGGCTTTACCGTGTACTCAAAAACCCGTAACACTAGCCTGTAATTTCTCGAGTCATTGGCCCGACTCAACTTAATTAATTTTCTCACTTATTAATTTATCATCTCCCCGAGTCTATGGTTTGACTCTAATATAATTAGTTTACACAATAATTAATTACCAATCCGAGTCTATGGTCCGACTCAAAATTAATTAATTTACATATTAATTAATTACCTATCCGAGTCCATGGTCGGAGTCTAAATTAATTAATTTACATATTAATTAATTACCAATCCGAGTCCATGGTGTGACTCTAAATTAATTAATTTATCCCTTAATTAATTTATTACTCTGGTGTCACTCAACCCGTATACCTGCTTACTTGGTTCGTAACCTAATATTTTCCGAGTCAACATTCCCACTCCAAATTAATCTACTCCTCTCAGTAATTAATTTAACACCTTGGTGTCACTCAACCAATATACCTGAACTCGTTCACTTATCCCGTATCTTAAATCTCAGAATTTCATTTCCAATATTCTCCCATTATATGTCACGCGTTCATCTCTCCCAAATTTCCCAATTATATTTACCTATAATTACCAAGAGTCATGCCCCTAATTAATTTTCATCATTTAAATCAACCTAAGAATGTTCCCCAATGAAAATCTCCCATACACTAAGACCTGGCGTCACTGCCAAAAATTCTCTATCATCGATCGATCGAACCCCCTGGGTCGATCGATCGATCGTCCGAGTCATCGTCTTCTCCAGCTTACTGTTCGGCCATGGGCGAACCCTAAAGCTTTTATTTTCATTCTAAACCCTTAACCAATTAAAATCAATATTTCCTCCACATAAGAAAATGGTCTAAACATCCTAAAGACCTTAATTCATCATCAAATTCCTTTAATTTCCAACATTTTCCCGATTTGGGTTTTATCCGGGTTTCAAATCTCCAATACGATTTTCATCCCTATTAACAGTAACTAAACATTGATTCTTGCTGGTTTTAGCATACGAATCATGCCTCTACATTCTAGAATCATAAACATAATAAATCTCACCCTAATTCCATTAAAGTATATCAATTTTCAAAAAACCCAATTTTTACATGAAAACTCACCCAAAATGAATTTTGGCTTACACCACCCATTATATGAATTGATTATCATCAATTTAAGAATTACAACAGTTAACCACTTGCCTGGAATCATTCGTAGAGTCTGATCCGTTGGTGTAGTTAAGGTGTTGATGAAGAACACCCCAATTAGTCCCTTAATTTGGCTCCAAAAAGATCCCCAAGTGGCTTCTTGATTAACTTCCTCTAATCCCCTCTCAAACCCTAGGTTTAGAATTTTCTATCTACTGTTCACTAGTCCCTCAATTAGGTTTAAATTCCTTAATCCCGTTTTTGGCCATCTGGGCCTAATTGAAATATCCTAAATCACCCCGTGTGGGCCCGACTATGCCCAAAAATACCCCGAGACCCAATTACTACCCCCGGACACTCTTTTCTGACTATCTAGACCCATCCGGACTCAACCGCGCACTCAGAATTGTCATTCGAAGTACTTTTTGACATTTCCAAATTTGACCTCAAAAATGCGATGCATATAAATTCGAATTATTTAACTTAAAGTCGCCAATTAAAAATAATTCTTCCCACTCAATTAAGTTCTCCAAATTATAAATTTAAGTTTCTCCAATTTAAATATTTTTATTTTCTCCCAAAGATAATTAAATACTAAATCCTCAAAATTACGGGGTGTTACATACTTCCCCCTTACAAAGGAATTTCGTCCATGATGAGCCTAGTGCTCCAAGCTTTGAATATCACTTTCTAGATATGTGACTCTAAGCTCTCTATATCTATCTCTCCCACTTTTAACTATAAATTACATAAATATGCATTTTAATTAACCAGGGAGCCCATACACCCTTACTCGTCTTGACCACACAAAAGTTGCCTTAATTAACCCGGGTGCCCATACACCCTATCCCCATGCTTTACCTCACGAAAGTTACCCGAATATGTTAGTCGTGACCCGTAATATAACTTTCAACCCATAGTCATATCACATATATGAATAATAATCGGGGTACCCAACCCATGTACTAACGACCAAACATCTCCCCACTTCTAATGTTGCGCTAAGTTTCATGCGTGGGACGTCTCGCAAGAAAAATCCAAATAAGAAACCCCCCGATACACTACTACCTAACATTGTCAGTCGTTGGGATCTGTTAGACCCTCAGCCCATAGTACGTACTCCCAAATACTTGTCTATAAACACAAAAGCATACTATTATGCTACAAAAAATAACATAAAATACCGCGCCCTTACTATAACTAGCTCTTGCGCAAAATAAACTCCGAGTTATCTCTCCCTGTGTGAAAATAAATTTATCCACCCTAATTCACGTCAGTAGACTCCCTTACTTACCGGGATAAAATATGAGAACACAAGACCTCATTATGTGTCTATCGAACCACACAATACTATATATATATATATATAGGCTAGACGCCCTCTTGGTGATACCTAGTAAAAATCATTCATACCGTGGTGTCACGTGTAACACCCCGTACTTTTGGAGAATATGGAAATTAATTAAATTGGAGATTTAAAAATTATTTAATTTGGAGAAAATTATTTAATTCGGTGATTTAAATGAGATGATTTTATAAAGTGACTCGAATGGTAATTTTGAGGGCACGGTTGGTCCCGAAAGGGTCAAAATAGTCGGATAAGTGTACCCAGGTGTATAGTTTGGGTCCCGGGTCAATTATAGACCAAACCGACACCTCTTGAGGGAATTATGGTCATTTAGCAAATAGAGGTGGGGAGACCCACGAAATTTGAAAGTTATATCAGATGGTTTGGGGCTTAAGTTTGGGTTCATAACATAGAAAATAGAGAGGAACCAAAGGAGAGAAAAGAGAGAGAGTTTTATGAAGGCTTAAAGGGTTCCAAAGGGCTCCTTGCAACCAAGATCAATTTGGAAGGGAGATTGAAGAAGGAATCAATTAAGCACCCTCATCATCCACGAAATTAGATCCTACCATAACCAAGGCAAGTGGTTTATTGCAAATTATGAAGGTATAATACCCATGTGTAGGGCTTTTTAAATAAATTGTTTTTATTGGAAGTTCTTAGAGAAAAAGAATGAATGTATTACATGTTGGAGTAGGATTTGAAGTAGTTGTCATTTACATTTGTAGAGGACTGATAACAAATGAATCTATATTGATAATTACTAATTTAAATATGGGTTTATGATGTATAACCATGAAGAACTAAATTATCTAGGGTTTTGAGAAAAAAAAATAGATTTGGATAGTTCTGGATGGATTTAGTGAGGATTTGATGATATATTTACATTGAGAATGATCCCTATATATTTATAAGATGATGGATGATGTTGGAAAGAATTTTCATAATGTGTAATGAAGTGTTGGATCTGACAGACATGGTGGAACAAGGAAGAAGGTGACCTGCACCTATTCGATCGATCGATCGACTCAAGAATGTCGATCGATCGATGGCATCAATCGATCAAAGCATTTGGTCGATCGATCGACCAAAGCTGATTTTGGGCTATTTTTGTTGATTATGTTCCCTTGAATTCCAACGATGGGGGAAAATTTTAGGGATGTCATTATGCCTATGGAGGGACTTGATAAAGACTAGTAGGGAGTATAATTAAGGTCCGTTATGGCCGTTGAGTGTAAGGCTTGGCATATGGACCGATAGGGATAAACCGATCGAGTCGCATGTTGAAAATTGGGAATTGAGTTACGGGGAGAGTCCACGTCAATATAAGGTGTATGTCACTAGGTTAGAGATAGTTTAAGTACTGTTATAAATAAAGAGGTAGCCAGAGATATTAGAGTGTACTAATACTCTAATATGTTTGATAGTGAGATAGTTCATTGAATAATAAGTACGGTAAGTATACAAGAGAAAAATACTACGTACACACGGGAATAATTGGGTTGTGTGAATACGTACTGTTTTATATAAGTACGTGGGTTGTGTATGCCTATTGTGTGTTTCCTTGTGATAGGATTGATAATTTCGATGAGACATGTCGAACTATGCTCGATGAGACATTCTGAGCTAGGTTCGAGGATACATTCCGAAAATTACTCGAGAGACATTCCGAGCCAGGTTCGAGGAGACATTCCGAACCATTTTTCCTTAATGTGTGAAATAGGATCGATAATAGGATATGTTGTATTGGGTATATGTGTGTGTGAAAGATATAACATCTGAATAATCTACTTAAGTGTGATTAGTAGAGAAGATAGGTAGAAAGTACCTAAGAATAAATTAAGTGTGAGAACTTAATATTTAAGTAATGATAATAATGTAAGAGTAATGATAATTACTAGACGTTCGGATACATACTGTAGGATTGGTATGGGGAAGTTAAAGTGAACTTAACTAATGACTTAATGTAAAATAAGGGTAGTGTTGATACCAATTTTAGTCTACTGACATGGCACAATGAAGTGGAGACACGTGTCAATCTACATGGCACTAACAAACACTTTTGAACAATACCTTGACTCCGAGGAACTCAATATCCCCGACCAGATCAGATACTCCGAGCAGTAGGTGCTCACCGAGGAACTTTACTGCACCGAGCAACTCATGGAGACCGAGATACTTAGGCGGTCCAAGCAGCTTAGGCGGTCCGACCTGCACCTCGATCAGAGCATTTATTATCAGGCGATTAAGAGGATTAAATGCGCATTAAATACTGATTATTATCATACGGATGTATATGCTTGTTGAACAGCAATGTATTACCCATTCACATGTACAGCCTCAAGGCTATAAATACATTGTATCATTCTCATTGAGGGGGGACCGGAATTTCTTGAGGATAATCATACTTCGAGAATTCCTAAACAGTCAATAAAAACACAAACAGTGGACGTAGGCCATTCATTCAAGGCTGAACCACTTTAAAATCTCTTGTCTCATATTTATTTTAATCTGTTGATGTAAAAAATTAGAGAGTTGCACCTCGATCAGAGCATTTATTATCACGCAATTAAGAGGATTAAATGCGCATTAAATATTGATTATTATCATACGGATGTATACGATTGTTGAACAACTATGTATTACCCATTCACATGTACAGCCTCAAGGCTATAAATACATTGTATCATCCTCATTGAGGGGGGACCGGAATTTCTTGAGGATAATCATACTTCGAGAATTCCTAAACAGTCAATAAAAACACAAACAGTGGACGTAGGCCATTCATTCAAGGCTGAACCACTTTAAAATCTCTTGTCTCATATTTATTTTTATCTGTGATTAAATAATTAGATATAGTCTAATTTTTTACATCAACAGATTGGCGTCGTCTGTGGGAAATGACTGTAATTTTTATTTTTCACCAAAAACACATCACCAATGGCTGACAACCCTGAATCCAGCAATCGAAACACTGGAAACCCCCCAACTTCATCCGTTCCTCCAAATATCCAGGATCTGGCTGGAATCATGGCCAGTTTGGCTCAAGGCCAGACTGCCATGCAGGAAACAATGAGGCAACTCATGCAAACCATCCAAGGTGGAGCATCAACCTATTCAGGACAACAAAGTGATCAAAGAAATACTCATTTACTTTCTTCACACATTAGGCAAAGCGATTCATATCGCACTGATATATCTGAAGATTTTTCTTATCAACCGGGTCGAACTTCGTCAGTACGAGCCACAGATACTGAACAACATATCACTCTCTCCCCGAAAAGGACCAGTGCACTGGAAAGATTGAGTAGGGTCTCTCCTTTTGATAGATTGGGACCTAGGAAGAATAAAAGTCCTCCTAAGGCTATGTCGAGAAACTTTCGACGACCATTTGATCTAAGAGAGGGTTCTGCCCAATCACAACCAGCTGCTCGACAAGATAGGTCCCAGGAAGCTAATTCAATACGATCAATTGCTCGAACCGGTAAGCCCAATGAAGGAAATGATGGGTGGAAAGGCTCTATTCAGAGGTTGGAGGATAGATTAGGGGAAATGGCCAAGGCCAAGAATCCTCTACAAAGAACTTTTGTCCAAGGGACACCTTTTGTCCAAATAATTGTGGATTTTCCCACACCATCAAAGCACCTGTTGTGACTCCCAAATATGATGGAAAAATCAACCCTGTCCTTCATATAGAGCAATACCAAGCTGCTGCCGACATCTATGTTGTGCCAGATGAGATGAGATGTAGGGCATTCTCGGGAAATCTTACAAGATCTGCTCAAATATGGTACAATAATCTTCCTCGGGGTAAGATTTCAACTTGCTTTCAACTCACCGAGCTCTTTATTGGAAATTTCTATTTTGGAGCAAAGCTTGTTAAACGAGTAGCACACCTGTTAAGTGTTAGACAAAAGGAAGGTGAGAGCACTAGGGATTATATAACTCGCTTCAATAATGAGAAACTCGAAGTTATTGATTACGAGGAAAAGACAGCGATTACTGCTTTGATTAGTGGGCTGTTGCCCAATAAGTTGTACTACACTTTGGCTAAAGATCTACCCAGAACGATATCGGAATTGATGGCAAAAGCGGCCAAGATCATGAATGCCGAGGAGGCTATGACTGCAAAAAAGAATATGGATACCAAAGAAACCAAGGTGGAGGGTGATAAGGACAAAAAGAAAGAACATAAAAACAATGGTGGTGATAAGCACTCAAAAACAAAGCCATCATGGGAGGTGTTAAAGAAATTTGAAAATTATACTCCTCTGAAGGTAGACATCAACTATGTTCTAGAAGAAATTAAGAACAGTGAGGAGTTAAACTGGCCAGAGAAAATGAAGTTAGACCCTGACAAGAGGAATAAGGCCAAATATTGCGAGTTCCACAAGGATCATGGCCACATGACCAAAAATTGTATAGCTCTTCATAATGAGATCGAGGCACTCATTAGACGAGGAAAACTGGCAAAGTATGTTGATCGTAGAAATGAAAGAAGAAATAACGACCGAGCAAGAGAGAGATCTAGATCTCCTCATTGAGCAGAGGAGAACAAGAAAAGAGACCATAAAGATGATCCAGAAGACGACCCCGATCTTCCCAAAAGACCAAGGCAGCCAGAATGTGAAGTATTTTCAATACATTTTGGATCATTTGATTGTAATGTTATTACTGGTGGAGATGCAGGAGCTGGAGACCTTACTACAGAAAGAAAAGCTTACCTCAATGAGGCTCAAGCCTGTTCATATATTCAACGAATAAACTTAGCTGAAGATGATCGCCCGAGGAAGGTTAACAAAGAAAAATTGGTCATCGGTTTCTCAAACAATGACCTCGCAGGTGTGCTGTATCCTCATGATGACCCATTGGTGATCAAAATGATAATGAAGGAAGTAATGATCTCGAGAGTACTGGTTGATAATGGTATCTCGGTTGATATTATATTCTACTCGTTCTTCGACAACTTAAATCTAAAGTTATCCCAGTTGGAGCCTTATCATAGGCCCCTCCTCGGTTTTGTTGGTGAGAAAGTTTTTCCACTTGGGACGATCAAGTTAGATATGTTCATTGGTACATGGCCTGCTTGTCGAAGAGAAAGAGTACGCTTCTTCATGATGGATAAGAATGTTCAATCAGCCTACAACATCATCATGTGAAGGGTAGGATTGAAGAAGTTCGAAGAAATACCATCTACGGTACATCAATGCCTAAATTTTCCAACCAATTTTGGAGTAGGAGTTGTGAAGGGTGATCAAAAAGTAGCTCGGGAATGCTACTATTCATCTGCCGAGCAGGAGGAACTAGAGGAATCTAGGAAAAAGTCTATTACCTATCAGGTGGATGAGGGTGCAAAAATTGAAACATTGGACCCTAGAGACGAGTCGCAACTCGTGAAAGTTCAGGTGGTGGAAGCTACTGAAAACATCATTCTGGACGACGAGCACCTTGAACGAACAAGTCAGATAGGTTCGTCGTTAGATACCTCATTAAAATAGGAGTTGATAGTTTTCTTAAAAAGAAGAAAACAAACTTTTGCTTGGAGTCATGAAGATATGCCCGGAATAAACCCAAATTTCTTATGTCACGAGCTCAATGTGAATAAGGAAATCAAGCCAGTGAAGCAAAGAAGAAGAGTATTCAGCCCCGAGAAGAATCAAGCTATACAGGAGGAGGTCGAGAAGCTCCAGAACGCTTGCTTTATTGAAGATGTTAAGTATGCATACTGGTTAGCAAATGTGGTGATGGTAAAAAAGAAGAACAACAAATGGAGGATGTGTGTAGACTTCACCGACCTCAACAAAGCATGTCCAAAGGATCATTTTCCCTTGCCCCGAATTGATCAACTAGTGGATGCTACCTCGGGACACGAGCTGCTGAGCTTCATGGATTCTTATTCTGGTTACAACCAGATTAAAATGAAACCTGAAGATAGGGAGAGTACTTCTTTCATTACCCCTAGGGGTACTTATTGTTATAATGTTATGCCTTTTGGTTTAAAAAATGCAGGTGCGACATATCAGCGGCTGATGGACAAGGTGTTTGCAGAACAAATCAGTTGCAATATGGAGGTCTATGTTGATGATATGCTGACAAAGAGCAAGAAAGTTGCTGACCATCTAGTTGACTTAGGCCAGACCTTTGATCAATTAGATAAATATCAGATGAAGCTGAACCCGACCAAGTGCATATTTGGAGTACGACAAGGCATGTTTCTCGGGTACATTGTCAATCAACGGGGCATTGAAGAAAACCCTAAAAAGATCAAAGCTCTGTTAGGGCTGCGATCTCCAACGACGAAGAAAGAAGTGCAAAGTCTTACAGGGCGAGTAGCAGCACTTAACAGATTTGTATCGCGAGCAACTGATAGATGCCTCCCATTCTTCAAAACGCTCCGAAAGACTTTTGAATGGAATGAAGAATGCGAGAAAGCTTTTCAAGAATTGAAGAAATATTTAGGAGCACCACCACTGTTGTCCAGACCAGTGATGGGAGAAAGGTTGTACTTGTACCTGGCAGTTTTGGAAAATGCAGTTAGCTCGGCATTAATAAGAGTAGAGGATGGAGTACAAAAGACAATTTATTACACTAGTAAGGCCTTCCGAGGAGCGGAGATCAGATATCCGAAGCTGGAAAAGTTGGCACTAGCACTGATCGAAGCAAGTAGAAGAATGAAGCCATACTTCCAGGCTCATACCATAGTCGTATATACCGATATGCCATTGAGGCAAGATCTTCATAAACCAGAAAAATCAAGGAGATTGATGTACTGGGCAATAGAACTCGGTGAATATAATATAATTTATGAGCCTAGATCGTCATTGAAAGGGCAAGCAGTAGCAGATTTTATAGTAGAGTTCACTTATCCTGATACCCCCTAGGAGAAAAAGCTGAGCATCGACCAACCTGTGGATGTTACAGGATCATCAACTTTAAACCCCGATCAACTTAAGATGGTCGGAAAGCAAGAGGAGAAGGTCGACGAGCTGTGATAGAAATGGAGATAAAGGAGCAACAAATATTCCATCTAGGAATTTTGTCCAATAAGATGTTTGAGGACGAAATACCTGTATGGAACCTATATGTGGATGGCTCATCATGCACCTCGGGTAATAGAGCCGGGATTGTATTAAAAAGTCCAGACGAGATCGACATAGAATATGCCCTGCGCTTCCAATTTAAAGCTTCTAATAATGAGGCTGAATATGAAGTGATGATTGTAGGTCTTAGTCTGGCAAAAACCATGAAGGCAGAGCAGGTAATCGTGTGCAGTGACTCACAGTTGATTGTAAATCAAATGCTCGGTGTATATGCAGCGAAAGGAGAGTTGATGATTAAGTACCATACAAAGGCGATGGAGTTGGTATCGGAATTTGTTAATGTTCAACTGGTTAGAATACCAAGAATGGAGAATGCAAGAGTAGACGCTTTAGCTCGATTAGCATCGACTACTCGTACTGAGCTACGAAGAACAATCCCAATTGTAATTCTAGCTGGTCGGAGCATAGATGAAGAGCTGACGATGAATTTTATTACTCTTAATTTAGGGCCATCTTGGATGGATCCCATCAGGGCATATATTGAGGAGGGAGAATTACCGATTGACAAATTCGCGGCCAAGAAATTGAAGTTTAAAGATGCTCGTTATGTATTGAGTAATGGTATTCTATACAGACGAGGAATCATAACTGGCTTGCAGAGATGTGTACATCCCGCCAAGGTAAAGGATTTGATTGAAGAAGTCCATAAAGGGTCTTGTAGAGCCCATGTAGCAAGTCGGACACTTCTGTAAAGAATAATGACGCAAGGATACTACTGGCCAACGATGAGGGATGATTGTATAGCCTATGCCAAGAAATGTGATAAGTGTCAGCGCTTCTCCTCCATCCGAAGAACTCCCCAAGCATTGTTGACACCCATTACTTCCCCTTGGCCATTTGCCATGTGGGGAATTGACTTGGTTGGGCCACTTCCAACGACTAGGGGAAGATTTAAATATCTCGTCGTCGCAGTGGATTATTTTACTAAGTGGGTAGAAGTCGATCCTCTTGTCGACATGACATACGAAAAGGTGTACCAATTTATTTGGAAAAATATCATTTGTAGATATGGTCTTCCCCATGCATTCATTATCGACCATGGAACACAATTTGACAATGAGGAGTTCGCTGCCTATTGTCATCAGTCAAATATCTTAAAGATCCATTCGGCACCAGGCCATCCCCAAAGAAATGGACAAACTGAAGTGACAAACAGAACGTTGCTAAATGGCTTGAAGAAAAGACTGAATGACGCGAAAGCAAACTGGATCAACAAGCTACATTCAGTATTGTGGGCTTATCGTACTACTCCCCGAGCAGCAACTGCAGAATCTCCATATATGCTGGCATTTGGAAGTGAAGATGTTATACCTGCCGAGTTGGGTCTCCTAACACACCGAGTGCTGAACTTCAATTCCCCTGTCAATGATTTAATGAGAAGGTTAGACTTGGACATGCTCGAGGAAGTTAGGAAGAAGCAGCCATCAGAAATACTGCTTACCAGCAATGAACAACTTTGTTCTACAACAAGAGAGTGAAGAAGTGCGACCTGAAAGAAGGAGACTATGTGCTAAAGAAAGTGATTCAAAAGCACAGAAAACTGGAAGCGAACTAGCATGGACCTTACCGAGTTACAGAAGTTGTTCGACCAGGAACCTACAGAATAGAAACTTTAGAGGGGGAGGAGTTTAAGAATGCATGGAATGCAGAACACCTGCGCAAATATTATCAGTAATGTAAACTCTCATGTAATGCAGTTTCATCAGTATGAATAAAATATGGATATTCTACCCAATTCTCTCCTTTTGTTGAAATTTTTTCGCGGAATACTAGTGTTACACACTACTCAGCAAAATCCACCAACTCCGGTTGGTCGGGAATAAAAAAATATTTCCCAAAAGTGCCAACTCCAATTGGTTGGGAAGGAAATCCACCAACTCCGGTTGGTCGGGAATAAAAAATATTTCCTAAAAGTGCCAACTCCTGTTGGTTGGGAAGGAAATCCACCAACTCCGGTTGGTCAGGAATAAAAACTATTTCCCAAAAGTGCCAACTCCGATTGGTTGGGAAGGAAATCCACCAACTTCGGTTGGTCGGGAATAAAAAATATTTCCCAAAAGTGCCAACTCCGGTTGGTTGGGAAGGAAATCCACCAACTCCGGTTGGTCGGGAATAAAAAATATTTCCCAAAAGTGCCAACTTAGGTTGGTTGGGAAGGAAATCCACCAACTCCGGTTGGTCGGGAATAAAAAATATTTCCTAAAAGTGCCAACTCAGGTTGGTTGGGAAGGAAATCCACCAACTCCAGTTGGTCGAGAATAAAAAATATTTCCCAAAAGTGCCAACTCAGGTTGGTTAGGAAGAAAATCCACCAACTCAAGTTGGTCGGGAACATTTTTATCAAGCAAAGCATGAGTATAAAGTCAGCTAATGGCTTAGAATTAAAAAGTGATCAAGCAAAAAAAATTTATACTCGTAACATTTTAAATTACCACCAAGTTGGTCGAGAAACTAAATATCATCAATTTTGGTTAATCGTCAAATGATTACCACAAATTCGGGATAGTCGACAATAAATTTTAACCAACTTTAGGTGACCAACAAATAACACAATGTTGTTATCTTTTTAACAGATATACATACACATATGTAAAGTGTTTTACAAAACATCTAAAAGATAATGGAAATCAAGATTTCAAAGAAAAATAGAAGTTTTTCATTAAATCCAAAACAAAGTACATTGAGAATAAAATACATAAAAATTATTACATCAAAAATCCTATTCTATGGGTTTCTTCCCCTCTGCTTTTGAAACAGGTTCCTCGCCAGCAGGAGGATCGTCTAAGGCATAAGGGGAATTTATGAAATTAAGGTCTTTGAGCATCCTGATGTTCATCATAGATGGTCGATCGAGTAGGTGCTCGGGGAGAGATATCTCAATATTGGAATGGAGACTGTAATCACCAAGATATTTGGAAATCAAACACTGGGGGATTACCCGAGCAGGGATCCAGCTCATGTCAAGTTTGAATGGTGGCACTGGCAAGTCGAGCGACCCAGGATTATGGTAATCCCACAAGTAGTGACCTTGTTCCAATTGCAATACACCCAAGGCATTTAACCAACCTTGTTTGTAACCTTCATTATTCGCATTTTGGATCCGATCATCCAAGTGGTAGAGAGCCTCATTGTAGCCAGCCATCCAGAATTCTCTAGGCTGCTTGTGGAATTGATAAGTCAACCTTTCCAGCTGCTCCTAAAGATTTTTTATAAAAAGTTCTTTATTCTCCAAGGCAGACTTCTGTGCAGAGAGCTGCTCGTCTAGATTCCTGATCTTCTTAGACATCTCTGCCAGAGCTTTATTCTTCGCAACTAATTGAACTGCTTGATTATCCAGTGCCGATTGAGTTCTTTGTTCCTCGATAGGAATCTAAGCTGCTCTTGCTCGTCCCCGAGTAGAGGTAGAAGGCCCAATCCTCTTCAAGGTTTCTAATTCATCCCTCAGGTTGGCGTTTTTGACCTCCAAGAAAGAGAATCCCTCGTCGTTCAGAGGGACCAAAGTGTTTGAGGTAGAAGCTGCAGATTTCAACTGAGATACCTCTCTTTGTAGATTATTATTTTCTTGTTCCAACAACTCAGCTATCTGTCTGTGCTCTTCGACCTCAGCCTTCAAAGTTCTCTCCCTCACATTGTAAGCGGTGAACAACTTATCATACCCCTTATCAGCACTGAGTTATTGATATTTCTTCTCGTATCCCTCGTGCAAAAGGGTCATAGACTCCTTATATTGTTGCTGAAGCTCTTCAAGAGTGCCCTGGAGGTCTTCAATCATTTCATAATACGCTACATTGTTAGCCACTTTACGGTCGAGCAAGCACTTTAAATACTGATAGGCCTCAACTGCTCGTTCTGAAGCATTTGGACCGAGTATATCAATAATTTGAGCATCAGTCAAATCTGCATGGCCAGCTTTGAAATATTCGTTGCACTGTTTCATCAATTTTGTATCATGAGCAGATAACAATTCCATCCTGGCTATAAACTAGTAAAAAGAAGAAAGAGCAAGAATCAATAAGGAGCAAGAGGAAGAGAAACAACATTATGAATAGGCAAAACTTCAAATTTTATTATATCATAAAAGAAAGGTACATAGTTCAGAATTACAATTGACAAAAATAAACAAAGAGAAAAATCCAAACAACTCTACACCTTCTCCTTGCCTCCTAAAACTTTCTCGGGAGGCTGGGACGAGGAAGTAGGTTGCTCGGATGGCACAGATGGTTGCTCGGGGGGTGCTGGAAGCTGCTCGTTTGAAATAAGGGATGGTTGAAGTTGCTCGCAGGAAGACTGGACAGTTATGGGATGAGAAATTTGATCTCCCATCACCATGGAAGATTCCTTAGAGGCAGCTTCATCCTCTTCTTCTTCAGGAGTTGGACGGGGGCCCGGGATGTGTCTCTGAAATAGGTCAGAATTTTCATCAACCTTCATCTCTTGTAGAGCAGCGACCCAGCCATCCCTAAAGTATTTGTGGCTACCATATTCCACTTGTGACATCATGGCAGCCAGACCCTTATTCCACCCTTTATCCTAGCCAGCACTGAAGGACTTTTTTACAGCCAACTTCCTTTTCTCCTTCTCCGAGGAAAGCTTCTCGGAAAGAAGATCCTCGGTAGCCTTCAGTTTATTCTCCACTTTTTCCTTCTGATGACCTACTTCACGAAGCTTGTTTAACTCTTCCTCAGCAACCTTGAGCTTACCTTCAAGCTCCCCAGCATTTTGGAGCTTCCCTTTGAGCTCTTTATTCTTACTTTCTAATTCTTTTATTTTCTTCTCCAATCCCTTGGAGAGTTCAACAGCTTGATTCCTTTCCTGCTCAGTCGAATTGAGCTGCTTCTCCCAGGCAGCTTTATCGTCAACATACTTCTGACGAGAATCTTTTAGAGACTGCGTCAGACCCACCAAAGCTTCCTCTACACCTGACGAGGAGCTTGAAGCTTTAATAGCTTCATCCTTCTTCAAAATTGTATTAAAATAGGTCACCAAATGGGAAAAGAAAATAATAGCAAGTCAGTGCATAGATATAACAAGGGAAAAATGAAAGTTTAGGACAATAATACTTACAGAAGCAATATGACGAGAAGCTAATGTGGTAACCACGTCCCGAGAAAGATTTTCTTCAATACCTTGGATCTCGGGAATGATCCAAGACTTCACCGAGCTCATGGCAGAGCTCGGGGCAACAAAAGTGGGAACACCACTTCCAGTAGTCGGGGGCTGAGCGATGGATTCAGCCAAATTGATCGAGGAGTTTTTCTTCAGCCTCCTCAGAGGAGCATCAACAGTCTCGATTAAAGATGTAGTCTTAATCGGGGATATGACTATCACCTCGCTGGGAGTAGCGACCTTGCTCGGAGCCGCTGGGGGCTTCTCGACAACCTTCACAGGAGCAGCCAGAGGAGGGGCAACGATTTTTCTTGTCCCCTCTTCTGGGACATCATGTTTGCTTTTCTTTGCTTCTCCAGCAACAGAGGCAGATTTCTCGAAGAGGGCAGGAGCTCTTCTTCTCTTCATCCTTTCACTCAAAGGAATATGTGACTCAGGTGAAGAACTTGTAGAAGCTGGTATTGGTTCCACGTCGCTTATCACCGGACGAGCAGTAAAAGACGAGGTGTAACTCTTATACTGTAGCAGATATGAAGCTGGTATGATATGCTCGTCGGCAACAGTCTAATGCAAACCCCAGATAAGTTTCAGATGTTTTAAGTTAACTTCTGTCTCTTTTGGAGACCTTCTTTTGCTGTCAACTGCAAATAAATGAAAATTAAAATATCAGTGACACATTTTATCAAACACAAAGGAAGCATAATTTCAAAAATGAAATAAAAACAACCTATCCCATTTCCATAGGGAGGGCATCTAGGACCCTGGTACACATCATTTCCAGTTAGTGGAGGGTGTTGCCAATTTTTCATAACAACCCCGTGCTCAAAGTAGTTCCTATTGGCATCTGGGAGATTGACCACTAAAGCCCTATTTAAAAACCTAGTTTTTAAATAAAAAGTATTGTCACCAACAACCCATCTATAACAAAACATAATTTCTAGAATTCCTATACGAGTTCCATGAATTTGATTTAATCTATGAACTCCGTTAACTATTCTACACGTATTGGGGGCTATTCTTGCAGGAACCACGTCAAAATATTGATAGAATTCTAGACACAAAGGGTTTGGGGGAAAGGAAAAGCCACATTCAGCAACGAAGAGACTGGGGAAACAATGTCCCTCAGCTAAACGAAAATAATCTGAAGGTTCAGAATGTTCCTCCAGAACAACCCATGAAGGAATAGAGAAATCAGAATGAAACTTATCAAGCAATTCAACAAGGTAAACCATGATGAATAAAGGAAATAAAAGAAAAGGAAGAAGATCTTACAGGAAAAGGATGGATCTGTTGACAACGAACAATGAAAGGGATGAACGCACAAGAGAGAGAGAAAATGGAAAACTCAAAGATACAGATTTGAAAAAGTAAAAGACGATATGATTCTTTGTAACGCTTAAATACCTTACCTTTGGAAAAGGTAAAAACAATGATTACAAAGGGAGACGTTTACACTACCGGCGGCTAAAAGGAAAAAAAGGGGGCGGAGATCGAAGCAGTTAGGAAAATTCGAAAAGTCTGATTCTATGAATTCGAAAAGAAAAATAAATGCAAAGAACACGCTCCTGAAATTCAGGATGACCATTTAATCCCGCCATATTTCGAGAAGAATGTTCCACACTCCTCAGTCTCGAATTGTGAAACATTGGGGGCTTCTGTTGATACCAATTTTAGTCTACTGACATGGCATAATGAAGTGGAGACACGTGTCAATCTACATAGCACTAACAAACACTTTTGAACAATACCTTGACTCCGAGGAACTCAATTTCCCCAACCAGATCAGATACTCCGAGTAGTAGGTGCTCACTGAGGAACTTTACTGCACCGAGCAACTCATGGAGACCGAGATACTTAGGCGGTCCGAGCTGCACCTCGATCAGAGCATTTATTATCAGGCAATTAAGAGGATTAAATGCGCATTAAATACTGATTATTATCATACGGATGTATATGCTTGTTGAACAGCTATGTATTACCCATTCACATGTACAGCCTCAAGGCTATAAATACATTGTATCATCCTCATTGAGGGGGGACCAGAATTTCTTGAGGATAATCATACTTCGAGAATTCCTAAATAGTCAATAAAAATACAAACAGTGGATGTAGGCCATTCATTCAAGGCTGAACCACTTTAAAATCTATTGTCTCATATTTATTTTAATCTGTGATTAAATAATTAGAGATAGTCTAATTTTTTACATCAACAGGTAGCATGTAGCGTACCGTATGGGCAGTACTAATGAGCTAAATTGTCTGAGGTGTTTAGATGTTGGAGAACTAGCTGAAGTGGGTAGCGAGACTAGGTAGGAACATTATACGCACATTATAGATGAGAGGTGAGGAAACTCAAGAGAGTGTGCGTGATTCTAACATTTGTAATCAATAACTGATATTTATTGCGATAAATTACTTGTTAAATATTTTCAAAAAGTTCTGTGTACTAACACTTGCTGTAAAAAAAAATTAAAACCTTTTAGGTGTCCAACCACATGGACGCCAAGCATGACTTCATTCGAGGGATTTCGGAGCTGCAGCATAGGTGGGTGTTGCAGGGCCTTGATTATACGCTTCTTTTATCTTTTTTGCTCTAGTGTAGGATTTCAGCTTTCAGTATGGACATGTCTCCCTTCAGTACTTTCATTTATATTTGAGTTGGTTATAATGTTGATTTTCGGCCGATGGTTTATTCGTCAAGACTTAGTTTTATCTTAGCTGTTATTCTCAGACTCTTTTGTTAGTATTTGATTTATACTTTGTTCCACATGTTATTCTTTTATTAATCAAAGTTAAAATTTGGCACTGGTCTAATTTCACCTAGGTGGTTAGTAATTAAAAAGTTTTCGACAGTGATGGTAAGAATGAACCAACTGGGAAACCTGTTTTAATTTGATTTAGGACTGATCACCCGGGATTTAATTAGGTGGGGTGTCACATCGCGAACACCAAAACTTACCCCCACTATTCACAAAAGTTCAAATCCATCGCTATCGAGCCGATATTAAAAATCATCTACCCTACTTCCACAATCCTTGAAAGTAGCGACCCCTCGCATAATTCAAAACTTCTCTTAGTGTGCACCTCCACTCTCTCATGGTTAACACCAAAGGACTCCGCTACCCCACGGAAAATTCTATCTACATACTATGGCTGCTACAGCCAGCGCACCCACTAAATCCGACTCACTCGCGAATTTTAGTGAAAAATAATTTATATTGTGACACCCTTACTGTCACCCAAAATATACCCCATGCCCATAGGATAAAAAGATAATTACCTCCATACTCTAGCTGCAATGGTTGATCCTCGGGTTCCTGAGCAGCTTCCCCTTACCCGAACGCGCCCATGACTTGTTGTAGTGGTTGCACTTCCAAGACCTCGTCCTTTAGTTGACCCCTTCCTCGCTGAGGACAATATCTCTTCACGTGTCCTACTTCCCCATAAATGAAACACCTCATAATAAATTCATTCTTCCACTGATCCCTTCCTTGATGGCCTTATTGGAAGTCCTGGCCATCCTGTCGATAGCCTTTAGACCTAAATCTCTTGGTCTGATTCCCCTATCGGGAATCCTGCACCTGTTGTCCCCCTTTCTGCTATTGGGATACCCCACTTGTATTGTTCCCATCTGCTTTATCCGACTGGTTGGCTTCCACTCCCCTCCTTCTTCGTTTCACATTGAGGCGATATTCCTGGTAGTGAAGGAGTGCTGCATTAATGACGTTCGTATAAGCTATTAATGCGAGATTACCAATCAAATGTTGCCTGATCCTCTATACTAACCCATCCATAAACTTTGACTTCCTTTTTTCTTCATCGCGTACCTCATCTGGTACAAAATTTTCCAAACGATTGAATTCTTCCTATTAATCGACCACTGGACGGTCCCCCTGAGTCATCTCTCTAAATTTTCTCCTCATTTCAGTCACAACTGCTGGCGGAAAATACTTGCGTTCGAACCACACCCAAAACTCTGCAATAGCTAATATATCCATTCCTCAACTGTAGTGATCGACTCCCACCACTGAAGCGCTGCTCCCACTAACCTAAAAGTGGCTAGCATTTATTTCTACACCTTGTTGCAATCTACCATGCGTAGGTGACGCTGGATATCCCTCTTCCACTGACACGTTATCACAACATCTGAACTTCCTCGAACTCTGGTGGGTGGCCCTTTTGAAAGACCTCCCGTACTTGTAGCCACTCCGACTGCCCTTGGTGGAATTGAACATCCGATAGCACTAACACCCATGGCTGATCTCGTGGAAAGTACCTTGCCATTGCGATCATCGTCGCTTCAACTTCCTGCGCCACTAATTCAGTTACCTGTGCTGCCGAATTAATCTCTAGTAGTTACTGCGGTAACTCTGGCTCCTGATGAGCCTCCCTAGTCTCACCTCCTCCTACTGCCCTAGCTGATCTCTCTCTCTCTTGGGCGGCATCTGAAATGAGAATCGAATCATATAAGTTCACCCTCAAATATAAAGAAATTGGCAGAAGAACGTAAATGCGCATACGTATGAGAATACAACCTATATCAAAGAACGCTAAGCTGAAATGTGAAAAGTCACACAGATCCTAAGGACACTAGAACGTGATGCTCTGATACCATCTATGACAACCCGCCTAATAAAATACCGGGTGATCAGTCCTATACAAAATTAAAAAAGGAATCTTAGTTGGTCCATCCTTAGCATCAATGTCGAAAACCTTTTTAAAACTTATTAACCACCTAGTATTCGAAAAAAGTTGGTGCCAAATTTAATCTTATTAATGAAACCAAACAGTACATGCGGAAATAAATATAATCCATTCAAACAACTGAATTAAATCAACTGAAAAAATAATAAAACGACATGCCGAATAAACCATCGGCCACCAAAGTAAATAGTCCAATACAAACATCCAACACCTTAATAAATAAATTTAAAAACTGTACTGAAAAGTCTAGGTGACATGCCCTAAGTAAACTGGAACTGGTAAATGATTCCTACTCTACGAAAGAATGAATGAGGCGTCTAATCCAAGCTCCTGCTAGCGTCCACATATGCCGCAGCTCTGTGTCCCTCGAATAGAATTTCAATTATGGCGTCCTTGTGGCTGGACACCTAAAAGGTTTTGAAAATAGTTTTATAGCAAGGGTTAGAACCCAAAACATTTTGAAAATATTTAACAAATGAATTAACTGCAGTAATTTAAAATGTATGAATGCGCTTCATATATAAGTTGGTGTCGCACTCTCTTGAGGACATTCTTACCCCTCCACTATTATGCACACCTAACGGTTACCTTAACCCCACCTAGTTGTACTACCCTGTCCAACTTGTCCTGGTATAATATCCCCTTGCCATTCTACTCTAACCCGAGTATAATAATCCATGGGTTATAAGTTATCTCACTAAATAACTTAATTAATTTCCTTTAAATAATATCATATAAATGTGACACAAGTTATATAAAATAATTACATCACACACTGTATTATTACTCGCATATAATATTTACTACCATTATATACGTACCTCTACCACCACATCCACACATATATCATATGTATATCCATCCCTTCCAGTATACCCTCTCCGGATGATTCCCTATAAAGTGCTATCTCATTAGGTGTGCTCACATAACATAGTTACCCAAGTTGGAATCGCTCACCAACCTGGCCCAAAATAAAAACGTAATGGAGGTGGTCATATTCCTTCCCTGAAAGTGAGATAGGCCCCTCACACATATACCGGACGCTATGACCTTGGGATATACTCACCCTACTCCTCAAGCTAGGGGATTCACCCACATCATGTAACCTCCCGTGATAGCACTAGAGTATATAAATTAAATAAATATCTAGTCACTGATATTTAATAGCACACATAATACACACACACACACACACATATATACATATAATATAAACCCCGGCTTTACCGTGTACTCAAAAACCCGTAACACTAGCCTATAATTTTTCGAGTCTATGGCCCGACTAACTTAATTAATTTTCTCACTTATTAATTTATCATCTCCCTGAGTCTATGGTTCGACTCTAATATAATTAATTTACATAATAATTAATTTCCAATCCGAGTCAATGGTCCGACTCTAAATTAATTAATTTACATATTAATTAATTGCCAACCTGAGTCTATGGTCTGACTCTATTTAACTAATTTACATATTAATTAATTACCAATCCGAGTCTATGGTCCGACTCTAAATTAACTAATTTACCCTTAATTAATTTATTACTGTGGTGTCACTCAACCCGTATACCCGCTTACTTGGTTGGTAACCTAATATTTCCCGAGTCAACATTCCCACTCCAAATTAATCTACTCCTCACAGTAATTAATTTAACACCTTGGTGCCACTCAGCCAATATACCTGAACTCGTTCACTTGGCCCGTATCTTACATCTCAGAATTTAGTTCCCAATATTCTCCCATAATATGTCACGCGTTCATCTCTCCCAAATTTCGCAATTATGTTTACCTATAATTACTAAGTGTCATGCCCCTAATTAATTTTCATCATTTAAATAAGCCTAAGAATGTTCCCCAATGAAAATCTCCCATACAATTAAGAACTCGCATCACTGACAAAAATCATGTATCATCGATCGATCGCACCTTTGGGTCGATCGATCGATCGTCCCAGTCATCGTCTTTTCCAGCCTACTATTTGGCCATGGATGAACCCTAAAGCTTTTACTTTCGTTCTAAACCCATACCCAATTAAAATAAACATTTCCTACCCATAAGAAAGGGGTCTAAACATCCTAAAAACCTTAATTCATCATCAAATTCCATTAATTTCCAACAATTTCCCGATTTGGGTTTTATTCAGGTTTCAAATCTCCAATACGATTTTCATCCCTATTAACAACAACTAAACATTGATTCTTACTGGTTTTAAATACGATTCATACCTCTACATTCTAGAATCATAAACATAATAAATCTCACCCTAATTCCATTAAAGTATATCAATTTCCAAAAACCCAATTTTTACATGAAAACTCACCCAAAATGAATTTTGTCTTACACCTCCCATTATATGAATTGATTATCATCAATTTAAGAATTACAACAATTAACCACTTGCCTGGAATCGTTCGTAGAGTCTTATCCGTTGGTGTAGTATATGTGTTGATGAAGAACACCCTAATTAGTCCCTTAATTTGGCTCCAGAAAGATCCCCAATTGGCTTCTTGATTAACTTCCTCTAATTCCCTCTCAAACCCTAGGTTTAGAATTTTCTATCTGCCTTTCACTAGTCCCTCAATTAGGTTTAAAACCCTTAATCCCGTTTTTGGCCATATGGGCCTAATTGAAATAGCCCAAATCACCCCGTGTGGGCCCGACTATGTCCAAAAATACCTCGAGACCCAATTGCTACCCCCGGGCACTCTTTTCTTACTATCTCGACCCATCCGGACTCAACCGCGTATTCATAATTGTCATTCAAAATACTTTTTGACATTTCCAAATTTGACCTAAAAAATGAGACACACATAAATTCAAACTATTTAACTTAAAGTCGCCAATTAAAAATAATTCTTCCCACTCAATTAAGTTCTCCAAATAATAAATTTAAGTTTCTCCAATTTAAATATTTTTATTTTCTCCCAACGATAATTAAATACTAAATCCTCAAAATTACGGGGTGTTACATTGAGTGGGAGTATCTATATGAAGAGGTTGTTGATGTTATGGAATGCATTTGATTTTCATGGAAAGATGATGTAGTTTCCACCGGATGGGGAATGAATTTGATAGTTCAGATGAAGAGAAAAGTCCAAACAAGACTAGCCCAATAGTCAGTTTATGTGGAATGATATCATTTGAGGATATGCTAGAAGAGATCAACAAGGTGGCTGAACAACTGAGATAGATAAGGAAATAGGGTTTCCATTTTTCACTTCTTTTATGAACCATGTGACTATATTAGGGAGGCATTACCTTGTTCCAAACTCGCAACCATCAACGATAGATAAGGGAAAAGATGTTGAAAAACTTCATATGCTAGAAATGCCCCTTTTGGAGAGAAAAATCCTCGATTAGTTCAAGAAAACCCAAGCTAACATCACTATGTGTGGAATCTTTATGTTTTTATAACTACACCAGAATGCTTTGATCAGACCACTTATCGTGTCCACAATCCCATGCTAGAAGAAGCAGTGAACTTGGTCGAATCTCTAACCTCTAACAGAATGCTCTCCTTCTCTAAAGAATAAATTCCTAAGATTGTTACAAACCACAACTATGCTCTCAATATCTCTGTCAAAGTCATAAAAAAGACCATCCCACTTTCGCTTGTTGATAATGGATCAACTCTTAATGTTTACCCATTGAGAGCCCTCAATTGCGTGGGACTGAAAGTGAGCAACCTTCATCTAACCTCTGCCGCAGTGCGTGCTTATGATAATAGAGATTGGCTTTATAAATACCATCACTAAACTCCAAGTCATTGATATCCAGACTTGTTTCAGTCTGCTGCTTGGACAACCATGGCTCTGTAGTATCAAGGGTTTGTCTTCTTCCTTACATCAGAAACTAAAGTTCTTTGCTAATGGGCAGGTCATCATCTTCTCGAGCAATGACAATAACACCGAGAATGCAAGAACCAGTAATCTGGTACTAGAGCTACAATATGGGGAAAATGATATGGTTTTGTTAGGTGTTTTAGATGAACCGCTTCCAATCCCAGTGGGGGGACAATTTTAACGACAAAGTTTATCCAAAATACAACCCTTATGTCAATGTCAATATGATACAGATGTAACATGAACTTCATTCCCAGATTAGGGATGGGATGACTACAATTGGGAATACTTGAACCCATAGTATTGACGAAAACTTTTCTTTCCTGTGGCATGGGTTATCAACCCTTGGCAGAAGAACTTATAATGCTCTTCCAACCTCAGTTTAAGAGAATTCTAAAGAGTGCCTATACTGTCTCAAGATATTCCTTGAATGGAAAATTCATCAGATAGGGTGAGGATTCCCATTTAGTGGTTGTCCTGAATCGTGGTATGATCATGTGGACAAGAAGATGAAACCATGAATGGATATGTTTTTTCAAGACAGCTACTCATACGCCAAAAGTTCCCAACATCATGTGAAACCACTCATTGAGAAGACTACAGTTACTACAAAAGATTCTGAGGAAAGTGACTCTCAGAACTGATTTAACTTCCAAACACTTGGGACGACACTCTGCATTATCCACTCAAGCACTACATCATCAGATCCATCCCGCATGATCAAAGCAGTTGATGCATCACTCCTAAACTGGCATGATATACTAGTTCCACCCGTTGAAATGCAACATAACCCACATGTTTATCCCACTTCCTCTTCATTTATTTTTCATCCCTATTCTGATGTAATCAAAACCTCCTTTGATGAGGTTCTCAATGCTATTTTTCCCAACAATGAAATAAGTGAAGATTTTGAGTATCTTGTTGTGCCTTACATTAATTATCTTTATTTTAATCAAACTCTTGATGACGATGATTTTGCAAATGAACAATTCTTAACTGATCTTAATAAGGTTAATAACAAATAACATAACCACATTTAATTTAATAAGAATGAAACTATTGTTATTAATCTCGATTCTAGTAGCAAACTGTGCGAGATTAGGATTGGGTATACCCTTAACGATCATGAGCACAAGAAACTTAAAGAATTACTAGAGGAATTTGTGTATTTCTTTGCATGGTCATACGATGATATGACCGACATTGATCCCGAGATTGCTCAAAACGAGTTTCCAACTCTCCCAGAATTCCAACCGGTCAAATAGATTCTGCGAAATCTCCGCACCGAATGGTCATTCAAGGTTAAGGAAGAAGTGGTCAAATAGTTGAACGTGAGTTTTATTCGTGTGATCAAATATCCAACTTGGCTAGCCCACATCATACCTATAGGTGCAAAAAATCTCACCCGTCGGGGGGTGCCAATTCATCACGATACAAGTATAAAAATAAATACGAGATAGACAAAGATTTACGTGGTTCGACCATGAATGACCTACGTCCACGGGGCTGCTGGTGTGTTTCATTAGAATGATCAGAGAGTTTTACATGAGGTTATTTCTCTAACTTCTAAGCCCCCTTTCATAATGGGGGTGTCCCCTTTATATAGAGTTAGGGGTTACATTAGGGTTACAAATATGGATGAGTAACAAATATGGATTAGTCCTATCTTCGTTGGAGTTTTATTCCAATTCGCTACTGCTCCTTGGTCTTCTCGTTTATTAAGGACTTTAGTCGTCCCTATATTATTGGCACATCGCTATCTTGATCGGGGTGCTCGCCACACGTCATGCTATTACGTAGGCATATATTTTGCCCCCACAATAGCCCTACAGGTCGCAGTTCAGTTGAGTTGATTTTGAGATGAGTTGGGAGCTGGTCCATAATCTTTTTAAGCGTATGCAGTTGTTGGTGTGAACTGGACTGGCATTCTTTGATCAGTCATTCAAATTTTAAGCCTTCTTTGATTGATTTTCTCGCCTTCATAGGTTTTTAGATGAATGCTTGTCTTGAGTTGGGAGGCGTTCAATTGATATGGGAACCGGACTCGAGAGTGTCGAGCTGCCTGAGTACCCTCTTGGAATCAGGTCAAACGTAGTTCACTGTCTATTTTATTGCATGGCCCAATCCGTGAGGCTGACCATAGGCATGTTTAGAATTCGTTTGCTGAGGCTTTCTCGAGCGTGTATCAAGTTTAGGGCATCTTCATGTATTTTGATCGTGTATGGTCCATTTACCGAGGTCATCCACAAGTCTACGCGTCAAGTATTACTCGAGCGCGTACCTAGTAGGGGTAAGACCCTGCCTTAGGTTTTTCATATGGTCTAATTGGAGAGGCCGACCAAAAGCTTATGCGTCGAGCCTTGCTTGAGCATGTACCTAGTAGGGGTAAGACCCTACCTTAGGTTTTTCATACGGTCCAATTGGAGAGGCCGACCAAACGCCTATGTGTTGAGCCTTACTCGAGCGTGTACCTAGTAGGGGTAAGACCCTGCCTTAGGTTTTTCATATGGTCCCATTGGAGAGGCCGAACAAAAGCCTATGTGTCGAGCCTTGCTCGAGCGTGTACCTAGTAGGGGTGAGAACGTGCCTTAGATTTTTCATATGGTCCAATTGGAGAGGCCGACCAAAAGCCTATGTGTCGAGCCTTGCTCGAGCGTGTACCTAGTAGGGGTAAGACCCTGCCTTAGGTTTTTCATATGGTCCCATTGGAGAGGCCGCCCAAAAGCCTATGTGTCGAGCCTTGCTCGAGCGTGTACCTAGTAGGGGTAAGACACTACCTTAGGTTTTTCATTTAGTCCCATTGGAAAGGCCGACCAAAAGCCTATGTGTCGAGCCTTGCTCGAGCGTGTACCTAGTAGGGGTAAGACCCTGCCTTAGGTTTTTCATATGGTCCCATTGGAGAGGCCGACCAAAAGCCTATGTGTCGAGCCTTTCTCGAGCATGTACCTAGTAGGGGTAAGACCCTGCCTTAGGTTTTTCATATGGTCCAATTGGAGAGGCCGATCAAAAGCCTATGTGTCGAGCCTTGCTCGAGCGTGTACCTAGTAGGGGTAAGACCCTACCTTAGGTTTTTCATTTGGTCCCATTGGAAAGGTCGACCAAAAGCCTATGTGTCGAGCCTTGCTCGAGCGTGTACCTAGTAGGGGTAAGACCCTGCCTTAGGTTTTTCATACGGTCCAATCGGAGAGGCCGATGAAAAGCCTATGTGTCGAGCCTTGCTCGAGCGTGTACCTAGTAGGGGTAAGACCTTGATTAGGTTTTTCATATGGTCCAATTGGAGAGGACGACCAAAAGCCTATGCATCGAGCCTTGCTCGAGCGTGTACCTAGTAGGGGTAAGACCCTGCATTAGGTTTTTCCCGCAATTTAATGTAATACCAATTACGTTTGCATTTTTCCATTTTCTAATGCCTCATGTGTAAATATCCGCCTATTTTACCTTTTAGGTTGTGCCGTCACACTTCCTTAGGCTTAAAAGGCGATGGCAAAAATGCACCTGGTTTGAGGGTCATCCACCCGTTCAGGATTTTAATCGACCAATATAGTTGGCGACCAACCTGAGTTGGCTTTTTGCCTAGGGATCCCCCGTAGGGCTTTTATTGTTGCCTGGGAAACTTGTGAGGCCATTTGTGTTTGGAGATAACAAAGGCCTGTAGACGTACTTAATTTAGTGGCAACAAGCAAGAAGGCCGTTGTAACTAAATCAAGCTTGATCATGATCGTCATTTGAAAGACTAATTCTGGTGTTAACCATGTTGGCATATGTCCTGAGTTGACCTCTTCTATTTTACTTTAAATGTTGTAGTGAATCTATTCACGTGTCATCGCTGCTATGGAGACCCCAATCGGGCTGTGAAGAGAAGGCTGCCTGACCGTCCATCAGGTCATCTGATCTGTATAACCGGGATGATAAGTGTGCCCGATCGCTCCTCGAGGTTTTGTTGCCTTGAAGAGTATCGCGTTGATCGTTCATCGAGCTGGAAATATTTAAGGATTATCTTGCTCGTATAGCTTTATGTATTGTATCATTCCTTGGGGCACACTTGTTCGTTGACCATGCATTATGGTTCCAGGAGGCCGTGGAAGATTCCATATAGCTCGTGCACCTAAAGAAATTGATATGGGTTCAAAGCGTTCTTGTGCAGAGATGCATTGATCTGATATGGCGTTCAAGAAATATTGTTCCTCTTGAGTGGATATCTTAGTGTTGATGACGTATTAATTAGTTGCTTGGTGATCGTCGATCACTGTGGGTTGTCTGACGATGTTGCTCGATACATTCAGGATGATCTAGTGGTGTTATCAACATGTCTTGCTCGTTGACTGTGATTTTGCTGGATGTGTGACTTCTTACAGGTTGGATTCGTCCTTGTTGATAAATATAGTTGATCGTTGATCTTCATGCTGCTTTATGTGTTATTGGATCTTTTTGGTATAGATCGCCCAACTTTTCATTCGACGAGGTTGAATTAAATAAGAACGGTATTGCCCAAGTGTTTATTAGAGCTCGAGACGTGATCACACAATGTCAACTATCCATCGAAGCTGAGGGTCCGTCGAGGCAAAGTTGTAAAGGACCTAGTATGTGTTGCGAACGATCCATGCCCGAGCATTTGTTGGAGCATTGATAAGATAGATGATGCTTGAATGCCTTCCAATAAATGCAATGTTTATTATGAATCGACTGTGCCAACCATCCGTCGGGACTGAATATAAGAATTATCTTGACCAACCATTTGTTGGGGATAAAATGCGACATGTATGGCAAATATCTTCGGGACTAAATATATAGAAATATTTTACCGATCATTTGCCGAGATGAGCCTTGAATATGCCTGATCATCCTGCAGGTCAAGAATCATAGAGCCAGATAATCAATATTGAAATTAAAGAAATATCAACGTCCGAGCATCCGTCGGTTATCACAAATAATGTTGCCCAAGAATTTGTTGGGTCCAAGGTGGCGTAACGTGCTTGACCATTCATCAGAGCATTAACTAAATAAGTGGTACCTGGGTTGTCTTCCAGGGAAAGGTTATATATGTCCTAGTAGATATAGAGAGCGATATGTGCTCGAGCATCTATCGATACATTAATAAGACTTCCAAGAGCTTAAGATTGTGGCCGACCATTCGCCGGGACTGAATCTTATACCTGTAGAAGTTAATAAGTTGCTCGACCATTTGTTGAGGCTAATTCAAATAGAATTTATCATGCAATATGATGTGCATCTGTTCGAGCATGTGTCGAGGAAAATATTCATAGTATTAAATGAATGACATGAATGATCCCATAATTTTTGTGATAAAATCTCACTAGGATGGCCGTGCCCGAGCATCCATCGGGGCTACGCTAAGTATGATTATAGATATTACACCGACCATTCATTGGTATAACCAATAATGGCTGGACGACAATATTGAAAATTAAATGACCGGATAAATGACATGAGTGCTCTTTAAGTGCGCCCCAATATTTATGTGGACAAAATAATTGTAATAAAGTCGAATGAAAGATGCAAAATTTATCAAATATATCCAGATGTATGGCACAGGAGTTAATTTGGAATTTGTGCAAATAGATTTAAGTAAATACTTAAAATTAAGTTGGTTTCAAAAAATTGTTCTCATAGAAAATTTGTGTAGTGGCAATCAATTGTTTTTCTCATGTGAAATATAGAGTATAGATAGCCCCCTGCTAACAAATTTATGATGATAAAAATCATGAGCATAATTTGTGAGCAAATAAAGTATTATGATATGAAAACGAACAATGTACAAATAAATGTGTGTATCCATAAAGTGGGGTTGTGATAAATACAAGAATTATCCTGACCAGCTATCCACTGGGGATAAAATGTGACATGCGAGGCAAATATCTTCGGGACTAAATATATAGAAATATTTTGCCGATTATCTGCCAAGATGAATCTCGAATGTGCCTGACCGTCCTTCGGGTTACAGAATCATAGGATCCGAGCTTCAGTCGGAGTAATAATAATTTTACCCAAGCGTTTCTTTGGATATAAGGTGCTATAGTATGCTCAACTATCTGTCGGAGCATTAATAAAATGAATGGTGGTTGGATAGTCCATCGGGGAAAAGTTGTAGAATACCAAATAGATATAGCGAGCAATTCGTGCTCAAGCATCCGTCGAAACATCGATGAGATTTCCAAGGACTTAAGATTATTGTCGAGCATCCTTCGGGACTGAATCTTGTACCTGTGGAAGTTAGTTAATTCCCCGACCATCTGTTGAGGCTAAATCAAAATAGAAGTTATCATGAAAATGATATGTTCAACAAAGTATATAAGATATGCATCCTCTCGGCCATTTGCCGGGGAACAAATTCATAGTAGCGTATGAATGTAATAAATGATCTAATGATTTTTATGATAAAAATCCCATTGCGATAACCGTGCCCGAGCATCCGTCGGGACTGAGCTAAATAACCAATGATCTCCTTCTGGTGAGATTAAATTGTTGTAGCTAAATGACAATATTGAAAATTAAAATGTTCGAATAAATGACATGAATGATATATAAGTGCGCCTCACTCATTTATGTGAGCAAAATAATTTGTAATAAGGTCGCATGAAAAACTCCCAACTAAAATCGTTGTAACAATTGTAATAAAATCACACGGTCCTCTAAAAATTTACAGACGCACAACATAGGAGTTAGTTCAGAGTTTTCACGAAATTATTTGGTGTCAAAAATTATTACTCCATATAAATGTGAACTAAAATAGGTCGGGCAGTATCTTCTGGAGTGCGCGGTGCGCTTTAATGAAGATATACAGGTCTAGAAACTCAGGCCCCAAAATAATCTTGTCTGAGTTAAACAATGCACAGGGTGTGCTCGCCATCGACCATCTGATTTGATCCCATGGGACACTGATCGCCGAGCTCCACACTGTTCGCCGAGCTCCCTCTGAGCCCGCTACACTGCTCGCCACTGCTGGCTCGTCGCAGCAGTACAGGGGTCACCGATGACGATGGATAGTCCAATGATTTCGCATAGTGGTCATTGATATATTCTGTTCGCACCATGGTTACCGACCAGAAGGGTATTCCGACGACCCTATTCTAGGGTCCTCGATCAATTCCCAAATACATCACAGAAGTCATAGTAAATTCAGTCCTTTTTGCCTAATGGGTTAAAAAAGGTTAAACTCCAAATGGGTTTCGCTACTCCCAACCTGTTTACCACCGTCTGAGTGGGTGTCTTCCGTTGTTGGTGTGTGAGACATGTTGTATAGTGTTCGCTGACTAGTATTGTTGGTCCAGCGGCGGCCTTCCTCTGGCCTCGCCGTGGTAGCGCTGTGGTCGCCGATCTCGTCACTGTGGTTTTTTGTCCGCCGAGCTCATTTTGTTGTTGATGCCCTCTGGTCGACCAGCGATTATGAACGCAAACAGGTCGCTGACCACAGAGGCCTGCTCGACCAGAAAGGTTGCAGGTCGGAGAACAACCGGAGGTGAGGTCGTCAATGCTCGCTGATTCTAGATGATCTGCTTTAAGCTCGTCACAGTGGCTGCCGACCAGACAGAGGAAAGATGGTGTTTCCGATTTAAATCATCCTCCAAGAGATTTTATTCCGCTGATTTATGATGATGGTCATCGCGAAGAGGTCGGTGATCGCAGGCCGACCAAAAAATAGTGTTGGGTGCAAATCCCCCATAACTCCTGATGAGGATGAACGGCGCTGATCGTGGAGAAAATTGGAGGGAAATTCTTCTTGCACATGAAATCCGACCAGCAGGGGCGGATGATATGTAAAGTCGGTGATGAGGACTGGATCTCCATGGGTTGGTGATGATGGCTGTGATGGGCCAGTTTGTGATGACTCCTTCTTATCTTAAGTGGGTGTGTCAGTGTACCCAGCTGGGAGATGACAGATCCAAGATGGCCGCCTCCAAATGGGGTGTTACGTGACCCAGTAATTGAGATCTTTGGTGGTCCAAAAATATCGGGAGAGAGAGAGAGAGAGATCATGCCCAGATCGTGATAGTAGGTGCTTGACCCTACAAGAGTCCAAATATTTGGAGACTCTTCTCACATCTTCAGTACTTTGCATAGCGTATGCATCATTGTCTTTGAACGTAAATCTAGATCTCTTCTAGCAAGAAGGGGAAGGCTTTTTATGTCATTTCCCACAGAAGGCGCCAATTGTAGGTGCAAAAAATCTCACCCGTCGGGGGGTGCCAATTCATCACGATACAAGTATAAAAATAAATACGAGAGAGACAAAGATTTACGTGGTTCGATCATGAATGGCCTACGTCCACGGGGCTGCTGGTGTGTTTCATTAGAATGATCAGAGAGTTTTACATGAGGGTATTTCTCTAACTTCTAAGCCCCCTTTCATAATGGGGGGTGTCCCCTTTATATAAAGTTAGGGGTTACATTAGGGTTACAAATATGGATGGGTAACAAATATGGATGAGCCCTCTCTTTGTGGAGTTTCATTCCCATCAGATACTGCTCCTCGGTCTTCCCGTTTATTAAGGACTTTATTCATCCCTATATTACTGGAACGTCGCCATCTTCACCGGGGTGCTCCCCACACGTCATGCTATTCCGTAGGCATATATTTTGCCCCCACAATACCCATACCAAAAGTATAAGGAAAGGTTCTCATGTGCGTTGACTACCAAGATTTGAACAAGGCCTCCTCAAAGGATGATTACCCGCTACCCAATATCGACATGATTATAGACAATACAGTTAGCCACACTCTCAAGTCATTTATTGATGGTTTTGACGAATATAACCAGATCAAGATGAACTCGGATCATCAAGAGAAAACTGCATTCATCACCCCTTGTGGAACCTTCTATTACACCATTGTGCCATTTGGTCTAAAAGCTGCAGGGGCTACCTACTAGAGGGCTACCATAACCATCTTACATGATCTAATACACATAGAAGTCGAGGTTTATATGGATGATATGACTACCAAGTCTAAGACTAGGGAAGGTTATGTTCTTGCTTTTTGAAAGTTCTTCGAGCGATTAGGTCAATACATGATGCGACATAACCCACAAAAATGTGTTTTTGGAGTTACCAAAGGAAATCTCGTGGGATTCATGGTTAGTGAGAAAAGGATAGAAGTAGATCTTACCAAACTGAAAGCTATAGTCAAAATAGAACACCCCAACGAAAAAAGGAAGTCTGGGGATTCCTTGGAAACTTGTAATATATCAGCCAGTTGACTTATATCAGTGAACCCATCTTCAAGATCCTCTAGAAGGATTCAACTAATGTTCGAAACAAATCTTGACATGATGCCTTTAACCAAATCAAGTAATATCTAACCCGACCTCTAGTACTTATGCCATTCCAGCCTTGTCGTCCCCTAATCCTATACCTGACCATAATGGAGACCGCAACTAGGGCTTTGTTGGCCCAATATCTTGAAGAGTTCCATAAAGAGAGGGCCATCTATTACACCAATCACAAGTTATTCGGATATGAAGTTAACTACACTTCCTTGGAGAAAGCGTGTGTCACCCCCGTCTATGTCACCCAAAAATTACAACACTATATGCTTACCTTTCCTATCAAACTTTTGTATCGAATGGATCCTATCAAATACCTTCTCGAGAAACCTTCCCGGACTAGCCAAATGGCCCGATGTTTGATTCTACTAGCTTAATTTGATATTATTTATATCACACAAAAATCCATGAAAGGAAGATTCATCTCTGACTACCTTGTTGACCACCCTATAGAAGAAATCGATGTTTACATTTTTTATTTCCTGGATGAAAATATCCTTTTTACCTCCCAAGAAGACCTCTAATGGCAAATGCTCTTTGACGGCGCTGCCAATTAGAAAGGATATGGCATTGGGATACTCCTAATTTCCCCCGATGACTCTCACACTCCAATTTCCATCAAGAAGGATTTTCCCTGCACCGTTAACATGATCGAATACGAGGCATGCATGGAAGGCCTCAAAGTCTCTCTTAAGAAAGTAATTCAATAACTACATGTCTACAAGGATTCAACCCTCATCATCAGTCAAGTAATCAGAATATGGAAAGTGAAGGATGAGAAACTCTTACCCTTCCATGCCCACCTAGAAGAGTTGGCCTCCCAATTTCAAGGTATCACGTTCCATTACCTGCCCTGAGCAAAGAATAACTTTACCGATGCGCTTGCTATGTTAGCCTCCCTGACTGACATGATCAAAGGAATAAGGATGGCCCCTTCCTAGTCCAAAAGCAAGCTAAACCCACCCACTGCTACCACATTGAGATCATCATAGAAAAAGATCCTGATATAGTCGATTATTGGTACTATAATATTTGGCGCCTCCTCAAGAATGATTGGTATCCCCAAGATTCTAACAAGAGGGAATGAGCAATCCTCCGCAAATAGGTTGCCCAATACATTATTTACGATAAAGCACTTCTCAAAAGAGACTTCGATGGAACCCCTTTACATTGCATCGCAAGAGCTGACATTGAAGAGATGATCCAAAAAATCCATATGGGGAGTGCGGACCCCATATGAATGGACATATTTTTTCCAAGAAAATCATCCGACATGGTTACTATTGGACTACCATGGTTCAAGATTGAACCGCCTACGATCAAAAGTGCCTTAAATGCCAACAGTTTTCTGAACTCAAACACTTGCCTCCACGAGAATTGTACAACAAGACTTATCCCTAGACATTCTCCACATGGGGCATTGATATCATAGGGAAATTTACACCCAAAGCCTCAAACGGGCATTAATTCATCTTGGTTGCCATCGACTAATTCACCAAATGGGTCGAAGTTGAGTCATACACAGTTCTAAATTCCAAGAAGGTGGACAAGTTCATTCGAAAAAATATCATCTGTCGATATGAGGCCCCGTACAAGCTAGTGTTAGACAATGGGTTACATTTCAAAGTAGAAGTCCTATAATTGGTCGATGAGCATGGGATCCAGAGACA
Organism: Sambucus nigra; assembly: GCA_949130495.1. Classification (NCBI taxonomy): domain Eukaryota; kingdom Viridiplantae; phylum Streptophyta; class Magnoliopsida; order Dipsacales; family Adoxaceae; genus Sambucus; species Sambucus nigra. The sequence goes on along the minus strand of OX422217.1, from coordinate 237,480,353 downwards.
CAAATATTATCCTTACCGACCTCAAACAAACAGTGCAGTTAAAGTCTCCAATAAAAATCTCAAAGCAATCATCAGCAAGATCATCGAGAGTTGTCAAAAATGGGTCGATCGAATCCCTTACACCCTCTGGGGATACCGTACTTCAGTTCAAGCATCTACTTGGTCTACCCCTTACTCTCTGGTATACGACATGGAAGCAGTCCTACTAGTTGAGTTGAAGATTACTTCACTATGCATCACGCTTAAAAGAAAAGTCTATGAGGAAGAGTGACATCAGAGCCGTCTTGGCGAGTTGTCACTCTTGGATGAAAGGAGGCTAAAAGCTCTATATCACAAACAAGGGTACCATCATCGCATAACACAATTGTTTAATAAGAGAGTCAAGGAATTTGGTGTTTGATAAGGAGACTTAGCCCTTAAAGAAATCATAGAGCCTATCTAGGACCCCATTGGGAAATTTAAGCCCAATTAGAGTGGCCCCTACATTGTGAAGAAGATTCTGTCCGGCGGAGGTACTATACTCATCGATCTCGATGGGGAAGAGAAGGCCCGTCCAGTCAACCTGGACCGTCCCAAGAAATTCTACCCTTAATCTTGACGCGCTACGAATCTTCTCGTATCCCTTTAATTCTAAAAAAAGAAAATATTCTTCATTTCCCTCAACTCATAACTACGTGGGGCATAATCCTCTAAAAATATTTTTACTTTAAAAAATGGAACTCAAAAAATTTTCAAAACCCCCACAGGTACGTAGGCAGCTTATATGCCTTACATGAGCATGAACCCTTCTTTTTCACAAAATCCTATTCTTTTCTTACCTCTGACAACGACGGTTTATTTTTAACATGTACGTGAACAAAAGGATTATGTATGCCTTAGAGATTGGTATAGATAATTCAAATGTAAATACTCATCAATAGGCACAACAATATAATTAAAATTTTTTTTATGTCATTAAAGAAAAATTCCGTTATAATTACATCGGCATAGAGAGTCAAGCAACTTCCCCTACCAACCTGACCCTATTATCCTAAAAATAAAACAAGCCAAACTACTCCTAGATAACCTTCCCAAAATTTATTCCCACACATCACAAAATCTTCACAAAGAAAACTCCCCAGGGATCCTACCCACAGTTGCCAAAAGAACCAGTACCATTATCATCTACAACTTTAGGTCCCCAAATATCCATTATTTTGATGGAATATTGAAGGTGCTCCATGGAACGATAAGCCCAGACCCGCCTAGGAAAAACAAAAACACCTCCATCCATGGTGTCAAACATGGTGAAACACCTTTGACCGGTCTCCTCAGCTAGCATCTTGGCAACTACCCTCCTATACAACCACTTCATGTAATCCCCAGAAACATTCCAAACTCTACTAATAGACTGGGACGGACGGGTCGACGATTTTCTCAAAGAGATCCCAGTTTCATGCGCATGCGCTCTTTCAAATACTCCACGGGAAAAAAATACAGTGTCCGATGTGGCACAATCTGATCCCACCCAAATTGATGCAGGAGTCACCAGGTAAAGTAAAAAGAAGTATGCCGAAGGCCAAGTAACCGAACATACTAGTATTCCCCCAATTCTATAATGGGTTGCAACTCTCCCCACCAAGGCACCAACCAATGCAAATCGCGAGCCCTGTAATCCACAAACCAGTTCTCCAAACTCTCGATATTTAGTCCCAAGATAATAAAGTAGAGAGTACAGAAGTTTATCACACATGCCAAGGGATATTCAGGAGTGACCTCCATACAAAATCTCTCCGACAGCCACATAAACAGCATAACTGTGGTACCCCTCAGAAAGTTAGAATGGCTTTCCCGCCAAGCATATAGACAATTCAGAGTCTCTGCCAATATCACCACCATAGTATTACGAAGGTATGACATCCATAAAGTAATGGATGCATGTTGTGGATCCGCCAATAAGTCCACGGTCACCAACATTAATTTTGAAGTTAAGCCAAGGATAACGACTTCATCATAGATCGCATCACCAACATCCTATAGATGCACATAATATAACATAGCCAGGAGGGAGATCATTCCTCCTGTAACCAATGATCGAGACATCGAGGGCGAGATATGGAGAAGTAGTACTAACAGCTCCTGAGGGGACCGAGAAAATTCAGGCATGATCGCCTCGAAATTGGGATTTATCCCCAACATGATAGAAAACTTTTATAAAATGGATAGACTTCTTCTAAGGCAAAGAGAAAGACATGGATTGTACCTCCGCCATCAGTATGTTCCATTCAATAGGCCAGTTTCACTATAATGAAACTCGACACATGTTGAAAGCATCATAGTCTACATTATATGAGCACATAGCCTTTAAGTTTTCAAGGTAAGAATAAAATTCAACACTTCCAGAGAGAGACATAATCGCAAAATAATGAGACAAGAAGAAAGAAGTAATCAAAAGAAAGGAAATGTGGATGGGTGAAGAAAATACTCCACCATTTTATACATGGAAAACTTAGCCAAAAACAAAAGTCCTTCAAATCCCGGAGGAAATCTTGCCCCATTAAGGACCAAGTAGTGAAGAAAGTGCAATCAAAGTCTTGGGTTGATTAGACTGGACTGGCCTACCGATAGGACGGACAAGGGGTATGCCGATTGGCAACCCCCTATTTTTGGAAAATTCCCTTTTTCCTTTTTTGTCAAAATTGAAAACTCAATAAAAATAATTTTTATTCTAATGAATTCAAAAGTTCCTTATCCATATATTTCCTTACTCGACCAATTTTAAAATAAATTTTCTCTCGAGTCATTTTAAATCCTTTTTATGGTCTTAGAAATAAAGTAAAAAGTCATATGCACTAAGTCACTAAAAAGGAAATTATAAAATTCCATTACATTGCATATATATTTCTTTATTACATTTTGACCTCCAGGAAAACACAAAAAACAACGAGACTCAGTAAGAACCCCCCAAAACATTCTCTCACTCACCTTCTCTCTTTTCTCGTCATTTTGGTCTCTCTAAGACCCTCCCATGAGATTTTCCCAACAACGTGATTCAGACCCCTCACCAGATGAATCAGACATCACCAATCACAAAGGAATTGGGATCGACTCCAGAATATGAACCATCGCAGAAGCCACCCAATCCCTATTATCCCTCAGCGAGGTGTTCAAATCCCGAATGTGCTGCAAGAAAAATACGGAAAAAGAAAATCAGTCACTTTGAGGCAAAGAAGAAATTAGAAAAATAAAAGTCAAAGAAATGAAAAGGTATACTTTCGGCTGAAGCAAATCATGTGTCAGCCCCCGTACCTCCAAGTCCATAGCATAGGGGAGATGAAACATATTCACCGATCCTCCATCGGGTCGTCTGATGTTGTCACAGGGAGGAGACAATCGCAATGGAATCTCTGATGTTGTCGCCGCTGCTGATGTCGACGCGCCACCTGCAATATGGGCAGACCCCAATGGTCGACTCGTTCCACTAACAGAGCCCTCAAAGAGAAGAGGTATAATTTCATACATTTTGGGTGGCATCATCAAGCTCAACACGAAATTAAGATAACCATAGGTCGTCGTCGTGTCAGTATATGATGAATAAGGCTCACTGACCATCGCAATAACCCTCGCCTCCTCTGGAATCTCTCGCACCCTCCTCATATACCTCGGGGGCATCGTAGGTGGAACTGTCACCTTGTCCTCCACCACCTGCCGGACTACTCTCTCCCCTAGGTACCAGTAGTAGCCAAACTCATGAACAAACAGATGACGCAGCTGCGCATTCCCCCTGGTCATCCCCGTGTGCTGGATGGCCATCCCCCAGGGATAGAAGGTAACCTGTAATATCCGCAATGAAAAATAAATATCTTAAAATATCAGGAAGGAAAAATGGTCTCAGGGGGAAAGAAGAATTTACCCGATCACTCATCAGGCAATTCATGACCGGACGCACCACTAAGAAAGAGAGAGACCGCCTAGACTTACAGTTGGACTTTCTCCACTGGTACATACGACAGAAGCCTCCAACAGAATCATCCTTCAAACTTATCAATTGAACGTTAATCCCAATCACCTCATAAAACCACATTTGCAAAGGACAAAAGGTCGTTAATAAAAATAAAGCAATTAAGGAATTAAAAATAAAATGCATAAGGGAAAATCCAAACATAAAGGAAAAGGGGAAAAATACCTCCAAAAGATATGTGGCACCACTAAAGGTCTGCTGACAGCATCGAGTAAATGTATCCAAAGATGAATAAAGGGTCTCCAAAGTCAGGCTCCCCAATCAAAGAGATGGATATTCGAAAATACCCTCAACTAAGGAAAAACCACATATGGACGACGTCGCCGTCAAAAACCTTCTCAACGGAAAAAGAATAAATAAACGGGCATCTTCCTCACCTGCATCTCATCATTCTCGTTGATCCGTTAACTCAATAAAGCCTCATTTAAAAGAGACAAAAGGATGGAGTCCCCTGAGACTATTCGCCTAACATCACACAACGCAGCCTCCATCGTTGCCCGCATTACTCGCATAGTCTGGTCCACCTATAACTGATCCCCTTCAAAGTCTACCCCCAATAGTTATTAAACATGAATTGGAATCACTATCATCTCCCCAAAGCCAAAATGCGTGGTGCGGGTGATATCCCACCACCTCTCCCCTAAAGTGCAGAGAACGATCATCGAACGAGGTGGTCATCTATTGGAGATGCCAAACTACCAAATTCGGCTGATGAAACCACCTAACGCACCCCAGAGTAAGGTTCTCCCCAACACCCTTGAACCCCAATCGTCCCTCGAGAATGAAGGTTTGACGTTGATATATCATCCTGCCAAAGCAAAAGTAAAAACCTTGTCAAGAGTCAGAAAAAATAAGGAAATAATACGAAGGAAAATAAATACCAAAGGTTTCTTACATATACACTAGGGTTCACCACCCTAGAAGATTGATGGTGTGCAGAATCACGTAAAAGATTCCTCTCATTCATAACTGGCTCGAACGACTCAAAGGAATTCTCACTACCCAACAACCGGGGCACCCTATCCCCCCACTCCAAATTCGCCCAATCGCCAACATTTACCCATGCCATATGGACCGCACTGCTTTAAAAATACACCATTTCTTGGTTTTGGAATGTTAAAATAGTTCGTAAAAAGAAAAAAAAAAGATAAAGATCTGAAAGTTATGAAAAATGAAAAAATCTCGCCCTTTTTTAAGAAGGCTAAGGGGCATTTCGATCGTCAGTCCCCCACCATATACTGATCGACACTGTCCCTTCACCTTCCTGAGATATCCCAAAAGAACGTGCCACAACTGTTTGGCACCCCCTACACCCTGCTGGTTGGCACCTCCATGAAATTTTGTGCTAAAATTACCAAAAAAATGCCAAAAAATATCTAAAATTACTAAACGAATTTTAAAACCTTTTTCACCATTAAAAACATTTTCCAAACCTCTCAATTAATACCAAATTTTCTCCCAAAATTATTTCCCCAAAGGAATTCCCAAATCCAATTAGATATCTCCCTAGAAACATCTCTAGGGAACACCATAGAAATTATAAAATTCACCGAAGGCTGCACCCAATCCTCAGAGTAATATCTTTTCCCCAGTGCAGTCTCCAAACTTTCCTAAGGAAACTATTCCCCGCAACTTCTACTTAAAGCCCTCAGAATTAGCTTCGACCCTCAGAATTGGTAACATTCTACTTAAGCCCTCAAAATTGGCTGCGACCCTCAGAAATGGTCACTCCTACATAAGCCCTAAGAATTGGCTTCGACCCTCAAAATTGGTCACTTATACTTAAGGCCCTTAGAATTGGCTTTGACCCTCAGAATTGGTCACACTCTACTTAAGCCCTCAGAATTGGCTTCGACCTTTAGAATTGGTCACTCCTACTTAAGGTCCTAAGAATTGACCTTGACCCGTAGAATTAGTCGCTTCAACTTTAGCCCTCATAATTGTCTTCCACCCTCAGAAGTGGTCACTCCTACTTGAGGTCCTCAAAATTGACCTTAAGGTACAGAATTGGTAGCTTCAAATTAAGCCCTAAAAATTGCCTTCGACCCCAGAATTGGTCACTCCTACTTAAGGTCCTCGAAATTGGCCTTGACCAGTAGAATTGGTTACTTCAACTTAATCCCTCAGAATTAGCTTTGACCCTCAGAAATGGTCACTCCTATTTAAGTTCCTCGGAATTGACCTCGACCCTTAGATTTGGTCACTCTACTTAAATCCCTTAGAATTGGCTTCGGTGCTCAAAATTAGTCACACTCTACTTAAGCCCTAGAAATTGGCTTCAACCCTCAGAATTGGTCACTCCTACTTAAGGTCCTCGGGATTGACCTCGACTCGTAGAATTGGTCACTTCTACTTAAATCCCTCATAAATGGATTTGATCCTCTGAATTCGTAACACTCTACTTAAACCCTCAAAATTGGCTTTGACCCTCAGAATTGGTCACACTCTACTAAAGCCTTCAGAATTGGATTTGACCCATAAAATTGATCACACTCGACTTATGCCCCCAAAATTGGCTCTGACCCTCTGAATTGACTTCAACCCACATAATTAGCTACCCCCAGTGTTTCATTAGGTCCTCAGACTTGACCTCTTTCCAATACATCATGTGTTGTCTATTTGATGAATTTCACTTATTCCAAGATCACCCCTCGAGGGGCTTTATAGACACCATATTCTAAAGTTCCCTTTGTCTATCCTTAGGTCCCTAGGACTTCCCTATTTTTTTTACAAACCCTAGGTCATACTCTGAATACTGATCTGAAGGCCATCGGGGGCTCCCAATCCCCGTTTGACTTTGTTCAACTCTATAAATAGAGTAAAATCTCAATGAATCTTCCGAGGTCTTGAAATACCCTTTCTAACAGTGTGCCCCGTGTGAGAATCAGTATAACGGTTCGGACGAACATGACATTTTATCACTAAAAATCGATCTGGAGGCCACTCGGTGCTCCCGAGCCCCAATTTGACCCTAATCAACTCCATCATCACAATGAAAGATCTTTGAATCTTTGAATTTCACTAAAACCCCTTTCTAAGGGTTTGCCCCATGCACAAAACGGCGTTATCATTCAGACGAACCATTCGTTTTCCCCCAAAAATTGATTTCGAGACCAACAAGCTCCCGTTCTCCATTTGACCAAGGTCAACTTTCTAGCTCTAATTAGACTGAATCAATCTTTAAATGTCATTGAAAACTCTTTCCAACGGTCCACCCCGTGCATGAATCAGCCTTACGATATGGGCGAATGATCTATTTTACTCCGAAAGGTCATCGGGTGCTTCAGATCCCCGATTGACAAAGGTAAACTTTCTTAACTGAGCGAAGCTCTTTAGAATGTATAATTACCTCACATAACGTTTCCAATGGTCCGCCCCATGCGCGATTCTGACTTATCTTTCGGACGAACGATTTATTTTCGTTTTATGATCTCCCGTCTAAAGAATCGACGAGCGCTTTCGAGCCCCGTTTGACCTAAAGTCAATTCCTAGACCATGGAGAGGCCTAAAGGACACTTGAAGGACTCTAAATTACCTTTCTAATGGTATGCCTTATTCATGATCTGGATCAACGAATTTCATTGTATAACCATTTTTTGGAAAAATCTTCACGAGACTACCAAATGGCAGGTCCATTTCCCTACCTATTGGTAGTGTGACTAGGGTTAACTATCAATTGGAAGGTCTAGGGATATGCCTATTGAAATCCCCTTACCCTATAAATAGAGGTTACACCTAAGATCCATCAAAATCAATGATCTCAACAACATTCTCTTGCATTGAGAGAAGTTTCCTTATGTGAATTTCCTTTTCATATTTTTTTCCCATCATTTTGATACCCAATTTAGCAAAATCTCGTTCTTTCTCATCCAACATTCATCCCAACATTCAAGGGAGCTCATCAAAGATAAAGATTAAGCCTCAATTCTCCAAAGAATGTCAAAATATTCTCCTCTCTCTTTAAATTTTATTATTTTTGCATTAGTTACATAAATTCTCAATCTAGTTTTTACTTTAATTCATAGATATTAAAATCTCACCTTTTTATTAGTTATATTGCACATACTTTATTTTCTATAAAAATCCAAAACAAACAAAAAGAGGGTTACACCTACAAATTCCAACGAGATAATCCACCACAATTTTCCAAAACTACAAATACATTTTCTATGCACACACATATAGTAAATTCTCGTTCGAATATATGCACCCTTATGCCGCATGCGAACTACATGGACTTTGATGCCTTTATAGGCTACACGAGCGTTTGGGGTAAAAACCTGAGACTCGAGTCCAATTTTCAATTTTTTTAATTTTCCCACTTTCTCATTTGTCACCTTTTCATCTATAAATTATTTTAATATATATTATATTTGTGATATTTATTAGCATTTAATCCAACATATATTATCGTTTCATCATAACGATCAATATCCCGATAAATGCATACATCGTATTTTCTTAATATTATTTTGGGAACATTCCTATGGATGACCCCACTCTATCTTTTCCATGGTATGAATTGGGTGATTCCGATCTCCATTTATATATACACGCACAAACACTTCACAGAAAAATTAAGGAAAACAGTAACATAAGCCCATAAGAGACCGAAAGGGAGGGATGGGTGCCTAACACCTTCCTATTTCGTAATTTAGCCCCCAAACCTGCAAACTATTGGTTTCGTAAGCATCAGTTTGTCTTTGATGCCGCTCTCTCGAGACGGAGACATGTTCTTTTTCCTGTTTTGTGCGAAATAGGTTGGAGACTCCATGTCTTTACATTCATCCCACACCGACAATGGCTGAAGCGCTCTTAGAGAAAGCGGGTGCGAGACCTTTTTCCCCCTCTCCTTTTCCCCCCAACAGGGAGAGAGAGGAGAGAGATATCGGGATGCCCACACAAAGGGCGAGCTTATTCCTCAATGTATCACCACCGGGTGGTGTTTTCATTGACTACCAGAAGCTCAATGCCGATAATACGAAAGATCACTTCCCCTTTCCGCTTAATGACTAAATTCTAGAGAGTGTAGAGGGCCACCCATTTTATTAATTTCTAAACGGTTATTACTGGTATAACCAAATTAAGGTAGATGTACTACATCAAGAAAATACGATGTTCATATGTCCCTTTGGCATGTTTGACTATAAGCGTATTCCATTTGAATTATGTAATGCACCCGCGACCTTTCAATGGTGCATGCTTAGTCTTTTAGCGATATGGTCACGCGAGGACTAGAGGTTTTTATGGACGATTTCAACCTTTTTGGTCCCTTTTTTTACCATTGACTCACTAGTCTTGAGAAGGTGTTAGCACGATGTATGGAAAAGAACTTGGTACTTAATTAGGAGAAGTGTCATTTCATGGTCACCAAAGGTGTAGTTCTTGGCCACATCATTTCCTCCAAAGGTATTGATGTAGGGAGGATAAAAATTGATGTCATTGTCGATCTTCCCCACCTAAGTCACTAAAGGACTTGCATTCGTTTTTGGGACATGCGGGTTTCTACCGTAGGCTATTAAGAACTTTACTGACATTACTAGGACCTTAATAAAACTACTTGTGAAGGATTCCCCCTTGGAGAGGAATGAAGCATGCCAAAGTGCTTTTGAAAAACTAAAAATCATGCTTGTTTTTTCTTCCATTATTCAAGCTCCAAATTGGTCCCTTCTATTTTAGATTATATGTGATGCGAGTAATTATGCCATTGTGGTTGTTTTAAAGTGAAGAAAAGATAAGAAGGCTCGTGTCATCTATAATGCTAGCCAAACTTTAACCAGACCAGAACATAACTACTCCACCGTGGAGAGATAATGGCTAACCGTAGTCTTCGCCCTAGATAAATTTATCTCTTACCTCATCGGCTCGACCATTACGTGAATCACCGACCACGCTGTGATCAAGTATCTCCTTTCAAAAAATTATGCTAATACTCACCTCATAAGGTGGATCCTACTCCTACAAGAATTAAATCTTTCCATAAAAGATAAGAAATAAGTAGAAAACATCATAGCAGACCATTCATATAGGCTTTCATCTGACATACCTACTGATCCCATACACATAGACGAATACTTCCTGGATGAGTAATTATTTGCCACTTCCTATCTCCTAAAGTTTGCGGACATAGTGAATTACATGGTCACGAGGTACATTCCTCCCGATTAGACACCGCAAAAGATGAAAACGTTTCTTACTTGGTCGCACATGTTCTTTTATGATGACCTTTACTTATTCAAATATTGCAAGGAAATCATCCAAAGATGTGTGTCAACTGATGAGATTTCTTGATTCATCCTCTTTTGTCATACATAAGCATATGGAGGCAATTTTTCCACGAATAAGAGGATCACTAAGATCCTTCAAAGCGATCTCTAATAGCCCACGATATTTCAAGATGTAAATGATTATTGTAAGTCATGCAATCGATGCCAAAGGATGGGGGTTATCACTCGACATGACGTGATGCCATTGATCTATATTCTCATCATCGAGGTATTTTACTGTTGGGTCAGCGACTCCATGGGTCCTTTCCCTCCCTTTTTTGGTTTCTTTATACATCATCGTCGCGATAGAATATGTGTCGAAATTGGTTGAGGCCATAGCTACTAGGACAAATGATAATAAGGTGGTGTAAAAGTTCAACTCAGAACATATACTTTCTCACTTTGATGCCCCAAAGGCGATTATTAGTGACAAAGACAAGCACTTTTGCAATAGTCCGCTTGAGAAACTTAAGAGAAAATATGGTGTCATCCACAAGGTTAGGATGCCATATCACCCACAAACAAATAGGCAATCCGAGTTAGAAAATCATGATATAAAGAACATTCTTGAGATGACTGTCGATCTTAACTAGAGGGATTGCTCTCTCCGATTGAATGATGCACTATGGGCTTACCAGACCGCCTATAAAAAAAACCTCAGTATGTCCCCATTCCGTTTCCTTTATGGATTTCCTTGTCATCTTCTCATGGAGCTCGAGCATAAAACGTATTGGGTAATTAATAGGTTGAACTACAATTTAAATAAAGTCAGTGAAGTGAAAAAACTTCAATAACACGAGTTGGAAGAAATACGCAACGATGCATATGAGAGAGCATGGATTTTCAAAGAATGAATAAAAATCATGCACAAGTACACTATCCATCGAAAAGAGTTTCATCCTTTTCAAAAGGTGTTCCTTTAGAACTCGTGCATATACATGTTTCTTGGACATTTTCATTCTAGGTGGAATGGTTCGTTTGTCATTAAGAAAGTGTTTCCCCATTGTGCGATAGAGATAAAGAATCCGAAGGGTGGGTATACATTTAAAGTTAATGAATAATGCTTAAGGCCATACCTTGAGGCATTCGTTGAGGAATTCGACATAATTTGGTTATCGAACCGCATTTACGGGGTAGAGTGAGCTTAAAATATGATGTCATCGTACCCACAACATGTATGGAGTGATTCATGTTGTATCATATCAAGTCTAGTAGGTTAGGTTAGGGATAGGTATACGAGTTTCAAGTTGAGAAAGGGTATGAGCATCGTTGCACTACATGTGAGAGGGTAAGGCGGTTCGAGGTGAGTTTTCGAGGTATTTCGAACTAAAATTTGGGTCAAACAACATTTTCCATGGTTCGGGAGTCAAGTGTAAAGCATTCTAACACTTGGTTTTGAGAGGGATTGAAGAAAAATTAGGGGGTTATACTGGAATTGAGAACCGGTTCACCATTACCTTCATTATAGGGACGAACTGGTTCTGCATATCAGGTCGATTAAAAAAATATAGGTGCGATTTGATTCGATTCTTGTGAAAATCGATTCGATTGTCTATAGAAAAATTCATTCCCTCTCCTCTGTTTTTCTCCCTCTTCAATTCCAACATTCATTGCCCCTCCCATACGAAATTCACCCTCCCAAATTCCCGCCCACCCACCCAAAATTCATCCCTTTTCACCTCCCTACACCATTCCTACCCCCCCTCTCTTCCCACCATAAACTAACCCCCTCCAACTATAAATTCACTCCTCCCCCTCCATTTTTCCCCCACCACTTCCAAACTCTTCCTATTACAACTCTTGCAAAATCATTCCCAATTTCCAACTAATGGCCAACCATGATCCCGCAGTTGAGAAATACAATTGTACTCTCATTGATGAGGAAGATGTCGATGTTTACTTTTCCATCCAAGAATGAGATTGGGTATACACTAACTTTGTCACCGCTCGCACCCTTTATAGCGAGCGAAAAGTCCTCTGGAACAAAATGCCCAATGATCTCATTACACTCTTTTTCCGCATCGGGTGGTACCACTAATTGGCCACTATGGAGGATGAGGTGTCTCTCGAAGAGTGTCGCAATTTATATGGAACTATTGTCAAAATAAACAATTCCACTTGCCAGGCTTGGGTCGAACATCAACACATTCTTTTTTCGTTCCATCAAGTCATCAAAAATTACGAGCCAAATGAGTTCCCGTTCCCGCACAATATGCCTATCCCACCATGGGCACCGGAGTAGACAAAAACACTTGCCTATCCCAAATTTCACACATTCTCAATTGGGTTTGAGATTCTTTTTCGATAGGGGAGATCCTTGAGAGGGAGTGTATTTCCTTCCTTATCACTCGAGAGTCCATTCTCCAAACATCCAATAATTTCGCATTGCGTGTCCATCAAGAAAAATTTATGTACCACCTCCATGATAATGAAACCCACATCCACCTCGGAGAACTCATGTACGCTGAAATTTTTCACTTCGTCTACGATAGGACTAGAAAGGCATCCCATCCCTACGTTTGGTTTGTCACTATTATACTCAAAGATGCTTGGTTTGCCATATTCCCTCTCTCAAAGGCTATGGGGAAACAATCCCTTACTCGGAGTGTGAGACAAATCAAGGTTGTTCTCCCACCTCCACCAATGGATGAGGACATAAAATGGAGGAAGAAGAGGAGGAGTACGAGGAGGTGGTGGACCCGAATTACAATCCCAATTAGGAGGGGCTCTACCGTCGTATTAATGACTTGGAGACTCGGTTCGATACCTTTACGAGTGATTGTTGGAACGTGAGGTCCCAAATTTTTAAACGAATAAAATTCTTCTATACTTCTAAAAGTAATTTCCTTTTATGAGATACGGAAGCGTAAGATGGTTCAATTCAAAAAATTCATAAATTTTAATTTCTTTTTCCAATTAAAAAACAATAAACCAAAGTGAAATTAGATTAAACACACATACTTATTTAATTTGACTTAAACACAAATAATCAACCCAAGTCCTAGAAATTTGTCTAAGTCATATTTTTCATTTTTACCAAATTAGGCCAAACCAATTTTAACACATTAAATTGAAGACTTGAATTAACTACACATTACCCAATATTTAATTTTGCACCAAATTAAACATGTAGTGTTAAAACCAAATTCTATCTTGAATTACCTAAGCATGCGTTCTAGGTGAGTATAGCAAGATAAAATAAAAAATAAATCACTACGCCACGATGTACGAGGAAAAACCCACAACGGGAAAAAATCTCAGATGGCCCTAGCCTCAAATCCACTAAGTACGGAATTTACAAATGCAAGCAAGATGACTTACAACACTCGACTCGATCCCTCTCAAACCCCGACGCGTATTCTTGTATCAACCGCTACCTAGCGAATAACCACGGAGCTCCACCGCGGTCTCGAAATCCACCGATCGGGCTTTATATGGTCACCATCACCCAAACTAGGAGCCTTTCTCCAAGTTGGTAAATCAACGCAAACTTCTTCTTCTTTGGGGGATGTAGAAGCAAACCCAAACGTCTCTTCAAACAGTAGAGATGAAAAATCGGTGCCAAACTCCAAGAACTGTATATATATATAAAGAAGACTTGGAATAACCAATATGGGCGTAAACAAAGTGTTTAAAGGATTTTTCTTTGAAAAAATGAACACTTAAACTTGAACTTTTTCTTAGGAAAGATGAACTCTCAAAAATCTCTCTAGGAGATGTAGAATGGTGAAAAAATTCTACCAAAAAGGTTTATTACCGCACTTTCATATTCTGTCAAAAGTTAGTGGGGTAAAGTAGTGGAAAACTTGGGAAAAACTATTCTAAACTGCCATTTAACTGTTCCCGCCAAATCTCGTTTGAATGACATTTTCGTTCGAACGAAATCTCGTTCGAACGATATTTCTAATGATTTCCAGTGTGAACTCGTTAGAAATCTTGTGGAAATCTTGTTCGAACATCAAGTTTGTTCGAACAACACTTCGAACGACATTCCAGTGGCCTAATGTGGGAACGCGTTGGCAAACTCGTTTGAACGACTTTACTGTTCGAACGACAATCTCGTTCGAACGACATTTCGAACGAACTTCCAGAAAGTTGAAACTTTTCTATTTTTAGCCCAGAAACTTTATATACTTTGTTGTAACGTTTTAATAAAATCTTTCTAAAAATAAATAACAGTTTTAAATAAACTACACGTTCACCCAATATATATTGTTCCAAGCTCCTATATATATTAAAATGCATTCATACCTTAGGAGCAATGGAACCAAGTTGATGACGTAGAAACAGGCAAATTAAACACGACAATTTGATGAAGCTTTATACTCTTGGCCGCTACGTCTTCAACAAACACATCATAGGCTTGAGGGATGATCAATTAACTCTCTCCTATGACTCAAACGTTTTTGTTCGGAATTGAGCCAAAACTACAAAGGACCAATTGGAAATTTGTGTCCTTACAAATCTCCCCCTTTGGCTATTCCAGGACAAAAACCAAACAAATATCCTAAAGGGTCGTCAAGCTCTACTAGACTGGAACAAAATGTCCCACCCAAAATAAAAATACATGCTTGACTCAAACAACCCAAAGGATCACAATCTTTGCCGGTGAAAGTTGCCACTTTGAATATAATTCCTGCACACTTAAGCAAACACATTAAATGCATAGGAAATATCAAAATATTAAATGCAAGTAAATAATTACTCCCCTAAATTAATTATCTTTCTTTACCAACAATGATCAACTTAGAAAGACGTCTCCCTCAAACTAAGATACGATTATAATAGGTTTAGATGCCATTTCTCCCCCCTTTTTTTCAGGATAGGCTAAGGCTTAATAATCAAAAATTAACTTATCTCCCCCAAATAAAGCATATACACCAAAATAACTTATCTAAAATAAGCAAGGGATAAATAAAATGGGATAACAAGCTAAAACATGTAATTCTACATAAAGTGATGAGAACGTTAAAGCACATGGGCAATAAAATCATAACTAATTCAACAAATAATTATGGATACCAACTAAGATGCAATATGATATATAAGTATTAAACATGAGATATCAACAAGGAATGCAACAAGATGGATACCAATTATGAATTAAAGCATAGATGGACTAGAAAGCAAGGCAAAAACTAAACAAAAATATCAAATATATGTATACATAATATATACCTAATAGACTCAAGTACACATATATAGATATAAACACAAAAATGACACAAAATAAGATAAGTTTTTCACACTCGTATGGAAAAAATGTGTCATATGGAAACGAAAGTGTTGGGGTGTGAACTAACAACAATTAAATTTAGACACAATCATTTAAAAACATGTTCACGGAGTTCTCAATTGATAGCAAACTTCATCACATTTTAATATAACCTCATGTGACAATATATATTGAACTCAATAAACAAACATACACAATGCATACAAGCCTAGCATGTTGATGATTCTACAAACTAACAGAGTCATGACATTGAAAACACAACTAGGATAAATGGACATTGTGCAAACCGTTGATATACCATCCAATCTCCCTCAATAAGCATATATTAATTTAGAATGAATATATCAATCAAACATAGGCCTTGGCAAATATTTTTTTAATGCCATTATTCTATTTTGAGGCCTTTGGACCACGTATTTCTTTTAGGTCCAAACAAACGGTGGCTTACTATTCGCAAAGGACAATAAATCCTTTCGGAGCCCTTCCCCGTGCACATTTATACATATTATTTTTTATATCTCACAAATCTCACGTGCAATGGATTTTGATATGCACTAGTCCTCCTGGGTCACAAATATGTAGATGACAAGATTGGTAGGAGAACACCTTACAAAGCTCAAATATAACATGTGACGATTAAATTTCAAAAGAGCTCGTGCATGTGTGAATAGAGGCATATAAAAATAGAATCCATTTAAGGAACACAAAATCCATTTACTCCATGTAAGCATGGTAAAGAACATAATAAGGATTGACAATCTTAACCAAAAGTTCTAGCCACATGGGAGTGTAAAAGATGAGACTCAAACACAAGTATATGCCACATAAAGTGTGTCAAACTAAAATACACACAAAATAAAAAAAAATCTTTTTGAGTTTTTCAAATTTTTAACCAAAAATAAAAATATATAATCAAAAGACACACAAAAATCATTTGTTTTTTTCATTAAGCATGAATTACTACAAAAAGGGTAAACCAAAAATGATAAACAAAAATATTTTTGTATTTTTCATTTAATGCAAAATAAAATGAAAGAATAAAACACAAAAGACAAACAAGTCATGATTTCTAGCATGAGATATGACATAAAGCAATGATTAGAAATTGACTAACTATGCATACACCTAGCAATGATATATAATATGAAGAACAAAAAGCTAGTGTATGAAAATAAAACTAAAACATTCAACCTTTGAATTTAGCAAGGGAGGTTTCATGTGAAAGCAAATGAGAATCAACAAATCTAATATCTAGCGCGTCTAAGAATGATTTTCGAACCCATATAGATGTATATTTAAAATGATGGGATTTGAAAATTAATGAAATGCTCGACATAGACTTCCTAGGATTTCTTTTAAGATCAAAACAAAATGACCTAAGGTGACCTTTCCTACCACAATGCAAGTATGTGAAAGCGCGAGGAATGATACATACGGTGTGAACTTTCCTAAAGTCATTGGATAAAGTCGACCCTCTAAAACAAACAATGGTTTTAGCTTTAGCAACGGAAGTATTTGAACAAGATGTGCTAGAACCATTATCACAACTACTCGAGTCTTGTAAATCCTTTTTCATTTTTATAATTTTGGACTCAAGTAATAAACTAGACTCCTCAATTTTACGGGACTCCTTTAAATTTTCAATTACACCTAGAAGGTTATCGCGCTTCCCCTTAATGTGAGCAAACATGTCCCTAAGAGTCTTTTCTCAACATTCACCCTCTTTCTTGGACTTTTCTAAAATACTAAAATTGTGATTTATGTCCGTGAGCTTTTCACGAAAAATATCTTTTTGAGACAGGGAGATTTGCAAAATTTCAACTTTAGCTTTAAAACAAGAATTTTCATCTTCAAGAAATTTAATTCTTTTTGCAAATCTCAAATTTAATTCTCTTAATTTTTCATTACACTTATTAAGCCCATTAAATTCCTCTCGAATAGCAAAAACTTCATTATCATTAGAAATGGACAAATTATCACTAGGGCGTCCCATCAAGAGATACAAAAATTTGAGAGTGAGTAAAAAAAATGAACCACCTAAAAATTACAAGGAGCGCGAAAATTAGACAAGCCAAAAAATGGATCTTTGACGTGATAAATTAGGGATCCGACTCTGATACCACTTGTTGGAACGTGAGGCCCCCAATTTTTAAACAAATAAAATTATTTTGTACTTCTAAAAGTAATTTCCTTTTATGAGATGCGGAAGCGTAAGATGGTTCAATTCAACAAATTCACAAATTTTAATTTCTTTTTCCAATTAAAAATAATAAACCAAAGTGAAATTAGATTAAACACACACACTTATTCAATTTCATTTAAACACAAATAATCAATCCAAGTCCTAGAAATTTGCCTAAGTGATATTTTTTATTTTTACCAAATTAGGCCAAACCAATTTTAACACATTAAATTGAAGACTTAAATTAACTACACATTACCCAATATTTAATTTAGCACCAAATTAAACATGTAGTGATTAAAACCAAATTTTATCTTGAATTACCTAAGCATGCGTTCTAGGTGAGTATAGAAAGATAAAATAAACAATAAATCACTACGCCGCGATGTACGAGGAAAAACCCACAATGGGAAAAAATCTCGGACGACCCTAGCCTCAAATCCACTAAGTAAGGAATTTACAAATACAAGCAAGATGACTTACCACACTCGAATCGATCCTTCTCAAGCCCCGACGCATCTTCTTATATCAACCTCTGCCTAGCGAATAACCACGGAGCTCCACCGCGGTCTCGGAATCCACCGATCGGACTTTATATGGTCACCGTCACCCAAACTAGGAGCCTTTCTCCAAGTGGGTAAATCAACGCAAACTTCTTCTTCTTTGTGGGATGTAGAAGCAAACCCAAACGTCTCTTCAAACGGTAGAGATGAAAAACCGGTGCCAAACTCCAAGCAATGTATATATATATATATATATATATATAAAGAAGACTTGGAATAAACAATATGGGTGTAAACAAAGTGTTTAAAGAATTTTTCTTTGAAAAAATGAACACTTAAACTTGAACTTTTTCTTAGGAAAGATGAACTCTCAAAACTCTCTCTAGGAGATGTAGAATGCTGAAAAAGTTCAACCAAAAAGGTTGGTTCCCGCACTTTCATATTCTGTCAAAAGTTAGTGGGGTAAAGTAGTGGAAAACTTGGGAAAAACCGCTCAAAACTGCCATTTAACTGTTCTTGCCAAATCTCGTTCGAACGACATTTTCGTTCGAACGAAATCTCATTGGAAATCTCGTTCGAGCATCAAGTTCGTTTGAATGACATTCTAGTGGCCTAATGTGGGAACTCGTTGGCAAACTTGTTCGAACGACTTTACTGTTCGAACGATAATCTCGTTCGAACGACATTTCGAACGAACTTCCAGAAAGTTGAAAATTTTCTATTTTTAGCCCAGAAACTTTATATAGTTTGTTTTGAAGTTTTAATAAAATCTTTCTGAAAATAAACAACAGTTTTAAATAAACTACACGTTCACCCAATATAAATTGTTCGAAGCTCCTATATATATTAAAATCCATTCATACCTTAGGAGAAATGGAACCAAGTTGATGACGTAGAAACAGGCACATTAAACACGGCAATTTGATGAAGCTTTATACTATTGGCCACCACGTCTTCAACAAACATGTCATAGGCTTGAAGGATGATCAATTAACTCTATCTTATGACTCAAACGTTTTTTTCTGGAATTGAGCCAAAACTACGAAGGACTCAATTGGAAATTTGTGTCCTTACAGTGATTACTAGTGTGACACAAGTATGATGCTTAGGCTACAAGAGGAGATGTATTGGACGCTAGTGGGATCGGGTACCTCGCTCCTCAGCTAATTTTATGATGCATATTCCCCTGAACCCAATGCACCCAACTCGTTCAATGTGCCACCCCAGTATCTCCCATTTTGTTGTGTTTGATGTTTATCCAATTATCTAGTTCTTCTTATGCATCATTTTCTTACTTTGGCAAGAACTATGTAACTCTATCTTTCTTTTTCACATTGTAATTGGTAGTTGTTATTAATACAAAATATATGCATTTTGATATTTATTGCTTTTTATTCCGCACTTTTCTTTTATTTTAGATTTTAGTCCTTTTCATTACGGACAATGCAAAGTTTAAGTTGGGGGTACACATGTATCCTTTTAAAAATCTCATAAATTTCAAAATGCCAAAAAGTCCAAAAAAATTAAATTAGAAAATTTTGAAATTTAAAAAAAATGAAATATTTTGAAAAGCCAAAAATATTTTTCTCCAAAATAAATAAAAATTTTAATTTAAATTTTAATTTAAATTTTAATTTAAATTTAAATTTTAATTTTTCAAAAATATCATTAAATTTTTTTTTTGAAGTTTCATTCATATAAATCAAATACAGAAAGCCCAGATTGACCGAAAATGGAAATTGATGACTTTATAACTAAGTGTGGAGATTAACTAACCCGGTAATATTTCGAGACTATCACCTTTTTCGAGTAATTAGATTAATCCGAGTTAATAGTTACCTCAACATTCGTTTCAGCATTTAAATAAGTCAGTTGTGATCTCTAATTTGTTGTCTTGATCGGTTATAGAAATGATTGAAATGTCGTATTGAAAACGTGCTAAAAATATCTTTAAATTAGATTACTCTCAAAATGCATATAGTAAAATAATTAGTAATTCGGATAAATGATATTTGGCCATCGCTTGTTACCCACAAATATTAGCCATAAAAAGTTGTGAAAAATCGAAAGAAACTTGTCAATTAAGTCCATACGGTACATAAATAAGGACAAGAAAAAAATGCTTAAACAAAAATAGACAGAAAAAAATGAAAAAAATAATAGGAAAATGAGGAAACTATGAAAAAAATAGGAAAAAAAAAGAAAAAAGAAAATGCCCGAAGAAGTGCCAACGGACATCGTAAGCAAGAAATGTTTCCAACTCTGAATTTTTCAACGATTCCCATTTCACCCAATGCATCTTATAACCTGAGAAAGCCTAATTGTGTCTGAATAATAAAATTAATTATCATGTGAAGAGCTAGGACATGAAAAGTTAATAAGAGAGATTAATTGGTGTGGATAAGAGTAGATGTCTCCCATTTTCAATTAATCATAATTCGATGATGAGATCTATTCACCTCAAATATTCCGTCTTTCAGGTTGTATGCATGAATCCATGTTCCATTACATTTATTCTTAAAAATCATGAACATCGAGAGAACTAGCCACATTATGAGAGATATTTTTGTGAGTGTATCCCATGAGAATTGAATCAAAATGAATTTTTGAAAAGTAACGTAATGATCAATCGGTGGAAGTTAGCGGTTTAATTCTCGGCTTCGCACACACACATACACACACACACTACGAATTGAGACTCTTGAATATGAATTTATGGCTTCGCACACACACACACACACACACACACTAGCTAACACGACACCCAAAACACACCCTCATCCACTATTCATCATCTCCCACCTTACATCTCTTTCTCTCACATAAACCTCCATTAACACCCACCTCTTCAACCAAACTTATACAACCATAACCCCCCACCATAAACCCATTACCTCAAACCTCTAACCCGATTTAAAAACTCCTTAGAATCCCACGCGACCCAAACCCCGAGCTCCCATTTCGGGTCTATCCCAACCAACAAACCCGAAATCGTGACCACTAACTCCGAACCAGTGTCAACCCGAGCTTTCAAACCTAACCCCACATCTATTCAAACTCGGTTACAAAACCCATATCACTAAACCCGACCAAACCTGATTTTCCACATCTCAAACCCGTCAGACCTCTTCCCATCTTCACAACCCGGTTCCAAACCCGTCAACCCACCAAGACCCATTTCACCAAAATCGTTTTTTTCCTTCGGTAAAAAAACAACTCCAACAACCATAGACAAAATAGACCACAAAACCCATGTGTGTTAAATGGATTTTGCCCCTTAGTTCCCAAAATACCTATAACCTTTATTCCACATTACCTCACCAATAACACATGTGTGCCCATTTACCTTAATTACCCTCACCCAAATATCCTCACACCTCGCATGCACACTAGTGTGTATTTACTAAAATTACCCCTAGCCACTTGTACCTACTATAAATGAAGTTGAATACCCATTTGAGAGAAAATCGGGAGAGAATGTAGTGGAGAGTTAGTTGTAGAGATAAAGTTAGAAATATTTCTAGGTAGAAATAATTTTAGTTTAGGAAAAAAAATTACATTTAAATTGAGTGAAATAAATTGTAGTGAGATTCAAAGTTGAGTGATTATTTAAATGTATAATTTTGTTGGATCACTCATTTGAAGGTTGGATACTTGTAATTTGAGGATTGAAGCTCAATTTCACTCAATTATATTTGGTTTGGTTATTCTATTGTACTCTTTTATTTTATTGCCTTTATTTATTTGATTATCATGATCCATATTATGTTAGGCTCAAAAACCCCTTTCAAGGGGAGGGATGAAGCCTTATTTATGTCATTTTATTTGACTAGTTTGATTATTTCAAATTCCTTTTGAATGTTAATTTTGATCCTTCATGTTTCAATTTACACCTCGAGATAGGGTAAATGATTTTCGAGAGAATCAAAATTCAAGATATAATTCTCATTTTAGAATTGATCTTGAGATAGGGATTTCTTAAGTGTGGTATTATTCCTTCCATTTGTACTCTAAAATTTATTTTCCATGATGTATATAAATTTTGATGAATCTATCCTAGCAAGTGGTTTATTAGAAGGAGTATAAATCTAATTTTTAGAGTTGTGGGGATTTGAACTTAATTTTCTAGAAGGTTGGTATTAAAATTACATTTGTGGCGAGAGTTGACTTGTAATTTCGATACTAACATGAGATATTTCAAATGAGAAAATTAATTAATTAGAATAACTAAAATTTGTAATGTAATCTCATTCCTTGATTGTTCTCACATTTATTTCCTCATTTTATCTCTTATTTTTTAGTTAGATTTTATTCATAATTTTTCATCACACTTTTTAGTACTTCTTTATATTTTCCTTCTAGTTTTATTTACTTGTTCTCATTTTAGTTTAATTCACATCATCATAAAATTATTTTAATATTGAAAATGCTAAAAAAATTAAAAAATTAAATAAAAAATTACGAAAATTAAATAAAAAATGAATTGCATCTTTCCTATCTCATATGTTTTATCCTTAGATTAGGATTGATGCCCTTACTTACCTCTACACTCTAGTTTATTATAATGTTTTAGGTATTTAAAGGTTTTGATTAGAAAAGCTTGCAACAACAATACATACCGAAAAGCTATTCTATCAAATGGCGTCGTTGCCGATCTTTGGAACTTGAAACATTTGAGAGGATTTCATATTATTTGTGATTCATTTGTATTTCATTTTTACTTTTTCGTACCATTGTTTATTTTTTTTAAAGACTTGTATTAGGATTTTATTACTTGGCTTGTATTGTGATGCTTGGAGACACCGTTATTTTTTTTATTTAATTTTGTAATAAAAAGAAGAAAAGCATGATAGGAAAATCGGATAAGGTAGAGAGAGGACATCCAAAGGCGAGGGAAAGAAGTCTCTCTACTTTGGGTCGATAGGACTCTTGGGGCCAACTGAGATAATCGAGTTCTCTCCTCGATCGACTCAAATCGTTCATCACCCCCACAGTGTAAAAAATTGTTGGAGGTACATTTCTAAACCCTCTCGAATATTCTGGAAGTGAGTCAGTTTTTCTGTGTGATTACGTGCTATTATTTTATTTTAATTCTCGCATTTATTTTTGAATGTGTGTGATGAATTAATCAATTAAGACCTGTACCCAGTCATTTATGAGAAGGGATTTCATCACCCGACTCACTCGCTTACCATTTGTGTTCTACCCTAGCTATCATTAATTTTAAATCAATCAACTAACTAGCTCACGAGAACATTTTTGTAAAGACGATCACTAAGATAATTTTCGTGATTTGTATCGCCCGTGGAGTTGATTAAAATTTGACTACCCATTTCACTAATTTTCAAAGATAAGAATTGGCTATGTGTTAGTTAGGAATTATCCTTGACTTGTGTGTATCCAATTCCATCCTTAGGTAGTCGCATTTTAGTGAGTTTATCCCAATTCAAAGAGTCCAAATATTTTTCCCGCTCTTTTCTACCACAAATATCCAAAAATATTTTTTCCCTTTATTTTTATAAAAATCCAAAAAAAAAATATTTCTTTCACTTTCAAAAAAATTCAAAAATATTTTCTTTCATTTTGAAAAACATTTTTAAAAAAAATCCAAAAAATATTTCTATTCTCATGGCCGAAGAACATCCTTTACGAGATTACTTTAACCATTTCTCATTTTCTCAAAGCATGTTTGAAGTTGAGCTCAAGTCGAACCTCCATACCTTACTTTGTGGATTTTACTCTCAAACACACACCATTGATACTCATGCATCATCCACGAACGCATCTCACATTTCATCGCCTCCGATGATGAGTGTCAACGCGTCATATGCTTTGTTGTGCACATCTTGTTTTCTAGCCAATCATTTGCCTAATGAGTATCCATACTCTTCATATCCATACGAACCCACCATGGATCATGTGTATCCATATGACACTGTTTCGGAACCCACATCGGTCTATTGTCATGATATATCCAATACCGAGTGGTGTGAGTACTCCAGTTATTCGTGGAGACCTGAACACCCTCCCACGCAATACAAATCCCAACCCGATGTTGTCGATCCTCACACGTTCCAATAGTCATTATGGCAATAAAGTGAACCTCATCCCAATTAGTTACCTCAATATGCACCCAAAGATTATCATACTTGTCTCTCATGGAGATGATTCTCCCGTGTATGACACACTTGACCCCGCTCCCCATTCTTTATACGAGTCTTCTCTATATAGTGCTGCTAATAGTGAGTTGTGTCCACCTCAACCACTGCCGCCACCCACCAACACTTCACCACCACCATCCACATCCGTTATCTAAAGCCCCTTGCAAAAGTTCATCCTTAAGCAAGAGCAAGACATCAATATCAAAATGAATCCCTTCAACGACTTGAGCAAAGGTTAAATGAAATTGAGTGTGCGGACGAGTTGGATTTTCCCCCAAGTCAACCCATTGTTGCCCCCACGTAGAGTGATGACGAGTCGTCTTGTGACACTGATTTTGAGTGTGAACAACTCCATAACCACGAGAATCTCAAAGTTGAGATCACTCCATGGTTCACGCCTCAAGTTTACAATTGTGTTGACATATCCGAAGATAGTGAGCCTAATCCAACCCATCTTTGTCCAAATGAAGCTACCATTGAGGTTCACATGTCCTTTCTCGACGGATAAAAAAAAATCCCAAGTCTACACCTATTGATACGACCCTGTTTTTCCATTTTCCTTTCAACCCCACCACCTAATTTGGACCTAGTCATTATACCTCAACAGTTCACCTATGTTTATTTAGGTCCAAACTTGAAACCACAATCCATCATCCATGAGAGTATTGGGGTGTTATTCTCCACTTTCGTGACATAGATCTTGTTACTCCATGCCCGAAACTCTCTTGTGGTGTTGATTTTTAGTTCCGTAACCTTATCAATGTGTCACGAAGTAACTATTATCATTTTCCATTTATAGAACGGTCGTACGATTTCTCTGATCCCCACTTCATTCCACCTTCCAAACCATTTTGCCTTCCTCACCAAATTGAGCATCATGCTTATAGGGACCTTGTTGCTCTAACCTTTAGGCTCAATAAGGCCCTTGACTGATACCTCTCAACTCTTAACCTTACCCTAATACCCACCCGTCTATGGTCCACCGATGCTTTGCATCATGTGAAGCACTTTTCCGTACGAGTGCATTGAGCCTTTTAGCCTTTATCCAAAAAGACAGACACTTCAGTCTTGTTTAGGGGTGATTCTCATCACCCCATTTTTCTACCACCCCACACTTTCAGAGTTATTATTCTTAGGGTTAGTACCCTTCGGTCTGGCTGAACACATTAAACTTAGTGCTACCAGGAGGAAGCCCGTTGTTTCTGAATACGAGTCTCATCCTGTTTGGGGGTGGTATTTCACATCACCCATTTCTTTACAATGTTTATATACTTGTACATTTTTTTATCTTATCACTTATTCAGGTTTCTTTTTGGCTACATCTGATACACTTGATTAGCGGTTGATTCTGGTAATATCTTTTGTCCCTTCTGCTCTCAATTTTAAACATCATTTTACTTAACATAGAGGACGATGTTCCTTTTTGTTTGGGGGTGGGGAATTTTATCAAAATCGTACCTCTTTTGAAAAAAAATTCAAAATTTGATTTTTAAAATTCTCGTGTAGTTTCTTTCATCTCATTCATTGACGTGAATTTTCTATCATCTATCTTTATAGTATAAGAATCAAGCTAGAGGATTTATTTTTTCTAAATAGCTTATGTAATACGTTCCAAGGCATTTTGCACCATGAATTTCTAAAATCAACAAAATTTGCGTAATTATCACGTCACTGTGGTTTAGAGTTGAAGAGTACTACAATTATCAAGAAAACCTTAAAGATCACTAGTGGAGACTTTAGCTTGTGTGATTTGTGCCTTTTGCCCTTTTAGAGTGTTTTAGGCAATCTCCAAATCACAAGTTGATTCAACTTCCTTTGAGTTCGCACTTAAATCGTTGTATGATCTCATTATTCATCATTAAATTTTTGACCTGATCACCGAAAATGACATCACTTTCGAGTTGTAAGAAACATGTGTCTTGAAGCTTGTCCCGATTACCAAACTTTCATCCGTACACCGACCATTTCCATATCACGTTACCATTCATTTCATCCATTACCTTCCCATATTTTTCTTGTCCATATACATTCCCCACTCCATTCATATATCATCCTTCATTTTTTAGAAAAAGAGTGTTTTCCCAAATGTAAAATGTCTTCATTGTTGGTTTGAAAAGAGAAAAAAAAGAAAAAAAATTGAAAAAAAAGAAGAAGTAGAGGAAGAAGAAAAGAAAATAAAAAGACAAAGTTGTAGTAAATTCTTGCGATATAAAAACATTTGTTCCTCAAGTGTGACACACTCTTCTCGAACATACAACATCCATCCATCACCATCCTATTACACCTCTTCTCATGTTATCCTTCCCATTTCATTTCCCCCTCACCCATAAACATCCATATTTCTACATAAGTGTTCAGGAAAATAAAAGTCAACGTGATGAGTAACTCGACCTCCTCACTATAGTGATTAACATTCTTTTATAGATCATTTTTCTTTCTAAATGTTCGCTCTTTCTTATATTCATGTGAGATGTTTGAACTTGTTTATACTTACTCACCTCCTCACACATAAGATCCAAATTTCATGAGTTCAATTAAGAGAGTTATATACAACGAGATTTGAAGTTGAAGCATTGATTTCAAAATGGAAATCTAGGAATTAGTCTTATGATGCTTGACTCGTTTAGACTGATTCACACTACACACGTTGAGTTCTAGGAAGGATGTTCCTTGAGTATTTAATTAGTAAATTTTTATACACTCTCTTGTACTCCTTAAAACATTTATCTGGAGATGGATTGTGTGATTATTCTATGTCTAATAAGAGATTGACAACCATTTTCAAATAAAGAACTTTGTGTGTATATTCCCTTCAAACCCTCATGAGACAAAGTGTGTCATGTAGGAAAACCTATAGGTTTAAAGGCTTACTTCACATGCTAAGTGCAATCGCAAGTGCCCGCGAAAGTGGCACACTTTTGGTTTCTTATCTTTCTTTCTCTCTATTTTTTTCGATGACTACAAATGTTCTGTTTGGGGGGTGTGATAAGCACCCAAAAGTGTTTTAAAAAAACAAATAGACGATTTTTAATTGCTGATTCATGACAAATTGGGTCTTATGCGCATATATGTTTATTTTATAGGTCAAAAGCTACTTGCTAATTTAAAAGTTGTATTTCGAGGCAAAGGCGCGTTAAAAGGAGCAAAACCCCAATCCCCATACCTATTACCATGCTCCCTAACCTAAAGCCACACCATCATAAACCCATAGTATGTGTGTGTTGTTTTATTTTTATTATTTTCTATATTTTCAAATCATTTTTAGTTTTTAGTAATCAATTATGCGTAAGTATGGTTATGTTAGTTTTACTCTATTTTAGGGTCTTTATTTTTAGTATTTAAATCTTCTGTAAATATTAAATATGTGTTCCTAAGTATGTGTTTGTAAATATAATAGGTGTGAGTTTTATTTTCATTTTCATTTGATTTTTATTTTATTTTTTGTTTAGTTTTATTAATATTTTATTTTATTTTTATTAGGTTATGTTTATTATTATTTTATTTTTAGTTGAGTATTTTAACATTTAAGTTTTTTTATTTAATTTTATTTTGTTTACAAATAAGAACACACACAAACACACACTAGCTAACACTACACCCAAAACACACCCTCATACACTATTCATCATCTCCCACCTTACATCTCTTTCTCTCACCTAAACCTCCATTAATACCCACATTTTCAACCAACCTTATAACCACCACACCCCCACCATAAACCCATTATCCTCAAGACTCAAACTCGATTTAACCTCTCCTTAGAATCCCACGCGACCCAGACCTTGAGTTCCCATTCCGGATCTATTCCGGCCAACAAACTCGAAATCGCGACCACTTATTTTGATCTAGTGTCAACCCGATCTCTCTAATCGAACCTCATATCTGTTCAAACTCGGTTCCAAAACTCTTATCACCAAACTCGATCAAACCCGGTTTTCTACATCTCAACCCCGTCGGACTTCTGTCAATTTTCACAACTCGGTTCCGAACCCGTCAACCCACCAAGACTAATTTCACTAAAATCATTTTTTTAATCTATCAAAAACCAACCCCCAAAACCAAAGACATAATAAACCACAAAACCCATGTGTTTAAAATGCCTTTTTCCCCTTAGTTCCCAAAATACCCTTAACCTTTATTCCACATGAACTCACGCATAACACATGTGTGCCCATTTACCTTAATTACCCTCACCCAAATATCTTCACAGCCCGCATGCACACTAGTGTGTATTTTCCAAAATTACACCTAGCCACTTGTACCTACTATAAATGAAGTTGAAGACTCATTTGAAAGAAGAAGGGGAGAGCTTGTAGTAGAGATTTAGTTGTAGAGAGAAAGTTGAAAATATTTAGATTTAAATTAAGTGAAATAAATTGTAGTGAGATTCAAAGTTGAGTGATTATTTTCATGTATAATTTTGTTAGATCATGTATTTGAAGGTTGGATGCTTGTAATTCAAGGATTGTAGCTCAATTTCACTCAATTATATTTGGTTTGATTTTTCTGTTATCGTCTTTTATTTTATTTCCTTATTTATTTGATTATCATGATCCATATTATGTTAGGCTAAAAAAACCCTTTCAAGGGGTGGGATGAACTATGTTATTTAAATTAACTAGCTTGATTATTTCAAATTCCCTTTAATTGTTAATTTTGATCCTTCACGTTTCAATTTATGCCTTGAGAGAGGGTAAATGATTTTCGAGAGAAAATCAAAATTCGAGATATAATACCCATTTTAGAATCGAACTAGAGATAGGGGTTTCTTAAGTGTGGTATTATTCCTTAAATTTCTACTCTAAACTTTACTTCTTATGATTTATATAAATTTTGATGAATCGATCCTAGTGGGTGGTTTATTAATAGGAGTATAAATATAATTTCTAGAGTTGTAGGGGTTTAAACCTAATTTTCTAAAAAGTTGGTTTTAAAATTACATTTTTTTATGAGAGTTTACATGTAATTTCGATACTAACTCGGGAGATTTCAAATGAGTAAACTAATTAATTAGAATAACTAAAATTTGGTGTGTAATCGAATTCCTTGATTGTTCTCACATTTATGTCCTTACTTTATCTCTTATTTGTTTGTTAGATTTTATTCATAATTATTCATCACACTTTTTAGAGCTTCTTTATATTTTCCTTCTAGTTTTATTTACTTGTTCTCATTTTATATTAATTTACATCATCATAAAATTATTTTAATATTGAAAAAGCTAAAAAGAATAGAAAAAGTACAAAAAAAGTAGGAGAATTTAGTAAAAAAAATGAATTGGCATCTTTCCTCTCTCATATGTTTCAACCTTATATTAGGACTGACACCCTTAGTTACCTATACAGTCTAGTTTATTATATTTTTTTAGGTATTAGAAGGTTTTGATTAGAAATTTTTTCAATAATGACACATACCGAAAAGATATTATATCAACGACTATACGCACCATATGCTCTAGTCAGTTATTTAGGGCTTTTCACCCAAGGTCTCTGGTCCCTTCGTGTTTTATCCCGGTGTCATCAGAGTTCATTTTATGTGTTTTAAGATTTTACAAATATCCATATTATTCCACTTCCTTACTTTTACCCGGTCGAAGCTAAACCACAGACTTAACCGTCCGTTTTTCCGTTGACGCTTGGAAAATTATTTTTTTTCATATTTAAATCCCTTACCCCAACACACGTGATTTATACTAAACCATTTACTCTTTTAGGACTTAAATTAATTTTCACACAAATTAGTTTAAAGATCTCCTTTAACATTTTTGTTCCATAAAGACGTTCCACTTTAAAGAAATTACCAATTTACCCATTTATTTTTCAAACTCGCCATTTAGTTTCTTAACAACTGTTATTTCTCAAAATGGTTATTAGGTCTCCAACATAACATTTAAAACACTTTATCCATTTTAACACTTGTTTAATATCTCACATTTGCCCAATTTTCACACTTGTCACTTTAACCCTTTTAACACATAAATAACACCCTTTACATTTAGGATCCCAAATTTTTGTTTGTCCTATTTCATGTTTAAACCCAATAAGACTTTGTTTAAACTTGCTCACATATTGATATCAAAATATTACAAGTTTATATGCATAGAAAGTGGACTTTACACACTAAAATTCTACAAGATGGATTAAACGTGCATTTCAAGTAATGAAGACATTTTATCAATTTCTTTAAACCCAAAAATGTCCATTTATCATTAAGGTATCCATTTTGCATGAAACTTAAAAATATTTATTTCATAAATATTTTGACTACATTAACATCATTTTACATTACTATTTCATAAAAATGTCCATTATTTTTTTTGTTAGAAGTACACACAAATAATATTTTCTTACACTTTTATTCCATAAAATGTCCATTATTTCTTTTTACTAGAAATACACACAAATAATATTTTCTTACACTTTGATTTCATAAAAATGTTAATTTTCAGTTTTATTAGAAAATACACAACAATGATATTTTCTAACATTTTTGTTCCATAAAAATGTCTATTTCCAGATTTACTAGAAAACACACAAAAAAATATTTCAATAATTTTTATTCCATAAAAATGTCTATTTTCAGTTTACTAGAACACGTCATTATTTTTTATAATCCTAACCTTATTCATACATAACAATAAGACTATAATATTTATCAAATAGAGTCTCTAATGCAAAGAGTAGTTTACCCCACCTAAATGACTCCAAAGTGGTGGTGGTGATGAAGATGGGTAACTCCCCAACCTACGAAGGTGGCCCTAAAGGGAGTCACAAAAAGTCCTACATGGAAGCTCCAAGACACTCCAACTATGCTCCCATAG
Organism: Sambucus nigra; assembly: GCA_949130495.1. Taxonomy (NCBI): domain Eukaryota; kingdom Viridiplantae; phylum Streptophyta; class Magnoliopsida; order Dipsacales; family Adoxaceae; genus Sambucus; species Sambucus nigra. The sequence continues at coordinate 237,449,185 of OX422217.1, read as the reverse complement.
ATACTCGTTCTTGCTCCAAGCATACCCTCATAAAACCCTCAACAAACTACTCTTATATATTTCATAGCTCTATATTCTTTACATTGGGCAAGAATAAATATAGTGTGGTGTGTGTATACTAACTACACTAAGGGAACTAGATACCTACTGACTTAGAGGGACAAAAATGTTAAGATAATTGAGAGAAATGGAGAAGATGGCAAGTGCAGGGGGGGTTCTCTCCCCATGCCCCTTTTTTTATAGCCCAAATGTGGAATCATATCATATATTACAATACGTAACTAAATCATCACACGGCTAGGCTCCAAGAGCTTGCAAGAGAATTGATCATATGGATCATAATCAGACAATACAAACTGAGTGTCTGACTTCAGCAGGAGGAGGTCGTTCGAACAACTATTGTCATTGACGTAAGCCCTTTATTCCAACGATTCATATAAAAACCAACCCTTTCTCGATTCTTCATCTTAGCCGCTAATAGTTTTCAATTTCTTGGAAGAGACCTATATAGTTATTAACCAAAAATTCTATAAATCGATAATTCTCGTTATAATTATAATTAATTCCTCATCCTATACTATTCATACATAATTTAACTAATTTACCGGGGCTGGGTATTATAAACTTCCCTCCATAGGGAATTTCGTCCTCGAAATTCTTAGTTCATCGCAATTTATACTCCAAATACTCATAAACAATTTTCCATTCTAAGTAACCTCAACACTATGGTTTAAATCCAAGGATTTCACAATCATGTTTTTATCCAAGGATTTCACAATCATCAACCACCATTTCTAATTCGGTCATGACAACCCTAAGGTCTTATTGTCCAAGATCCTAAGCACGCCTAACATGTCTTTTTGAACAAAACCTCGAGATGATTAATCCTCATCAAATATCGCAATATCACTAATGAATTTAGAAACATGGATCATTGCTACGCTAGGATTCACAACCTATGTTTCCTCAAATAATCTTGGATCATGCCTATCTTAGGCTAATACAATTTCAATAGTCCTCAATATATATATATATCAAAGATAATCGCCTTATCACATATTTCTACTTGGCCGATATCTCCTATGAGATCCCTATGTTGACCTAGGGTTACCCTGGGTACCACAACAAATGGATCTACAAGCAATCACCTCCTAGGTCTCTAAAATTTTAGCCCAAGTGAAACACTATCATTCATTATTTTAACATGTCCAATATTCATAATACTATCAAGTCGCACCTCGGGACACACGACCAAGTCATAACTAGTTACACCGGCTAACTAACAGCATGTTAACCTAAATTAATCACGTAATACATGCAACTAAATGCAAGAATGTGAGACCACACACACACACATGCTGGTGTGGTATAAAGGTGCATCAAATAAAAAGTGCACTCGCATACCGTAATGCATCAGCCACAACCAACGTAACTCGCATCACCACTGTGCTTATGCCGTGCCACACCCGAGTCAAACTGATTAACAACTCACTATTAGCAAAATCAATGGAGACGCACGGACTTCAACAAATCAGGCGACTACCATGCCCCATAGGAAACAATCAAATTCCGATAATGAATAGACCCACATGAAGTGTGAAACCACAACGTATACCCAAATTCTATAACTCTTCTCTGATACCTTCTAAGCACCTTAGCCTTACCACATACCTTGGATTGACCTCTTAACCTTGACGAGTTCTACTCAAGAATCATCCATCCATGAATAATGGATGAATACAAAACAAGTTTCCTCCAAGAAGCTGAAACGCTAGGCTTCCCTCTTTAGGACTAATGCTACATATCCGTCACTCGTAAGCATAATTATCCTAAATTAAGATGAAGTTATTTCTCTTGACACTCATCATTAGTTACCAACCTATCATAGCTAGGCCTCCAAATTTTCAATACGCGGTAGCTAACCTCACTTTTCGAGATCACTCATCATCAAGTGAACATAGCACTCACATAACTTCAAACGTGAATGATTGATATCCCCTCAGTACTGCCTACATGATCCCAAATCATAATTACTCTAATGGCATCTAGACTTTCAAATATCACTTATGCCTAATGATTTTCCTGAATAGAGTCACTACTAACCATACAGGTAGCACACTTAGGTGCTATAATCAAGTCTAACATTTCATCCTAAGTGTTATTTCCAAAATCCATAATGAACCTCATCATGTTATAAGTATTCCAGGTGCACCACCTTGCATCGATCAACCTATTCTAGAGGGTTATATCATGATACATGTCTATAACCAAAAAGTCGTAGAACTAACTCCAAGGTACTGCCATAGTTCGACATGATCTAATCATGCTATAATCATCAATGGCCTACCATCACTTATGTAAACTTCAATACTATAATGATTTGCCATGTCTAATGGACGACAACATCAACTCAATTATTCCATTTAAAATCTTAGATATCTACCATAAGAGACCACTAGTCATTATGACCTATGCCACATGACCTTGAGTTTATCACTATGAAATGGACACCACCACATAAACCTCATTGCAACAATAAATCTCAAGGTTTCGAAGAGATATACTGTCATCGTTGTAGTGAATGATGCACAACCTCAGATTCACTATTATTATAAAAGGACTACTCCTCGTATCAACATTTCATTAGACAACCTTGGTATATATCTCCAAGGGGATTGTCAATATGATTTCATAAAACAAAATCCTTTTGATCTATTATGAATGTTCAACCACTACAACTGACATGCCTTACTACATAAACCTCATACTATGTGTTAATTTACAAACTATCAAACTATATATATTTTGGTAGGATACGAGACATCAATCAATGCCTACAAACACTAAGGACCATGCCTACAAACATCATAAGTGATCCTATTTCTCAACGCCAAACTACAATCACCAAAATCTAACTCAACGCACCCATGTTCTGGTAGGACACGGGATATAGGGTATTGCCCAAGAGTAGGCCCACCCTAACAACGCCATCAGAGGTCCTATCATAATTCATTTAGTTAATACCAAGTCACCACGACTTTCATATTTCACTCCTAGGTTAACTTAAATCATCATAATTATCTAAATCCATATTATAGTCAAGGGACATGGATCGGGATATACTAAACCCAAGCTCATAACTAAGGGACCTAATATTTTCTTGCCACATAGCTAACATTTGCAAATACATTCATCGACCAACAACTACAAGGTGTTCATCCATGAGGGTAGTATCCTATTAACTAAGACTGGCTTATCATCTAATGTTGGCGTAAACCAATTTATATGCTCATTGGCCTTACCATCAATCAAAGTATTACCCCAAAGATCAAAATTACCTAATCAACACATCAACATTGACCCCTCAAATGTGTCACACCCAATATTACATATAATTAAAATCACGATTTCCCATTACATAATTATGACACTCTAACTATCAATTTATACCATTGGTTATTCATAATTTGGTGCCACTTACCCGAAGGTCGGTATCTCACTCTATTAATATCTCCAAAGACTCCATGCCTATAAAGGTTGGAACACAAAACACCTCACACTACGAACAACGATGTCACCACTTAGTGTCTTACATGGGCACTCGTAAATTATTGACACACTTAATCAGAAATGTGAAAGTAATTTATACAACTAACTCGAACGTTTTCCACTTGGTATTAACTTACTTGTCATGCTAACCTCTTTGACCTTATCGTCGAGAACACAAACTAACCCGTCACCAAACTAGTGTGACTCGCCCAAACCAACATTAATGTCAAAAGATCCAATACCGAACTCACCGTAACACACCCAAAAGGAACCTTGAATCTAGAGCTCTGATACCATTTGTAACAACACGACCCGAATTTATGGATTACCGTGAGTTAACCCAGTCTGGCCCGATCGTTAGGTGTGAAGTGAAATGAAACAACCTATATAATGTTGCTAGTCCAGTCTTATTTTACTTAATATTTTAGATGTTTAGCATGTGATTCCAATTTCAAGATAAACTACGTGTGGGACCCATAGGGAGCACCCCGAGTCCAATTAAAAAGAGATTCTAACGTAAAATAAACAAAGTACACTTACTTTTATAATGACCACAAAATAAGAACCTGCACCCAACCTGCCATAACAAAGCGAGGGTGTGATCATATGCCAGTAGGAACATATAAGCAGTATAGAAATGAACGGCAGAAAGGAATACTTGCACGCTACAATCATATGCATGCAAATATATATATATACCTTGGAAAAATACATATTCAATTGCATTAACTGTTTTACTTCCAAAACTTTACTCATCTAAATTGATTTACCTTTTCCTTTATTCATACTAATCATTTCTCACGTTGTTTAACACACTCGGTTACACACTTAACACCTTGATTCATTCCAACCCATTCCTTTTCCAAAATCACCCCTTTTGTTTCATTAAAATATAGCTTAGTATTTCCATTGAAAAGTACCATTTCAACGCACACATTTACCATGTTAGAAAATACTTGTTTGTCATTTGAAAATCCTTCGACACATACTTATGCAAATTATGGGTTTAACAACTTCGGGTACTTAACCACCTGTTTGCCCACTTTACTTTAGCCTTTTTACCTCAAGTTGTGGACAATAATAGATTTACGCATTTACTTATCCTTTTCACCTTTTACCGGAACATTTAATTTATTCATTCAAGTTATGTTGTATTAACATATTTTACCACACAACCCGTTTTTTGAAATGTTCCTTATTCTTTTATCTTTTCTCAAACTATTACCATTTACCGCATGCTTACACGGGCTCCACACCGATAGCTATGCGTACCATATGCTCTCGCCGGTGATTTAGGGCTTTTAACCCAAGGGCTTGGGTACCTTCTTGCTTTACACCGGTGTCATTTGAGATCCTTTTATGTGTTTTAATATTTTACAAATGTCCACATTATGCCCAAGACAAAACCCAGACTTCCATTTTTCCATTACCGCTTGGAAAATTGTTTCTTTTCTTCTGTAAGTCCCTTACCCACACACACATGATTTATATTAAAACCATTCATGCTTTTAGGAACTAAATTCATTTTCACAAAAATTAGTGTAAAGGCCTTCATTAACATTTTTGTTCCATAAAAATATTTCACTTTAAGTAAATTACTAATTTACCCCTTTATTTGTCAAACTCGCCATTTAGTTTCTTAACAAGTGTTATTTCTCAAAATGGTTATTAGGTCTACAACATAACATTTAAAACACTTTATCCATTTTAACACTTGTTTAATATCGCACATTTGCCCAAATTTCACACTTGTCACTTTAACCATTTTAACACATAAATAACACCCTTTACATTTAGGCTCCCAATTTTTCGTTTGTCTTATTTCATGCTTTAACCCAACAAGAGTTGCTTTAAATATGCTCACATATTGATTATCAAAATACTACAAGTTTATATGCATTGAAAGTGGAATTTACACACTAAAATCCTACCAAATCGATTAAACATACATTTGAAGTTATGAAGACATTTTATCAATTTCTTTAAACCCGACAATGTCCAATTATCCATAAAGTCTCCATTTTGCAAGAAACTTAATAATATTTATTTCATAAATATTTTGACAACATTAACATCATTTTACGTTTTTATTTCATAAAAATATCCATTATTTCTTTTTGCTAGAAGTACACAATAATAATATTTCCTTACATTTTTATTCTATAAAAATGTCCATTATTTCCTTTTACCCAAAATACCATTTTCACATTTTTATTCCATAAAAAAGTTCATTATTTATTTTTACTAGAAATAGACATAAATAATATTTTCTTACATTTTTATTCCATAAAAATTTCCATTATTTGTTTTTACTAGAAATACACACATATAATATTTTCTTACATTTTTATTTCATAAAAATGGTTATTTTCAGTTTTATCAGAAAACACACAACAATGATATTTTCCAGCATGTTTATTCCATAAAAAGTCTGTTTTCAGATTTATTAGAAAACACACAAAATTAATATTTCTAACATTTTTATTCCATAAAAATGTCTGTTTTTAGTTTACTAGAACACATCATTATTTCTTATAATGCTACCGTTAATCATACATAAAAATAAGACTATAATATTTATCAAATAGAGTCTCAAATGCAAAGAGAAGGTTAGCCCACCTAAATGAATCCAAAATGGTGGTGGTGATAAAGATGGGTGACTCCCCCACCTCCAAAGGTGGACCTAAAGGGTGTCACAAAAAGTTCTAGCAAACTGTCCTCCATGGAAGCTCCAACACACTCCAAAATCATCCCATAGATACTCCTTCTTGCTCCATTTATGCCCACATAAAACTCTCTAAAACAACTCTTATATATTTTGTTGCTCTATCTTCGTTACATTGGGGCAGACTAAATATATTGTGGTGTGTATATACTCACTACACTAAAGGAACCGGATACCTACTGGCTTAAAGGGATAGAAATGTTAAGAGAGTTGATATACATGGAGAAGATGGCAAGGGCAGTGGGTGTTTTTCTCTCCCCACGCCACTTTTTCTGTAGCCCAAATGTGGAACCCTATCATATGTAACAATATGCAACCGATTCATCCCACGGATCGGCTCCAAGAGTTGGCAAGAGAATTCATCCTATGGCTCATAATCAGCCAACATAAACTGAACGTCTGACTTTGATAGGAGGTCATTCGAACAAGTGTTCCCATTGTTCGAGTGATGCAAGACCTTCGTTAGAATGATTCCTATAAAAACCAACCCTTTCTAGATTTTGCACATTATCCCCTTACAACTTTCAATTTCATAGAAGGGACCTATATAGTTATTAACCAAAAATTCTACAAATCCTCAATTTTCTTTATAATTATAATTAATTCCTCATCATATACTATCCATAAATAATTTAACTTATTTACCGGGGTGGGGTATTACAGAGGTTTCCCAGTTATGGCTCTTCCTCGTGCATCACCATGTTGTGGTTTTCTTATTTTATTCATGCTTATACTCACCTAGATACATTCTTAGGTCAAGAATTAAATTGGTAAATATGTCTAACACAATACTTGTGGTTTTATTCGATGCAAAGTTTATTAAAATTATGAAAAATAAAAAATTGGTGGTGTTTCGGTACAACACCTGGGGTGAATGTGACGATTCACTACAGAGAAGAATCAATGGGATCAAATGAATATCCCCTTAACCTAACAGTGAAGCACATTACAGTTATTAAAAAGGAGTTCTTGAGAAGATTTTGTTAAAGTTTTTCTTTGTATGGCATATCAAGATTTTGCCGCAAAGATTTGGCATATGCCCATTTGAGTGTACAACACACAATCTTGATCCTCCCTAACATTTCCCATCAAGGATATATTTTTAAACTAAGATAATAAAATAAAATGAGAGGAAAATATTTTTCTTCACGTGATGTTCTTCAAACTCTTAATTCCATTTTTAGAAAAACCTTTTAAAAAATTTCTTCCTCCCTTAAACAAGACTTGAACAAATATTTTTTAAACACAATTTTTATTAAGGTTTTCTATCTCTGATTCTTGAAAATAGTTAGTGAGTTTTTGAGTGACTAAATACTTTCACCTAAAATTTTCAACTATATGATATCCTAACACATCGTACTGTAGATTTTATATTATCTATTGATTTTTTTCTATAGGAAAAAGTTTTATCTAACTACAAAAAATGTTTTGTTTTTATTGGTTTTGAAGACATTAGTTGAAGACAAAAACCTTATAGCATTCTCCATCTATTCCTCCGGCATGGGTACGCTTCGAAATCGAGATGGGATGGGAAAAGTCCCCCCTTTATCTTGGGGGAGTCTCTCTCTTTTTCCCTGCCATGCACGTGCGGGTGATTCAAGGATACGGAGGTCCTCTTTTTGCCACTCGCACCAGCGTCTTCGCAGGTGGTCTCAAGTGTAAAACTGGCCATTGTCAAAAAGGTATAACACTAATGGATGGAATCGGTAGCCTATTTTTCTCAAAACAGGTAAAATATGCTGTTTCCTCGAGAAAACGACATCAAGGTCATACTGATGCATGTGAAACCAAGTTATTCCAAGGTCCAGGGACTAAGTTTGGAAGGAGTTAGGCCCCCTTTTCGCCCTTTTGACCACTCATGGGCTATTTTGATTTCTTTTTTTCTTTCTAAAGCATGTTGTGTGCATACATGTGTGTAATATAAATAATGGGAGAAGGAAATCCTTTTACTCACGTCATGGAAGGGACAGAGCAGAATCATCCATAGGAGTGTGCCAAAAAATAATCGTAAACATGTGATGTGAGTGTTTGCCGAATCACGGGTCGCTATGGAAAAAAGAATATGCATATCGGATGGGACACAAATATGTAGAAGTTCAAGACTCAAAAAAATAAATAGAATAGAATATAAAAGGTCATAAAAATGGAAAGCAATGACTTGAATCCTGGGATTGTCCCAGGATGCCTACGTAGCCCATGGGGAATCAAAGTCTACGTAGTTTGAATATATCATAGGGGTTACACCCAAATTTAAGAATTCTCTTTGAGTTTTTTTGAGAAAAATGTGTTCAAGTGTGAGAAAATGAGGAAGTCTTGCTTTGGGAATTTACAATAAACCTTATTTTTATCTTTCTTGGGTTTATATGAAAGTAAGTTTTGTCAAATGCTAATAACAAAAATGGATATTATTTGATGTGAGATAGTAAAATAAGAATAATAGATATCGCAAAATGAGAATAAAGTTAATTACAACTGATATACTGAAGTGTAGCATCGTACTAGTCTTGGACATACTCGGCCTGGCCGAGTATACAAAGCACACATTTCATGAAGAATCCATCATCAACAGTCTCGCTCTCGTCCATTATCTCAGGTTGAGACCTCCAACAGCCATATATATCCGTAGACTTTGGCTCATGTGCTATTCTACGTAGCCGATGACTCATTTGTCTAACTATAAGCCCATCTCGGCTTTACCTCTACTCGGTCGAGACCACACTAAGCATTATCCAACCTATGATCAAATAGGTCTTTGGGAGTCTCATACTTGGCCTAGCCAAGACCATCCCAGATGACATCTTCATCACGTGTTATCGAATACTCCAGGATGGCCAGTCCACGTGGACAAATAGTTATAATCGAATCACATGTGCACGTGGGGAGAATATTCACTTCATCATGATTTACATGTGATAGCGACAGGTGGCCTAACCTTATTGGTTAATGTATACTGTAAAAGCGTCTTACATGCTTGGGGGGTGAACTACACCACCCAAGTACTATATAATCTTGTCTTCTTCAACGATGTAAAGGATCGATAATTAAAAACCCTAAGCAATAATCTGTTGCACTCACAGTATAAATAGTAAGTTGAGCGAATTATATCACAAGGACATTAGAGCCCATTTTCATATTGCAGTTCACACACTCATGCACAGTAGAGTAGGCAAGATAATCGAACCATTTATTTTATAGTCTCTCTCTACATTGCCTCATTTCCTTCTTCATTTATTTTACTGTTGTTATTTCACCATTAATAAACCTTCACGATTGTCCTGGACTGATCTCTTACTATATTACTTTGTGGTACCATAACTAGTATCATCAGTTGGTGTCATCCGTGGGAAGTGATATCATCATCTTCTTCCTCTCATTTACAACTTACTCTTCATCGAATTCTCTGGTGGTGCCCAACCCCACATTTGGCTAGGATTAAACCACCATTAAAAGAGCTCTGTTTAGGGTTTCACAAGCTTTGTTCTAGTTGATTCAGCTCATCGAGTGCACCTCTTCTTCATTATGTTCACCTGATTCAATGGCTTCAAAATTTCCAACATGCATTGTCCCCAGTTCTAGCTAGGCCCCGCCTTAGTTAGAGGTGGCTAAGTTCACAATGGCGCCGCGCTCATTGGTGGCCATCCAGATAAAGATGCACGTGAAACTGGATCCTTTTAGCCAAAATATACTAACTAGGACCTCTAGCACAGGAGAGGATATGATAACTCCGATTTCTATGGAGGATGTTAATTTGACAACAGGGGACCCACCCCTGGCCCGACATAAAGAGGTTGTACAGTAGTCGAGACAAAGGGATGTAACTGAACCTAGGAGGTTATGCCTGGGGAAGAAAGGTCTTCAACCTCTATATGGTCGAGACGACGAGTAAAGAGAGTTCAATAGTTATCGTAGGACAACTGGAAGAGAATCAGTTCAACAACCTGCCAACGGAGAAGGGTACGGTGACAATGCCAATGTGGCTGAGGTAGGTGTTGTAGTTGCAGCTCATAAACCTAGGAGTAGTTCTATTCAGAGGCTTGAAGATAAGATTGGCGACATTTTGAAGAGTCGATACCCTTTAAAGAGGGGTGACATGGAAGGTTCATCATTCGTCACTAAGATAGTAAGTTACTCGACCTTAATTAAATTCAAGCTGCTGGTGGTCACCCCTAAATATGATGGAAGCACCATTTCAGTCCACCAAGTGAAAATGTATCAATCTGCTACATGCATTGATAATCACCCAAAACTATACAATTTATACCCCGAATAGATGTATTTTAGTTGCTAATTCTCGACAATATGGGTCTTATGCGCTTAATTGTTCATTATGCAGACTTAATTGCAGCTGCGGTGTCAAAAGATATATTTCGGAGCAATTTGCAGTTAATATGGGGCTAAATACCCAACTCCCTGACCCTAAACTTACCCATCCTAGCCTCAACCTTCCCCGACCCGTGTGTGTGTTGACTTTGTACTTTTTTATTATTTTTTTAGATTTTTAGTTTGAGTCATTTTCATTTTTAGGATTTATTTTATATTTATTTAGAATTTCTAGGATTTATTTTCTATTATTTTTTATATATTTCTTTTTATTTAGTTTAATTTTGATTTTGATTTTATTAATGTCTAGTTTTAGTTTTTATTTTATAAAGATTAATTTTTAGGAGTTTATTTTTATATCTTTAGTCTTTAAATTTTATTAGATTTTTAGTTTATTTCTTTTCTTTTAGTTTTACTTTATTAGAAGTTTTATTTTAATTTTAGTTTTTACTAACTTTATTTTTTTATTTATTTTTTTTTACTATTTTTAGTTTGTTTTATTTTAGTTAGATTTTATCTTTTATTATATTTAATTGTGTTATTTTAATTGGGTACAAATTACACACACACACTCTCTCCTTCTATACACAATACATACACACATACCAAATACACCCCACCTAACTCTCCTACACCCTCACCCACACATTAATCCTATACACCGTCATTACACCCTACACCCACCTACTTCATCTTCTTCAATCAACCTCTCACCATCCTATTTTCTCTCTCTTCCCAACACACACCTTAATACCCAACAACCTCATCCAGACCAATTACCCTATACCCTCACCCACCAAATCACTCCCTTCATTTTTTTCCCTACACACATCTTCTCTCTCATCCACAACCACCATACCCAATCTTTCTCTCTCCTCCATTAACACCCACACAAACACACACTACCAACCCATCTCCTTATCTCTCCATAACTGGACCAGAGATCGACCACGTCCTTGCCCGGCGAAACCACCCGAAAATCGGCGGAACCCTACTGTCAACCTCCTACCCGCCGGCGGCGACTGCCCTAACCCTAAGACAGCCACTGGCGGTGCTGACCTAAACGCCCCTGTCCCGGACCTACTACCCCCTAACCCTCTCCGGCCGCACACCCTCCACCTGTTCACCCCATCCCTCTCTCTCCTCGATTCGACCCCAGCCACCGGCGACCAACACCTACCCCTCACCTCCAAACCAAAACCCAGACGCCGGCGACATCACCCCTGTCCGGTGACCCTACTGTCGCCCCTCTCATCCTACCCCGACCTCCGGTCGCAACTGCCCCACCGGCCGACCTGTCCTTATGCCACACCTCCGACGGCTCCAAATCCGGATTCAAACCCCATCTCCATGTTCAAACCAGTTCTTCCATTACCCATTTTCAAAATGAAGACCCATTTTCAACCTTTTGTCTCCAAAGCCAAATCCGTCACCTACCAATTTCTAAACCAAAAACCAAATGCCAACAAAATTACCCATGTACCTAATTAAAACTTTTACCCCTTATACCCATTTCACCCCCAACTACCTACTTTAACCCCAATACCCAAAATACCCCCATAACAACATCAGATTTTATTTCCTCACCTCATTACCCACATGACCTCACCCAAACTACACGCACCCTCCATTAATTCCTAAATTAACCCTCACCGATACCTTTCATATTCCATACACTCTTGTCCTCCCATTTTTACCCCTCATCCTCCATGTGCCTACTATAAATGAAGATGAAGACCCCATGAAAAAAAAAGTTTCTAGATAGGAATTTTTAGAGAGAGAAAATACCATTTAAGTGTAGTTTTAGATTAGAATTTTTATTTTATTATTTTTGGATAGTGAGGAGAAAATAAATTTTTGTGAGGATTAAATTGAGTGAGCTTCTTGATGTAATTGTGTTTGAATCATTCAAATTAAGGGATGTGAATTTCAACTCATGGATTGAATATCAATTAAGCATCAAGAGATTGGGGTTTGATTGTTCTTTTCTCATCTCTTTTATTATTTTATGACTTTGATTATTAATTTGTCATATTTCATATCATGTTAGACTAAATACCCTTTCAAGGGGTGGGGTAAAACCCTTATTTGATGTTATTTTAGTTTAATTAGTTTGATTACTTGAAATTTCCCTTTGAATGTTAATTTTGATCCCTCAACCTTAGATTTACGCCTCGAGAGAGGGTAAATGATTTTTGAGAGAAAATCGAAATTATATTTATAATACCCATTTTAGATTCGAACTAGAGATAGGGGTTTCTTAAGTGGGGTATTATAACTTGAATTTCAACTCTAAATTTATTTTCTAAAGATTGACATAAATTTTAATTGATCGATCCTATCGGGTGATTAATTAAAAGGAGTGTGGATCTATTTTTCTAGAGTTGTGGGGTGTTAAACGTAATATTCTAAAATGTTATTATTAAAATTACATTTGCAACGAGAGTTGATTTGTAGTTTTGATATTAATTTGGGAGAATTCAAATAATTAAATTAATTAATTAGAATAACTAAAATTTGTGGTGTAATACCACTCCTTGATTGTTCTCACAATTATTTACCTCACTTTATCTTTTATTTTAGTGTTAGACTTTGTTTTCATTTTCGTCATTTTCTAGTTAGTTATTTTCATTTAGTTTAGTTTAGTTTAAACCTCACCTCACCCTATTGTTTTAATATTGAAAAAACTAAAAAAAGTAGAAAAGTGAAAAGGCACAAAAAGAAAATAAAAAGTGAATTACAATTGAATTTGTCTCTAGCTTACCCCCTAGAAAGTGGATTGATACCCTTACTTACCGCTACAGTTGAGTTTGTTATTATTTGTAGGTATTTGAGGTTTTGATTAGAAGGACTTTTCAAGCAACGACAAATACACCGAAAAGTTCTTTCTATCAAATGGTGTCGTTGTCGGGGATGTAGAAATGTCATTTTTATCAAATGGCGTCGTTGCCGGGGAGATAGAAGAGTTTTTTCTATCAAATGGCGTCGTTTCCATTCTTGGGATTGTGAAGCTCGGAGCGGATTTCAACTTGTAGTTCATTTATTTTTGCACTTTATTATTTTTTGTACCATTTTTATATTTTTAGAAGGCTTGTATTAGGTTTGTTTTATCCTTGCTTGTATTGTGGTGCATAGGACACCATTTATTTTTCATTTTTAAATTGTAATAATTGAAGACAAGCGTGATAGGGAAACCGGACAAGGTAGAGAGAGGGCGTCCAAAGGCGAGGATTTAGAAGCCTCTCTACCTTGGGTCGGTAAGACTCCCGGGGACGACTGAAATAGGTGTAATCTTCCCTTGGTCGACTCAAATTTTTCGGCACCCCACGACCTAAAAACCGTGGGAGGTATATTTCTCAAACCCTCGCGCCTCTCCTGTCAGCGAGTCAATTCTTTTGTGTGCTCTTGTGTGATTTTATTCTCGCATTTATTTTCGAATGGTGTGATGAATTAATTGACTAAGACCTACACCCGGTCACTCACGAGAAGGGATTTCATCACCCCACTCACTCGCTTACCATTGTGTGCTACCCTAGCCATCACTAAATTTAAAATCCATTAACTAGGTAGCCCACTAGGAGAATATTTTGCAAAGGCGATCACTCATATTATTCCGTGAATTTTTTATCGCCCACGGATTTAATTAAAATTTGACTACCCCTTCACTAAATTCAAAGATAAAAATTGGTTATGTGCTAGTTAGGAATTCTTCTTGACTTGTGTGTGTTCAATTTAATTTTTTGGTAGTCGGTTTTAGTTGGTTCGTCCAAAATTCCGAGTCCATATTTTTCCCCCACCTTTTCTTCCAAAAAAAATCCAAAAATATTTTCTTTCATTTTTATAAAAAAAAAAAATCCAAAAATATTTTCTTCCATTATTTTTAGAAAATCCAAAAATATTTTCATTCCTTTTCAAAAAATTTAAAAAACTCCAAAAAAATATTTTTCTCATGGCCGAAGAACGTCCTTTACGGGACTACTTTGGTCATTTTTCATTGACACGTGACACGTGTGAGAGTGATCCCGAGCCGTCTCTTTATGAGATACTTAGTGGTTTCACCTCTCTCACGAATCCCGTTGATACTCTTGACCCATCCATGCACACACCTCATATTCCATCACCCTCGGTGTCAAGTGTCGACGTGCCTCCTCCTTTGTTGTGCACCCACTGTTATTATGACGATCACATGTCCCATGAGTGTCCACACTTCTCATATCCATACAAACCCACCATGGACCATGTGTATCCATATGAAACTGTCCCGGAACCCACCTCGGCCTACTACCCCGCTATACCTCATCCGAGTTGTGTGAGTACTCGAGCTATTCGTGGAGGCTTGATCACCCTTCCACACAATACAAATCCCAACCCGATGTTGTGGATCCTCACACGTTCCAACAATCGTCATGGCAACCTTGTGCACCTGTTCACGATCAGTTCCCTCACTACGCACCCCATGAGTATCGACCATTTGTCCATCATGAAAGCGATCCTTTCGTGTATGATGAACTTGACCCCACCACACACACTTCATATGAGTATTCTCCATATAGTCCCGATTATAGCGAATTGTGTCCTCCTCAACCACCACCACCATCCATCATTCCACCAACACCTTCATCCACGTCTGCTCTCGAAACCCTCTTGCAAATGTTCATACTTGAGCAAGAGCAAGCGATTCAAACTCAAGCTCTCCAAAGGCTTGAATAAAGGTTAAATGAATTGGAGTGTGCGCAAGAGTCGGATATTCCCATGGCCCCACCCATCATTGCCACCGAGTGTGACGATGATGTGTCCTCTTGTGACACGGATTCTGAGTGTGACCAACCCCATCACCCGAGAATGTTGATGTTGAGACCATTCCATGGTCCGGGTCCCAAGTCGACAATTGTGTTGACTTACCTTTCGATAGTGAGGGTGATCTAATCCCACAATGTCCATCAGAACCCACACTTGAGGTTACCACTCCCAAGATATCCAAAACTAGACCCGAGTCTACACCTATCGAACTTCACCCTTGTGTTCCCGAGGAACCACTTCATTCTAGGTTGGCTCCGTCTACGAGTGCTCACCATTTTCCCGAGATAGAATCCGTGATAGTTCCTACCTATCCGGATATGGATGATGTCCCACCATGCATGGCTCCCGTTGAGCCCGATATTTTTATTGATTCCTCTATCTCTGATCTTGATGCCTCATTTTACCCACCCACCACATTCACCGATGCTGCTCTTATGGAGAAGTTTCCAACTCCATCTTTAGAAACCACACTCCCTTGTGAGTATTCCTTTACTCCTCCCAATGAGTGTGTGTCTCCCACGCTTGAGTTGGATCATCTTCTTCCACCATTTATCCCACCCGACCCACCCATTGTCCCTCCCCCCCCCCCCCCCCCCCCCGCCTGGTTTGGATCTTGATTTTGCACATTTCAAGTTTCCATCTAAATTTGTAGACCCTAACCTAAAACCATCCTCCACCATTCACCAGAGTATTTGTGGTGATACTCTCCATTTTCGTGACACCGAGCTTGTTCCTCTATACCCTCCACTCTCTTGTGGAGTTGATTTTTCCCATCAATAGCTCCCTGGCGTGTCATGGTGCGACCATTATCATCGCCCATTCATAGAACGGTCGTGTGATTTTTATGAGGCCCATCCCATTCCACTTACCAAATCATATTGCCTCCTTCACCAACTAGATCACCATGCTTATAGGGACCTAGTTGCCCCTCACCTTTAAGCTCAACAAGGCCCGTGACCGATACCTTTCCACTCTCACCCTTACCCTGATCCCCACCCACCCATGGTCCACCGATGCTTTGCATCGTGTGATGCACTTTGCCATACAAGTGCATTGACCTCTTTAGCCTTTATCCAGCAAGACTGACGCTTCAGTCTCGTTTGGGGATGATTCTCATCACCCCAATTTTTCTGCCGCCCTGCGCTTTCATATATCCTATCTTTAGGGTGAGAATGGTTAAGTCTGGCTGAAGACATTAAACTTAGCGCTACCGGGAGGCAGCCCGCATTTCTTGTACTAGTCTCATCCTGTTTGGGGGTGGTGTTTCACACCACCCAATGTTCTATCATGCTTTATAGACTTGTACACATTTTTTTTATTCAGGTTTATTCTTGGAGATATTTGTCCACTTCATTAGCAGTTCATTCTGGTAATATCTTTCTTACCTTATGCTTTCAATTTTAAAAATCATTTTACTTAACATCGAGGACGATGTTCCTTTTTGTTTGGGGATGGGGAATTTTATCAAAATCGTATCTCTTTTGAAAATTTAAATTTTTAAACCTGATTTTTAAAATTTTCGTGCAGTTTCTTTCGTCTCAATCATTGATATGAATTTTCAATCGTCCATCTTTCACAGTCTAGGAATCAAGCTAGAGAATATTTTTTTCTAAATAGCTTATGTAATACGTAACAAGGCATGTTGCACTATGAATTCCTAGACTCAACAAAATTTGCGCACTTATCACGTCAATACGGTTTAGAGTTGAGGAGTACTACAATTCTAAAGAGAACCTTAAGGATCACTAGTGGAGACTTTAGCTTGTGAGATTCGTGTCTTTCACCGTTTCAGAGTGTTTTACGCAATCTCTGAGTCACAAGTTGATTCAACTTTCTTTGGGTCCGCACTTAAATTGTTGCATGATCTCATTATCTTTCATAAAATTTTGGCTTGATCACTAATAATGACATCTTTTTCGAGTTGTAAGAAACGCGTGTCTTGAAATTTGTCCCGAATACTAGATTTTCATCCATACACATACCATTTTTCCCATATCATATTTCCGTTCACTTCATCCATATACTTCCATATATTCCCCACACCATCCATAAACATATCGCACCTCATTTCATATATCTTCCATGATTTCAAATAACAGAGTATGATTTCAAATATAAATGTCTTAAGTGTTGGTTTGAAAAGAGAGAAAAAAAAAGAGAAAAAAAATATTAAAAAAAAGAGAAAAAAAAGAAAAAGAGAGAGAAAAGAAAAGAAAAGAGAGTTTGTAGTTAGTAATAAAGACATTTGGCCTAAAATTGCTATACACTTTTCTTTCGCATCCATCTTTTACCCATCGCATATCCATCACTCATCACTCATCCATTATCCATGATATCACTATCCTAACTACCTTATCCCATCCTATACTACCTCACCTCATTCCACATATCCCATTTTATTTTTCCCTCACCCATTATTATCCATTTTCCCCTAGGTGTTCGGGCAAATGAAAGTCGACGTGGTGAATAACTCGACGTTCTCACTATAGTGATTCTCATTCATTTCATGAGATCATTTTCTTTCAAATTGTTCGTTCTTTCTTATATGTGTGTGAGACGTTTGAACTTGCTTACATTTACTCACCTCCTCACACACAAGAGCGATACACTTACCCAAATCTCGAGAGTTTGTTTGAGAGAGATATATCCGTGAGATTTGAAGTTGAAGCGTTGATTCAGACAAGGCAATCTAAGAATTACTCTTGTGATACTCGACCTGTTTTGACTGATTCACAGTACACACGTTGAGTTCTAGGAAGGATGTGCCTTAAGTATTTACTTAGCTAAACTTTTTACAAATTCTAGCTTGTATTTCTGAAAATATTTCTCATGTGATGGATTGTGCGATTATTCTATGTCTAATAAGAGATTGACTGCCCTTCAATAAATCTTTTCAAATAAAGAATTTTGTGGGTATATTTCCTACAAACCCTCACGAGACACAACTCCTCCTGTAGGGCAACCTACAGGTTTAAAGGCTTGTTGCACATGCTAAGTGCAATCGCAAGTGCCCGCAAAAGTGGTATACTTTTGGTTTCCTATCTTTCTCTTTATCTCTATCTTATTTCTCGAGGACTAGCCATGCTCTATTTGGGGATGGTGTGATAAGCACCCAAAACTGTACAATTTGTACCCCGAATAGATGTATTTTAGTTGCTAATTCTCGACAATATGGGTCTTATGCGCTTAATTGTTCATTATGGAGGCTTAATTGCAGTTGCGGTGTCAAAAGATATATTTCGGAGCAATTTGCAGTTAATATTGAGCTAAATACCCAATTCCCTGACCCAAAACTTACCCATCCTAGCCTTAACCTTCCCCGACCCATGTGTGTGTTGACTTTGTACTTTTTTATTATTTTTTAGATTTTTAGTTTGAGTCATTTTCATTTTTAGGATTTATTTTATATTTATTTAGAATTTCAAGGATCTATTTTCTATTATTTTTTATATATTTCTTTTTATTTAGTTTAATTTTGATTTTGATTTTATTAATGTTTAGTTTTAGTTTTTATTTTATAAAGATTAATTTTTAGGAGTTTATTTTTAGATCTTTAGTCTTTATATTTTATTAGATTTTTAGTTTATTTCTTTTCTTTTAGTTTTACTTTATTAGAAGTTTTATTTTAATTTTAGTTTTTACTAACTTTATTTTTTATTATTTTTTATTTTTGTTACTATTTTTAATTTGTTTTATTTTAGTTAGATTTTATTTTTTTATTAATTTTAATTATGTTATTTTAATTGGGTACAAACTACACACACACACCCTACTTCTATACACGATACATACACACATACCAAACACACCCCACCTAACTCCCCTACACCCTCACCCACACATTAATCGTATACACCCTCATCACAACCTACACCCACCTACTTCATCTTCTCCAATCAACCTCTCACCAACCCATTTTATCTCTCTTCCCAACACTCACACCTTAATACCCAACAACCTCATCCACACCAATTACCCTATACCCTCACCCACCAAATCACTCCCTTCATCTTCTTCCCTACACCCATCTTCTCTATCATCCACAACCACCATACCCAATATTTCTCTCTCCTCCATTAACACCCACACAAACACACACTACCAACCCATCTCCTTATCTCTCCATAACCGGACCCGAGATCTACCACGTCTCTGCCCGGCGAAACCACCCGAAAACCGACGGAACCCTACTGTCAACCTCCTACCCGCCGGCGGCGACTGCCCTAACCCTAAGATAGCCACTGGCGGTGCCGACCCAAACGCCCCTGTCCCAGACCTACTACCTCCTAACCCTCTCCGTACGCACACCCTCCACCTGTTCACCCCATCCCTCTCTCTCCTCGATTTGACCCCAGCCACCGGCGACCAACACCTACCCCGCACCTCCAAATAAAAACCTAGACGCCGGCGACATCACCCCTGTCCGGTGACCCTACTGTCGCCCCTCTCATCCTATCCCGACCTCTGATCGCAACGGCCCCACCGACCGACCTCTCCTTATGCCACACCTCCGACGGCTCCAAATCCGGATTCAAACCCCATCTCTATGTTCAAACCAGTTCTTCCATTACCCATTTTCAAAATGAAGACCCATTTTCAACCTTTTGTCTCCAAAGCCAAATCCGTCACCTGCCAATTTCTAAACCAAATGCCAACAAAATTACCCATGTGCCTAATTAAACCTTTTACCCCTTATACCCATTTTACCCCCAACTACCTACTTTAACCCCAATACCCAAAAATACCCCCATAACAACATCATATTTTATTTCCTCACCTCACTACCCACATGACCTCACCCAAACCACATGCACCCTCCATTAATTCGTAAATTAACCCTCACCCATACCTTTCATATTCCATACACTCTTATCCTCCCATTTTTACCCCTCTTGCTCCATGTGCCAATTATAAATGAAGATGAAGACCCCATGAAAAAAAAAGTTTTTAGATAGGAATTTGTAGAGAGAGAAAATACCATTTAAATGTATTTTAGATTAGAATTTTTATTTTATTATTTTTAGATAGTGAGGAGAAAATAAATTGTTGTGAGGATTAAATGAGTGAGCTTCTTGATGTAATTGTGTTTGAATCATTCAAATTAAGGGATGTGAATTTCAACTCATGGATTGAAGATCAATTAAGCATCAAGAGATTGGGGTTTTATTGTTCTTTTCTCATCTCTTTTATTATTTTATGACTTTGATTATTAATTTCTCATATTTCATATCATGTTGGGCTAAATCCTCTTTCAAGGGGTGGGGTGGGGTAAAACCCTTATTTGATGTTATTTTAGTTTAATTAGTTTGATTACTTGAAATTTCCCTTTGAATATTAATTTTGATCCCTCGCCCTTAGATTTACGCCTCGAGAGAGGGTAAATGATTTTCGAGAAAAAATCGAAATTCTAGTCATAATACCCATTTGAAATTCCAACTAGAGATAGGGGTTTCTTAAGTGGGGTATTATAACTTGAATTTCAACTCTAAATTTATTTTCTAAAGAATGACATATTTTTAATTGATCGATCCTAGCGAGTGATTAATTAAAAGGAGTGTGGATCTATTTTTCTAGAGTTGTGGGGTGTTAAACGTAATATTCTAAAATGTTATTATTAAAATTACATTTGCAACGAGAGTTGATTTGTATTTTTGATATTAATTTGGGAGAATTCAAATAATTAAATTAATTAATTAATTAGAATAACTAAAATTTGTGGTGTAATCTCACTCCTTGATTGTTCTCACAATTATTTACCTCATTTTATCTTTTATTTTGGTGTTAGACTTTGTTTTCATTTTAGTCACTTTCTAGTTAGTTATTTTCATTTAGTTTAGTTTAGTTTAAACCTCACCTCACCCTTTTGTTTTAATATTGAAAAAGCTAAAAAAAGTAGAAAAGTGAAAAGGCACAAAAAGAAAATAAAAAGTGAATTACAATTGAATTTGTCTCTAGCTTAACCCCTAGAAAGTGGATTAATACCCTTACTTACCGCTACACTTGAGTTTGTTATTATTTGTAGGTATTTGAGGCTTTGATTTGAAGGACTTTTCAAGCAACGACAAATAAAGACATATTCTCAATCTATTATGAGATGAGATGTAGAGACTTCTCAAGCACCCTCACTGGTGCTTCTCACATATGGTACACCTCCCTACCTAGAAACTCAATTGAGAGTTTCAAGAAACTAGCTGAGAGGTTCATTTATAACTTTTGTTTTGGAGTAAAACCTAGGAAGAATACCATCCACTTGTTTTATGTAAAATAAGTCATGAATGAGTCTCTGCAAGACTACATAGGCCACTTCAGCAAAGAAAAACTGGAGGTGGAAGACTATGATGAAAATATTTCGATGATTGCCCTAATAAGAGGATTAAAAAAGGGAAAGCTCATGTGGAAGCTGAGCGAGGATCCTCTAAAGTCCATGGCAGAAATCCTAGCTATGATCAGGATAGTTATGAATGCGGAGGAGGACATAACGGCCAAAGGAGATGATGATAAAGGAGAAAGTGGAAGTAAATTCCAAAATTTCAATGGAAAGGGAGATAAGAAGAGGTCTGCGGACGATAAGTTTGCAGACTATACTCCATTAACTGCCACTTCAGAGATGATCCTAAATGAAATAAAAAATGATCAAGCCTTGAGATGGCCGAAAAAGCTAAATGCATATCCTTACAAGGGGGATAAAAGTAAGTGGTGTGAGTTACACTAGGATCATGAACACATCACTAATAAATTCCTTACACTTAAAGACGAGATTGAAAATATGCTGGCGCAAGGGAAACTTGGGAAATACGTGGACAGGAGTGGTGCAAGAGATGGACGAGATGACACCCGAAAGAAACAGGATGACAAGTGTAAACGAGATGACCCAATGAATAAGGATGATGAGGCCTTAGATTATGATGAGTCCGAACATGACTTCCCTCTAAAGAAAATTGATCCTAAGGGTCGACTACATTCAATTTCTCACGGAGTGAAAATCATATGTGACGATTTAACATGTGGCAGTAAATATATTATCGGCCGTAAAACCCATGTTATAGAGGAAAAGGCTATCCCAAAGAGCAAAGTTGTAAACTCGGCTCCAGTGGATTCAAATCTTGGTAAAAGAAATAAAGTTAACATGAAGACATTGGTAATAGGGTTCTTGAGGTTGGACTTCAAAAGGATCTTAGACCTCCATCACAATGAGAGTGCATGGGTACGAGGTTCTTAGAATATTAGTCAATGCTGGAAGTTCAACTAATATAATGTATTGGGAGTTCTTGCAAGGGTTGGTACTAAGCAAGAAGATACTCAACCCATATCATCATCCTTTAATTGTCTTTAGTGGAGAAAAATTCCATCCTCTTGGTATTTATGAAATAGATGTCTGTATGTGGAGACTTGGTCGAGATGTCTCACATAGAAGATAAATTTCATTGTGATGGACAAGAATGTTTATATAGACTACAGCATCATAATGTGATGATTAGCCCTCAAAGAGTTTAAGGGAGTACCTTCAACCATTAACCAAATGTTAAAATTGCCGACTCCCTATGGAGTACGGTAAATTCAAGGTGATCAGGTAGAGGCGGGCGAATATTATTTCAACTAGGTTGAGGAAAGAGAAGATCATAAGAGAGCCACCACCACTTACAAAATTGATACGCTCGGCCATAGGGAAGAGAAAACAATAAAAATGGTGAGGCCGTAGAGGAGGTGGAATCCATCATCCTTAATAAGGACGATCCAAAAAAAACATCCAAATTGGTAGAGCCTTGAGAAAAGAATTCAAAGAAAATTTGATCAAACTGCTAAAGGATAGACAAAGTGTTTTTGCTTGGAGTCACTCAGTTATGCTAGGAATTAATCTGGAGATCCTCTATCATAAATTAAATGTAGACAAAGGATTCAAGCCGATCAGACAGAGGCGGAGGATCTACTCAAGGGAGAAATATTAAGTCATAAGTGATGAAGTGAAGAAGCTAGAGAAGGCATAATTCATAAGCGAGGTCGTGTATCCAGAATGGTTGGCTAATGTGATCATTCTTCCTAAGCATAATGGTAAGTGGAGGACGTGTGTTGACTTCAATGATTTAAATAAGCAATAACCGAAACATAGCTTCCCCCAGTCGATAATAGATCAAATGGCCGATGCCACAGTTGGGCATGAACTGATAAGTTGTATGGATGCCTACTCAGGTTATAATCAAATATTTATGGACCCAACCGATGTTAGAAAACCTCATTCATCACTGAAAAGGGTAAATACTTCTATAGGTCATTTCCTTTGGCCTCAATAATGATAGGCAAGACCATGGAGGTATATGTTGATGACATGTTAACCAAGAGCCTTAAGGTCAAGACACATGTGCCCAACATCGAGCTCACTTTCAATATAATGGACCAGTATCTAATGAAGATCAATCCCGCTAAGTGTGTATTCAAGGTTGGATTCAATAAGTTTTTAGGTTTCATCGTTAATCAACGAGGGATAGAGGCTAACTCGAAAAAAGTTAAATCATCGGTAGAGATGAAGACTCTACAAACCTAAAAGACATTCAGAGGCTGACTAGACGAGTGACCGCGTTGAATAGGTTCATGTTCAGGGCAACAAATAAATGCCTTCCCTTCCTCAATATACTTCGAGTGGAATGAGGAGTGTGAGAGATCCTTTCACGGGTTGAAGGCTTACCTCAGCTCCCCCACTTTTATTATCCCGACCTATCCAATGAGAAAAGTTATTTTTATACCTGGTTTTGTCTAAGTAGGCCATCAATGAAACCATTGTATGTGATGAAGATGGGGTACAAAAGCTAATATATTTCAACAAAAAGTCCCTTCAAGGTGCCGAGCAGAGGTATCCGAAGATGGAAAAGTTGGCTTATGCTTTGATGCACGTATCGAGGAAAATGAAACCTTATTTCCACTCTCACACGATGGTCATCCTTATAGACTCCCCACTTAGACAAGTCATCCATAAACCCAAAAAATCAAGTATATTGATGGACTGGTCGATAAAGTTGGTGAATTTAACATTATCTATCAATCGTGAACGACCATCAAAGGGTAGGCTTTAGCTGAATTTATGGCCGAGAATACATGGGATGAGATCGATACCGAAGATTTCATACACCCAATAAATGAGCTAAAAGACTCAAGTGCTGTCCCGACAGAGCCTTAGACGAGTGTGGCCAGAATTGTGGTGGCTAAGAATGAAGAGGAGAAATTCCTGTTCATGAATTGAGTGCTGGATGAGGGTACTTTTTCCAAAGAGTACAATATTTGAAGACTATTTGTAGATGGCTCTTCTTGTGAGACTGGGAGTGGTGTCGGCTTTATTGTGTCAGCCCCAAATGGAATCGACATTGAATATATTCTGAGATTCATTTTTAAGGCATATAAAAACGAGTCAAAATGTGAGGCTCTTCTTGGACAAATGGCAGTTCATAGTGACTCATGATTGGTAGTTAATATATCCTGGGGGTATACAAGGTAAAAGATAAGAGAATGGACAAGTACCTAGCAAGGGTGAAAGCAATGCTGAAGAAATTTAATGAGGTGAAGCTAAAAAGGATCCCTCATCTAGACAACAGTCGAGCCGATACCTTAACTAGATTAGCGTCTGCGACCAGACCAAAAGTTAGAAGGTTAATGCATGTATAGATCCTACATCGACCAACCATTAAACATGAGGAAAATATAATGGATTTCTGCATAAACCTAAACCTAAGTGCATCTTGGATGGACCATTTTGTCCGATACATCAAGGATGGCACTACACAAAAACTGGCGATTGGTCACGGCCAAAATCCCTGACCAAAACTGTGGGTCGCGGACTTGGGCCGTGACCATTTCGGGCATGACCATTTTCGTGGGTTGCGGCCCAAGTCCGTGACCAAAAAATGGTCATGGCAAATGGTCGCAGACTTGGGCCGTGACCCATACCGTGACGGGTCACGGCCCTCATCCGTGACCCACAATCGTGATAAATTGGTCGCGGCTAAAGTCCGCAATCCAAAACCGTGACAAAAAATAAAAAAAATGGTCGCGGCCCTCATTCGTGACCCACACCCGTGACAAATTGGTCGCCGCCAAAGTCGGCGACCCACGAACGTGACAAAAAAATTTAAAAAAAATTGGTCACGACCCTTATCCGTGACCCACAACCGTGACAAATTGGTCGCGGCCAAAGTCCGCGACCCACAACCGTGACAAAAAAAAATGGTCGCGGACTTTGGCCGCGACCATTTTTATGCGTGACGAAAAAATAAAAATGGTCAAGGATAAAGTCCATGACCATATTTAACTATAATTTAAAAAAATATATATATATTTTTTTGGTCCAATCCTAAAATTGGGGGTCTTGTGATTGCACTGTCGGTTGCTACGTGTAACGTTGGATGCGTAGGAGGTGTTACAAATATTTATTATTGGCAAAACAATAAAAAAAAATCACATTGCGAATCGAGAACGTTGTTAATAAACAAATAAATATACAAACTTATAAATATTACACGTCTTAATAATCACAGACCCAAAAAAATTGGGCAGAGTTTCCTCTATATTCTTGACATTCCAAAAACTGTAAATGTAAAACCTGCTTATTATAAAGCCCGCACGGTCATAAAATTCAACAATCAAATTATAAAAGCACGCACGGCCATAAAATTCAACAATCAAACTATAAAAGCTCGCACGGCCATAAAACTAAACAATAAAAGCCCTCACAGCTGTAACACAAAAAAAAAATCCTGAATGTCCACAACATATAAACAATCTTCATGCTGTAGACCATTGCCTCCTTAGTTTGTTCCGCATGAAAAAATCCTACAAATGATAGGATACATAAAAAAAATATCACTAACCAAGTAGTTTTACAAAAAAATTAATCAAGCTGGAAAATTGCATATATGAGTTAAAATTATCAGTAACCAAGTAGAAATATGAAAATTACAGTCATATTCTCAAACCGGGAGTCCCGCGGCTGCGAGGTCAGTTCCTACGAGTTACATTGGTCCCGTGGGAGGTGTTGGTGCCACCCACGGGGACGTTCGTGGGCTGTTTCGAGTTCTCACCCTCTAACGCCATGTTTTTAAGCCTAAGTCTAGAAATATGCAAATTATCGTCGTATTATCAAAAAGGGAGTCCCGCGGCTATGGAGTCAGTTCCTACGAGTTACATTGGTCCCATGGGAGGTGTTGGTGCCACCCACGGGGCCGTTCGGGGGCTGTTTCGAGTTTTCACCCTCTAACGCCATGTTTTTTAGCCTAAGTCTAAAAATATGTAAATTATAGTCGTATTTTCAAACCGTGAGTCCCGCGGTTGCGGGGTCAGTTCCTACGAGTTACTTTGGTCCCGTGAGAGGTGTTGGTGCCACCTACGGGGACGTTCGGGGGCTGTTTCGAGTTCTCACCCTCTAACGCCATGTTTTTAAGCTTAAGTCTAGAAATATGAAAATTAGCATCGTATTTTCAAACCGGGAGACCCGCGGCTGGGGGGTCAGTTCTTAAGAGTTACATTAGTCCCGTGGGAGGTGTTGGTGCCACCCACAGGGACGTTCGGGGACTGTTTCAAGTTTTCACCCTCTAACGCCATGTTTTTAAACCTAAGTCAAGAAATATGCAAATTATCATCGTATTCTCAAATCGGGAGACCCGCGGCTGTGGGGTCAGTTCCTACGAGTTACATTGGTCCCGTGAGAGGTGTTGGTGCCACCCACGGGGTCGTTCGGGGGCTATTTCGAGTTTTCACCCTCTAACGCTATGTTTTGCCTAATTCTACAAATATGCAAATTACCTTTGTATTCTCAAACCGGGAGTCTCGCGGCTGTGGGGTCAATTCCTATGAGTTACATTGGTCCCGTGGGAGGTGTTGGTGCCACCCACGGGGCCGTTCGGGGAGGTTTCGAGTTTTAACCCTCTAACGTCATGTTTTTAAGCCTAAGTCTAGAAATATGCAAATTACAGTCGTACTCTCTAACCGGGACACCCGCGACTGTGGGGTCAGTTCCTACGAGTTACATTGGTCCCGTGGGAGGTGTTGGTGCCACCCATGGGGACGTTTGGGGGTTGTTTTGAGTTTTCACCCTCTAAAGCCATGTTTTTAAGCCTAAGTCAAGAAATATGCAAATTATCGTCGTATTCTCAAACCGGGAGACCCGCGGCTGTGGGGTCAGGTCCTACGAGTTACATTGGTCCCGTGGGAGGTGTTGGTGCCACCCACGGGGTCGTTCGGTGGCTATTTCGAGTTTTCACCCTTTAACGCCATGTTTCGCTTAAGTCTAGAAATATGCAAATTACCGACGTATTCTCAAACCGGGAGTCCCGCGACTGTGGGGTCAGTTCCTACGAGTTACAATGATCCCGTGGGCGGTGTTGGTTCCACCCACGGGGACGTTCGGGGGCTGTTTCGAGTTTTCACCCTCTAGCGTCATATTTTTAAGCCAAAGTCTAGAAATATGCAAATTACCGTCGTACTCTCAAACCGGGAGACCCGCGGCTGTGGGGTCAGTTCTTACGAGTTACATTGGTCCCGTGGGAGGTGATGGTGCCACCCACGGGGACGTTCCGGGGCTTTTTCAACTTTTCACCCTCTAACGACATGTTTTTAAACCTAAGTCAAGAAATATGCTAATTATCGTCGTATTCTCAAACCGAGAGACCCGCAGCTGTAGGGTCAGTTCCTACGAGTTACATTGGTCCCGTGGGAGCTGTTGGTCCCACCAACGGGGCCGTTTGGGGGCTGTTTCGAGTTTTCACGCTCTAACGCCATGTTTTTTTGCCTAAGTCTAAAAATATGCAAATTACAGTCGTATTTTCGAATCGGGAGTCCCGCGGCTGCGGGGTCAGTTCCTACGAGTTACATTGGTCCCGTGGGAGGTGTTGCTGCCGCCCACGGGAACGTTCGGGGGCTGTTTCGAGTTCTCACCCTCTAACGCCATGTTTTAAGCCTAAGTGTAGAAATATACATATTACAGTAGTATTCTCAAACCGGGATACCCGCGGCTGTGGGGTCAGTTCCTACGAGTTACATTGGTCCCGTGGGAGGTGTTGGTGCCACCCACGGGGCCGTTTGGGGCTGTTTCGAGTTTTCACCCTCTAACGTCACGTTTTTAAGCATAGGTCTATAAATATGCAAATTACCGTCGTACTCTCAAACCGGGAGACCCACGGCTGTGGGGTTAATTCCTACGAGTTACATTGGTCTCGTTGAGGTGTTGGTGCCACCCACGGGGACGTTCGGGGGCTGTTTCGAGTTTTCACCCTCTAACGTCATGTCTTTAAGCCTAAGTCTAGAAATATGCAAATTACCATCCTGATCTCAAACCGGGAGACCCGCGACTGTGGGGTCAGTTCCTACGAGTTACATTGGTCCCATGGGAGGTGTTGGTGCCACCCACAGGGACGTTCGGGGGCTGTTTAGATTTTTCACCCTTTAACGCCATATTTTTAAACCTAAGTCAAGAAATATGCAAATTATCGCCGTATTCTCAAACCTGGAGTCCCGCGGCTGCGGGGTCAGTTCCTACGAGTTACATTGGTCCCGTGGGAGGTGTTGGTGCCACCCACGGGGACGTTCGGGGACTGTTTCGAGCTCTCACACTCTAACACCAAGTTATGCCTAAGTCAAGAAATATGCAAATTACCATCGTATTCTCAAACCGGGAGTCCCGTGGCTGCGGGGTCAGTTCCTACGAGTTACATTGGTCCCGTAGGAGGTGTTGTCGCCACCCACGGTGCCATTCGGGGGCCATTTCGAGTTTTCACCCTATAACGCCATGATTTTCCTAATTCTATAAATATGCAAATTACCTTCGTATTTTCAAATCGGGAGTCCCGCAACTACGGGGTCAGTTCCTACGAGTTACATTGGTCCCGTGGGAGGTGATGGTGCCACCCACGGGGCCGTTCGGGAGCAATTTCGAGTTTTAACCCCTCTAACGTCATGTTTTTAAGCCTAAGTCTCGAAATATGCAAATTACCTTCGTACTCTCTAACCGGGAGACCCGTGGCTGTGGGGTCAGTTCCTACGAGTTACATTGGTCCCGTGGGAGCTGTTGGTGTCACCCACGGGAACGTTCAGGGGCTGTTTTGAGTTTTCACCCTCTAATGCCGTGTTTTTAAGCCTAAGTCAAGAAATATGAAAATTATCGTCGTATTCTCTAACCGGGAGACCCGCGGCTGTGGGGTCAGGTCCTACGAGTTACATTGGTCCCGTGGGAGGTGTTGGTGCCACCCACAGGGTCGTTCGGTGGCTGTTTCGAGTTTTCACCCTCGAACGCCATGTTTTGCTTAAGTTTAGAAATATGCAAATTACCGACGTATTCTCAAACCGGAAGTCCCGCGGATGTGGGGTCAATTCTTATGAGTTGCATTCGTCCCGTGGGTGGTGTTCGTGCCACCCACGGTGACGTTCGGGGTAAGTTTCGAGTTTTCACCCTCTAACGCCATGTATTTAAGCCTAAGTCTAGAAATAAGAAAATTACCATCGTACTCTCAAACCGGGAGACCCGCGACTGTGGGGTCAGTTCCAACGAGTTACATTGGTCCCGGGGGAGGTGTTGGTGCCACCCACGGGGATGTTCTGGGGCTGTTTCGAGTTTTCACCCTCTAACGCCATATTTTTAAGCCTAAGTCAAGAAATATGCAAATTATCGTCGTATTCTGAAACCGGGAGACCTGCAGCTGTGGGGTAAAATCCTACGATTTACATTGGTCCCGTGGGAGGTGTTGGTGCCATTCATGGGGCCGTTCGGGGGTTTTTTCGAGTTTTCATCCTCTAACGCCATGTTTTTAAGACTAAGTCTAGAAATATGCAAATTACACTCGTATTCTCAAACCGAGAGTCCCACGACTGCGGGGTCAGTTCGTACGAGTTACATTGGACTCCTGGGAGGTGTTGGTGCCACCCACAGGGATGTTCGGGGGTTGTTTCGAGATCTCACCCTCTAACGCCATCTTTTTAAGCCAAAGTCTAGAAATATGAAAATTATCGTCGTATTCTCAAAACGGGAGTCCCGCGGCTGCGGGGTCAGTTCCTACGAGTTATATTGGTCCCGTGGGAGGTGCTGGTGCCACCCACGGGGCCGTTCGGGGGCTGTTTCGAGTTTTCACGCTCTAACATCACATTTTTTAGCCTAGGTCTAGAAATATTCAAATTACCGTCGTACTCTCAAACCGGGAGACCCGCGGCTGTGGTGTCATTTCCTACGAGTTACATTGATCCCGTGACAGGTGTTGCTGCCACCCAAGGGGATGTTCGGGTGCTGTTTTGAGTTTTCTCCCTCTAACGCCATATTTTAAGCCTAAGTTAAGAAATATGCAAATTATCGTCGTATTCTCAAACCGGGAGACCCGCGGCTGTGGGGTCAGGTCCTACGAGTTACATTGGTCCCGTGGGGGGTGTTGGTGCCACCCACGGGGTCGTTCGGGGGCTATTTCGAGTTTTCACCCTCTAACGCCATGTTTCGCTTAAGTCTAGAAATATGCAAATTACCGACGTATTCTCAAACCGGGAGTCCCGCGATTGTGGGGTCAGTTCCTATGAGTTACATTGGTCCCGTGGGAGGTGTTGGTGTCACCCACAGGGACGTTCAGAGGCTGTTTCGAGTTTTCACCCTCTAGCGTCATATTTTTAAGCCTAAGTCTAGAAATATGCAATTTACCGTCATACTCTCAAACCGGGAGACCCGCGACGGTGGGGTCAGTTCTTACGAGTTACATTGGTCCCGTGGGAGGTGGTGGTGCCACCCACGGGGACGTTCGGGGGCAGTTTCAAGTTTTCACCCTCTAACGCCATGTTTTTAAACATAAGTCAAGAAATATGCTAATTATCGTCGTATTCTCAAACAGAGAGACCCGCGGCTGCGGAGTCAGTTCCTATGAGTTACATTGGTCCCGTGGGAGGTGTTGGTGCCACCCACGGGGCCGTTCGGGGAGGTTTCGAGTTTTAACCCTCTAACGTCATGTTTTTAATCCTAAGTCTAGAAATATGCAAATTACGGTCGTACTCTCTAACCGAGAGACCCGCGGCTGTGGGATCAGTTCCTACGAGTTACATTGGTCCCGTGGGAGGTGTTGGTGCCACCCATGGGGACGTTTGGGGGTTGTTTCGAGTTTTCACCCTCTAACGCCATGTTTTTAAGCCTAAGTCAAGAAATATGCAAATTATTGTCGTATTCTCAAACTAGGAGACCCACGGCTGTAGGGTTAGGTCCTACGAGTTACATTGGTCCCGTGGGAGGTGTTGGTGCCACCCACGGGGTCGTTCGGGGGCTATTTCGAGTTTTCACCCTCTAACACCATGTTTTGCTTAAGTCTAGAAATATGCAAATTATCGACGTATTCTCAAACCGGGAGAACCGCGGCTGGGGGGTCTGTTATTACGAGTTACATTTGTCCCGTGGGCGGTGTTGGTGCCACCCACGGGGACGTTCGGGGGCTATTTCGAGTTTTCACCCTCTAGCGTCATATTTTTAAGCCTAAGTCTAGAAATATGCAAATTACCATCGTACTCTAAAACCGAGAGACCCGCGGCTGTGGGGTCAGTTCTTACGAGTAACATTGGTCCCGTGGGAGGCGGTGGTGCCACCCACGGGGACGTTCGGGGGCTGTTTCAAGGTTTCACCCTCTAACGCCATGTTTTTAAACCTAAGTCAAGAAATATGCTAATTATCATCGTATTCTCAAAGCGAGAGACCCGCAGATGTGGGGTCAGTTCCTATGAGTTACATTGGTCCCGTGGGAGCTGTTGGTGCCACCCACGGGGCCGTCTGGGGTCTGTTTCGAGTTTTCACCCTCTAACGCCACGTTTTTTAGCCTAAGTCGAAAAATATGCAAATTGCAGTCGTATTTTCAAACCGGGAGTCCCGCGGCTGCGGGGTTAGTTCCTACGAGTTACATTGGTCCCGTGGGAGGTGTTGGTGCCGCCCACGGGAACGTTCGGGGGCTGTTTCGAGTTCTCACCCTCTAACGCCATGTTTTTAAGCCTAAGTCTAGAAATATACAAATTATAGTGGTATTCTCAAACCGGGAGACCCGCGGCTGTGGGGTCAGTTCCTACGAGTTACATTGGTCCCGTGGGAGGTGTTGGTGCCACCCACGGGGCCGTTCTGGGGCTGTTTCGAGTTTTCACCCTCTAACGTCACATTTTTAAGCATAGGTCTAGTAATATACAAATTACCGCCGTACTCTCAAACCGGGAGACCCGCGGCTGTGGGGTTAATTCCTACGAGTTACATTGGTCCCATAGGAGGTGTTGGTGCCACCCACGGGGACGTTCGGGGGCTGTTTCGAGTTTTCACCCTATAACGTCATGTTTTTAAGCCTAAGTCTAGAAATATGCAAATTACCAACCTACTCTCAAACCGGGAGACCCGCGGCTGTGGGGTCTGTTCCTACGAGTTACATTGGTCCCATGGGAGGTGTTGGTGCCACCCACGGGGACGTTCGGGGGCTGTTTAGATTTTTCACCCTCTAACACCACGTTTTTAAACCTAAGTCAAGAAATATGCAAATTATCGTCGTATTCTCAAACCTGGAGTCCCGCGGCTGCGGGGTCAGTTCCTACGAGTTACATTGGTCCCGTGGGAGGTGTTGGTGCCACCCACGAGCACGTTCGGGGGCTGTTTCGAGCTCTCACACTCTAACGCCAAGTTTTGCCTAAGTCTAGAAATATGCAAATTACCTTCGTATTCTCAAATCGGGAGTCCCGCGGCTGCAGGGTCAGTTACTACGAGTTACATTGGTCCCGTAGGAGGTGTTGGCGCCACCCAAGGGGCCATTCGGGGGCTATTTCGAGTTTTCACCCTATAACGCCATGTTTTCCCTAATTCTAGAAATATGCAAATTACCTTCGTATTTCAAACCGGAAGTCCCGCGGCTGCGGGGTCAGTTCCTACGAGTTACATTGGTCCCGTGGGAGGTGATGGTGACACCCACGGGGCCGTTCGGGAGCGATTTCGAGTTTTA
Organism: Sambucus nigra; assembly: GCA_949130495.1. Classification (NCBI taxonomy): domain Eukaryota; kingdom Viridiplantae; phylum Streptophyta; class Magnoliopsida; order Dipsacales; family Adoxaceae; genus Sambucus; species Sambucus nigra. The sequence goes on along the minus strand of OX422217.1, from coordinate 237,415,834 downwards.
ACTCTCTAACGTCATGTTTTTAAGCCTAAGTCTAGAAATATGCAAATTACCTTCCTACTCTCTAACTGGGAGACCCGTGGCTGTGGGGTCAGTTCCTACGAGTTACATTGGTCCCGTGGGAGGTGTTGGTGCCACCCATGGGGACATTCAGGGGTTGTTTTGAGTTTTCACCCTCTAATGCCGTGTTTTTAAGACTAAGTCAAGAAATATGCAAATTATCATCGTATTCTCTAACCGGGAGACCTGCGGCTGCGGGGTCAGGTCCTACGAGTTACATTGGTCCCGTGGGAGGTGTTGGTGCCACCCACGGGGTCGTTCGAAGGCTGTTTCGAGTTTTCACCCTCGAACGCCATGTTTTACTTAAGTCTAGAAATATGCAAATTATCATCGTATTTTCAAACCGAGAGACCCGCGGCTGTGGGGTCAGTTCCTACGAGTTACATTGGTCCCGTGGGAGGTGTTGGTGCCACCCACGGGGCCATTCGGGGGCTGTTTCGAGTTTTCACCCTCTAACATCACATTTTTTAGCCTAGGTCTAGAAATATTCAAGTTACCATTGTACTCTCAAACCGGGAGACCCGCGGTTGTGGGGTAATTTCCTACGAGTTACATTGGTCCCGTGGGAGGTGTTGCTGCCACCCAAGGGGACGTTCGGGGGCTGTTTCGAGTTTTCACCCTCTAACGTCATGTTTTTAAGCCTAAGTCTAGAAATATGAAAATTACCGTCGTACTCTCAAACCGGGAGACCCGCGGCTGGGGGTAAGTATCTACGAGTTACATTGGTCCCATGGGAGGTGTTGGTGCCACCCACAGGACCGTTCGTGGGCTGTTTAGAGTTTTCACCCTCTAACGCCAAGTTTTTAAACCTAAGTCTAGAAATATGCAAATTACCTTCGTATTCTCAAATCGGGAGTCCCGCGACTGCGGGTTCAGTTTCTACGAGTTACATTGGTCCCGTGGGAGGTGTTGGTACCACCCACGGGGATGTTTCGAGTTATAACCCTCTAACGTCATGTTTTTAAGCCTAAGTCTAGAAAGATGCAAATTACCTTCGTACTCTCTAACTGGGAGACCCGTGGCTGTGGGGTCACTTCCTACGAGTTACATTGGTCCCGTGGGAGGTGTTGGTGCCACCCACGGGGACGTTCATGGGTTGTTTTGAGTTTTCAACCTCTAATGTCGTGTTTAGAAGCCTAAGTCAAGAAATATGCAAATTATCATCGTATTCTCTAACCGGGAAACCCGCGGCTGTGGGGTCAGGTCCTACGAGTTACATTGGTCCCGTGGGAGATGTTGGTGACACCCACGGGGTCGTTCGGAGGCTGTTTCGAGTTTTCACCCTCGAACACCATGTTTGGCTTAAGTCTAAAAATATGCAAATTACCGACGTATTCTCAAACCGGGAGTCCCGCGGCTATGGGGTCAGTTCTTATGAGTTACATTGGTCCCGTGGGAGGGGTTGGTGCCACCCACGGGGACGTTCGGGGTAAGTTTCGAGTTCTCACCCTCTAACACCATGTTTTTAAGCCTAAGTCAAGAAATATGCAAATTACTGTTGTAATCTCAAACCGGGAGACCCGCGACTGTGGGGTCAGTTCCAACGAGTTACATTGCTCCCGGGGGAGGTGTTGGTGCCACCCACGGGGATGTTCGGGGGCTGTTTCGAGTTCTCACCCTCTAACGCCATGTTTTTAAGCCTAAGTCAAGAAATATACAAATTACCGTCGTATTCTCAAACCGGGAGACCCGCAGCTGTGAGGTCAGTTCCTACGAGTTACATTGGTCCCATGGGAGGTGTTGATGCCACCCACGGGGCCGTTCGGGGGATGTTTCGAGTTTTCACCATCTAAGGTCATGTTTTTAAGCCTAAGTCTAGAAATAAGCCAATTACCGTCGTACTCTCAAACCGGGAGACCCGCGGTTATGGGGCCAGTTCCTATGAGTTACATTGGTCCCGTGGGAAGTGTTGGTGCCACCCACGGGGACGTTCGGGGGCTGTTTCGAGATCTCACCCTCTAACGCCATGTTTTTAAGCCAAAGTCTAGAAATATGAAAATTATCGTCGTATTCTCAAAACTGGAGTCCCACGGCTGCGGGGTCAGTTCCTACGAGTTACATTGGTCCCGTGGGAGGTGTTGGTGCCATTCACGGGGCCGTTTGGGGGTTGTTTCGAGTTTTCATCCTCTAACGCCATGTTTTTAAGCCTAAGTCTAGAAATATGAAAATTACAGTCGTATTCTCAAACCGAGAGTCCCACGACTGCGAGGTCAGTTCGTACGAGTTACATTGGTCTCCTGGGAGGTGTTGGTGCCACCCACAGGGACGTTCGGGGGCTGTTTCGAGATCTCACCCTCTAACGCCATGTTTTTAAGCCAAAGTCTAGAAATATGAAAATTATCGTCGTATTCTCAAAACTGGAGTCCCACGGCTGCGGGGTCAGTTCCTACGAGTTACATTGGTCCCGTGGGAGGTGTTGGTGCCATCCACGGGGCCGTTCGGGGGTTGTTTCGAGTTTTCACCCTCTAACGCTATGTTTTTAAGCCTAAGTCTAGAAATATGCAAATTACCGTCGTACTCTCAAACCGGGAGACCCGCGGCTGTGGGGTCAGTACTGTAGAGTTACATTGGTCCCGTGGGAGGTGTTGGTGCCACCCACAGGGACGTTCGGGGGCTGTTTCGAGTTTTCACCCTCTAACGCCATGTTTTTTTAGCCTAAGTCTAAAAATATGTAAATTATAGTCATATTTTCAAACCGGGAGTCCCGCGGCTGCGGGGTCAGTTCCTGCGAGTTACATTGGTCCCGTGCGAGGTGTTGGTGCCACCCACGGGGACGTTCGGGGGCTGTTTCGAGTTCTCACCCTCTAACGCCATCTTTGTAAGCTTAAGTCTAGAAATATGAAAATTATCGTCGTATTTTCAAACCGGGAGACCCGCGGCTGTGGGGTCAGTTCCTACGAGTTACATTGGTCCCGTGGGAGGTGTTGGTGCCACCCACGGGGCCGTTCGGGGCCTGTTTCGAGTTTTCACCCTCTAACATCACATTTTTTAGCCTAGGTTTAGAAATATTCAAGTTAGCGTCGTACTCTCAAACCGGGAGACCCGCGGCTGTGGGGTCATTTCCTACGAGTTACAATGGTCCCGTGGGAGGTGTTGCTGCCACCCAAGGGGACGTTCGGGGGCTGTTTCGAGTTTTCACCCTCTAACATCATGTTTTTTAGCCTAAGTCTAGAATTATGAAAATTACCGTCGTACTCTCAAACCGGGAGACCCGCGGCTGTGGGGTAAGTTCCTACGAGTTACATTGGTCCCATGGGAGGTGTTGGTGCCACCCACAGGAACGTTCGGGGGCTGTTTAGATTTTTCACCCTCTAACGCCATGTTTTTAAACCTAAGTCTAGAAATATGCAAATTACCTTCGTATTCTCAAATCGGGAGTCCCGCGACTGCGGGTTCAGTTTCTACGAGTTACATTGGTCCTGTGGGAGGTGTTGGTACCACCCACGGGGCCGTTCGGGGGCTGTTTCGGGTTTTCACCCTTTAACGTCATTTTTTAAGCCAATGTCTAGAAATATGCAAATTACCATCGTACTCTCGAACCGAGAGACCCGCGGCTCTGGGGTCAGCTCGTACGAATTACATTGGTACCGTGGGAGGTGTTGATGCCACCCACGGGGACGTTCGGGGGCTGTTTCGAGTTTTCACAATCTAACGTCATATTTTTAAGCCTAAGTCTAGAAATTTGTAAATTACTGTCGTACTCTCAAACCAGGAGACCCGCGGCCGTGGGGTCAGTTCCTACGAATTACATGGGTCCCGTGGGAGGTGTTGGTGCCACCCACGGGGCCGTTCGGGGGATGTTTCGAGTTTTCACCCTATAACGCCACGTTTTTAAACCTAAGTCATGAAATATGAAAATTATAGTTGTATTCTCAAATCGGGAGACGTGCAACTGTGGGGTCAGTTCCTACGAGTTACATTGGTCCCGTGGAAGGTGTTGGTGCCACCCACGGGGCCATTCAGTGGTTATTTCGAGTTTTCACCCTCTAACGCCATGTTTTTAATCCTAAGTCTAAAAATATGCAAATTACAATCGTATTGTCAAATCGGGAGTCCCGCGGCAGCAGTGTCAGTTCCTACGAGTTACATTGGTCTCATGGGAGATGTTGGTGCCACCCATGGGGACGTTCGGGGGCTGTTTCAAGTTTTCACCCTCTAACGCCATGTTTTTAAACCTAAGTCAAGAAATATGCAAATTATCGTCGTATTCTCAAACCGGGAGACCCACGGCTGTGGGGTCAGCTCCAACGAGTTACATTGGTCCTGTGGGACGAGTTGGTGCCACCCACGGGGCTGTTCGGGGGCTGTTTAGAGCTTTCACCCTCTAACGCCATGTTTTTTACCCTAAGTCTAAAATTATTTAATTATAGTCGTATTTTCAAACCGGGAGTCCCGCGGCTGCGGGGTCAGTTCCTACGAGTTACATTGGTCCCGTGAGAGGTGTTGGTGCCACCCACGGGGACGTTCGGGGGCTGTTTCGAGTTCTCACCCTCTAACGCCATGTTTTTAAGCTTAAGTCTAGAAATATGCAAATTATCGTCGTATTTTCAAACCGAAAGACCCGCGGCTGTGGGGTCAGTTCCTACGAGTTACATTGGTCCCGTGGGAGGTGTTAGTGCCACCCACGGGGCCGTTCGGGGGCTGTTTCGAGTTTTCACCCTCTAACATCATTTTTTTTAGGCTAGGTCTAGAAATATTCAAGTTAACGCCGTACTCTCAAACCGGGAGACCCGCGGCTGTGGGGTCATTTCCTACGAGTTACATTGGTCCCGTGGCAGGTGTTGCTGCCACCCAAGGGGACGTTCGGGGGCTGTTTCGAGTTTTCACCCTCTAACGTCATGTTTTTAAGCCTAAGTATGAAAATTACCGTCATACTCTCAAACCGGGAGACCCGCGGCTGTGGGGTAAGTTCCTACGAGTTACATTGGTCCCGTGGGAGGTGTTGGTGCCACCCACGGGGCTGTTCGGGGGATGTTTCTAGTTTTCACCCTATAACACCATGTTTTTAAACCTAACTCTAGAAATATGCAAATTACCTTCGTATTCTCAAATCGGGAGTCCCGCGACTGCAGGTTCAGTTTCTACGAGTTACATTGGTCCCGTGGGAGGTATTGGTGCCACCCACGGGGCCGTTCGGGGGCTGTTTCGAGTTTTCACCCTCTAACGTCATATTTTTAAGCCAAGGTCTATAAATACGCAAATTACCGTCGTACTCTCAAACCGGGAGACCCGCGGCTGTGGGGTCAGCTCCTACGAATTACATTGGTACCGTGGGAGGTGTTGGTGCCACCCACGGGGACGTTCGGGGGCTGTTTTTGAGTTTTCACCCTCTAACGTCATGTTTTTAAGCCTAAGTCTAGAAATATGCAAATTACGGTCGTACTCTCAAATCGGGAGACCCGCGGCTGTGGGATCAGTTCCTACGAATTACATGGGTCCCGTGGGAGGTGTTGGTGCCACCCACGGGGCCGTTCGGGGGATGTTTCTAGTTTTCACCCGATAATGCCATGTTTTTAAACCTAACTCATGAAATATGCAAATTATCGTCGTATTCTATAACCGGGAGACGTGCAACTGTGGGGTCAGTTCCTACGAGTTACATTGGTCCCGTGGAAGGTGTTCGTGCCACCCACGGGACCATTCGGGAGTTATTTTGAGTTTTCACCCTCTAACGCCATGTTTTTAATCCTAAGTCTAAAAATATACAAATTACAATCGTATTGTCAAATCGGGAGTCCCGCGGCAGCAGGGTCAGTTCCTACGAGTTACATTGGTCCCGTGGGAGGTGTTGGTGCCACCCACGGGGCCGTTCGGGGGTTGTTTCAAGTTCTCAGCCTCTAACGCCATGTTTTTAAGCCTAAGTCTAAAAATATACAAATTATCGTCGTATTCTCAAACCGGGAGACCCGCGACTGTGGGGTCTGTTCCTACGAGTTACATTGGTCCCGTGGGAGGTGTTGTTGCCACCCACGGAGCCGTTCGGGGGCTGTTTCGAGTTTTCACCCTCTAACTTCATGTTTTTAAGCCTAGGTCTAGAAATATGCAAATCAGCATCGTACTCTCAAATCGAAAGACTCGCGGCTGTGGGGTCAGTTCCTACGAGTTACATTGGTCCCGTGGGAGGTGTTGGTGCCACCCACGGGGACGTTCGGGGGCTGTTTCGAGTTTTCACCCTCTAACATCATGTTTTTAAGCCTAAGTCTAGAAATATGGAAATTACTGTCATACTCTCAAACCGAGAGACCCGCTGCTGTGGGGTCAGTTCCTACGAGTTACACTGGTCCCGTGGGAGGTGTTGGTGCCACCCACGGGGACGTTCAGGGGCTGTTTCGAGTTTTCACCCTCTAACGCCATGTTTTTAAGCCTAAGTAAAGAAATATGCAAATTATTGTCGTATTCTCAAACTAGGAGACCCGCAGCTGTGGGGTCAGTTTCTACGAGTTACATTGGTCCCGTGGGAGGTGTTGGTGCCACCCACGGGGTCGTTCGGGGGCTGTTTCGAGTTTTAACCCTCTAACGCCATGTTTTTAAGCCTAAGTCTAAAAATATGCAAATCACAGTAGTACTCTCAAACCGGGAGACCCGCGGCTATGGGGTCAGTTCCTATGAGTTACATTAGTCCCTTGGGAGGCGTTGGTGCCACCCACGGGGACGTTCGGGGGATGTTTCGAGTTTTCACCCTCTAACGTCATGTTCTTAAGCCTAAGTCTAGAAATATGCAAATTACCGTCGTACTTTCAAACCGAGAGTCCCGCGACTATGGGGTCAGTTCCTACGAGTTACATTGTTCCAGTGGGAGGTGTTGGTGCCACCTACGGGGTCGTAAGGGGGATGTTTTGAGTTTTCACCTCTAACGCCAAGTTTTGCTTAAGTCTAGAAATATGAAAATTACCTTCTTATTCTCAAACCTTTAGTCCCGTGGCTACGGGGTCAGTCCCTACGAGTTACATTGGTCCCGTGCGAGGTGTTGGTGCCACTCACGGGGACGTTCGGGGGCTGTTTCGAGTTTTTACCCTCTAACGTCATGTTTTTAAGCCTAGGTCTAGAAATATGCAAATTACCGTCGTACTCTCAAACCGGGAGACCCGTGGATGTGGGGTCAGTTCCTACGAGTTACATTAGTCCCGTGGGAGGTGTTGGTGCCACCCACGAGGACGTTCGGGGGCTGTTTCGAGTTTTCACCCTCTAACATCATGTTTTTAAGCCTAAGTCTAGAAATATGCAAATTGCCGTCGTACTCTCAAAGCGAGAGTCCCGTGGTTGGGGGGGCTGTTCCTACGAGTTACATTGGTCCCGTGGGAGGTGTTGGTTCCACCCACGGAGCCGTTCGGGGGCTGTTTTGAGTTTTCACCCTCTAACTTCATGTTTTGTTTAAGTCTACAAATATGCAAATTACCGACGTATTCTCAAACCGGGAGTCCTGCGGCTGTGGGGTCCGTTCCTACGAGTTACATAGGTCCCGTGGGAGGTGTTGGTGCCACCCACGGGGACATTCGGGTTCAGTTTCGAGTTCTCACCCTCTAACGCCATGTTTTTAAGCCTAAGTCAAGAAATATGCAAATTACCATCGTACTCTCAAACCGGGAGACCCGCGGCTATGAGGTCAGTTACTACGAGTTACATTGGTCCCATGGAAGGTGGTGGTGCCACCCATGGGGACGTTCGGGGGCTGTTTCGAGTTCTCATTCCCTCTAAAGCCATGTTTTTAAGCTTAAGTTAAGAAATATACAAATTACCAACATACTCTCAAACCGAGAGACCCGCGACTGTGGGGTCAGTTCCTACGAGTTACATTGGTCCCGTGAGAGGTGTTGGTGCCATCCACGGGGCCGTTCGGGGGCTGTTTTGAGTTTTCGCCCTCTAACATTATGTTTTTAAGCCTAAGTCTAGAAATATGTAAATTACAGTCGTACTCTCAAACCAGGAGACCCGCGGCTGTGGGGTCATTTCTTACGAATTACATTTGTCCCGTGGGAGGTGTTGGTGCCACCCACGGGGATGTTCGGGGGCTGTTTCAAGTTTTCACCCTCTAACGCCATGTTTTTAAGTCTAAGTCAAGAAATATGCAAATTACCGTCGTACTCTCAAACCGGGAGACCCGTGGCTGTGGGGTCAGTTCCTACGAATTATATTGGTCCCGTGGGAGGTGTTGGTGCCACCCACAGGGACGTTTGGGGGCTGTTTCGAGATCTCACCCTCTCACGCCGTGTTTTTAAGCCTAAGTCTAGAAATAAGCAAATTATCGTCGTATTCTCAAAACGGGAGTCCCGCGGCTGCGGGGTCAGTTCCTACGAGTTACATTGGTCCCGTGGGAGGTGTTGGTGCCATCCACGGGGCCGTTCGAGGGTCGTTTCGAGTTTTCACCCTCTAACGTTATGTTTTTAAGCCTAAGTCAAGAAGTATGCAAATTACCATCGTACTCTCAAACCGGGAGACCCGCGGCTGTGGGGTCAGTTCTTAAGAGTTACATTGGTCCCGTGGGAGGTATTGGTGCCACCCACAGGGACATTCGGGGACTGTTTCAAGTTTTCACCCTCTAACGCCATGTTTTTAAACCTAAGTCAATAAATATGCAAATTATCGTCGTATTCTCAAACCGGGAGACCCGCAGGTGTGGAGTCAGTTCCTATGAGTTACATTGGTCCCGTGGGAGGTGTTGGTGCCACCCACGGGGTTGTTCGGGGGCTATTACGAGTTTTCACCCTCTAACGCCATGTTTTTAAGCCTAAGTCTAGAAATATGGAAATTACTGTCATACTCTCAAACCGAGAGACCCGCTGCTGTGGGGTCAGTTCCTACGAGTTACATTGGTCCCGTGGGAGGTGTTGGTGCCACCCACGGGGACGTTCGGGGTCTGTTTCGAGTTTTCACCCTCTAACGCCATGTTTTTAAGCCTAAGTAAAGAAATATGCAAATTATTGTCGTATTCTCAAACTAGGAGACCCGCAGCTGTGGGGTCAGTTTCTACGAGTTACATTGGTCCCGTGGGAGGTGTTGGTGCCACCCACGGGGTCGTTCGGGGGCTGTTTCGAGTTTTAACCCTCTAACGCCATGTTTTTAAGCCTAAGTCTAAAAATATGCAAATCACAGTAGTACTCTCAAACCGGGAGACCCGCGGCTATGGGGTCAGTTCCTATGAGTTACATTAGTCCCTTGGGAGGCGTTGGTGCCACCCACGGGGACGTTCGGGGGATGTTTCGAGTTTTCACCCTCTAACGTCATGTTCTTAAGCCTAAGTCTAGAAATATGCAAATTACCGTCGTACTTTCAAACCGAGAGTCCCTCGACTATGGGGTCAGTTCCTATGAGTTACATTGGTCCCGTGGGAGGTGTTGGTGCCACCCACGAGGTTGTTCGGGGGCTATTACGAGTTTTCACCCTCTAACGCCATGTTTTTAAGCCTAAGTCTAGAAATTTACAAATTATCGTCGTATTCTCAATCCGGGAGACCCGCGGCTGTGGGGTCTGTTCCTACGAGTTACATTGGTCCCGTGGGAGGTGTTGGTTCCACCCACGGAGCCGTTCGGGGGCTGTTTCGAGTTTTCACCCTCTAACTTCATGTTTTGCTTAAGTCTACAAATATGCAAATTACCGACGTATTCTCAAACCGGGAGTCCTGCGGCTGTGGGGTCCGTTCCTACGAGTTACATAGGTCCCGTGGGAGGTGTTGGTGCCACCCACGGGGACGTTCGGGTTCAGTTTCGAGTTCTCACCCTCTAACGCCATGTTTTTAAGCCTAAGTCAAGAAATATGCAAATTACCGTCGTACTCTCAAACCGGGAGACCCGCGGCTATGGGGTCAGTTACTACGAGTTACATTGGTCCCGTGGAAGGTGGTGGTGCCACCCATGGGGACGTTTGGGGGCTGTTTCGAGTTCTCATTCCCTCTAAAGCCATGTTTTTAAGCCTAAGTTAAGAAATATGCAAATTACCATCATACTCTCAAACCGGGAGACCCGCGACTGTGGGGTCAGTTCCTACGAGTTACATCGGTCCCGTGAGAGGTGTTGGTGCCATCCACGGGGCCGTTCGAGGGCTGTTTCGAGTTTTCACCCTCTAACCTTATGTTTTTAAGCCCAAGTCTACAAATATGCAAATTACCGACGTATTCTCAAACCGGGAGTCCTGCGGCTGTGGGGTCCGTTCCTACGAGTTACATAGGTCCCGTGGGAGGTGTTGGTGCCACCCACGGGGACGTTCGGGTTCAGTTTCGAGTTCTCACCCTCTAACGCCATGTTTTTAAGCCTAAGTCAAGAAATATGCAAATTACCGTCGTACTCTCAAACCGGGAGACCCGCGGCTATGGGGTCAGTTACTACGAGTTACATTGGTCCCGTGGAAGGTGGTGGTGCCACCCATGGGGACGTTCGGGGGCTGTTTCGAGTTCTCATTCCCTCTAAAGCCATGTTTTTAAGCCTAAGTTAAGAAATATGCAAATTACCATCATACTCTCAAACCGGGAGACCCGCGACTGTGGGGTCAGTTCCTACGAGTTACATTGGTCCCGTGAGAGGTGTTGGTGCCATCCACGGGGCCGTTCGGGGGATGTTTCGAGTTTTCACCCTCTAACCTTATGTTTTTAAGCCTAAGTCTAGAAATATGTAAATTACAGTCGTACTCTCAAACCGGGAGACCCGCGGCTGTGGGGTCATTTCTTACGAATTACATTTGTCCCGTGGGAGGTGTTGGTGCCACCCACGGGGATGTTCGGGGGCTGTTTCAAGTTTCCACCCTCTAACGCCATGTTTTTAAGTCTAAGTCAAGAAATATGCAATTTACCGGCGTACTCTCAAACCGGGAGACCCGTGGCTGTGGGGTCAGTTCCTACGAGTTATATTGGTCCCGTGGGAGGTGTCGGTGCCACCCACAGGGACGTTTGGGGGCTATTTCGAGATCTCACCCTCTCACGCCGTATTTTTAAGCCTAAGTCTAGAAATATGCAAATTATCGTCGTATTCTCAAAACGGGAGTCCCGCGGCTGCGGGGTCAGTTCCTACGAGTTACATTGGTCCCGTGGGAGGTGTTGGTGCCATCCACGGGGCCGTTCAAGGGTTGTTTCGAGTTTTCACCCTCTAACGTTATGTTTTTAAGCCTAAGTCAAGAAATATGCAAATTACCGTCGTACTCTCAAACCGGGAGACCCGCGGCTGTGGGGTCAGTTCTTAAGAGTTACATTGGTCCCGTGGGAGGTATTGGTGCCACCTACAGGGACATTCGGGGACTGTTTCAAGTTTTCACCCTCTAACGCCATGTTTTTAAACCTAAGTCAAGAAATATGCAAATTATCGTCGTATTCTCAAACCGGGAGACCCGCAGCAGTGGAGTCAGTTCCTATGAGTTACATTGGTCCCGTGGGAGGTGTTGGTGCCACCCACGGGGTTGTTCGGGGGCTATTTCGAGTTTTCACCCTCTAACGCCATGTTTTTTAGCCTAAGTCTAAAAATAGGTAAATTATAGTCGTATTTTCAAACCGGGAGTCCCACGGCTGCGGGGTCAGTTCCTACGAGTTACATTGGTCCCGTGAGAGGTGTTGGTGCCACCCACGGGGACGTTCGGGGGTTGTTTCGAGTTCTCACCCTCTAATGCCATGTTTTTAAGATTAAGTCTAGAAATATGCAAATTATCCTCGTATTTTCAAATCGGGAGACCCGTGGCTATGGGGTCAGTTCCTACGAGTTACAATTGTCCCGTGGGAGGTGTTGGTGCCACCCACGGGGCCGTTCGGGGGCTGTTTCGAGTTTTCACCCTCTAACATCACATGTTTTAGCCTAGGTCTACAAATATTCAAATTATCGTCGTACTCTCAAACCGGGAGACCCGCGGCTGTGGGGTCATTTCCTACGAGTTACATTGGTCCCGTGGGTGGTGTTGCTGCCACCCAAGGGGACGTTCGGGGGCTGTTTCGAGTTTTCAACCTCTAACGTCATGTTTTTAAGCCTAAGTCTAGAAATATGCAAATTACCATCGTACTCTCAAACCGGGAGACCCGCGGCTGTGGGGTAAGTTCCTACGAGTTACATTGGTCCCATGGGAGGTGTTGGTGCCACCCACAGGACCGTTTGGGGGTTGTTTAGAGTTTTCATCCTCTAATGCCATGTTTTTAAATCGAAGTCTAGAAATATGCAAATTACCTTCGTATTCCCAAATCGGGAGTCCCGCGACTGCGGGTTCAGTATCTACGAGTTACATTGGTCCCGTGGGAGGTGTTGGTGCCACCCACGGGGCCGTTCGGGGGCTGTTTCGAGTTTTCACCCTCTAACGTCATGTTTTTAAGCCAAGGTATAGAAATATGCAAATTACCATCGTACTCTCAAACCAAGAGACCCGCGGCTGTGGGGTCAGTTCCTACGAATTACATTGGTACCGTGGGGGTGTTGATGCCACCCACGGGGTCGTTCGGGGGCTGTTTCAAGTTTTCACCCTCTAACGTCATCTTTTTAAGCCTAAGCCTAGAAATATGCAAATTGCTGTCGTACTCTCAAACCAGGAGACCCGCGGCTGTGGGGTCAGTTCCTACGAATTACATGGGTCCCATGGGAGGTGTTGGTGCCACCCACGGGGACGTTCGGGGACTGTTTCGAGTTTTCACCCTCTAACGCCTTGTTTTTAAACCTAAGTAAAGAAATATGCAAATTATCATCGTATTCTCAAACCGGGAGACCCGCAGCTGTGGGGTCAGTTCCCACGAGTTACATTGGTCCCGTGGGAGGTGTTGGTACCACCCACGGGGCTGTTCGGGGGTTGTTTTGAGTTTTAACCCTCTAACGCCATGTTTTTAAGCCTAAGTCTAAAAATATAAAAATTATAGTCGTACTCTCAAACCGGGTGACCCGCGGCTGTGGGGTCAATTCCTACGAGTTACATTAGTCCCGTGGGAGGTGTTGGTGCCACCCACGGGGTCATTCGGGGGCTGTTTCGAGTTTTCACCCTCTAACGTCATGTTCTTAAGCCTAAGTCTAGAAATATGCAAATTACCCTCCTACTCTCAAATCGGGAGCCCCGCGGCTATGGGTCAGTTCCTACTACTTACATTGTTCCAGTGGGAGGTGTTGGTGCCACCCACGGGGCCATTCAGGCGCTGTTTTGAGTTTTCACCCTCTAACGCCATGTTTTTAAACCTAAGTAAAGAAATATTCAAATTATCGTCGTATTCTCAAACCGAGAGACCCGCAGCTGTGGAGGCAGTTCCTACGAGTTACATTGGTCCGGTGGGAGGTGTCGGTGCCACCCACGGGGCCGTTCGGGGGCTGTTTTGAGTTTTAACCCTCTAACGCCTTGTTTTTAAGCCTAAGTCTAAAAATATGCAAATTACAGTCGTAATCTCAAACCGGGAGACCCGCGGCTGTGGGGTCAGTTCCTACGAGTTACATTAGTCCCGTGGGAGGTGTTGGTGCCACCCACGGGGACGTTCGGGGGCTGTTTCGAGTTTTCACCCTCTAACGTCATGTTCTTAAGCCTAAGTATGGAAATATGCAAATTACCGTCGTACTCGCAAACCGGGAGTCCCGCGACTATGGGGTCAGTTCCTACGAGTTACTTTGTTCCAGTGGGAGGTGTTGGTGCCACCCACGGGGACGTTCGGGGGCTGTTTCGAGTTTTCACCCTCTAACGCCATGTTTTTAAACCTAAGTGATGAAATATGAAAATTATCGTCGTATTCTCAAACCGGGAGACCCGCAGCTGTGGGGTCAGTTCCTACGAGTTACATTGGTCCCGTGGGAGGTGTTGGTCCCACCCACGGGGCCGTTCGGGGGCTGTTTCGAGTTTTCACCCTCTAACTTCATGTTTTTAAGCCTAGGTCTAGAAATATGCAAATTATAGTTGTACTCTCAAACCGGGAGACCCGCGGCTGTGGGGTCAGTTCCTACGAGTAACATTAGTCCCGTGGGAGGTGTTGGTGCCACCCACGGGGACATTCGGGCTCTGTTTCGAGTTTTCACCCTCTACCGTCATGTTCTTAAGCTTAAGTCTAGAAATATACAAATTATCATCGTACTCTCAAACCGGGAGTCCCGCGACTATGGGGTCAGTTCCTACGAGTTTCATTGTTCCAGTTGGAGGTGTTGGTGCCACCCACGGGGCCGTTCGGGGGCTGTTTTGAGTTTTCACCTCTAACGCCAAGTTTTGCTTAAGTCTAGAAATATGCAAATTACCTTCTTATTCTCAAACCGGTAGTTCCATGGCTACGAGGTCAGTTCCTATGAGTTACATTGGACCCGTGCGAGGTGTTGGTGCCACCCACGGGGACGTTCGGGGGCTGTTTCGAGTTTTCACCCTCTAACGTCATGGTTTTAAGCCTATGTCTAGAAATATGCAAATTACCGTCGTACTCTCAAACCGGGAGACCCGTGGATGTGGGGTCATTTCCTACGAGTTACATTGGTCCCGCGGGAGGTGTTGGGTCCACACACGAGGACGTCCGGGGGCTGTTTTGAGTTTTCACCCTCTAACGTCATGTTTTTAAGCCTAAGTCTAGAAATATGCAAATTGATGTTGTACTCTCAAACCGGGAGTCCCGCGGTTGTGGGGTCAGTTCCTACGAGTTACATTGGTCCCGTGGGAGGTATTGGTGCCACCCACGGGGCCGTTCGGGGGCTATTTTGAGTTTTCACCCTCTAACGCTATGTTTTGCCTAAGTCTAGAAATATGCAAATTACCTTCGTATTCTCAAACCGAGAGTCCCGCGGCTGCGGAGTCAGTTCCTACGAGTTACATTGGTCCTGTGGGAGGTGTTGGTGCCACCCACGGGGCCATTCGAGGGTTGTTTTGAGTTTTCACCCTCTAACGTCATGTTTTTAAGTCTAAGTCTAGAAATATGCAAATTACCAACGTACTCTCAAACCGGGAGTCCTGTGGCTGTGGGGTCCGTTCCTACGAGTTACATTGGTCCCGTGGGAGGTGTTGGTGCCACCCACGGGGACGTTCGGGGTCAGTTTCGAGTTCTCACCCTCCAATGCCATGTTTTTAAACCTAAGTCAAGAAATATGCAAATTACCGTCGTACTCTCAAACCGGGAGACCCGCGGATATGGGGTCAGTTCCTACGAGTTACATTGGTCCCGTGGAAGGTGTTGGTGCCACCCATGGGGATGTTCGGGGGCTGTTTCGAGTTCTCATTCCCTCTAAAGCCATGTCTTTATGCCTAAGTCAAAAAATATGCAAATTACCATCGTACTCTCAAACCGGGAGACCCGCGGCTGTGGGGTCAGTTCCTACGAGTTACATTGGTCCCGTGAGAGGTGTTGGTGACATCCACGGGGCCGTTCGGGGGCTGTTTCGAGTTTTCACCCTCTAACGTTATGTTTTTAAGCCTAAGTCGAGAAATATTTAAATTTATGTCGTACTCTCAAACCGGGAGACCCGCGGCTATGGAGTCATTTCTTATGAGTTACATTGGTCCCGTGGGAGGTGTTGGTGCCACCCACGGGGACGTTCGGGGGCTGTTTCAAGTTTTCACCCTCTAACGCCATGTTTTTAAGTCTAAGTCAAGAAATATGCAAATTACCATCGTACTCTCAAACCGGGAGACCCGCGGCTGTGGGGTCACTTCCTACGAGTTACATTGGTCCCGTGGGAGGTGTTGGTGCCACCCACGGGGACGTTCGGGTGCTGTTTCTAGTTTTCACCCTCTAACGCCATGTTTTTAAGCCAAAGTCAAGAAATATGCAAATTATCGTCATATTCTCAAACCGAGAGATCCACGGATGTGGGGTCAGTTCCTACGAGTTACATTGATCCCGTGGGAGGTGTTGGTGCCACCCACGGGGACGTTCGGGGGCTGTTTCGAGTTCTCATCCTCTAACGCCATGTTTTTAAGCTTAAGTCTAGAAATATGTAAATTATCATCTTATTTTCAAACCGGGAGACCCGCGGCTATGGGGTCAGTTCCTACGAGTTACGTTGGTCCCGTGGGAGGTGCTGGTGCCACCCACGGGGTCGTTCAGGGGCTGTTTTGAGTTTTGACCCTCTATCATCACGTTTTTTAGCCTAGGTCTAGAAATATTAAAATTACCATCGTACTAACAAATTGGGAGACCCGCGGCTGTGGGGTCAGTTTCTACGAGTAACATTGGTCCCGTGGGAGGTGTTGGTGCCACCCAAGGGGACGTTCGGGGGCTGTTTCGAGTTTTCACCCTCTAACGTCATGTTTTTAAGCCTAATTCTAGAAATATGCAAATTACCGTCGTACTCTAAAACCAGGAGACCCGCGACTGTGGGGTAAGTTCCTACGAGTTACATTGGTCCCGTGGGAGGTGTTTGTGCCACCCACAGGGACGTTCGGGGGCTGTTTAGAGTTTTCACCCTCTAATGCCATGTTTTTAAACCTAAGTTTAGAAATATAATAATTACCTTCATATTCTCAAATCGGTAGTCCCGCGAGTGCGGGTTCAGTTTCTACGAGTTACATTGGTCCCGTGGGAGGTGTTGGTGCCACCCACGGGGACGTTCGGGGGCTGTTTTGAGTTTTCACCCTCTAACGTCATGTTTTAAGCCTAGGTCTAGAAATATGCAAATTACCGTGGTACTCTCAAATAGGGAGACCCGCGGCTGTGGGGTCAGTTCCTACGAATTACATTGGTCCCGTGGGAGGTGTTGGTGCCACCCACGGGGACGTTTGGGGGCTGTTTCGAGTTTTCACCCTCTAACGTCATGTTTTTAAGCCTGTCTAGAAATATGCAAATTACTATCGTACTCTCAAATCGGGAGACCTGCGGCTGTGGGGTCAGTTCCTACAAATTACATTGGTCCCGTGGGAGGTGTTGGTGCCACCCACGGGAACGTTCGGGGGCTGTTTCGAGTTTTCACCCTATAACGCCATGTTTTTAAACCTAAGTCATGAAATAAGCAAATTATCGTAGTATTTTCAAACCGGGAGACGTGCAGCTGTGGGGTCAGTTCCAACGAGTTACATTGGACCCGTGGGAGGTGTTGGTGCCACCCACGGGACCGTTCGGGGGCTGTTTCAAGTTTTCACCCTCTAACGCCATGTTTTTAAACCTAAGTAAAGAGATATGCAAATTATCGTCGTATTATCAAACCAGGAGACCCGCAGCAGTGGGGTCAGTTCTTACGAGTTACATTGGTCCCGTGGGAGTTGTTGGTGCCACCCACAGCACGTTCGGTGGCTGTTTCGAGTTTTCACCCTCTAACGCCATGTTTTTAAGCCTAAGTCAAGAAATATGCAAATTATCGTCGTATTCTCAAGCCGGGAGACCTGTGGTTGTGGGCTCAGTTCCTACGAGTTACATTGGTCCCGTACGAGGTGTTGGTGGCACCCACGGGGCCGTTCGGGGGCTGTTTCGAGTTTTCATCCTCTAACGTCATGTTTTTAAGCCTAGGTGTAGAAATATGCAAATTACCGTCGTACTCTCAAATTGGGAGACCCGCAGCTGTGGGGTCAGTTCTTAAGAGTGACATTGGTCCCGTGGGAGGTGTTGGTGCCACCCACGAGGACGTTCGGGGGCTGTTTCGAGTTTTCACCCTCTAACATCATGTTTTTAAGCCTAAATCTAGAAATATGCAAATTGCCGTCGTACTCTCAAACCGAGAGTCCCGTGGTTGTGGGGTCAGTTCCTACGAGTTACATTGGTCCCGTGGGAGGTGTTGGTGCCACCCACGTGGCCGTTTGGGGGCTGTTTTGAGTTTTCAACCTCTAACGCCATGTTTTTCCTAAGTCTAGAAATGTGCAAATTACCTTCCTATTCTTAAACCAGGAGTCCCGCGGCTGCGGGATCAGTTCCTACGAGTTACATTGGTCCCGTGGGAGGTGTTGGTGCCACCCACGGGGCCGTTCGGGGGTTGTTTCGAGTTTTCACCCTCTAACGTCATGTTTTTAAGCCTAAGTCTAGAAATATTCAAATTAGCATCTTACTCTCAAACCGGGAGACCCACGGCTGTGGGGTCTGTTACTACGAGTTACATTGGTCACGTGGGATGTGTTGGTGCCACCCACAAGCACGTTCGATGGCTGTTTCGAGTTTTCACCCTCTAACGCCATGTTTTTAAGACTAAGTCAAGAAATATGCAAATTATCGTCGTATTCTCAAGCCGGGAGACCCGCGGTTATGGGGTCAATTCCTACGAGTTACATTAGTCCCGTGGGAGGTGTTGGTGCCACCCACGGGGACGTTCGGGGGATGTTTCGAGTTTTCACCCTCTAACGTCATGTTTTTAAGCCTAAGTCTAGAAATATGCAAATTACCGTCGTACTCTCAAACCGGGAGTCCCGCGGCTGTGGCATCAGTTCCTACGAGTTACATTTTTCCTGTGGGAGGTGTTGATGCCACCCACGGTGCTGTTCAGGGCCTGTTTTGAGTTTTTACCTCTAACGCCAAGTTTTGCTGAAGTCTAGAAATAGTCAAATTACCTTCTTATTCTCAAATCGGGAGTCCCGTGGCTATGGAGTAAGTTCTTACGAGTTACATTGGTCCCGTGAGAGGTGTTGGTGCCACCCACGGGGCCGTTCGGGGGCGGTTTCGAGTTTTCATCCTCTAACGTCATGTTTTTAAGCCTAGGTGTAGAAATATGCAAATTACCGTCGTACTCTCAAATTGGGAGACCCGCAGCTGTGGGGTCAGTTCCTAAGAGTGACATTGGTCCCGTGGGAGGTGTTGGTGCCACCCACGAGGAAGTTCGGGGGCTGTTTCGAGTTTTCACCCTCTAACATCATGTTTTTAAGCCTAAGTCTAGAAATATGCAAATTGCCATCGTACTCTCAAACCGAGAGTCTCGTGGTTGTGGGGTCAGTTCCTACGAGTTACATTGGTCCCGTGGGAGGTGTTGGTGCCACCCACGTGGCCGTTTGGGGGCTGATTTGAGTTTTCAACCTCTAACGCCATGTTTTTCCTAAGTCTAGAAATGTGTAAATTACCTTCATATTCTCAAACCAGGAGTCCCGCGGCTGCGGGATCAGTTCCTACGAGTTACATTGGTCCCGTGGGAGGTGTTGGTGCCACCCACGGGGCCGTTCGGGGGCTGTTTCGAGTTTTCACCCTCTAACGTCATGTTTTTAAGCCTAAGTCTAGAAATATTCAAATTAGCATCTTACTCTCAAACCGGGAGACCCGCGGCTGTGGGGTCTGTTACTACGAGTTACATTGGTCACGTGGGATGTGTTGGTGCCACCCACGAGGCCGTTCGAGGGCTGTTTCGATTTTTCACCCTCTAACGTCATGTTTCTAAGCCTAAGTCTAGAAATATGCAAATTACCGACGTATTCTCAAATCGGGAGACCCGCGGCTGTGGGGTCAGTTTCCTACGAGTTAGATTGGTCCCGTGGGATGTGTTGGTGCCACCCATGGGGACGTTCCGGGTCTGTTTCGACTTCTCACATTTAATCCCATATTTTTTAAGCCTAAGTCAAGAAATATGCAAATTATCGTCGTACTCTCAAACCGGGAGACCTGTGGTTGTGGGGTCAGTTTCTACGAGTTACATTGGTCCCGTGGGAGGTGTTGGTGCCGCCCACGGGGCCGTTCTGGGGTTGTTTCGAGTTTTCACCCTCTAAGGCCATGTTTTCCTTAGTTCTAGAAATACTCAAATTACCGACGTATTCTCAAATCGGGAGTCCCGCGGCTGTGGGGTCAGTTCCTATGAGTTACATTTGCCCGGTGGGAGGTGTTGGTGCCACCCACGGGGACGTTCGGTGTCAGTTTCAAGTTCTCACCTTCTATCGCCATGTTTTTAAGCCTAAGTCCAAAAATATGCAAATTACCTTCGTACTCTCAAACCGGGAGACCCGCGGCTGTGGGGTCAGTTCCTACGAGTTACATTGGTCCCGTGGGAGGTGTTCGTGCCACCCACGGGGACGTTTGTGGGCTGTTTCGAGTTCTCACCCTCTAACGCCATGTTGTTAAGCCTAAGTCAACAAATATGTAAGTTATCGTCGTATTCTTAAACTGGGAGACCCGCGGCTGTGGGGTCAGTTCCTACAAGTTACATTGGTCCCGTGGGAGGTGTTGGTGCCACCTACTGGGCCGTTGGGGTGTTGTTTCGAGTTTTCACCCTCTAACATCATGTTTTTAAGCCTAAGTCTAGAAATATGCAAATTAGCGTCGTACTCTCAAACCGGGAGACCCGCGGCTGTGGGGTCAGTTCCTACGAGTTACATTGGTCCCGTGGGAGGTGTTGGTGCCACCCACGGGACGTTCGGGGTTGTTTCGAGTTTTCACCCTCTAACGCCATGTTTTTAAGCCTAGGTCAAGAGATTTGCAAATTATCCTCACATTCTCAAGCCGGGAGACCCGCGGCTGTGGGGTCAGTTCCTACGAGTTACATTGGTCCCGTGGGAGGTGGTGGTGCCACCCACAGGGCCGTCCAGGGGTTGTTTCAAGTTTTCACCCTCTAACGCCATGTTTTGCCTAAGTCTATAAATATGCAAATTACCTTCGTATTCTCAAACCGGTAGTCCCGCGGCTGTGGGGTTAGTCACTACGAGTTATATTGGTCTCGTGGGGGTGTTGGTGCCACCCACGGGGACGTTCGAGGTTAGTTTCGAGTTCTCACCCTCTAACGCATTGTTTTTAAGCTTAAGTCAAGAAATATGCAAATTAGCGTCATACTCTCAAACCGGGAGACCCGCGGCTGTGGGGTCAGTTCCTACGAGTTACATTGGTCCCGTGGGAGGTGATGGTGCCCCCACGGGCCCGTTCAGGGGCTGTTTCGAGTTTTCAGCCTTTAACGCCAAGTTTTGCCTATGTCTAGAAATATGCAAATTACCTTTGTATTCTCAAACCGGGAGTCCCGCGGCTCCGGGGTCAGTTCCTACGAGTTACATTGGTCCCGTGGGAGGTGTTGGTGCCACCCACGGGGCCGTTCGGGGGCTGTTTCGAGTTTTCACCCTCTAACGTCATGTTTTTAAGCCTAAGTCTAGAAATATGCAAATTACCGTCGTACTCTCAAACCGGGAGTCCTGCGGTTGCGGGGTTAGTTCCTACGAGTTACATTGGTCCCGTGGGAGGTGTTGGTGCCACCTACGGGGACATTCGTGGGTTATTTCAAGTTTTCACCCTCTAACGTCATGTTTTTAAGGCTAAGTCAAGAAATATGCAAATTATCGTCGTATTCTCAAATCGGGAGACCCGCGAGTGTGGCGTCAGTTCCTACGAGTTACATTGGTCCCGTGGGAGGTGTTGGTGCCACCCACGGGCCGTTCGGGGGCTATTTTAGGTTTTTACCCTATAATGCGATGTTTTTAAACCTGAATCTAGAAATATGCAAATGATCATCGTATTCTTAAACCAGGAGTCCCGCGACTGTAGGGTTAATTCCTACGAGTTACATTGGTCCCGTGGGAGGTGTTGGTGCCACCCACGGGGACGTTCGGGGATGTTTTGACCTCTCGCCCTTTAACGCCATGTTTTTAAGCCTGACGCCATGTATTGTCTAAGTCTAAAAATAAGCAAATTACCTTCGTATTCTCAAACCGAGAATCCCGCAGCTGCGGGGTCAGTTCCTACGAGTTACATTGGTCCCGTGGGAGGTGTTGGTGCCACCCACGGGGCCATTCGGGGGCTATTTTGAGTTTTCACCCTCTAACGTCATGTTTTTAAGCCTAAGTCTAGAAATATGCAAATTACCGTCGAACTCTCAAACCAGGAGACCCGCGACTATGGGGTCAGTTCCTACGAGTTACATTGGTCCCGTGGGAGGTGTTGGTGCCACCCACGGGGACGTTCGGGGGCTATTTCGAGTTTTCACCCTCTAACGCCATGTTTTTAAGCCTAAGTCAAGAAATATGCAAATTATCGTCTTATTCTCAAACCGGGAGACCCGTGGCTATGGGGTCAGTTCTTACGAGTTAAATTGGTCCCGTGGGAGGTGTTGGTGCCACCCACGGGGCCGTTCGGGGGCTATTTCGAGTTTTCACCCTCTAACGCCGTGTTTTCCTTAAGTCTAGAAATATGCAAATTACCGTCGTATTCTGAAACCGGGAGTCCCGCGGCTGTGGGGTCAGTTACTACGAGTTACATTGGTCCCGTGGGAGGTGTTGGTGCCACCCACGGGGACGTTCGGTGGCTAATTCGAGTTCTCACCCTCTAACGCCATGTTTTTAAGCCTAAGTCAAGAAATATGCAAATTATCATCGTATTCTCAAACTTGGAGTCACACGGCTGCGGGGTCAGTTCCTACGAGTTACATTGGTCCCGTGGAGGTGTTGGTGCCACCTAGGGGGCCGTTCGGGGGCTGTTTCGAGTTTTCACCCTCTATCGCCATGTTTTCCTTAAGTCTAGAAATATGCAAATTACCGTCGTATTCTTAAACCGGGAGTCCCGCGGCTGTGGGGTCAGTTCTTACGAGTTACATTGGTCCCGTGGGAGGTGTTGGTGCCACCCACGGGGTCGTTCGGTGGCTATTTCGAGTTCTCACCCTCTAACGCCATGTTTTTAAGCTTAAGTTAAGAAATATGCAAATTATCATCGTATTCTCAAACCAGGAGTCCCAAGGCTGCGGGGTCAGTTCCTACGAGTTACATTGGTCGCGTGGGAGGTGATGGTGCCCCCCACGGGGCCGTTCAGGGGCTGTTTCGAGTTTTCACCCTTTAACGCCAAGTTTTGCCTATGTCTAGAAATATGCAAATTACCTTTGTATTCTCAAAGCGGGAGTCCCGCGGCTCCGGGGTCAGTTCCTACGAGTTACATTGGTCCCGTGGGAGGTGTTGGTGCCACCCACGGGGACGTTCGGGGGCTGTTTCGAGTTTTCACCCTCTAACGTCATGTTTTTAAGCCTAAGTCTAGAAATATGCAAATTACCGTCGTACTCTCAAACCGGGAGTCCCGCGGCTGTGGCGTCAGTTCCTACGAGTTACATTTTTCTAGTGGGAGGTGTTGATGCCACCCACGGTGTTGTTCAGGGCCTGTTTTGAGTTTTTACCTCTAACGCCATGTTTTGCTGAAGTCTAGAAATAGTCAAATTACCTTCTTATTCTCAAACCGGGAGTCCCGTGGCTATGGAGTAAGTTCTTACGAGTTACATTGGTCCCGTGCGAGGTGTTGGTGCCACCCACGGGGCCGTTCGGGGGCTGTTTCGAGTTTTCATCCTCTAACGTCATGTTTTTAAGCCTAGGTGTAGAAATATGAAAATTACCGTCGTACTCTCAAATTGGGAGACCCGCAGCTGTGGGGTCAGTTCCTAAGAGTGACATTGGTCCCGTGGGAGGTGTTGGTGCCACCCACGAGGACGTTCGGGGGTTGTTTCGAGTTTTCACCCTCTAACATCATGTTTTTAAGCCTAAGTCTAGAAATATGCAAATTGCAGTCGTACTCTCAAACCGAGAGTCCCGTGGTTGTGGGGTCAGTTCCTACGAGTTATATTGGTCCCGTGGGAGGTGTTGGTGCCACCCACGTGGCCGTTTGGGGGCTGTTTTGAGTTTTCAACCTCTAACCCCATGTTTTTCCTAAGTCTAGAAATGTGTAAATTACCTTCATATTCTCAAACCAGGAGTCCCGCGGCTGCGGGATCAGTTCCTACGAGTTACATTGGTCCCGTGGGAGGTGTTGGTGCCACCCACGGGGCCGTTCGGGGGCTGTTTCGAGTTTTCACCCTCTAACGTCATGTTTTTAAGCCTAAGTCTAGATATATTCAAATTAGCATCTTACTCTCAAACCGGGAGACCCGCGGCTGTGGGGTCTGTTACTACGAGTTACATTGGTCACGTGGGATGTGTTGGTGCCACCCACAAGAACGTTCGGTGGCTGTTTCGAGTTTTCATCCTCTAACGCCATGTTTTTAAGCCTAAGTCAAGAAATATGCAAATTATCGTCGTATTCTAAAGCCGGGAGACCCGTGGCTGTGGGCTCAGTTCCTATGAGTTACATTGGTCCTGTGGGAGGTGTTGGTGCCACCCACGGGGACGTTCGGGGGCTGTTTCGAGTTTTCACCCTCTAACGTCATGTTTTTAAGCCTAAGTCTAGAAATATGCAAATTACCGTCGTACTCTCAAACCGGGAGTCCCGCGGCTGTGGCGTCAGTTGCTACGTGTTACATTTTTCTAGTGGGAGGTGTTGATGCCACCCACGGTGCTGTTCAGGGCCTGTTTTGAGTTTTTACCTCTAACGCCAAGTTTTGCTGAAGTCTAGAAATAGTCAAATTACCTTCTTATTCTCAAACCGGGAGTCCCGTGGCTATGGAGTAAGTTCTTACGAGTTACATTGGTCCCGTGCGAGGTGTTGGTGCCACCCACAGGGCCGTTCGGAGGCTGTTTCGAGTTTTCATCCTCTAACGTCATGTTTTTAAGCCTAGGTGTAGAAATATGCAAATTACCGTCGTACTCTCAAATTGGGAGACCCGCAGCTGTGGGGTCAGTTCCTAAGAGTGACATTGGTCCCGTGGGAGGTGTTGGTGCCACCCACGAGGACGTTCGGGGGCTGTTTCGAGTTTTCACCCTCTAACATCATGTTTTTAAGCCTAAGTCTAGAAATATGCAAATTGTCGTCGTACTCTCAAACCGAGAGTCCCGTGGTTGTGGGGTCAGTTCCTACGAGTTACATTGGTCCCGTGGGAGGTGTTGGTGCCACCCACGTGGCCGTTCGGGGGCTGTTTTGAGTTTTCACCCTCTAACATTATGTTTTTAAGCCTAAGTCTAGAAATATGTAAATTACAGTCGTACTCTCAAACCAGGAGACCCGCGGCTGTGGGGTCATTTCTTACGAATTACATTTGTCCCGTGGGAGGTGTTAGTGCCACCCACGGGATGTTCGGGGGCTGTTTCAAGTTTTCACCCTCTAACGCCATGTTTTTAAGTCTAAGTCAAGAAATATGCAAATTATCGTCGTATTCTCAAGCCGGGAGACCCGTGGCTGTGGGCTCAGTTCCTACGAGTTACATTGGTCCCGTGGGAGGTGTTGGTGCCGCCCATGGGGCCGTTCGGGGGTTGTTTCGAGTTCTCAAATTGGGAGTCCCACGGCTGCGGGGTGAGTTCCTACGAGTTACATTGGTCCCGTGGGAGGTGTTGGTGCCACCCACGAGGCCGTTCGAGGGCTGTTTCGATTTTTCACCCTCTAACGTCATGTTTCTAAGCCTAAGTCTAGAAATATGCAAATTACCGACGTATTCTCAAATCGGGAGACCCGCGGCTGTGGGGTCAGTTTCCTACGAGTTAGATTGGTCCCGTGGGAGGTGTTGGTGCCACCCATGGGGACGTTCCGAGTCATTTTCGACTTCTCACATTTAATCCCATATTTTTTAAGCCTAAGTCAAGAAATATGCAAATTATCGTCGTACTCTCAAACCGGGAGACCCGTGGCTGTGGGGTCAGTTTCTACGAGTTACATTGGTCCCGTGGGAGGTGTTGGTGCCACCCACGGGGCCGTTCTGTGGTTGTTTCGAGTTTTCACCCTCTAAGGCCATGTTTTGCTTAGTTCTAGAAATACGCAAATTACCGACGTATTCTCAAACCGGGAGTCCCGCGGCTGTGGGGTCAGTTCCTATGAGTTACATTTGCCCGGTGGGAGGTGTTGGTGCCACCCACGGGGACGTTCGGTGTCAGTTTCAAGTTCTCACCCTCTATCGCCATGTTTTTAAGCCTAAGTCCAAAAATATGCAAATTACCTTCGTACTCTCAAACCGGGAGACCCGCGGCTGTGGGGTCAGTTCCTACGAGTTACATTGGTCCCATGGGAGGTGTTCGTGCCACCCACGGGGACGTTTGGGGCCTGTTTCGAGTTCTCACCCTCTAACGCCATGTTGTTAAGCCTAAGTCAACAAATATGTAAGTTATCGTCGTATTCTTAAACTGGGAGACCCGCGGCTGTGGGGTCAGTTCCTACAAGTTACATTGGTCCCGTGGGAGGTGTTGGTGCCACCTACTGGGCCGTTGGGGTGTTGTTTCGAGTTTTCACCCTCTAACATCATGTTTTTAAGCCTAAGTCTAGAAATATGCAAATTAGCGTCATACTCACAAATCGGGAGACCCGCGGCTGTGGGGTCAGTTCCTACGAGTTACATTGGTCCCGTGGGAGGTGTTGGTGCCACCCACGGGGACGTTCGGGGTCTAGTTTAGGTTTTTACCCTATAACGCGATGTTTTTAAACCTAAATCTAGATATATGAAAATTATCATCGTATTCTTAAACCAGGAGTCCCGCGACTGTAGGGTTAATTCCTACGAGTTACATTGGTCCCGTGGGAGGTGTTGGTGCCACCCACGGGGACGTTCGGGGATGTTTTGACCTCTCGCCCTTTAACGCCATGTTTTTAAGCCTGACGCCATGTATTGTCTAAGTCTACAAATAAGCAAATTACCTTCGTATTCTCAAACCGAGAATCCCGCAGCTGCGGGGTCAGTTCCTACGAGTTACATTGGTCCCGTGGGAGGTGTTGGTGCCACCCACGGGGACGTTCGGGGATGTTTTGACCTCTCGCCCTTTAACGCCATGTTTTTAAGCCTGACGCCATGTATTGTCTAAGTCTACAAATAAGCAAATTACCTTCGTATTCTCAAACCGAGAATCCCGCAGCTGCGGGGTCAGTTCCTACGAGTTACATTCTTCCCGTGGGAGGTGTTGGTGCCACCCACGGGGCCATTCGGGGGCTATTTCGCTTTTTCACCCTCTAACATCATGTTTTTAATCCTAAGTCTAGAAATATGCAAATTACCATCGAACTCTCAAACCAGGAGACCCGCGACTATGGGGTTAGTTCCTACGAGTTACATTCGTCCCGTGGGAGGTGTTGGTGCCACCCACGGGGACGTTCGGGGGCTATTTCGCGTTTTCACCCTCTAACGCCATGTTTTTAAGCCTAAGTCAAGAAATATGCAAATTATCGTCTTATTCTCAAACCTGGAGACCCGCGGCTATGGGGTCAGTTCTTACGAGTTAAATTGGTCCCGTGGGAGGTGTTGGTGCCACCCACGGGGCCGTTCGGGGGCTATTTCGAGTTTTCACCCTCTAACGCCGTGTTTTCCTTAAGTCTAGAAATATGCAAATTACCGTCGTATTCTGAAACCGGGAGTCCCGCGGCTGTGGGGTCAGTTACTACGAGTTACATTGGTCCCGTGGGAGGTGTTGGTGCCACCCACGGGGACGTTCGGTGGCTAATTCGAGTTCTCACCCTCTAACGCCATGTTTTTAAGCCTAAGTCAAGAAATATGCAAATTATCATCGTAGTCTCAAACCAGGAGTCACACGGCTGCGGGGTCAGTTCCTACGAGTTACATTGGTCCCGTGGAGGTGTTGGTGCCACCCAGGGGGCCGTTCGGGGGCTGTTTCGAGTTTTCACCCTCTATCGCCATGTTTTCCTTAAGTCTAGAAATATGCAAATTACCGTCGTATTCTCAAACCGGGAGTCCCGCGGCTGTGGGGTCAGTTCTTACGAGTTACATTGGTCCCGTGGGAGGTGTTGGTGCCACCCACGGGGTCGTTCGGTGGCTATTTCGAGTTCTCACCCTCTAACGCCATGTTTTTAAGCTTAAGTTAAGAAATATGCAAATTATCATCGTATTCTCAAACCAGGAGTCCCAAGGCTGCGGGGTCAGTTCCTACGAGTTACATTGGTCGCGTGGGAGGTGATGGTGCCCCCCACGGGGCCGTTCAGGGGCTGTTTCGAGTTTTCACCCTTTAACGCCAAGATTTGCCTATGTCTAGAAATATGCAAATTACCTTTGTATTCTCAAACCGGGAGTCCCGCGGCTCCGGGGTCAGTTCCTACGAGTTACATTGGTCCCGTGGGAGGTGTTGGTGCCACCCATGGGGCCGTTCGGGGGCTATTTCGAGTTTTCACCCTCTAACGTCAGGTTTTTAAGCCTAAGTCTAGAAATATGCAAATTACCGTCGTACTCTCAAACCGGGAGTCCCGCGGCTCTGGGGTCAGTTCCTACGAGTTACATTGGTCCCGTGGGAGGTGTTGGTGCCACCCAAGGGGCCGTTCGTGGGTTATTTCAAGTTTTCACCCTCTAATGTCATGTTTTTAAGCCTAAGACTAGAAATATACAAATTACCGTCGAATTCTCAAACTGGGAGTCCCGCTATTGTGGGGTCAGTTCCTATGAGTTACATTGATCCCGTGGGAGGTGTTGGTGCCACCCATCTGGACGTTCGGGGGATGTTTCGAGTTTTCACCTTCGAACGCCATGTTTTTAAGCCTAAGTCAAGAAATATGCAAATTATCGTCGTATTCTCAAACCGGGAAACCCGCGGCTGTGGGGTCAGTTCCTACGAGTTACATTAGTCCCGTGGGAGGCGTTGGTGCCACCCACGGGGCCATTCGGGGGCTGTTTCGAGTTGTCACCCTCTAACTCCATGGTGGTCCCACGAGTTACCTCTAACGCCATGTTTTGCCTAAGTCTAAAAATATGCAAATTACCTTCGTATTCTCAAAGTGGGAGTCCCGCGGCTGCGGGGCACGTTCCTACGAGTTACATTGGTCCCGTGGGAGGTGTTGGTGCCACCCACGGGGCCGTTCGGGGGTTGTTTCGAGTTTTCACCCTCTAACGTCATGTTTTTAGGCCTAAGTCTAGAAATATGCAAATTACCGACGTATTCCAAAATCGGGAGAGCCGCGGCTGTGAGATCAGTTCCTAGGAGTTACATTTGTCCCGTGGGAGGTGTTGGTGCCACTCACGGGGACGTTCGGGGGCTATTTCGAGTTTTCACCCTCTAGCGCCCTGTTTTGCTAAAGTCTAGAAATATGCAAATTACATACGTATTCTCAAACCGGTAGTCCCGCGGCTGTGGGGTCAGTTCCTACGAGTTACATTGGTCTCGTGGGAGGTGTTGGTGCCACCCACGGGGACGTTCGGGGTCAGTTTCGAGTTCTCACCCTCTAACGCCATGTTTTTAAGCTTAAGTCAAGAAATGTGTAAATTACCGCCGTACTCTCAATTCGGGAGACCCGCGGCTATAGGGTCCATTCCTACAAGTTACATTGGTCCCGTGGGAGGCGTTGGTGCCACCTACTGGGCCATTCGGGGGCTGTTTCGAGTTGTCGCCCTCTAACGCCATGTTTTGCCTAAGTCTAAAAATATGCAAATTACCTTCGTATTCTCAAACTGGGAGTCCCGCGGCTGCGGGGTACATTCCTACGTGTTTCATATGTTCCGTGGGAGATGTTGGTGGCACCCACGAGGACGTTCGGGGATGTTTCGAGTTTTCACCCTCTAACGCCATATTTTTAAGCCTAAGTCAAGAAATATGCAAATTATCTTCACATTCTCAAGCCGGGAGACCCGCGGCTGTGGCGTCACTTCCTACGAGTTACATTGGTCCCGTGGGAGGTGTTGGTGCCAACCAAGAGGCCGTTCGGGGGCTGTTTCGAGTTTTCACCCTCTAACGCCATGTTTTGCCTAAATCTATAGATTTGCAAATTACCTTCGTACTCTCAAACCGGGAGTCCCGCGGCTGCGGGGTCAGTTCCTACGAGTTACATTGGTCCCGTGGGAGGTGTTGGTGCCACCCACGGGGCCGTTCGGGGGTTATTACGAGTTTTCACCCTCTAACATCAAGTTTTTAAGCCTAAGTCTAGAAATATGCAAATTACTGATGTATTCTCAAATCGCGAGACCTGCGGCTGTGGGGTCAGTTCCTACGAGTTACATTGGTCCCGTGGGAGGTGTTGGTGCCACCAACGGGGACGTTCGGGGGCTGTTTTGACTTTTCACCTCTAAGGCCATGTTTTAAAGCCTAAGTCAAGAAATATGCAAATAATCATCGTATTCTAAAACCGGGAGACCCGCGACTGAGGGGTCCGTTCCTACGAGTTACATTGGTCCCGAGGGAGGTGTTTGTGCCTCCCACGGGGCCGTTCGGGGGCTGTTTCGAATTTTCACCCTCTAACGCCATGTTTTTAAGCCTAGGTATAAAAATATGCAAATTACCTTCGTCTTTTCAAACCGGGAGTTTTGTGCCTGCGGGGTCAGTTCCTATGAGTTACATTGGTCCCTGGGAGGTGTTGGTGCCACCCACGGGGCCGTTCGGGGGTTGTTCCAAGTTTTCACCCTCTAACGTCATGTTTTTAAGCCTAAGTCTAGAAATATGAAAATTACCATTGTACTCTCAAACTGGGAGACCCGCGGCTGTGGGGTCAGTTCCTACGAGTTACATTTGTCCCGTGGGAGCTGTTGGTGCCACTCACGGGGACGTTTGGGGGCTGTTTCTAGTTTTCACCCTCTAATGCCATATTTTTAAGCCTAAGTCAAGAAATATGCAAATTATCATCGTATTCTCAAACCGGGAGACCCGTGACTGCGGCGTCAGTTCCTACGAGTTACATTGGTCCTGGGGGAGGTGTTGGTGCCACCCACGGGGCCGTTCGGGGGCTGTTTTAGGTTTTTACCCTATAACGCGATGTTTTTAAGCCTAAATATAGAAATATGCAAATTATCGTCGTATTCTCAAACCGGGAGTCCCGCGACTGTGGGATCAGTTCCTACGAGTTACATTGGTCCCGTGGGAGGTGTTGGTGCCACCCACAGGGACGTTCGGGGGATGTTTCGACTTCTCACCCTTTAACGCCATGTTTTTAAGCCTGGCGCCATGTTTTGCCTAAGTTTACAAATATGCAAATTACCTTCGTATTCTCAAACTGAGAATCCCGCAGCTACGGGATCAGTTCCTACGAGTTACAATGGTCCCGTGGGAGGTGTTGGTGCCACCCACCGGGCCATTCAGGGGCTGTTTCGAGTTTTCACCCTCTAACGTCATGTTTTTAAGCCTAAGTCTAAAAATATGCAAATTACCGTCGTACTCTCAAACCACGAGACTCGCGACTATGGGGTCAGTTCCTAGGAGTTACATTAGTTCCGTGGGAGGTGTTGGTGCCACCCACGGGCACGTTCGGGGGCTGTTTCGAGTTTTCACCCTCTAACGCCATGTTTTTAAGCCTAAGTCAAGAAATATGCAAATTATCGTCGTATTCTCAAACCGGGAGACCCGCGGCTATGGGTCAGTTCCTACGAGTTAAATTGGTCCCGTGGGAGGTGTTGGTGCCACCCACGGGGCCGTTCGGGGGCTGTTTCGAGTTATCACCCTCTATCGCCATGTTTTCCTTAAGTCTATAAATATTCAAATTACCGTCGTATTCTCAAACCGGGAGTCCCGCGGCTATGGGGTATGTTCCTACGAGCTACATTGGTCCCGTGGGAGGTGTTGGTGCCACCCACGGGTACGTGCGGTGGCTATTTCGAGTTCTCACGTCATGTTTTTAAGCCTAAGTCAAGAAATATGCAAATTATCATCGTATTCTCAAACCAGGAGTCCCGCGGCTGCGGGGTCAGTTCCTACGAGTTACATTGGTCCCGTGGGAGGTGTTGTTGTCACCCACGGGGCCGTTCAGGGGATGTTTCGAGTTTTCACCCTTTAATGCCATGTTTTGCCTATGTCTAAAAATATGCAAACTACGTTTGTATTCTCAAACCGGGAGTCCCGCCGCTGGGGGGTCAGTTCCTATGAGTTACATTGGTCCCGTGGGAGGTGTTGGTGCCACCCATGGGGCCGTTCGGGGGCTATTTCAAGTTTTCACCCTCTAACGTCAGGTTTTTAAGCTTAAGTCTAAAAATATGCAAATTACCATCGTACTCTCAAACCGTGAGTCCCGCGGCTACGGGGTCAGTTCCTACGAGTTACATTGGTCCCGTGGGAGGTGTTGGTGCCACCCACGGGGCCGTTCGTGGGTTATTTCCAGTTTTCACCCTCTAACGCCATGTTTTTAAGCCTAAGTCTAGAAATATGCAAATTACCATCGTATTCTCAAACTTGGAGTCCCGTGGCTGTGGTGTCAGTTCCTACGAGTTACATTGATCCCGTGGGAGGTGTTGGTGCCACCCATGTGGACGTTGGGGGGATGTTTCGAGTTTTCACCCTCTAACGCCATGTTTTTAAGCCTAAGTGAAGGAATATGCAAATTATCATCGTATTCTCAAACCGGGAAACCCGCAGCTTTGGGGTCAGTTCCTACGAGTTAAATTGGTCCCGTGGGATGCGTTGGTGCCACCCACGGGGCCATTCGAGGGCTATTTCAAGTTGTCACCCTCTAACATCATGTTTTGCCTAAGTCTAAAAATATGCAAATTACCTTCGTATTCTCAACCTGGGAGTCCCACGGCTATGGGGTCAGTTCCTACGAGTTACATTGGTCTCGTGGGGGTGTTGGTGCCACCCACGGGGACGTTCGGGGTTAGTTTCGAGTTCTCACCC
Organism: Sambucus nigra; assembly: GCA_949130495.1. Classification (NCBI taxonomy): domain Eukaryota; kingdom Viridiplantae; phylum Streptophyta; class Magnoliopsida; order Dipsacales; family Adoxaceae; genus Sambucus; species Sambucus nigra. The sequence goes on along the minus strand of OX422217.1, from coordinate 237,383,650 downwards.
TCTAACGTCATGTTTTTAAGCTTAAGTCAAGAAATATGCAAATTACCGCCGTACTCTCAAACCGGGAGATCCGCGGCTGTGGGGTCAGTTCCTACGAGTTACATTGGTCCCGTGGGAGGTGTTGGTGCCACCCACGGGGACGTTCGGGGGTTCTTTCAAGTTCTCACCCTCTAACGCCATGTTTGTATGCCTAAGTAAGAAATATGAAAATTACCGTCGTATTCTCAATCCGGGAGACCCGCGGCTGTGGGGTGAGTTCCTACGAGTTACATTGGTCCTGTGGGAGGTGTTGGTGCCACCCACGGGGACGTTCGGGGGTTGTTTCGAGTTCTCACCCTCTATCGCCATGTTTTTTAGCCAATGTCAAGAAATTTGTAAATTACCTTCGTATTCTCAAACCGGGAGACCCGCGGCTGTGGGGTCAGTTCCTACGAGTTACATTGGTCCCGTGGGAGGTGTTGATGCCACCTACGGGGCCGTTGGGGGGCTGTTTCGAGCTTTCCCCATCTAACGTCATGTTTTTAAGCCTAAGTCTAGAAATATGCAAATTAGCGTCGTACTCTCAAACCAGTTGACCCGCGGCTGTGGGGTGAGTTCCTAAGAGTTATATTGGTCCCGTGGGAGGTGTTGTTGCCACCCACGGGGACGTTCGGGGGCTGTTTCGAGTTTTCACCCTCCAACGCCATATTTTTAAGCCTAAGTCAAGAAATATTCAAATTATAGTCACATTCTCAAGCCGGGAGACCCGCGGCTGTGGGGTTATTTCCTACGAGTTACATTGGTCCCGTGGGAGGTGTTGGTGCCACCCACGGGGACGTTCGGGGGCTGTTTCGAGTTTTCACCCTCTAACGCCATGTTTTGCCTAAGTCTATAAATATGCAAATTACCTTCGTATTATAAAACCAGAAGTCCCGCGGTTGTGGGGTCAGTTCTTAAGAGTTACATTGGTCCCGTGGGAGGAGTTGGTGCCACCCACGGGGCCGTTCGAGGGCTATTTCGAGTTTTCATCCTCTAACGTCATGTTTTTAAGCCTAAGTCAAGAAATATGCAAATTATCAACGTATTCTCAAATCGGGAGACCTAAGGCTGTGGGGTCAGTTCCTACGAGTTACATTGGTCCCGTGGGAGGTGTTGGTGCCACCAACGGGGACGTTCGGGGGCTGTTTTGACTTTTCACACTCTAACGCCATGTTTTTAAGTCTAAGTCAACAAATATGCAAATTATCATCGTATTCTCAAACCGGGAGACCGGCGGCGGAGGGGTCAGTTCCTACGAGTTACATTGGTCCCGTGGGAGGTGTTGGTGCCACACACGGGGCCGTTCAAGGGTTGTTTCCAGTTTTCACCCTCTAACGTCATGTTTTTATGCGTAAGTATAGAAATATGCAAATTACCGACGTATTCTCAAACAGGGAGACCCGCGGCTGAAGGGTCAGTTCCTACGAGTTACATTGGTCCCGTGGGAGGTGTTGGTGACACCCACGGGGAGGTTCAGAGTCTGTTTCGAGTTCTCACCCTCTAACGCCATGTTTTTAAGCCTAAGTCAAGAAATATTCAAATTATCGTCGTATTCTCAAACTGGGAGTCCCGCGACTGTGGGGTAAGTTCCTACGATTTACATTGGTCCCGTGGGAGGTGTTGGTGCCACCCACGCGGACGTTCGGGGGCTGTTTCGACTTCTCGCCCTTTAACGCCATGTTTTTAAGCCCATGTCTATAAATATGCAAATTAGCGTCGTACTCTCAAACCAGGAGACCCGCGACTGTGGGGTCAGTTCCTACGAGTTACATTGGTCCCGTGGGAGGTGTTGGTGCCACCCACGGGCACGTTCGGGGGATGTTTCGAGTTTTCACCCACTAACGCCATGTTTTTAAGCCTAAGTCAAGAAATATGCAAATTATCGTCGTATTCTGAAACCGGGAGACCCGCGGCTATGGCGTCAGTTCCTACGAGTAAAATTTGTCCCGTGGGAGGTGTTGCTGCCACCCACGGGGCCATTCGGGGGATGTTTTGAGTTTTCACCCTCTAACGTCAGGTTTTTAAGCCTAAGTCTAGAAATATGCAAATTACCGTCGTACTCTCAAACCAGGATTCCCGCGGCTGCGGGGTCAGTTCCTACGAGTAACATTGGTCCCGTGGGAGGTGTTGGTGCCACCCACGGGGCCGTTCGGGGGCTATTTCGAGTTTTCACCCTCTAGCGTCATGTTTTTAAACCTAAGTCTAAAAATATGCAAATTAACGCTGTATTCACAAACCGGGAGTCCCGTGGCTGTGGGGTCATTTCCTACGAGTTACATTGGTACCGTGGGAGGTGTTGGTGCCACCCATGTGGACGTTCGGGGGATGTTTCGAGTTTTCAACCTCTAACGCCATGTTTATAAGCCTAAGTCAAGAAATATCCAAATTGTCGTCGTATTCTCAAACCGGGAGACCCGCAACTGTGGGATCAGTTCCTACGAGTTACATTGGTCCCGTGGGAGGCGTTGGTGCCACCCATGGGGCCGTTCGGGGGCTATTTCGAGTTGTCACCCTTTAACGCCATGTTTTTTCTAAGTCTAGGAATATGAAAATTACCAACGTATTCTCAAATCGGGAGACCCGCGGTTGTGGGGTCAGTTCCTACGACTTACATTGGTCCCATGGGAGGTGTTGGTGCCACCCACGGGGACGTTCGGGGGCTGTTTCGAGTTCTCACCCTCTAACGCCATGTTTTTAAGTCTAAGTCAAGAAATATGCAAATTACCGTCGTACTCTCAAACTGGGAGACCCGCGGCTGTGGGGTCAGTACCTACGAGTTACATTGAGCCCGTGGGAGGTGTTGGTGCCACCCACGGGTACGTTCGGGGGCTGTTTCTAGTTTTCACCCTCTAACACCATGTTTTTAAGCCTAGGTCAAGAAATATACAAATTATCGTCGTATTCTCAAACCGGGAGATCCAAGGCTATGGGGTCAGTTCCTACGAGTTACATTGGTCCCGTGGGAGGTGTTGGTGCCACCCACGGGGACGTTCGGGGGCTGTTTCGAGTTCTCACCCTCTAACGCCATGTTTTTAAGCTTAAGTCTAGAAATATGCAAATTACCGACGTATTCTCAAACCGATTGTCCCGAGGCTGTGGGGTCAGTTCCTACGAGTTACGTTGGTCTCGTGGGCGGTGTTGGTGCCACCTACGGGGACGTTTGGGGGCTAATTCGAGTTCTCACCCTCTAACGCCATGTTTTTTAGCCTAAGCAAGAAATATGAAAATTACCGTCGTATTCTCAATCCGGGAGACCCCCGGCTGTGGGGTGAGTTCCTACGAGTTACATTTGCCCGGTTGGAGGTGTTGGTACCACCTACGGGGTCGTTCGGGGGATGTTTCGTGTTTTCACCCTCTAACGTCATGCTTTTAAGCCTAAGTCTATAAATATACAAATTACCATCGTATTCTCAAGCCGAGAGTCCCACGGCTGTGGGGTCAGTTCCTATGAGTTACATTGGTCCCGTGGGAGGTGTTGGTGCCACCCACAGGGACCTTCGGGGGCTGTTTCGAGTTCTCACCCTCTAACGCCATATTTTTAAGCCTAAGTCTAGAAATATGCAAATTATCGTCGTATTTTCAAACCGGGAGTCCCGCGGTTGCAGGGTCAGTTCCTACGAGTAACATTGGTCCCGTGGGAGGTGTTGGTGTCACCCACGGGGCCGTTCGATGGCTGTTTCGAGTTTTCACCCTTTAACGTAATGTTTTTTAAGCCTAAGACTAGAAATATGCAAATTATCGACGTATTCTCAAACCGGGAGACCTGCGGTTGTGGGGTCAGTTCCAACGAGTTACATTGGTCCCGTGGCAGGTGTTGGTGCCACCCACGGGGCCGTTCGAGGGCTGTTTCGAGTTTTCATCCTATAACGTCATGTTTTTAAGCCTAAGTCTAGAAATATGCAAATTATCAGCGTATTCTCTAACCGGTAGACCCGCGGCTGTGGGTTCAGTTCCTACGCGTTACATTGGTCCCGTAGGAGGTGTTGGTGCCATCCACGGGGACATTCGGGGGCTGTTTAGAGTTTTCACCCTCTAACGCCATGTTTTTATGCCTAAGTCAAGAAATATAAAAATTATCATCGTATTCTCAAACCGAGAGACCCACGTCTGAGGGGTCAGTTCCTACGAATTACATTGGTCCCGTGGGAGGTGTTGGTGCCACCCACGGGGCCATTTGGGGGTTGTTTCGAGTTTTCACCCTCTAACGCCATGTTTTGCTTAAGTCTAGAAATATGAAAATTTCCTTCTTATTCTCAAACCGGGAGTTCCGCGGCTGCGGGGTCATATCCTACGAGTTACATTGGTCCCTGGGAGGTGTTGGTGCCACCCACGAGGCCGTTCGGGGGCTGTTTCGAATTTTCACCCTCTAACGTCATGTTTTTAAGCCTAAGTCTAGAAATATGCAAATTACCATCGTATTGTCAAATCGGGAGACCCGCGGCCGTGGGATTAGTTCCTACGAGTAACAATTGTCCCGTGGGAGGTTTTGGTGCAACTCATGGGGATGTTCGGGGGCTGTTTCGAGTTTTCACCCCCAACGCCTTGTTTTTATGCCTAAGTCAAAAAATATGCAAATTATCCTCGTAATCTCAAACCGGGAGACCCGCGACAGTGAGGTCAGTTCCTACGAATTACATGGGTCCCGTGGGAGGTGTTGGTGCCACCCACGGGGCCGTTCGGGGGCTATTTTGAGTTTTTACCCTACTACGCCATGTTTTTAACCCTAAATCTAGAAATACGCAAATTATCGTCGTATTCTCAAACCGGGAGTCCCGCGGCTGTGGGGTCAGTTCCTGCGAGTTACATTGGTCCCGTGGGAGGTGTTGGTGCCACCCACGGGGACGTTCCGAGGTTGTTTTGAGTTCTCACCCTTTAACGCCATGTTTTTAAGCCTAACGCCATGTTTTGCTTAAGTCTAGAAATATGCAAATTACCATCGTACTCTCAAACCGGGAGACCCGCGGCTATGGGGTCAGTTCCTACGAGTTACATTGGTCCCATGTAAGGTGTTGGTGCCACTCACGGGGACGTTCGGGGTCTGTTTCGAGTTCTCACCCTCTAACTCCATGTTTTTTAGCCTAAGATAAGAAATATGCAAATTATCCACGTATTCTCAAACCGGTAGTCCCGCGGCTGTTGGGTCAGTTCCTATGAGTTACATTAGTCTCGTGGGAGGTGTTGGTGCCACCCACGGGGAAGTTCGGGGTCAGTTTCAAGTTCTCACCCTCTAACGCCATGTTTTTAAGCCTAAGTCAAGAAATATAAAAATTACCGTCGCACTCTCAAACCGGGAGACCCGCGGCTCTGGGGTCAGTTCTTACGAGTTACATTGGTCCCGTGGGAGGTGTTGGTGTCACCCACGGGGACGTTCGGGGTCTGTTTCAATCTTTCACCCTCTAACACCAGGTTTTTAAGCTTAAGTCAAGAAATATACAAATTATCATCATATTCTCAATCCGTGAGACCCGCGACTGTGGGGTCAGTTCCTACGAGTTACGTTGGTCCCGTGGGAGGTGTTGGTGCCACCCACGGGGATGTTCGGGGGCTATTTTGAGTTCTCACCCTCTAACGCCATGTTTTTATGCCTAAGTCTAGAAATATGCAAATTATCGTCGTATTCTCAAATCGGGAGTCCCGCGACTGCGGGGTCAGTTCATACGAGTTACATTGGTCCCGTGGGAGGTGTTGGTGCCACCCACGGGGCCGTTCGGGGGCTGTTTCAAGTTTTCACCCTCTAACGTCATGTTTTGCCTAAGTTTAGAAATATGCAAATTAACTTCATATTCTCAAACCAGGAGTCCCGCGGCTGCGGGGTCAGTTCCTACGAGTTACATTGGTCCCGTGGGAGGTGTTGGTGCCACCCACGGGGCTGTTCGAGGGCTGTTTCAAGTTTTCAGCCTCTAACGTCATGTTTTTAAGCCTAAGTCTAGAAATATGCAAATTACCGACGTATTCTCAAATCGGGAGATCCACGGTTGTGGGGTCAATTCCTACAAGTTACATTGGTCCCGTGGGAGGTGTTGGTGCCACCTACGGGGACGTTCGGGGGCTGTTTCAAGTTTTCACCCTCTAACGCCATGTTTTATAAGTCTAAGTCAGGAAATATGAAAATTATCATCATATTCTCAAACCGGGAGACCCGCGATGGAGGGGTCAGTTCCTACGAGTTACATTGGTCCCGTGGGAGGTGGTCGTGCCACCCACTGGGCCATTCGGGGGCTGTTTCGAGTTTTCACCCTCTAACGCCATGTTTTGCTTAAGTCTAGAAATATGAAAATTACCTTCGTATTCTCAAACAGGGAGTTCCGCAGCTACGGGGTCAGTTCCTACGAGTTACATTGGTCCCTGGGAGGTGTTGGTGCCACCCACGGGGCCGTTCGGGGGCTGTTTCGAATTTTCACCCTCTAACGTCATGTTTTTAAGCCTAAGTCTAAAAATATGCAAATTACAATCGTACTCTCAAACCAGGAGGCCCGCGGCTGTGGGGTTAGTCCCTACGAGTTACATTGGTCCCGTGACAGGTTTTGGTGCCACTCACGGGGATATTCGGGGGTTGTTTCGAGTTTTCACCCTCTAACGCCATATTTTTAAGCCTAAGTCAAGAAATATGAAAATTATGTTCCTATTCTCAAACCGGGAGACCCGCGACTCTGCGGTCAGTTCCTACGAGTTACATTGGTCCCGTGGGAGGTGTTGGTGCCACCCACGGGGCCGTTCTGGGGCTGTTTTGGATTTTTACCCTATAACGCCATGTTTTTAAGCCTAAATCTAGAAATATGCAAATTATCGTCGTATTCTCAAATCGGGAGTCCCGCGGCTGTGGGGTCAGTTCCTACGAGTTACATTGGTCCCGTGGGAGGTGTTGGTGCCACCCACGGGGACGTTCGGGGGCTGTTTTGAGATCTCACCCTTTAACGCTATGTTTTTAAGCCAAACGCCATGTTTTCTCTAAGTCTAGAAATATGCAAATTACCTTCGTGTTCTCAAACCGAGAATACCACAGCTGCGGGGTCAGTTTCTTCGAGTGATATTGGTCTCGTGGGAGGTGTTGGTGCCACCCACAGGGCCGTTCGGGGGCTGTTTCGAGTTTTCACCTTCTAACGTCATGTTTTTAAGCCTATGTCTAGAAATATGCGAATAACCGTCGTACTCTCAAATCGGGTGACCCGCGACTGTGGGGTCAGTTCCTACGAGTTACATTGGTCCCGTGGGAGGTGTTGGTGCCACCCACGGGTAGGTTCGGGGGTTGTTTCAAGTTTTCACCCTCTAACGCCATGTTTTTAAGCCTAACTCAAGAAATATGCAAATTATCATTGTATTCTCAAATCGGAAGACCTGCGGCTTTGGGGTCAATTCCTACGAGTTATATTGGTCCCGTGGGAGGTGTTGGTGGCACCCACGGGATCGTTCGGGGGTTGTTTCGAGTTTTCACCCTCTAACGCCATGTTTTGCATAAGTCTAGAAATACGTAAATTACCGTCGTATTCTCAAACCAGAATTTTCGCGGCTGTGGGGTCAGTTCCTACGAGTTACATTGGTCCCGTGGGAGGTGTTGGTGCCACCCACGGGGATGTTCGGGGGCTATTTTGAGTTCTCACCCTCTAACGCCATGTTTTTATGCCTAAGTCTAGAAATATGCAAATTATCGTCGTATTCTCAAATCGGGAGTCCCGCGACTGCGGGGTCAGTTCATACGAGTTACATTGGTCCCGTGGGAGGTGTTGGTTCCACCCACGGGGACGTTCGGGGGCTGTTTCTAGTTTTCACCCTCTAACGCCAAGTTTTTGCTATGTCTAGAAATATGCAAATTACCTTCATATTATCAAATCGGGAGTCCCGCGGTTGCGGGGCCAGTTCTTACGAGTTACATTGGTCATGTGGGAGGTGTGGGAGCCACCCACGAAGTCGTTCGGGGGCTGTTTCGTGTTTTCACCCTCTAACGTCATGTTTTTAATCCTAAGTCTAGAAATATGCAAATTACCATCGTACTCTCAAACCGGGATACCCGCGGCTGTGGGGTCAGTTCCTACGAGTTATATTGGTCCCGTGGGAGGTGTTGGTGCCACCCACGGGGACGTTCGGGGGATGTTTCGAGTTTTCACCCTCTAACGCCATGTTTTTAAGCCTACGTCAAGAAATATGCAAATTATCATTGTATTCTCAAATCGAGAGACCCGCGGCTATGGGTTCAGTTCCTACAAGTTATATTGGTTCCGTGGGAGGTGTTGGTGCCACCCACGAGGCCGTTCGGGGGATGTTTCGAGTTTTGACCCGCTAACGCCATGTTTTGCCTAAGTCTAGAAAAATACAAATTACCTTCGTATTCTCAAACCGGGAGTCCCGCGATTGCGGGGTCAGTTCCTACAACTTACATTGGTCCCGTGGGAGGTTTTGGTGCCACCCACGGGGCGGTTCGGGGGCTGTTTCGAGTTTTCACCCTCTAACGTCATGTTTTTATGCCTAAGTCTAGAGATATTCAAATTACCATCGTATTCTCAAACCGGGAGTCCCGCGGCTACGCGGTCAGGTCTTACGAGTCACATTGGTCCCGTGGGAGGCGTTGGTGCCACCCACAGGGCCGTTCGGGGGCTGTTTAAGATTTTCACCCACTAACGATATGTTTTTAAGCCAAAGTCAAAAATTATGGAAATTACCGTCGTATTCTCGAACCGAGAGTCCCACGGTTGCGCGGTCAGTTCCTACTAGTTATATTGGTCCCGTGGGAGGTGTTGGTGCCACCCACGGGGCCGTTCAGGGGCTGTTTTGGGTTTTTACCCTATAACGCCCTGTTTTTAAGCCTAAATCTAGAAATATGCAAATTATCATCCTATTCTCAAACCGGGAGTCCCATGGTTGCGCAGTCAATTCCTGCGAGTGGTATGGTCCCGTGGGAGGTGTTGGTGCCACCCACGGGGATGTTCGGGGGCTGTTTTGGATTTTCACCCTCTAAAGCCATGTTTTTAAGCCGAAGTCTAAAAAATTCAAATTAGCATCGCATTCTCAAACCAGGAGTCCCACGGCTGCGCGGTTAGTTCCTACGAGTTATATTGGTCCCGTGGGAGGTGTTGGTGCCACCCACGGGGGCGTTCGGGGGCTGTTTCGGGTTTTCACCCTCTAAATCCATGTTTTTAAGCCGAAGTCTAAAAAAATACAAATTACCATCGTATTCTCAAATCGGGGGTCCCGTGAGCGCGCGGTCTAATTCTACGAGTTTCATTGGTCTCATGTGAGGTGTTGCTGCCACCCATGGGCTGTTCGAGGGCTATTTCGTGTTTAGGCCATCTAACGCCATATTGTTAAGCCTAATTCCTTATATTTTCAAATCGTCCTCGTATTCTCAAACCGGTAGTCCCTTTATCGCTCGGTCAGTTCCTACGAGTTACATTACTCACGTGCGAGGTGTTGGTTCCTCTCACGAGGCCATTCGGGGGTTGTTTCTGATTTTCACCCTCTAATGCCTTGTTTTTATGCTTAACTCCTCATATTTTAAAATTATCATCGTATTATCAAACCGGAAGTCTCGAGATCGCACAGTCTGCTCCTACGTGTTACATTGGTCCCGTGAGAGGTGTTGGTGCCTCTCACGGGTCCATACGAGGGTTGTTTCGTATTTTTGCTATCTAACGCCTTGTTTTTAATCTTAAGTCCTAATATTTTTAAATTATCGTCGTATTATCAAATCGGGAGTCCCGTGATCGTGGGGTCAGTTCCTACGTGTTACATTGGTCCCGTGAGAGGTGTTGGTGCCATATTTTTAAGTTTAAGTCTAGACATTAGCAAGTTATCGTTGTATACCGTACTCCTTCTAATTATCCCATACTCCTTCTAACATATTATCCAACAACAAGTCAACAACCAATAATTATCCAACAACCAAACCAAACAAAACCAATAATTATCCCGTACTCCTTCTATCATCTAATAGATTTAATAGATAATGAATATCAATTATATAACTAATTTAGTTAAAGTACAGAGTACCTGGTGTGTAATGAAGAACTGGTATGTAATGAAGAAATGGTATCCAATTGGTTAGATCTGCAATACGTAAACAATGTGTTATGAAGAACGGGACTCAAATGGACCGACACCCGTATTTGTGCCATTAGTATTGACTTTAACAGCCCCTGCACTTGGAAAACACCAAGAAATTAGTCATTGCTCAATGCCCCCGAGTGTAGGTACACTTACTTAACTAAATATATAATCAAACAACTCAAACCAAATTAACTAAATGTACAATCATATAGCGGTATATAATACACCATAAATTGACACCAATGCACATTATTACTCACTATAAAACTCGTGATACACCAATTCAACATCTTCTACGAAATAGCTGCACAAATCTGAAAATAAAGAATTCGAATCAATATAGTGTGAAGGAATCTAATTTACCCCGCAAACAACCGCATAGCAAACAGACAATAAAGAAAAATTGATTCACACAGACAATAAAGAAAAAATTGATTCACACAGACAATAAAGAAAAAATTGATTCAAAGAACAAAATAAAGCCCGTGAAATAAGACTTATGTTATGCCAAATAAAATTCCATGTAAGAGACCCACGCATATCATGGCTTGTTCTCACAACACACTGATGTAAAGGGTTATATAAAACAAACAGTAAAACCTAGATGATTAATAAAGTGAGACATAAAAGTTCTCTATCAAAAGTGATACAAAAGAGGATTAATGAAGTCCGCATAAAATTTATTAAACAGAATTGGAACATACCTTTGCAAGGATAAAGTCCAAGATCTTAGTTTTTTTTATCTTAATCACTATGTAATAGAGACAACACTAGTAAAAAATAACTGAGGAATAATGAAATAAACAAATACTTATGAAAGAACATAGGAATATAATACCTTTGAAAGAAAGCATAACTTTCCACACCAACAATCTTGTTAATTCCTCAATGAAATATTCCTTATACAATAGGATAATTTTCAATAAGCCTAAAAATAGTAAACAAAATACCAATAAATGGATTATATATTATTTTCCCATAAATCAACATTTTTCTTCGAGCACCTGCTGCGTGAGAAGGAGGAGTTTTTGTCGATATCTTGTCAACACAACTAAAATTAGATTATACTTAATGGATCAAAATGCGTACCTACCTTTTCATATAGGGAATATAAGAAGGACTTACAGTACACTATTTTGGAAATTTGATAAAAAGATAGAAAAATCATTAACAAAAAGCAATCAATCTGAATGCCGACAAACATGTAAACATGATTTTATAAAAAAAAATGTAATAAAACCGACAACATGAACATTACATTAGATTGATGCAGTGAGTCCATAATAGTCTATCTTAACTTAATTTACTTCCATATCCTACATTCCTTATGTATATTGCCTAATTAAAAGGTATGTCTCGAGTGAGCATCAAGGTTGTGCAAATGAGATTTCCCAATGTGACTAAGAAATGGGTTATGTAAATTTGATAATGTTGAAATCAATGTTTTCCCTTTTTTCTATGCACATCATGAGATGGTTGTGTTAATGGAAAATCATACTATAATAAAAAAAATGTTTGAAATAAAAAACATCAGCAAGCAGCCCTGAACTAACCTTATGCAAAACCCAATCTCCATGCCATTAACTCCGACCGATCACCAAATCCCCTGCCCCAGAGCTAAAACTTGGACCTTGATGGAACCCCCACCTTACCTGGGGTTTAGCTGACGCTCAAGCTCCAAATTTGAAACACAGAGAGGGGATGCCGCCAGGGAGACGGAGGGAGGAGGTGAGCGAGAAAGAGAAGGAGAGATGAAGGCAGCGTATGGGGAGGGTTTCATTGGGGGAAATTAACGAAACAATGTAGCGGATGGGAGAAAATAGACAGTGCTTTTTTTTCATATCGAACCTGGTCACGGCTCTCAGCTGTGACCCACCAATGAAACCATTTAATGAAATAATACTAGCCCATTAATTTGCGTATGGTCACGGCCCCTAGCCGTGACCCCCCCCCCCCCAAGAAATTGTCATGGCCCTCAGTTGTGACCCTTAGTGTGTGTGTGTTTTCTACTTCGTCATGCCTATGGTCACGGCCCAAGTCCGTGACCCATCTACGACCAAGCTTGGAGGGAATTTTGGCGTGGATTAGGTGCCAAAATGGTCACGCCCTGGTCATGGCCCAAGTTTGTGACCCACAGTGGTCAGGGATTTGGTCCGTGACCACCTGCAAATCATCCATGACTCAGTGTGTTAATAAATATGGTCACGCCAAATATTGAGTTGGTCAGTGTGGTGAGCTACCAGAGTCAAAATTCGAGAGAAATAAGTTGAGGTATAAGGTGACCAAGTTCTCAATCATAGAGGACGTCTTATACAAGAAAGGGTTCATCTTACCTTTATTGTGATGCGTCCATTCGACAGAGGTGGAGTAGATCCAAAGATATGTGCATGAGGGCTCTTATTCCAGTCACATAGAACGGAGGTCGCTAGCAAAAAGAATAGTCACTTAAGGGTATTAGTGGTCAAACGTGGCCAAAGATGTAGCAAGTTATGTGAAGAAATATGATAAATTCCAAAGATACGACATCATCCCTCATCAACCTCTAAAATCTATTACTTCTCCTTAGCTATTTGTAGTGTGGATGATTGACTTAGTAGAACCTTTTTCCCGTGGCAACAGGTAATTACGGGTATCTTATTATCACGGTCGGCTATTTCTCTAAATGGGTTGAGGCAAAGGCCATAATAACCATCACGGAGATGAAGACCTTCAAATTCATTTGTTGGAAGATTATTTATAAGTATGGTATGACCCACATGTTGATCTCGGATAATGGCAAACAGTTCAAGAATTCATGTTTGGAGGTTTATTGCAAGAGGTTTGGCATTAAATAATTTTTCTCAGCTCTAGGCCGACCTCATGTAAATGATCAAACTAAGGTTATAAATGTAAACATCTTAGAAGGGGTCAAGAATAAATTGGAATAATCCAAATGTCTTTGGATGGAAGAGGTACACGTTGTCCTATAGGCATATAGGATGACGGAGAGAGCACCGAGGGGGGAACCCCATTCATGCTTTCCTGTAGCTCAGAGGCCGTGATACTTGTAGATATTAGCCTACCAAGTCACAGGGTTCAGACATACAAACTAGAAACAAACTATGAGGAGAGAAGGTCCGATCTGTGCCTAATCGAAGAAAAATGAGAGGACGCATAAGTTGGGAAGGCTGCCTACCAGTAGAGAACTGTAAAATTCTACAATAAGAGTGTTAAAGCTATACCAATAGAAGTTAGAGACTTAGTGTTAAATGAACCTTGGCAGAAGCCGAATAAGATCCATGCAAACGGTCATGGACCCAACAGAGTTACGGAGGAGGTTATTCCTAGAACTTATCATCTTGAAATTTTAGAGGGAGAGTCGTTCGCCAACCCGAGGAATGATGATCATTTAAAGAAATACTATAAATAGGATGTTATACATATTATGTTGTCTCATTGTAAAAAATATATGTACTGAAAAATAAATTTATGAAAAATTACAAGTGTTCCCTCATATTCTTGGTGTAAAAATTACTCGAGTTGTATGTTACAAGTCGTCCTAAGTTACAAAACATCATTATGTGGTGAAGTGGTATCAACTCACTCACAGTGATATGAGAATCCAGACGGGGCTTACCTCATCCTTAGATTCTCAATAACACAAAGAGGGGTAAATAGTATGTAAGCATCATTAACTTGGTGGTATGATAGTCAAAACTCTTCGACGAGACGATAGTGTAGGTCGAGACGACACTCATCCATACACTCTCAAAGTAATGAGAGGGGACTTGCTATTAAACACCATTAATTTAGTGGCTCAAATTTGAAAAATTATTTAATTATGGTTTGTGTAAACATCATTAACTTGGTGGTATAAGAGTCAAAATATCTTGGCAAAACGACATTGTAGGATGATATGATACTCACCTATACAATTTAGAAATGACAAGAAGGGACCTGCAATCAAACACCATTAATTTGGTAGATCTAATTTGAAAATCAACTCGTACGATTAATTGAATATCAATGTGTGGTGATCTTTACTTTAAATGATTTAAAATTTGATTGATTCATTCCTAGACCAAAGACGAGAATACATCGACAATCAGGAGGTTGTAAACATGGATGAAATTGCAAGCAGACACAACACCAGGAAAATAATTAGCAAAAATAAGATATGTATTGTCAAGTGTAAATATGAGAATAAAAATGTGTTCCTGAGTTATATAAACATCATCATAAACACATCATCACATCAAAAATTAACTGTTTGAATTACTACAATAGAAAAGGGCATTAGGCCACAAGCAGTGCCGCCCTAACAAATAAAGAAGATTCAAGATGTTGGATTTCCTTCAGTCTCCACAAGAGATTACCTATCAGTGGTATCATTATGATATGTCTTAGCACTGCCATCTTTCTCTGCATAAGTGATCTCGACCCCATCCCCGGCTGTCCCATTATCACCCTCATCATTGACAGTTTACATAGTCGGCTCAGGTTGTGCTCACCCTTTAATCTCATTTAAAGTTGTAATGGATAGTGGGTCAGAGAAGTCAAAGGCGTCTATCTTCTCGGACAAGTGGGAGATGTCAGGGAATTTTAGGGTCATCTAATGGTAGGCTATTTTGGACCTCCTCTCAAGGTACTACAAGTTGTACCCCAAGAACTCTTTTGAATACTTGTACTCTTCAACTGTCTTTTGTTTGTCCTCTTTAAGATCCTGGTCAATAATGGTCTTAACCTTCTCCTCAACCTCAAACGTATGCTCCTCAGTCAGGTCCTTAATTGCAATAGTATGGTCAGAGTTTAGTTTTTTAATGGCCTCTGCGTGTTAACTCTTCATGTTTTCCACTTCCTTGTTATGATCTGTTTCCTAAGCGAAGATCTTCTTATTCAGGGTCTTCTCATTTTTTGTAGCCTCTTGATCTAGCCAAATCTTATGAAGCTTTTTTGAGACCCACTGATCAACTTTCTATAGAGATAAAATAGAATGCCGAAAAAAAAGACAATAGTACAAGACGATACTACACTTGTTATCAAAAATCAAATAATACCACAAGGGTTTAACTGAATGGATCTATACAAACAAAAATCATTCAAGAGCAATGTAATACCCCGTATTTTTTAAAGGTTTTATTTTAATTATGGGATTAATTAATTTAAATGGGAAATTATTTATAATTATTCCGGATTTAAGTAAATAATTACTAGCGTAATGAGGGTTAGTATTTATTGGTGGGAATTATGTTGAATATTACTTAGCTAATAAAGTAATATATGATTCTGAATGTGAATGTGATTATGAATTTATGAAAATTATCGCAAGAGAGAAATACGACATTTATGGAATATAAGTCGGGACGCACGTGTGAGTTGTATCGGGACTAAAGTAATAGAATAAAAAGAAAAATATTTATACATCACTCAAATGGTCATTTTGAGTGCACCAACGTGTCCTGGAGGGTCGAAATAGTCAGAAAAGCCTACTTGGGGGTTTAGTTTGGGTTTCAGGATAGTTTTAGGCCAAACCGACACCCCGGAGGGGTATTTTTGTCTTTTGAAAAATTGGGGCTAATTAATGGGAGAAAATTGGAAATATATATTTTTATGTACATAGGAGAAGTTATTGTTTTTATCTACAAAAAAAAGAGTCCAAGAGGAAGAAGGAAAAGAGATTTCTAGGAGCTCCAAGACCAAACTGACCCATCTTTCACCAAGAACACCATCAAACTGTAGATCGGGAAGAGAGGAACGCATCTATACCACTTTCATTCAACGATTCAGACCTTCCCAATAAGGAAAGTGGTTATCTTTCTTTAATTAGTTCATATATTATACCTGTTAGTGTAGAATTGATGATATACACATGATATGATGAAATCTGGGTCGAAATTGAATTGTTAATCAAGCTTTTGGGTAGGAAATTGAATGTAGATAAATGACCATATGTAGAGGATATGAATCTGGGTTGATACATGAAGAAAAACGAATTTAATTTTTGATTTTGGGTGGACAAAATTATTGATGATGTAAATCTAGGGCTTTTGACATTTTATTAAATTCCTTCACCCACGTATGATATTTAATAAGGTTTGAAGGTTAAAAGATGTTAGGGATCAACTAAATGTA
Organism: Sambucus nigra; assembly: GCA_949130495.1. Classification (NCBI taxonomy): domain Eukaryota; kingdom Viridiplantae; phylum Streptophyta; class Magnoliopsida; order Dipsacales; family Adoxaceae; genus Sambucus; species Sambucus nigra. Next base: position 237,367,483 of record OX422217.1, on the reverse strand, counting down.
TGTAAAATGGCATTAGGACTATTAATTCTGAGTTGGTTAAAGTTTGATGTGAATTGGGTGAACAAAAATGGGCAAAAATACAGGCTTCCTATGGTAGAGTACGAATTGGGTAAAGGTCGTTCAAACGACCTGGGGAACGGGAAAGTCATTTGAATGAACTCATTCAAATAATGTAGTAATGAGATTTCAGAGTGAAGTTCGTACGAAGTTTCATTTGAACGAGATTCCTGGCACTTCGAACGAGATTTTAGTTTTTTGGAAATTTACGGGACGAGCTGGAATTTGGTGAAAATAATTCGAGAATAATGAACGACTTAAGGTTATGTAGGGCAACCACATCTCTTGAGCTAGTAATGTGAAGTATAGAAGTATATAAGGGTAAGAGAGACTCCTTAATGATATCCATTATAAGTAGTGAGATGCGATAGAGAGAATAGTCGTAATTAGGAACATCATGAATATTGTAAAGAATGACAATTCGTACAAATCTGGAATATATAGGTGGTGTGATCCTATTAATTATATGGGTTGTGTGTACCTATTGTATGAATCCTTATGTGTATGACATACTTACCAAACTTTCTATCATTGGAGGTCCTAGGAAGGGCACAATTGTGGGGCCAGCATCTAAAGTTGTTGGGCCACAATTTGGGGCAATTGTGGGGTCAACATCTAAAGTTGTTGGGCCACAATTTGGGCTCAATAAATTTAAATGTTTTGGCATAGTGTCTTTTTTGTAAATTGTGTAACTTTTTCAAATGTTGGAGTTCTTTACTTGATTTTGGCGGTAACCTGCTCCGTGTTCTCTGCATCATGATTGAGAACATTTAAGGAGTCATTTGGACTAGCATTTTTATATTGTCGTTTCAAGCTTCTTAGCGTTCCCTCATTTTTTGTGAGTTTTAGCTGATGTTCCCTCTTCTCCAGGTCTTCATTTTCTTTGCTTTCAAGTCATCTGGGCTTGTGATCTTGCGTTGTCCAAGTTAAACTTTTATATCGTAAGTCCCCTTTGCTCTCTCTCTGTGCTTTCTTTGTTGAGTTCTCTTTGAATTTGCAATTTAGGGTTTACAAATGACGAATATAGGTAATAGATCAGTGCATGAGTTTAGGTAGTTTTATAATATCCCAGAATGGGTAGAGATTGAGTGCATCTCTATCCCTAAGAATGTTATAGAGATAGAGGGCGATCATTGGATTCACGTCCTGTTGCTTTCCCAAGGGGATCTTACTTTTCCTCCAAGCAATTTGTTCCTGCATTTCTTTGGTTATTTAAACATTTTCCCTTCACAGTGCTCGCCCAACGTCTAGAAGATAGTCAATGGTGTCCATAGAATAAATCAACTTTATGGCACTAAATTAGGGCTCGCTGAAATTTGTTTTTGTTATTCCTTCTCTTGAATGAGCTCTGGTCTTCTTTACCTCAAGTCCAGGAGTCCTGACAGGGTATTGGTAGAAAATTTACTTGATTCCCACAAGGAATACTGGCAAGAGGGCTTTCTTTCTAGGAATTGGTAGTTCTCCCCCCAGATTGAGGGGGTGAGGTCTGATAGATTCACTATTCCCTTTTATGGGGAAGAGTTCATAAGTAATCTTCGCTCTGCTCTTTTGATCTTCTTGTTAATGTATGCTTTCTCTGATATTCTTCTCTCTTCTTTTTATTCAGGATAAAGAATTTGGAACCTGCTCTTAGTGAGGTTCGAGCTGCTGAGTTGATCAAGGCTTGGAACATCAGAGAGCCGTTGGCTGAAGGTGAACATCCCCGGTCAGCCGCTTTTCTCCTGGAGTATAAGAACATCGGGTCCAGTTTCATTGTGCGGCCTGTAGACAGCATTCCTGTCCTAAATATTACTGAAGAATTATTGTTAACCCCATCCAGTTGGACGAGGAAGAAAGAAGTTCTGAAAGTGATATTAGAGGAGGTGTTGAAGCTGGTTCTGGTGAGGTGAGCTCCAGTAGCGAAAGTTCTTCTAGCTCAGAAGAGGTTTCTGAGGCTCGAGAGTCTTCAAGTACATCCAGCAGTTCTAGCGAAGAAATGGTTCCCCCTAGGAGGAACCTAATCCGTGACGATGATGATGAGGATGATGTGCTTCTTGCTCAACGGTCGAAGAAGCAAACATCTAGTAGTGGGGATATTTCCAATGGTTCTCAGTCTGTTGCTCATGAGCAGGAGAAGAAGAGAAAAGAAGAAGAGCAGTTGAGAGAGAGGGATAGATAAAGAGAGAAGAGGAGAGGAAGAAGACTAAAGAGAAAAAGAATGTGGAGGGGAGGAAGAGGGCAGAGAAGGAGAAGGAGAAATAGGAGGAAGGGAGAAGAGTGGAAGCGAGGATGAAGGTTGGGCAGGCTTTAGTGCCCATGTCAGTGTTGCCAAAGCGGGCCTTGATCGCCATCTCTCTCCAATTGGCTCCTGCACTTCTCGAGAGAGTAGTTCTGCCTACTGATCGTCAAAGGGAGATGGGGACTGACCAGTTAGCTTTGTAAGCGAGCCATAGGCTAGCCTTGGTAGTCTGTTTCTTTTCTTTAACACTTGTAAAACTCTGTTTACTGCTTTCTTTTAATGCTTCCTTTTTACTTGCAGTTCGTGACTGACTTCACCGTGCTCTATCGCTCTCGCGATGAGCTGGTGAATAAGAATACTGAGTTGGAGAAGCAGAACGCTGCTCTGAAGGGGAAGAGCATCGAGCTTGAGGCCAGCTTGAAGACTGCTGATACTTCTCGGATGTCCTCTGATCTTGCCCTTGTTGAAACCAATCAGGCGAGGGAGGTAGCGGTCAATGGTCTTAACGAGCTGTAGTAGGCCTATAATTTAGTTTGCTCGAGCAAGCTAGCAGTGATGGAGGAGAATAAGGTATTGGTGGATAAGGTGAAAGATAAGGAGTCTGAGGTAGCCGCTCTGAAGGAGAGTTCTTACAATGATGGTTGGGCCATAGCGTATGAACATGCCGATGTTCAGATTGGCTACATCAGCCGACTAAATTTTAAGAAGGGCTGGAACAAGGATGTTCTAGCTGGTGGGGTGGATACAGACTCACCCTTATTTGACGAGCATGATCCAGGCCCAAAGCCTGTTGTAGATGAAGCCCCTACCCCAATCATTAAATATGTTGCCCCTGCCTCCCAGACTGTTCATACTAATGCTCTTCCTGCTTAGGGAACAGTAGTTATTCCCTTTGAGGGTGAAACTCCTACTGCTGCTGATAAGGAAAAGCATCCGGCTTCCTCCGAACAAGCTAAGGTTGCTATTTAGACTGCTCTTAGGACTTCTTTTGTATTTTTGACTTGTTTGTAATGTTTATTTCTGGTTCTCAATGTACTTTAATCCTTTATGTATGAATAAAATGAAAAGACTTCTTCCCTTAGTGTACTGATTCATTTTATCCTTTACTACTCTTGTATAACCTGTAGTCGATTGATGTAGATGAGTATATACTAGCCACTTCTCAATTGGGAAGAATGCTCGGTCCTGATATGAGTGCTCAAGTTTGCCAGACCTTCGTAAGAATTTGTAAATCTCTACGATCGAGGAATAAGAGTTTCATAGATCAGTCGGAGCTCATTGCTAAACTAAAAGACAGGCTCCAGGAAATAGAAGAAGTTGGAGCTTCTGTTCAAGAGGAAGTGAACACTCTGAGAGCAACACTCTTCGATGCTACTGAGATTAACCAAGTCGAAGAAGTTTTGCAATAGGAAAATGAGTCCTTGAGGAGGGAAATATTACGCCTCAAGGATCATGTGCCGAGCACCGCACCTCGCATTTTGAGGGGTTCCTCTTCATCACGAGCTGGCACAGGACCAAGAGATGCTCCTCCAATTCTGCGAGGTTCTACCTCATCGAATATTCTACGATCTGGTCCAAACGTAAGAAGTCCAACTAGGAAAATGGATGAGCTCTTTGAAGATGTCCTTCGAGCATACGTGATTACTGCTGGGCTCTAAAGGGATGTCACATGGCTGAGGCATCTATTTAAGAAAGGAACTCGGTAAGTGTGGGGTGATGGTTACGAATAAGGTTGGGCAGATGCTCCGACGAGGCTGATAGAGTTTGAAGAGCTCGCATTTATTAGGGGATGGTTGAATGCCCTCAAGGAGCTGTAAGTTCTAAGGAACTCAGTACTCTGGTACCGTTACGAGATCTCTCCTTCAACTTTATGGCCCAACCCTTTCAGGAGGGACGACCAATGGATCCCTATCGATGCTATCCCCAGGTAGCTGTTAGAGCCAACCGCCAATGAGATCGAGCAGGAACTGGCTCCTCATCCGGACGATGGCCAAAGAGCACAAGTGGATGACTATCTTGTTCAGAGGCCTCAGCCTCATTAGGATTTTATCAGCTGTAACTCTCTGTATATATGTAATGAAGTAATGTAATATTGATGTTTTGGGCGATCTCGCCGACTAAACACGGGTTGTACATTCTTGTTGTAAATGTCATGAAGTAATATAATATCTATGTTTTAGGTGATCTTTCCGACTAAACATGTGTTCATCATTTATCTCTCACTTAATTATCTTGGGCCCCTGGTGGCTGACTAGATTGGTAGGGTTGCAATGTTGAGTTAGTGTCCTCCCAATCCAGTATGCTTATAAGATACTGTTCTGCCTCACTTTACCTTTTAGGTCGTGTCGTCACACTCCCTTAGGCCTAAGTGTGTCAATAGCGAGGACACACCTGGCACTGGATGTTCTATCCGAGCAGGTTTTTTTATCCAAACATAGTCTAGTGTCCAATTCGTTTTTGGTCTAATTGCTAAAGGATCCCCTGTAGGGCTTCATATATTATCGGGGCAATGCTAAGAGGTTGTTCATGTTTCATAACGAATACTTGAGGAGGGTAATACCCTACTTTTATGCTTTGAGTAAGGTGCTTGTTATTTGGAAAGGCTGTGAAAGTTATAAAATTCTCAATACAGGATTAACACTTAATAGAATGCAACTGCCAAACATCTTTCATTAATTCACAAGTAAATAAAAAAGGAGTTGCCAATTCCAGAGATTTGATAAGAGAGCCAAGAAAAAGAAAAGACTAAAAATAGAATTTCTTTAGGTTGGCTGCGTTCCATGCTCGGGGTATCTCTCTGCCCTCCAGCGTTTCTAAGTGATAGGCTCCTTGTAGATCATCTCTTATTATCTTGAATGGTCCTTCCCAATTCGGCCCTAGCTTGACGTCCGATGGTTTTACTTCGCTACCAAGGACTTTCCTTAGGATATAGTCCCCAACATGGAATGCCCTTGAATAGACCTTCTTATTATATTGTTTTGCGAGCTGTTGTTGATAGCTCGCCAGCCTTACTAGGGCTAGTTCTCTGCGTTCGTCAGCTAGGTCAAGTTCAGCGAGTAATGCTGTATCGTTCTGGCCTTGGTCGATAGGGGTGGTTCTCATTGTTGGTAGACCAGCTTCCAAGGGGATGATTGCTTCCATTCCGTACGTTAGTGAGAATGCGGTTTCCCCAGTTGCTGGCTATGGGGTAGTGCGGTAAGCCCACAAAATATGCGGCAGCTCACTCACCCATTCACCTTTGGCTCGCTCTAGTCATTTCTTCAGCCCATCGATCACTGTTTTATTGGAAGCCTCGTCTTGACCGTTGCTTTGGGGGTATGCCATCGAGCTGAAATAGTGCCTGATTCCGTGTTCATTGCCGAAGTTCTGGAAAGGGCCACTCTCGAATTGTGTTCCATTGTCAGTGATGATGGTTCTGGGGATTCCAAAATGGTTAATTATGTGTTTCCATATAAATGTCATTATATCTACATCTCGAATGTTTACCAGTGGCTCAGCCTCGATACATTTGGTAAAGTAATCCGTTGCGAACAACAGATAACGGTAGTAAGTGGGCCTACGATGTGTCCATTCCCCATTGGGCGAAAGGCTAGGGGCTAGTGAGTGATTTTAAGTTGCTGGAAGGTTGGTGAACCATAGGAGCATGTAGTTGACATTTTTTGCATTTGCGAGCATATACTACCAAATCTTTTTGCATATATGGCCACCTGTAGCCTTCTTTCATTGCTCGAAAAGCTAGTGACCTCCCTCCAATATGACTTCCACAGATTCCTTCGTAAAGCTCGTTCAGAACTTGCTCAACGTCCTTCGGGTGGACACATTGAAGGTAAGGGCCGGTGAATGATATTTTGTATAGTTTTCCCTTAGGAGATAAGTGAAAGCGAGAAGCTTTAACTCTTATCTGATGAGCAGACTTTTTGTCATCTGGAAGTGTACCATCTTTTAAATAGTCCCTCAGAGGGTCCGTCCAACAGGGACCTGACTCGATCTGGATCATGTGTTCAATGTTTGACGGCTCATCACTCTGGTTGATTCTCAGATGGGTGAGGAAGTTGATGGGGATCATCCTCTTCAAATCAGAATCAATAGCTGAACTTAGGGCTACCAGGGCGTCGGCATGGCTATTCTATCCTCTGGGAAATTGTTGGAAATTAACTTTCTCAAAGATGGACATTAGTTCCTTTGCCAAGGCAAGGTAGGCTACCATTCTTTCATCTCTTATGTTGAAGTCCCCACTTATCTGATTGGAGACCAATTGTGAGTCACCGAAGACCTGTAGTTGCTTTGCCCCCAGTGCCTGTGCCTTCTGCAGGTCGGCTATCAAAGCTTCGTATTTCGCCTCGTTGTTGGAGGCTTCTAATCCAAGCCTGATCCTTTGCTCGAGGATTGTGTCCTCTGGAGTGACGAGCACAATGCCTACTCCTGCCCCTTTGAGTTGGAGGCTCCATCGACAAACAGTTGCCATACCCCTTCTGACGTGTGTTTTTCCATTTCCTTCATGGGTTGAAGCTGGTCGTAGGACTGTTTGCCAATGAATTCTGCGATGAAATCTACGAGAAACTGCCCTTTGATTGCATTACTGGGCTAAAATTAGATATCGAATCGTCCGAGCTCGACTGACCACTTGGATAGTCTGCCAGACAAATCCGCTTTCCAAAAGACTGCTTTAAGGGGGTGTGATGTAAGGACGGTGATAGTGTGAGCTTCGAAGTAGTGTTTTAGCTTCCTCGATGCTATTACTAGTGCAAAGGCGAGCTTTTCCAGTGACAGGTAATGCTGCTCGGCATCAAATAAGGTCTTGCTCGCGTAGTAGACTAGATGCTGGATTCCTGCTTTCTCGCACACCAGTGCGGAGTTGACGGCATGGCTGGAGATGGTGAGGTATAAGTAGAGGGAATCAGTTTATTGAGGTATGACGAGCAAAGGAAGCTTGCTAAGATAGGTCTTAAGTTCCTCCAATGCTTTCGAGCAATCTTGATTCCACTCTACTATTTTGTTTCCTTTAAGGAGCTGGAAGAATGGCTTGCACTTCTCAGAGGTCTTTGAAATGAAACGGTTCAAGGCAGCGAGCATACCTGTGAGCTTTTGCATATCCCGTATCATGCGAGGTGGTTGTACCCTATTGATCGCATCGATCTGGTCCGAGTTGGCCTCAATGCCTCTTTTACTAACCAAATATCCGAGGAACATTCCTGAATGGACACCGAAATAACACTTGCTCGCGTTGAGCTTTATTCGATATTTCCTGAGGATTTTAAAGGTATTGGATAGGTCTGAGAGATGGTACTCTTTTTGCTTGCTTTTGGCGAGCATATCATCGATGTAGACTTCCATGGTTTCTCCCATCTGGCTTTTGAACATCCTGGTGACTAGCCTCTAGTAAGTTTCTCCTGTATTCTTGAGCCCAAAGGGCATAACTTTGTAGCAGTATAATCCGACAGTAGTGATGAATGTCGTCTTATCTTGGTCTGGTGCATGTAGGTGGATCTGATGATACCCCGAATATGCGTCTAGAAAACTCATTCTCTCGTGAGCTGTTGTGGCATCCACCAACTTGTCAATTTTTGGGAGAGGGAAACTGTCCTTGGGGCATGCCCTGTTAAGGTCAGTGAAGTCAATGCAGACTCTCTATTTCCCATTACTCTTCGGAACTACTACTGGGTTGGATAACCATTTAAGGAATTGAACTTCCCGTATGGATCCTGCATCTAATAGTTTTTTAACTTCTTTCTCTACGGCTTTAGCCTTCTCTGGCACAGCTCGTCGTGCTTTCGGTGCGATAGGCCTGAAAGTGGGGTCGACGTGTAACGTATGGCAAACCACACTGGGATCAATGCCAGGTAGCTCATAAGGTTCCCACGCAAAAATGTTTAGGTTACTTCTCACTAACACCGTTAATTCTTTCTTTTCTTGTCCTGTAAGAGAAGTTCCGATAAAAAAACTCCTTCCTTCCTTGCTTCCATCGGCCGTTATTTCCTCCAGGTTCTCGACGACCCACTCAGAGGGGAGGATCCTGGTCTCCTCCACTACGAGCCTTCCATATCTTAGTTTCTATTTTAAAGGTGTGAGACCTTCTTGTTCCTCGACTTTCTCTTTGGCCTTCTCGATCTTTTTCTCTGGTTTTGGGCGGATGGCTGCTATGAAGCACCTTCTTTCCATCGCCTGATCCCCGTGAATCTCCATTACTCCTCGCTCGGTTACGTACTTGAGTTTCTGATGGTAGGTCGAAGGGACTACCTTCATTGCATGCAGCCACCCCTGCCGAGGATAGCTTGATATGGTGAGTCGATGTCGACCACCAGAAACTCGATCATCTTAGAGACACTTTCTGCCCTTAACGGCAGTACAATCTTTCCCAAAGGAATAGTCACTTATCCAGCGAAGCCGACTAGAGGGACAGTGGCTTCCTTTAAGTCATCAATGATTAACTTCAATTTCCTGAATAGGTCGAGATACATTACCTCAGATGAGCTTCCCTGGTCGACGAGTAGCTTGTCGACGTCGTAGTTGGCTATCCTGAGCATAATGATCAAAGCGTCATGATCTAGGGTTCTTACTCCCACCAGATCTTCATCTGTGAACACGATATGCTTGCTATAGTCGATGTCATCTGCTCATCGATGCTTTCCTAATTGTGTCTTTCCTGGATCGATCTGAAAATATTGCATTACTGCTATAATCTTTTTTACCTCCATCCGAGCTGAATTCCCCTGAATCTGCTTCATATCAGATGCCCCATGAATTACTGCGAATTCATGGCTAGCATCGTCTTTGAGTACGTTGTCAGGTCTTATTTCTCTATTGGCAACAACTTTCTCTGCCTTCCTCTCCACAAACTCGTTCAGGTTCTCAGACTGGGCCAGTTCTTCAAGGTGAGACTCAAGAACTTTGCAGTGCTCGGTCTTATGTCCTTACTCTATATGAAAAGCGCATCTCAGCGCATTATTTCTCTTTGAGGGGTCTCCTCCCATCTTTCTCGGCCACGTAATAAATGGCTCGTCTTTGATCTTCGCCAAAATCTTGTAGATTGGTTCTTTAAAGACAGTGTTGACTGCCTGAAATGCTTTCGAAACATCGTTCTTGGCTCTGTTCTTAGAGCCATTCTTGCCCCCATTCTTGCCTTCTGTCTTTTGGTTCTCAACTTTGTCGTTTCCTTTGGCAGCGAGCTTGGTTCGACCGTTCTCCCCTATATTGAGGCGAGTCACATCCTCCACTTTGGCGTACTTCTCGATGCGAGCCATCAGGTCATCGATGGTCGTAGCCTCCTTCTTCATCAGGGATTGGTGTAGAAGGCAAGAGATGGGTAAACCAATATTGAAAGAGGCTACTGCTACTTGCTCCGAGTAGTCCTCGACCTCATTGAACAACTCCCAGTACCTCTTCGCGTAGTCTTGGAGGCTCTCTTGAGGCGTCTTTTTCCTTGTTAGTAAAGCATCCATCCTTTTGGGTTGGGAGCTACTAGTAATGAAGCGGTCCGTAAAGAGCTCGGCCAGGGACTCAAAACTCCTGATAGACCTATGAGGGAGCCTCTCGAACCATTTTTGCACCACATCGTTAAGACTCGAGGGGAAAATTCGGCACATCAATGCATCTCGGTGGTTCTAGTTAGGGGTGATAAATGGACGGATACGGATTGGATACCATGTTTTTCATATCTGTATCCGCTATCTGAATGTACTATCCGTATTCGTATCCGCTCGGATAGTTAAAACAACTATCCATATTTGTATCCGCTCGGATACCTCGGATTCGGATAATATCCGTATCCGTTTACATTATTTATCCATCGCAAAAAATAACTATTAAAATATCCAATCCAATGAAATCCAATTCAATCCAAATAAATATATAACAAAATTACTACCTCCTAACATCAACAATTATGGATTCCATAATAATAGTATCATTCCATAATGGTAATATGGATTAAATCCATCCATACTTTACAACCATATAAGCTTAAAGCCCAAAAAAAAAAATAGTCGCATTCCATGACAGTAGAAATAAATATGCACCTTTAAGATTAAATCAAATTTATTAAGAATGATAATCTCGTGGACCTTTTGTCTTCAAAACATACTGATATTTTTATTTTAATAAGTATACATTTTTATTTTGTATATAATATACATGTTGTTAACTTCAATTCTCATCACAATCAAAACCATCTCTTTACTTTTTTGTTTCTCTCTTACATTCTATTATGTTTCTCTCTTACATTATTTTCTGTTTCTCTCGTTCATTTATTTATAATTAAGGAAACTAACGAATAACCACATGAGGGTTTTTTTCCTCTTGTTTTGTACGAAAGAGAAATGAAATTAAGTTAGCTTTTTTGTTTTGTTTTGAGTGGAGTATATGTTCTTTAGTGGGTGTATGTTGTGTGTGATAGGGTGTATTGTAACTTTAGTATAACTCCATGATAATATACCCAATAAAATAATAATACATGACATTTTATAATATACCCAATAAAATAATAACTTTAGGGTGTTTTTGTTTTCAGTGGAGTATATGTTTATTTTGTTTTAGGGAATAAACGATTAAGGTTTTTTTTAATATTATTTTATTAGTAATACTAATACTAATATTATTAGTAATATTTTAAACATATGTTTAACGGATACGGATATCAGGTAAAACGGATATCCAATAAAATGGATACTCCGCATCGGATACGGATTATCCGTGTCGGATACTAGTACTATCCATATCCATATCCGTTTTCTCGGATATTTTTATAGAGTATCTATGTTCCTATACGTTTCCATATTTTTGGATAAATATTCGCAAATTCAAATGCGGATATCGGACGGATGCGTATTTTCGAATATCCGTTTACAGCCCTTCCAGTGAGTCATGGCTTGCCTGTACTGCCTATTGTGATCAATAGGGTCAGTTTTTTCGTCATAGATCTAGAATATCAGAATAGAAAATTTCTTGGGGTCTTCCTCTTCTTCTATCTCCCTTGAGAAAGGGGATTTCATCTGGGTCTTGAGAGCTCGTTTAGCAAGCTCCCTAGTCGATCTTGCATCGCGATGTGCTGGGTATTGGTCCATCTCCCTTCGGACCAAATTTTGTATGTTCTCTTTGCTGCGAGCTGGGCTCCTATGACGGCGAGCCGGTTGCTAGTGCTTGATCGAGTCGTCGCTTGACTCATGCTTCTCACTCTTTTGGTATCCACGTCTAGGTCTCCTTCCTCGGCTGAAAGACTTGCTCGCCTGAGGGCTAGGAGTGCGGTATGGACATCGCTTAGTGCTGCGATGGAGCTCTTTCTCCATCCTTTCTAATTTCCTTTTGAGGCTAGCATTCTCAGCCTCTTTATTGCGAGCTGACTCCCTCTTCTCTTAGTGCGTCGCCTTATAGGCATCAATTAATCTGCAGATTTGTGTGGACTTTGCTGGTCCTTGGCTCTCCTCTGAGGCTGGCGTTTCTGGGCGAGCCCTCTGATCTGAACGTCGAACTTCAGATCTGATCCAGCGAGGAGAAGGTTGTTCTTGGATATCTCCTTCCTGAGGGGCATTACAGCTATGACCAGACATTTCAAATTTCTTTGTTGGTGAGGGATTTCTCAGGGAAGACAAATGTTTCCCACAGACGGCGCCAATTGTGGTGACAATTATATTCAACACAAATAAATAAGAAAAGTGCAATCACCAGAGGAAATAAAGAACATAAAATTCTAATCACACAACGCAGTATGTACGTGGTTCAGCAAGAATGCCTACGTCCACGGTGGTGAGTCAGTATTATTTCTATATACTCCGGGGAGTGTTTACAGAGAATACTGTGCGTGCCTTTTGCGTCAGGCTTAGGTTTTGTTATATACATGTTTTTTTATTGGGGAGTGGGGGTGTTGGATTCCCTCACGTCCATCTTCTACTCCTAGAATATCTCCTTGCGAGATTCTAGGAGTGGACTAAGTCGGAACTAAATTCTGTTGAGATACGAGGGGCCAGACTTTGGGCCGTTTTTATTAGGCTGCTCGTCTGGGCCCATGATGGAAAATCTAGATACCCACAATATATATATACACTTGAGATTATTCTACTGTGTTTATTAGTAGATTAGAAAGATTACGAATTTAATATTAATCAACAATGTGACAATATGAATAATTAATGAGTTATTTAAATACGATTAAACTATCGTTATACATACAAGAATGTATTATTCGGGTGTTTGGATTGGGTACAACGACTTATCCATTTCAGTAAAGGACTTGGGCTAAACTAGATAAGTGGGATAGCATGAATAAGATGGGTTAGGAGTGTACGCTAGGTGTGCACATTAGTTGAGAGGTGAGAACCTCAAGTGAGAGCACGAGGAACTAACATAGATATAATATTTTATGTTTATTGCATTTTAAACACTTGCTAATTTTTAAACTGTTTTCAACTCGGGCTCTGGCCCGTTTATTGCAAATATCTTTTCTTTTGTCAAATTATTTTAGGGACCCAGCACAAGGACACCAAGTATAGGAGTTCCATAAATTTGACGAGCTATAGTTGTTGTGGAAGTTATAGGACTTAGTAGTAGACGCCTCCATGATTCACAGTCTTCCATCTTGAGTTATCTATTTCAGCTAGGGCGTGTTTCCCCTTTTTATTTATTTAGACAGTCAGAGATTGTGCATCTATTTATTTACTCCTTTTAGTTGGTTTATTTTGTTGGATTATTTTATTTGGGATTTAGGCTGAAAGTGTTAACTCCGGTCACATTTATTACCTTGTTCATTTTTATTTCATATGAGATTCATTTGAATGGTGTATAATTAGTAATTGGTTAATTTTATTTTTATTTTAATTAAAAGATAAAATTTTGACATCAACCTTTTTAAATACTAAGTGGTTAGTGTTAATAATAAAGTTTTCGACGATGATGCATATTCTGAACCAAACGGATATTATGATTTAATTTAATAAAGGACTAATCACCCATCATTCAATTAGGCGGGGTGTCACATGTGGTATCAGAGCATTAGGTTCTAGAGTTTTTGGATTTGTGCGGCTTATTATGCTATCAGCTTAGCATTCTTTGATGTAGAGCCCTATTATTAGGATTGTTGTATTCTTGATTATGTGTTTATGTCTTGAGCTATTTGATATTTGATAACTATGGACTTCTAAATTCTTTCTCATTTCAGATGCCTCCCAGACATGCACCTAGGTTCAGAAATGCCCAACCCGAGCATCAGCCAGCACCAGCTAAGGGTACAGTGAATACTGCCGAGGTTGCTACCATTGTTGCTCATGCAGTTAACACAACACTATCTATATTCCAGCAGGCCCCACCACAGGCACAGATAGTGGCACCAGCACCAGCTCACCCATTCCCTTTCGCATGGGAGCGAGTTAGGGATTCCTTCCAGAAGGTGCATCCTCCCGAGTTCACATGGGTTTCTGATGTTGTTACAGCTATCCAATCGAAGAAATACATCCAAAGGCATCTTAGAATATACGAGTGCATGGAGGTGTAAAAGAAGATAATATCTACTTTCAAACTAGTAGGGGCAGCATTACAGTGGTGGGAGCCCATTACTACCGCAGAGGATCGTGACGTTATGACTATACAGGACTTCTGGGTGCGATTTGACTATAAATATTTTCCTTTCGTCGTTCAAACTGAGATGAGGTGGAAACTACTGGACCTCACCTAGGAGGGACTGTAGCCGAGTATGAAGAGGCATTTACTATATTGGTAAACTTGGTACCAACTGAGGTGGCTTATGAAGAGAAGAAAATTCAGATGTTCATGGATGGTTTGACCTGGAGGATTAGACAGCATCTTTCGGGCAACCTCTCTTTGCAGTTTTATACCGATGTACTTAGTACTTCTTTATTACACTGCCAGGATCACCGCTTCCATGTTAAGGGGACAAAATAGGCAAGTGACTCCAGCCAACAGGGTATGATAGGTGGAGATAATGCTAGTAGGGCCCAAACAGCTTAGAGTCAGCAGAGGTAGGGTGAGTAGGGTACCCATCCGGGGGATTCTGCTGAGAGGTTCGGATCAAGGGGCTTTCATCAAGGGAAGGGAGGTTTAAGACATGGCCATTAGGGTCAGCATGGCCATTAGGGATAGTATGGCCACCCGGCCCAGTAGAAATTTCAACAGGGCCATCAGGGCCAAGGGAGACGTGACAATCACCAATAGGGCCAAGGCCAATAGGGGCAAAAGGGGGGAAATTTTATTGGGAGGTTCTTCACTTGTGGAAACACTAGCCGTAGACGATTTGAATGCCCTAATAAGGCAAAGTATCCTCAGCAGCAGGGTGCTCACCAGGAACCCTAGAGGCTGATCTTCCCAGCTGCCCTTCGTGTGCCAGTAGCAGTCCCAACCTTGCCTTCCATTCCAATAGTTTCAGTTCATAATGGACAACTACAGTACGGGCGTGTCTATAATATCCATCAGGCCGCAGTCCCACACGCACCACCCACAGTTGAGGGTACATTTTCTATCCAGGGAACTTCGAGGTGGATATTATTTGATTCGGGTGCTTCATATAGTTTCATTGCCACTAGTTTTGTACGCGCCACTTGGTTATTAGACACGGAGGAGAGCATAGTCACTAGTGGAGATTCACCGTTGGGATATGGGTCATTGATATTCTTTATATGTGAGGGAGTGGGCATAGAGATTGAGATATTGACCTACCATCCGATCTTCTTGTTTTAGATATGCACGAGTATGATGCTATCATCGGGATAGATTGGCTAGTTATACATAGGATAATGTTTAACTACTGCAGTTGTAGTATTGTGTTGGCCATACCAGGTCAGTAAATGTTTTAGTGGCGATGCCTCGCCCCGAGGGAGGATCATCCACTCACCTATTTTGTATAGAGGAGAAGACCTCTACGGGAGTTGTGATTCCCCTTGATTCGATTCCAATTGTTCGTGAGTATGCCGATGTGAATCAGGATATACCGGGGCTACCTCCAAGTAGGGAGATAGAGTTTGTGATTGACTTAGCGCCGGGGACTCGACCGATATCTCATGCACCTTACCGTATGGATACTACAAAGATGAGGGAGCTAAGGGATCAGATTGAACAGTTGTTAGGCCATGGTTTCATTCACCGGGGTACCTCACCTTGGGGTTCCCCAGTGCTGTTTGTAAAAAAGAGGGATGGATCCTTATGACTATACGTAGATTATCAAGAGTTGAATAAAGTCATGATACAGAATAAGTATCCATTGCCCATAATCGATGACTTATTCAACCAACTGAGGGGAACAACTTTCTTCTCAAAGATAGACTTAAGATTAGGGTACTATCAGTTTAGGATCAGGGAGCATGATGTGTCGAAGACTGCATTTCTAACGAGGTATGGATCCTATGAGTTTGGGCTATGCCATTCGAGCTAACCAACGCACCGATAGTATTTATGGACTCAATGAACAGAGTCTTAAGAGAGTTCCTAATCAGTTTGTCATTATCTTCATAGATGACATCTTGATTTATTCACAGATCGAGGAAAAGCATGCTGAGCACTTACGTAGGGTTTTGCAGACCTTAAGGGAGAATGAGATGTAGGCTAAATTCGAGAAATATGGATTCTAGATGCTCGAGGTACAGTTCTTGGGGTATATCGTATCAGATAGGAAAATGTTGGTGGATCCCAGCAAGGCGTCGACGGTGAGGGAGTGTGGACAACCTATGACACCGCCTAAGGTGCGGAGTTTCTTGGGGTTAGTAGGCTATTAGAGGAGGTTCATTTGGGGATTCTCGAAGACAGTGGGCCCATTGACTAACTTGACTCGCAAAGGAGTTCCATTCATCTGGGGTGATGCTTGTCAGTTGGCTTTCGATGAGCTGAAGGATAAATTGTCTTCAGCACCAGTTCTAGCACTGTCCAGACTGGGAGTGGAGTACTTAGTCTACGCAAATGTGTCCCTACAGGGACTTGGGGATGTACTTCAGTACGAGTATTAGTCTATATCTTATGTCGCCCATAGGATTAAGCCTCGCGAGAGGAATTACCCCACCCATGACTTGGAAGTAGCAGCAGTCATGTTTGTTCTTCGGATCTGGAGACGCTATCTGTTGGGGGAGAAGTTTCGCATGCTCACAGATCACAAGTCACTACAGTATGTGTTCACTCAGAGAGAACTAAATATGCATCAATGTAGGTGGATTTAATTTATGAACGACTACCAGTTCGATATCCATTACCACTCGGGGAAGGCTAACGTAGTAGCTGATGCGTTGAGACGAAGGCCAGAAGGTAACGTGATCGAGGTGTGGAAGGCGAAATAGAAAGAGTTGGGACACCAAAATGTAGTAGCCGGATCATTCATGTCTTTTATGATCATTACACCCCAAATTATGATGAGAGTAATACAGACCCAGGTAGCCGACACATTTTGTCAAGATCGGATTGTACAACTTTTAGTCGAGGGAGTTGAGTGTTATTCTGTGGGTTCATATGGGCGTTTGTGCTTTAATGGGAGTCTAGTTATTCCAGAGTAGGAGGACCTATGACATGCGGTGATGAGAGAGTCACATGGATCTCGATTTGTGGTACATCCCAGTGGGATAAGATTTACCACGATATGAGGCGATAATACTAGTGGAGTGGAATAAAGAAGGACATCGTCGAGTTTGTTTCAAAATGTTCCACTTGACAGCTAGTGAAAGTGGACCATCAGATACTTGGAGGGCTCCTACAACCATTAGAGATCCCTATGTGGAAATGGGAGAGAATTCCCATAGATTTCATCATATGATTTTCTACATCGTAGAGTGGTCACGATTCCATATGGGTGATTGTCGATCGGTTGACCAAGGTAGCTCACTTTCTGCCAGTCTGGACCGACTATACTACGGGTTAGTACGCTCAGATCTTCATTATTGAGACAGTGAGACTCCATGGGGTGCCCCTTGATATTGTGTCTGACCGAGACAAGATCTTTGTGTCTCGATTTAGGGAGAGCTTCCAGGAGGCCATGGGTACGGAGTTAAGATTGAGTTCATCCTTTCACCCGCAAACGGATGGGCAGACAAAGCAGAAAAATCATATGTTTGAGGATATGTTGTGGATGTGTATACTTGATTTTGGCGGGGGTTGGTAGCAGTACCTTCTATTAGTGAAGTTTACTTAGAATAACTCTTACTAGTTTACGATTGGCATGGACCCATTTGAGGCATTATATAGAAGACCTTATCATTCGCCTACTTGTTGGTTAGAGGTGGGGGACAACAAACTTCTCTGAATGGAAGTGATTCAAGATATGTTAGCCAAAATTGAGATGATTCAGAGTCGTATTCGAGTTTCTCAGGATAGATAGAAGAGCTATGTCGATGCCAAGAGGTTCTTCAGGGAGTTCAATGTGGGGGACTAGGTGTTGTTACGAGTATCTCCTATGAAAGGGGATAATGTGGTTTGGAAAGAAAGGAAAGTTGGCACCGAGGTACGTAGGGCCATTCCCTATTATTGAGCGGATTGGGCCAGTAGCTTAGAGACTTGGGTTACCTAAGCACTTGCATAGAATTCATGACAGGTTTTATATTTCTTCGCTGAGGATATATCTTCAGGATGACATGGCCCACACTCATATTGCTTTATAGGAGATTGGCCTACAACCTGACAGTTCCTACGAGGATGGGCTAATTACTATCCTAGACCATAGCTAGAGAAAATTGAGGTAAAAGGTAGTGTCATTAGTGCATGTTCAGTGGCGGCATCATAATGTCGAGGATTCTACCTGGGAGTGCGAGGATGAGATACGCGATAAGTATGCAGAGTTTTTCTTACCAGGTACCGTTATTTTTACGCTTTTTCGAATTTCAGGACGAAATTCTGTTATTAGGGGGGAAGTATGTAATACCCCATATTTTTGAAAGATTTTATTTTAATTATGGGATTAATTAATCTAAATGGGAAATTATTTATAATTAATCCAAATTTAAGTAAATAATTACTAGCGTGATGAGAGTTAGTATTTATTGGTGAGAATTATGTTATATATTACTGAGTGAATAAAGTAATATATGATTCGAAATTTGATTATGAATTTATGAAAATTATCGCAAGAGAAAAATACGACAATTACGGAATTTAAGTCGGGACGAGTGTGTTAGTTGTGTCTGACTAAAGTAATAGAATAAAAATTAAAATATGTATACATCACTTAAATGGTCATTTCAAGTGCGCCAACATGTCCGGAAGGGTCGAAATAGCCAGAAAATCCTACTCGGGGGTTTAGTTTGGGTTTTGGGATAGTTTTAGCCCAAATCGAAAACCCGGAGGGGTATTTCTGTCTTTTGAAAAGTTGGGGCTAATTAATGGACGAAAATTGGAAAAATATATTTTCATGTACGTGGGAGAAGTTAGGGTTTTTATCTGAAAAAGAAAAGAGAGAGTCCAAGAGGAAGAAGGAGAAGACATTTCTAGGATCTCCAAGACCAAACCCACCCATCGTTTACTAAGAACACCATCAATGTGTAAATTGAAAAGAGAGGAATGCATCTATACCACTTTCATTAAACGATTCAAACCTTCCTAATAAGGCAAGTTGTTATCTTCCTTTAATTAGTGCATACATTATACATGTTAGTGTAGAATTGATGATATACACATGATATGATGAAATCTGGGTCGAAATTGAATTGTTAATCAAGCTTTTGGGTAGGAAATTGAATGTAGATGAATGACCGTATGTAAAGGCTATGAATCTGGGTTGATACATGAAGAAAAACGAATTTAATTTTGGGTTTTGGGTGGAAAAAATTATTGATGATGTAAAACTAGGGCTTTTGATATTTGATTAAATTCCTTCACCCATATATGAGATTTAATGAGGTTTGATGGTTAAAAGATGTTAGGGATCGCCTAAATGTATATAAAATGTCCTTAGAACTATTAATTGTGAGTTAGGTAAAGTTTGATGTGAATTGGGTGAACACAAGTTTCCTAAGGTAGAGGACGAACTGGGTAAATGCCGTTTGAACGACCCGGGGAACTGGAAATTCGTTTGAATAACCTCGTACGAATGAGAACCCAATGAGAAATCCAATAAAAATTCAGAGTTTAGTTCGTTCAAATTTCATTCGAACGAACTCGTTCAAATGACGTACTAACGATATTTCAGAGTGAATTTTGTTCGAAGTTTCATTCTAACAAGATTCTGGGCACTTCGAACGAGATTTCAAATTTTTGGAAATATACGGGATGAGCTGGAATTTGGTGAAAATAATTCAAGATTAATGAACGACTTAAGGTATGTAGGGCAACCACATCTCTTGAGATAGTAACATGACATATAGAAGTATATAAGGATAAGAGGTACTCCTTAGTGATATCCATTATAAGTAGTGTGATATGATCGAGAGAATAGTCGTAATTGGGAACATAGTGAATATTGTAAAGAATGACAATTCGTACAAATCTAGAATGTATAGGTGGTGTGATCCTATTAATTATATGGGTTGTGTGTACCTATTGTATGAATCCTTATGTGTATGACATACCTACCGTACTTTCTATCACGGGAGGACTTAGTAAGGGGGCATTATTTTCTTGATGAGCCTTCGAGGGGATTTTAGATTGCTACCTCAGGATATAGGTCTGGGAAAGACTTATCTGTGAGTTGATAAGTTTACGGTCACATGGGTGCGTAGGAATGTGCGTAGCCCATGGGGATGCGAACTATGTTTGCCTCCATTGTGTGTGATATGTGTTGATACGATTCCGGAGTGATTCGAAATTCGTAGTCTTTATGTGCATGATGTATTGGTACTAATAGCAGAGTATGTGTGTGCACTGCAGGTTTAGCCTTTTGGGGTATCGTAGATGAGAAAGATTACGATATTTAATATTAATGAACAATGTCAAAACTTTAATGATTAATGAGTTATTTGAATCCAATTAAACTAGCGTTATACTTATAAGAATGTATTATTCGGGTGTTATGATTGGGTACAATGACTTAGGAATTTCAGTAGAGGATTTGGGATAAAATAGATAAGTATAATAGCGTCACTAGGATGGGTTAGGAGTCTACACTGGGCGTGCACATTAGTTAAGAGGTGATAATCTCAAGTGAGGGCACGAGGAACTAACATGGATATAATAATTATTGTTTAATGCATTTTAAACAACTGCGGATTTTTAAACTGTTTTCAACTCGGGCTCTGACCCGTTTATTGCGAATCTCTTTTACTTTGTCAAATTATTTTAGGTGCCTATCTAGAGGGACACCAAGGATAGGAGTTCGATTCATTTGATGAGTTGTAGTTGTTGTGGAAGTTACGGGACTTGGTAGTAGATGCCTCCATGATTCACATTCCTCCATCTTGAGTTATTTATTTCAGCTAGGGCATGTTGCCCCTTTTTATTTATTCTGACAGTCAGAGATTGTGGATCTATTCATTTACTCCTTTCGGTTGTTGGTTTATTTTTTTGGATTATTGTATTTCGGATTTAGGTTGTAAGCGTTTACACCGGTCACATTTATTACCTTATTCATTTTTTCTTCATATGAGATTCATTTAAATGGTGTATCATTAGTAATTGGCTAATTGATTTTTATGTTAATTAAGAGATACAAATTTGACATCAACTTTTTTAAATACTTGGTGGTTAGTGTTAATAATAAAGTTTTCGACAGTGATGCATATTCTAAACCAATCGAATATTCTGATTAATTTAATAAAGGACTGATCACCCGGTATTTAATTATGCGGGGTGTCACAAGCCAGACATCAATGGACTCCACGAAATGGTCATCAACTTATGGTGTTATGGAGTACAACACCTCAAAATCTTTCTTTTTACTCCCTATGAGGGAATCTGAGTAAATCTTCAAGATGGCCAACCGAGCCGACAGTGCATCTTCAGACGAGCTCGGAATTGCTTGGCTCAGCATCGTCCTGGATGAATTTTCCTTTTCTTTTTTTATTGGTGGTAAATGTGGGCATACTCATGGAATTCCTTCCAAATTTTGGTCCCGTCTATCTGACTGGGATTACCGTCTATGGATTTCTTAGTTTGTGGTTGGGGCACAGTCTTTTTCCTAACCTGATTCATCAAACTGGCAAGGTTTGGATCAATCATCTTCCATAGAGCTTTTGATGTGTTAGAGGGACAAACAGAAAGAACAACGATGAGTTCAGTAACATATAAATATAAGATATGACATAGCAGTTATAAGGAAAATTCTTACATAATTCGGTTTGGGGGTCCACCCCTAAACCTGTTTTCTCTAGAAAGTAGGGTGTCATCAATTGTTCAAACTCTACGAGACCACCTTCTTTACCATACCTCCTAACTTTCTACAAATCCTTTGTAGCATCAATGCTTAGACTTGGGTCTAACTTGGCTAACATTGTATCTTTAGACCATCTTTAAGGAATTCTAGGCTCTGCGGCATTGCAGGGATCATTTGGGACGAACTCCCACGCTCTAGATACAAAAAATAGAGGTGTTTCCAATTATGATTAGAAGTTTGATTTACAAGAAAAAATTCTTTGTTGCTTCCTAGCTACGAGATGATGGTTTCTAGGTTGAGTCTTCGGGTACAAGGCAATATAACAGCCCCTAAAAACACTAACTGGAAGGCTGTAATGATGAACCAACTTCCAGAGTGATACGAAGTCGAGGATAATCCTCTAGGCATTTGTGGATAGTTGAGAAGGGTCGAGACCTAAGCCGACCAGAATGGCCTATAATGTTAGGTGAATGTCTATCCTAAATTTGACCCCGAACATCTTCTTATAGACCTATATCTCCCCATATTGTCCATGGAATGCTCGTTCATCCTTAGAGGGAACCCTCATATTGATAGAGTGTCCTACGCTATAAAGATGCCTATAAGTTAAAAGTTTAACCTCAGTGACAGTGCTGGGAAAATATTCCACATAAGATGTATCAAGTGTATCCTCGACCTTATCATCATCATCATCTGGGTTTTTGGCCGGGATGCCACTTGAAAATCAATGAGTGAACTTATCATCCTGAATGGATGATAAAAGGACTTCTATAGCAGGAGGAGGAATTATAACTTCCACCCTCACCCCATCCGAAGTCGATGTGACTTGTAAAGAAGAGTCTGATTGGCTTAAAGACAAGGAATGTTAAGAAGACGAGGCTCGAGAAAAAACCTCGACTTCTTTAGACCTTACAGAAGAGGTAATAGAAAGAGTCATAGCCTCTTGATAAAAATCCACACTCTCGGATGTATAAAAAATGGAAGGATTATCGTCCGTAGAAATAGAAGACTCAGACATGGACTTACTAAGTTCAATAACGGGAGGATGTTTGATAACTAGAGGGACTAGATGAATTAGAAGTGTAGGGGAGGCCTCGGCTTTTCGCTGACAGCGGCCTAAGCTTTCACCCTTCGTATCTCCTTTAAAATATCTCCATACGAGTACAGTACTATTTATCTAACTCGTAAAGGGTCTTAAACACCCAAACAAGTTTTTGGGTTGACTAGATTTAACTATAAGATAACTCAATCATTTTTAAGAGAAAAGAACAAGAACAATGGTTTAACCAATACACCAGAGATGGTGATCGAAGATTCCCCAAGGTGTTAAAACCTAAACAAAAGTGAACGAAAAACTGAAAGGGCTACCCGATAATGCCACCTACTACCTAAAAGACCCTAGAAAACTAAAAGTACAACCATTAAACCACCAAACTAGTCACCAAAAATCCATAAAATTGTCCAAAAATGAAATAGAAAGAATAAATACACAATTTGTAGCTAAAATCTAAGAAATACTGGTGATAATGAGTTAGATAGAGGAGAAGAAGCTATTGGGAAGAAGAAATAACAAAAAATGCAAGAAATAGTGAGAATCAAATATTTCCTTGAGAGAAATAATGGAGGTTTCCAAAGAAGCTTGGACGGGAGAACACGGGATTATGAAGAAGAAAGAAACAGAGTAAAAAGTAGTTTTTAACCATCAAATGATTATGAAAAAGTCATCATGTGGGCATGAAACCCTAAGCGCCTCTATCGTCGCTTATACTTGATTGAGACTCTAGCCTATGAAAACTGAGACATCTGTCATCTCAAGCCTGTGAAACCCTAGACTACCTGCCAAGTGTCACTTCAAGAACCATCATTAACTCCTATATGATGTTAAGAGAATCGCTCTGTCGCCAGCCAAGAACATTTCGTTAAACTTTTTTCCTCAAACACTCTTACCCCTCAGCCTCCAACTCACATGTAAGGGTAAAAGATAGGGGGTGATTGATATGCAAAAGTGTAGCCTCGTCTTATTATTGGATATACTCAGCCTGTCTGAGTATACAAAGCACATAATCCATGAAGAATCTAGCATCAACAGTTTCGGTCTCATCCATTCTCTCAGGTCGAGACCTCCAATATCCATATATATTCGTAGACTTTGACTCATCTGCTATTTCAAGTAGCTGATGACTCGTTTATCTAATTAAAAGCTTGTCACGTCTTTGCCCCTACTCAGTCGAGACCACACTCATCATTCTCCATCCTATAATCGAATAGGTCTTTAGGAGTCTCATACTCGGTCTAGTCGAGACCATTCCAGATGACATATTTATCATGTGTTATCCAATACTCTAGTATGTCTAGTCCACGTGGACTGAAAATTATAACCAAATCGCATGTGTACATGGGGATAATATTTACTTCATCGTGATCTACATGCGATAGAGATAGGTGGCCTAACCTCATTGGTTAATGTATACTGTATATGCTTCTTACATGCTTGGAGGTGCACTACACCACCCAGGTACTATATAACCGTGGCTTTTTCAATAATTTAAAGGATCGTTAATTCAAAATCCCTAACCAATGCTTTATTCCACTCACAATAAAGAGATAAAGTTGAGTGAACTATATCACAAGGCCACTAGAGTCCATTTTCATAGTGAAGTTTACACACTCGTGCACAGAGGAATAGGCTAGATGGTCGAACCACTTATTTTATAGTATCTCTCTACATTGCATCATCTCCTTCTTCATTTAATTTACTGATATTACTTCCCCATTGTTGAACCATCAAGGTTGTCCTGTACTGAGATCTTACTATATTACTTGTTGGTACCATAACTGGTATCATTAATAACACTTAAAGAGTAAATAAGAAAAAGATACGGGTCGACCTCTTAGAAGACTTCTGTTGCAAAATTTAGGAGATATGTAGGAAATTTTTTTAGTATTGTAGTAGGACAAGGTGAGTGACCAATTTTCATAGGAAAGTGAGGTGAGAGAATGTAGAAAAATAGGGCTTTTTGGTAATGATGACACTCTGATTTTGAGAGAAGTTTACTGACTACTAAAATGCCCCCCCCCCCCCCCCCCCCCTTAAGGAGTGAAGTCATGGCCTCTTTATATAGTGAAATTTAAGGTTTAGGGGGTATTGATTATAATGGACCCTGACCTTCCTAACGGCACGGTGCCTACCTTGCTGGGTAAGAAAAGTACACCCTACCTTAGTAGGGAGTCTGGGTGTCTATAGGCAGTTCAAAATAGAATTTTTCAGAAAATGGACATCAAATATGAATCGTAAGTCTGAATCACACACGGATGGGATTGTTTGAAAGGGAGTTTAGATCCCCTCAATAATCCATTGATCTACTCTCGAGTTTCGGAGTTGATCGAAGCCAAATAGGGCTCGACAGCACCCGATGGTCTCTAAACAGGGTCAGAGGAAAATAGGTAGTTCGTGCGAATTGTGAGGACGATTCATGCACGTCACGGATCATTAGAATATGAATTTAGATACCTTAAAGGTTTCATTTAGTTTTGATCGGTTTTGGAGAGTTGACAAAAGTCAAATGGGGCCTGAAAATTCCTGGTGATCTTTCAGAGTAAAATAGGTCATTCATACGAACTGTGAAGTCGACTCATTCATATCACGAACCATTGCAAATGGGATTCATAACCCTTTAATGTTTAATTAAGCCTCGCTCAGGTTGGAGAGTTGACCAATAATAAATGCATCCTAGGAGAGCCTAGTGGCTTCAGAATAAAAATAATTATTCGTGGAAACCGTGAGGCTGATTCATGCACGACACGGACCATTAGAAAGGGAACTTAGATCCCTTAAACTTTTCATTCATCTTTGCTCAGGTCTAAGAGTTGCCTTGAGCTAGGGCTCGAAAGCTTCAAGTGTCCTCCATATTAATACTCCGAGTATAAACGGTCATTTATGTAAACCGTGAGGTTGATTTGCGTAGGACATGGACCATTAAAAGGGGATTTAGAGTCCTTTAAGGTTTCATTTAGCTTTGTTCGGGTTAAAGAGTTGAGTAGACTCAAATAGGACTCCAAAGATCCAAGTGGCCTTTAGATCAGTACTCAGAATATGACCTAGGGGTTACGGAGGGAGGAGGAGTATTAGGGACATAGGGAGGTCCTTAAAGGGGTGCTAGGATGTGATGTCTATAGAGCCCATCAATGGGAGAGCTTGCAACAATATGACGTCATCGAATAATATACACATCATCAATGTTTGAGGCCAATTATGCAGATCTAGGGAATAAAGGTGACCGATTCAATGGGTCGAGGTCGATTCTGAGGACCAAAAGAGTGAAATAACCAATTCAGTGAGTCGAGGTCAATTTTGAGGACCTACAGATTAAAGTGACTGGTTCAGTGGGTCAAAGTCGATTCTACATACCTAAGGAGTGAGATGACTAATTCAATGGGTCGAGGTTGATTTTTTAGACCTAAGGATTGTGAGGACCAATTCAGCGGCTCATGGTCGATTATATAGACTTAAAGGTTGAGATTATCGATTCAACGGGTCAATGTCAATTTTCATTCAGTGGGTCAAGGTCATTTTTACTGACCTAAGGAGTGAGACAACCAACTCAACGAGTCAAGGTCGATTCTAAGGACCTAAAGATTGATATGATCGAGTGGGTCAAGTTCGATTTTATGGACCTAAGGAGTGAGATGACCAATTCAGCAGGTTAAGGTCAATTCTACGGGCTTAAAGAATAGGATGGCAAAATCTATGGGTTGGTGTCGATTCTGCTAACCCAAGGAGTGAAATGACTAATTCTGTGAGTCAAGGCCAATTCTGAGGACCTAAAGAGTGGGACGCCTAATTCTAAGGGTCGAGGTCAATTTTTCAACCCTAACGAGTGGGATGACTAATTCAATGGGTCGTGATCAATACTTCAGGCCTAAAGAGTTGGATGACTAATTACGTGGGATGAGATCAATTCTCCAGACCTAAAGAGTGGGATAACCAATTCTACGGGTCTAGGTTAATTTTAAGGACTTAAAGTGTGAGATGACCAATGTATAGGGTCGAGGTTGATTTAAAGGTTCAAAAGATGCAATTTATGGGGATTGTGTTGACTCATGGCTCTGTTCGAAAAGTTTAGAGTACTTTGGTGTAGGCGTACCTGAGATTCTTGGTTCTACTAGGGAATATGTTGATGATGAGAGTAAGTGTTGATGATCCTGCTAGGGATTAACTATGGCTTCTGATTGGTTTGGCATTCTAAAAATGGTTTTTTCTCAAAAAAAAAAATTGATGTTCTTGACTTTGGGTAATTTTTATATTTTCTAGTATTTTCAAAACAAAATTTTAAGGGGACTACAAAATTTTAACAAGATTTTCCAAGATTTTTAGGGTAGGTCTAGGGACGTTCTTATCGGCATAGGGCACAATCTCCTGGGATTTTTTGGGAAGGGGAAAGGTCACTGCCAATAGGAAGGACCAGGGGACTACTGATTGGTCTACGCCTTAGACTTCTATAAATAGGGGAGGCCCTCTTTCTTTCTCCCTCTAAAAGTTATTTTTGAGTCCATTTCTTCGTAAATGGGTGTCCATTAATGATTAGGCAGGTTTAGAATGGCGGGTTATGGTGCCGCTGGCTTTGGGTAATAAGAATGCATATTACTCCTTTGGGTCGGTGACTAACGAGAGGATTTTATTGAGTGAGGTTGTGCAAAATCGTTTGGAGAGGGTGAAGAGTCCTAATTGCTATGTAAGTTCTTCTCTTTTAGTTTTCCCTTTTTTTCCTTCTCATTTTTAGGATAATGAAAGGTTTTCTTGGCTTTTTGTAGGTTGACACAACCTCTTCGAGTATCCAGTCCTGGGGGACGATTTTTAAGAAGGACATTTGGGATAGCCTTCCTGGGGTAGTACGGTCGATGGTGGAGCCTATCCAGTTTGATACGTTAGCCAATGCATTAGACGAGATGTCGCACTCTACAATGGTGTTAGGCATGATGGACGAGAGATGGTGGGATATGACCCACACATTTCACTTGGGGATTGGGGAGATGATAGTCACTCTTTTATATGTGCAATATTTAACGGGGATGGATTGTGCTAGTTAGCAGACTTTGGTGGACCGAACTTTAGGGGTCACTAATGCGATGGTGCCTGCTACCTTGGGGGACATTGAAAGAATCATATCGAGGGATTATGTCTGTATATTTGTGCTGAAAGAGACTCTTTTGTCTAGGAGGATGGATATGATGGATGGGCGATAGGTGAGACGGGTAGCCCACTTATTTATTCTACTTTTTCTAGTGGAATTTGTAGTGGAGATATCGTTCATCTTTGGTTTTTATTATATTTGAGTATCATCTAAGACATCGGTATTTAAGATTGGGGAGATTTACCTTGGCATACATTTATCCTTCTTTGGATGCCTTTACTCGGTGCTGTCAACAAACTTTTATAGGACCCACAAATTTTTTGATGGTAATTTTTACGTTTAATTTCCTCTTTATTTTCTTGCAGTCTTTTCCCTTTCTCTTTTGATTCTTAGTGTTTCCTTTTGTAGACATAGTTTTATGAGGTGACAGGTCACAATGTGTGGTTGATGTCCTTAAAGGTGAGCAATATAAGAAACTTTTATAGCAAGTAAAGGTGGAAGAAGTCGATCAGGCATTTGAATTAGTTCCTCTCTATGAAGGATGTTCGGGCAACACTGAATGCCTTGACGAGCAATTATGTTAGGCTTTTGATCCTTATTTTCTTTTGAGTTTTTAGAATCTCTTTCTTTTGTCTAAATTACTAACTCTCTGCTATGGAAACATGTGGCCTTCAACCCTTGGAGTCCACCTTCGAGGGCCTCAGGGGCTATAGGCCTGCACGCACAGATGAGGAAGTTATTGGCACATGAGTTTGGGTATGTCTAGTACCTTAGGGAGACAGTAGTGTAATAAATCATGGAGAGAGAGGTGGAGTTTCCACCAACCTATTGAGGGAGATGAAATATGAGGAAAGGGCAATGGTGATAGAGGGTGAGCCCTGTATGTATTACATGGATACATCAGCGGGCTATAACTATCTCTACTTTGCTACTAGCTGGTTGATGTCATCATTCATATATGATGTGGAGAATACGCTTCCCCTGCGACTGGATTGGGGAGAGGTACCAACTAACCGATGGTGTCGGCCCATATTTCTGGAGGGGGCATAACTGCGACAATGACGGAGGTTCCTCTTCTTCACATCTACACCGCCCCTCATCATATTCGGTTGATTATTAAGGATGTGGTGTTGGTTCCTCAGGGCACTCATGTGGCAGTTGAAGGGTTGGTGAATCTTTCCAATGATGCTCTCCTGAGTGAGGTATAATCCTTTCTTCCCCTTTATTTCTTATTCTCTGCTTTATATTTATTTTTACTATCTTCATCAATTTATCTCTTTTGTTCTCTTTTCTTAAAGACTGTCCATGTGTAGACCACTTGGTTGAGGGATATCACGGATTAGATGGCGTTGATGTCATGTTATGTGAGGAAATCTTATAGCGCCTACCAAGTGCTGGCGGCTACATCTAACAAGAGATCTATCTCTGGGAGAGGAGGGTCTACTACTGGTCATAAGGGAAAGTGTATCTGCTGTGAGGGTTGAAGCTTGGGTTTGAGAGGTTTTTTATGATTCGAGCTGCGTCCAGATGTATTTTTTTCTTTTTTATTTCCTTCCTTTCTTTTTTGTGCCTATAAGAAAATGTAATGATTCCAAAGATATATATATATATATATATATATATACGAAATGCATTTTCCTTTTTGTTTTATCTTGGTTTAATAATTTATTGTGTGTTCTCTTTAATTTGTTATTGAGGTTTCTCATTATTTGCAAAGATGGAGATAAAAATGAGAAAAAGAACTCGAAGTAAATGGAAAATGTTTATTTAAGGAATTACGTACAATGAAGAAATTGAATATTTTTCAAAAAAGAACAACCAAGAGAATGGTTGTTTCAACGAGAATGTTTATTTTGGAAATCAATATGTGTAAAAAAGCAAATAAGGAATTTCTTGAAAAAATAGGGTTGCCGATTGGCAAGTCCAAATCACTCCCTTAGCTTTGATTGCATCTTCTACGTGCTTTTAGGTACTTGGGGAGAAGGGAAACCGTGGGTGCTTTGAATGACTTTTTTCTTGTGTAATTTTTACTATAAAAATGGGCTTTTGCAAGTGTTTTCATCAGCACATTCCATTTTCTCTCCTTTGTATCTTTCTTCTTCTCTTCTCTACACATTTCTCTTCCAGTGTTCGAGGTCTTCTCCGTCTATCCTAAGGGATTAAAGGAAAAATCCCTTTATAATATCGATTTTGAAGACTTTGGTTTGTGCTAGGTCTCTATATGGCATAATCACCCCATAGACTAGAGCCTTCTAGAAGTAGTGGTACAGTTTTTCTATCCTCAGGACCATTTTTTTTGTTCGTCTTAGAGTAGGTGTGTACCACCTAGGATGAGTTCTTTGTAATGCTGGGTGTTAGCCCTAGTGTTGTGGTAGCTATGCCGAATTTAAACCGTTCTCCTTAGGTATCTCCGGTGGAATTGCGTCTTATCTCCCATTCAGCTACTCGGTCATAGGTTCATGGAGGAAATATCATACTCTCACCAGTCATTTATTCGATGTGCCGGGGGAACTTTTTTTATAATGGATTTTTTGGAGTTTTAGCCCTGGGTTTTACTTGTAGGCTTTTGTTGGTGATGGGTGACTGAGTCTCATATGGCCACGATAGTGGTGCGATTATCCTATAACTGTAGTCATGTGGCAGTGGTGTTAATGCAGACTTTGAATGGCTATTGGCTTTTTATGGGGGAGCCTTATCATTCTGTTCATGTAGCCTTCTGAGAGATTAAACCTAGCGCCCCTTCTTGAGTATCCTCTATTGGGTGTTCCTAATTTCTTTTATATTCCCTTCTTCAGTTTTAGCCCATCGACAGAGAACTAGGCTAACTGGATTATGGAGAATGGGGCCCGATGCCTTCGTTGGTCTATACCATGGTGAAGGGACTTGTAGCCCATTTTTTTTTGGGAGAATACCAATATTTGCGGTTAGTTGGTCTTCACCATACTTCCTTACATTTTCCTTGGAGGTTTCTACACCAAGTAGGAGAAGAGCAGATTGTGCCTCCCCCACACAACTAGCTTATTTCCCATATAGGACTTTATCGAGTCTTTGAGGATGAAATTAGGGCCCCTATGGAAGCGTCGTTGATCGTCTACCCTTATGTCACAATTCGTTGGAGTGGTTGGGTTTGTATCTGGCAATAGTTTGAAGTGGTTATGGAAATGGGTGGTTGAAAATATTTTGGTGGAGGAGATTGGGAAAAGATGGCTTGTCATATTTGATACTATGGAATAAGGTGTTTTGATCTCAATAAATCTCATTAAGGCGTACCCTTGCATGGAGTGTATCCAGAGCAGCAATCAAGAGTGGGAAACCGAGGGGCCTCTAAGAGCAGTAATGATGATGAGGCGGGACCATCTGGTAGCTGAGGACAAGTTTTTGAGAAGCTGGTTTTTTATTTGTGGGTAATTTGTGTTTGGGTAGGTGTTTTAGTTTTATGTAGGTGGTTGTTATGTTTTTTTAATTTCTTGTGAATATGGTTTAAGAGTGGGTAATTTGTAGGTTATATTAGGGTTAGGAAGGGGGTGGTTTGTTTGACCCCCCTCACTGATACTTCATGTAATAACCATAATCCTGATAATAAAAGAAAAGTGATTTGACATATTTTCTTGTGTCTTTTGAAGAATTTGATATTTGAACTATCTATACCAATCACTAAGGCATACATAATTCTTTTTTTCACTTAAATGATGAGATGAATTGTCTTTCTTAGGGGAAGAAATGAATAGCATTCTGTGATAAAGAAAGGACCGCGCCCATGTGTGTTTTATGGGTTGCCTATATACCTTTATGGGTTTTGAAAATTTGTGAGCTTCATTAAAAAGGGGTGTTTTGAGTGGATCAGGTCCCACTTAGTTACGAGTAGGGGAAAATAAAGATTATTTTTTTTAGAATCGAATGGGGATGAGAAGAACCATAGCGCGATGAGAGTTCGGGTTAAGGGTATAACTTTTTGGGACAGTCAAGGTTGGTTTGGCATGCCCTTTATTTTCCATCAAGATCTGTGGGCACATTGACACCACATAACATGATTTTATTCATAATGTGGGGACCACTTTAATAAGGCTTGAACTTTCCCCTGGGATCCCAAACATGTTCTATGATTTCTTTGAAAGCGGGATCTTATTCTTGGAAATGACGGTCCTTTTCTTTCCTATTGATTGATCGTGTGAATCGATCATGGTACCCTTGTATGTGGTATAAAGACTTAAGTCTCTTTTTATCTAGGAGTGAGAGTTCATCATAGCAGCTCTGATACCATTCTTCCTCATTAACCTTGCTTTCGAGCATGACATGCAAAGAAGCCACTCCTAGTTTGATAGGGAGAACCTCATCCATGTCATATACCAGATGAATAGGGATAGCCCGGGTGGGTGTCCAGATAGCGGTGCGGTAGCGCTATAGGTCATACGGGATCCGATTGGACCAATCTCTCTAGCTTTCAGTCATCTTTTTTATGATGATTTTGAGGTTCTTATTGGTAGCTTTGACAACATCGTTGGTTTGGGGTCGATAGGGAGAAGACTTGTGCCTATGAATTCTAAAGTTGTACACTAATTATGTGACCTCATCCTTGAAGTGGAGTCCATTGTTTGATACCAACTCATGGAAAGTTAATAGTGGCAAATGATATTCTTTTAGATAAACTTGGCCACTTATTCTCATTCAATACCATATATAACCAGATTTTGACCCATTTCATGAAGTAGTTAATGGCGGCCGGGATGAATTTATTCTCATTTGAAGCTTTAGAAATGACCTTTCCTATGATGTCTATGCCCCCGATAGAGAAGGGCCTGGAAGAGGTCATATTACACAATTCTCGAGGAGTCATGTGTTGAAGGTTGGCAAACTGTTGGCATTTGAGGCATCTCCGAACATAGGTGATGCAGTCTTGGATCATGGTGGTTCAATAACACCCTTG
Source organism: Sambucus nigra (assembly GCA_949130495.1). Classification (NCBI taxonomy): domain Eukaryota; kingdom Viridiplantae; phylum Streptophyta; class Magnoliopsida; order Dipsacales; family Adoxaceae; genus Sambucus; species Sambucus nigra. Next base: position 237,334,940 of record OX422217.1, on the reverse strand, counting down.
ATGGATGATTGACTTGGTAAGCATATGGTTGTTCATCTGGGGTCCACATCCCCGTTGTAGATTTTTTACATCATTTCTTCAATTCGATCTCGTGCTATGCAATGAAAATGAATTCCATAAAATTTTCTTTTGAAAAGCGCTTTATCACAAATAATGCGAAGGGTCGCTAGTTTGTGAAGGGTCGCACGGTATTTTTTTTCTGCATCTCCAGGATATCTATCGTGTTTGAGAAAGCGCCAAATGTCATAGTACCATTATCCTTCCATATACATATCTTCTTCGGTGATGAGCTCGATAAGGTAATGGTGGGTGGGTTAAGCTTGTTTCTGAACCAGGAAGAGGGAAATTGTTATTCCCTCAGGCATGTCGGTGCAAAAGTGTATGAGGAACTTGTTTCTTCAATTCGGTGCAAACGTGTACGAGGAAAGTAAAAATGTACAGAACTCGAGCATTTCATACAAGGCTCTTACTTTATTTTGAGCGAGCGCAAAAGATAAAAAACTCGTTGAAGCTGAAATGACTTACTATGGTGTAATTCGAAATATATTTGAATTGGATTATATAAGCTTCAAAGATGTTGTATTTTACTGTAACTGGGTAAGAGTTGAGGATAAAAATGCTTGTAAAGTTGATCATGTCACCAATTTGAGAGTGCCCAATATGTGTGTGTTTTAAACAAAACCAAATTTTATTACAAAAAATTGTTCAACTTTTAATTATGCACCAAACCAAATTGTGAAAATCCAATTCTTACTTTAAACTGATTTTATCTTGATTAATCCTAAACATGCATCTAGTGATTAAAGAAAGTAAAATAAAGTAAAGAATACTCACAACGTAGGATGTACGAGGAAAAACCCAAAACGGGAAAACAACCTCGGACGGCCCAAGTCAGACAATAACTATGAGCAATGGTTTTACAAAGACAAATTAGCCTTAAGCAATGACTCGATCCCCACGGGTCTTGACACTCTTTCTGATCTTCAACCGTTCTTTAATAGTGCCCACACAGAAATTTCGTCTTCTACGATACCTGTCCACAACACTCGACTCCACGAATGTCTCGGTGTCTATAGATTGGCTTTGATTCGTCTACGATGTCGAACAATAAGTCCTTTTCTTTTCTTCACCGCAAAACCCTTATGTTCAATGGTAGAACAAACTTCTTTGGTGCCGCAAGATCACTTAAACATATAAGAATGATAACTCGGATCTTTGCAAACTTCTAAGGATGTGTTTAACCTTTGAAAACCTTAGAAAACATGTGCAAACAAGTTTCTGGTTCGAATACAGTTTTCCAGAATTCACACTTACGAAACTCTAATGAAACCACGCTTTAAATAAGAATAAAATGTCATCTTAAAAAATGTGTTGTTCGGATGACAATGCCACGTCGTTCGCGCGACATAGGAATATCATTCGAACGAGATCCTTATGTCGTTTGAACAAGCTTCCGTGTCAGTTTGACTTTTTGACTTTTAGTTCAAAACGTCTCTTTCAAAAGAGATCCAAATTAGTCAAACTCTATTTCGAGTATATCAGAATAAAACGTAGTGTGAACCTTTAAAACACTTTTAAAAAAAATTTAAAATATTTTTCTTTATAAAAATACATCCTTATCTTTTATAAAAACAATTCCGAGCACCATTAATTATACGCATTCATACCTGAGTGATCTCGGAATGCATTTAACTTGAAGACGAGTAAACTTGCACCAATTAAACTTCGACATGATAAATTCTTTGAAGCTTTTCCGCAACGTCTTCAATTTCTTCAACACGTTATAGACCAAGTGGGATCGTGACACAATAAAAAATCTCCCTATGACATATTACAAACACAGTTTTGTTCACGAAATTAAGTCAAAACAATACAGGGACTCAATTAGAAATTTATGTCCTTACAAATCTCCCCCTTTGACTATTTCGGGATAAAATTAAACCAGTGAAATGCCTAAGTCGGGCCGTCAAGCCGTATGACGCCTAAATCCCATCACAAAAATCTAAAAATAAAAATATAGGACACAGACTAGAATATGTAGCACTGGCAAGCATAAACTGTCTGAATGTGATGTAGACTTAAAATCTCGAATCTCTGAAGCATACCTACACACATGAAACAGACAAACAAATACCCAGTGAAGTATGGAGGAACAAATGATACCAATTTATATTTCCAAATGATACCGGACAATAATAGATACCAATATGAATAATCTCTGAAAAATCATTTGTTAAACAATTTGAGAAACAAACTGATACCAATGTGTAATACCAATTTGAGATACCAATTTGTAAACATATGAAAACCAAAACATGCTCAAATATCCCCTATATCACATACATCTCTCCCCCTTTTTGTCTCGAATAGACAATTCGGTGAAAAGATAAACCAAACCAAGTATCCAGCGTGAGAAGATAAACCAATGTGAAATCGCTAAATAACCATGAAACAACCAGCTAAATATAATCATGTAATGACAAATCTATAGCTAGTAAACAAAGGAATCACACAAAAAAATATAGCAATCTAATCAGGTGTGATAAACGGACTATATGCAAAAAACCAATTTAGAACCAATACATCCTGCATATGAACCAATCAGTCCAGAAACACTTCCTGCAGTACCAAAAATATACCAATTTAAACCAGTGGACTGCAAACCAATCAGAAGCCAGAGATCAACCTATCATTCGAACGGACCAGGGACGTCGCTCAAACGAGATGAGGACGTCGCTCGAACGAAGTACAGCTGACATTCGTGCGAGATGGTATGTCTCTTGAACGACTTCTCGCAACCTGCCAAAATTTCCCAGATTCCCAGAAATATTATATAATATTGCCCAATGAAAAAATTCCAGGAAGGTCCAGATAGAAACAAAACAGTGTTAAAACAGTAGGCTTTTAACACAAAATGCAAAAACTCATAAAAACTAACAATGTGAGTTACATGCAAACATAGTACCGATGTGCTCAGACATGGATATGAAATGAATGGGCGTGAAACTACAACAAATGAGTCACAATTCCAACACATAGAAACGATCAAGAAGCTCTAATTGATAGAGATAAATCATCAAACTTTATCATAGCCTTATGAAAATTAAAGTGTGAGCTTAATTAACTAAACATACTACATTCACACAAATCTAGAATTTTAACAATTCTACAAACAATAGCGTCAAATTGCAATGTTTCAACATTAGGATTAGTTATGCAAACACGTTTAAATTTTTTAATCCATCCAAACTCCCTCAATAATATCATATTTTCTTTGGAATGAACTAAACTAATTTGGCCCTTTTCTTAGGATATTACATTTTCTTTTGGGCTCTTTTAAACGGTGGCTTTCACGTCGGGTTATTTTTGAACTCTCGCAGCCCTTTCCCGTGAATCACTCATCATTTTTTTAATTAGGTACCAATTCAAATCCTCACGGTAAATGATTCTTACATGCACACTTATCCTTAAGTCTACTTACACATAAATGACAAGATTGAGATAAGAACGCCTCACCAAATTCAAATATGCAAGAGAAGTCAAACATCAATATAAACTCGTGCATGTGTGCAATGTTGGCATATATACAAAGTCGAATCAAAATGCATATCAACTTCCAAAACAAACCCATATAAACAATGGTTAAGATCATTCTAAGCATCGATAATAATGACCAAATTTCCTAGCCACATGGATAATGAAATGATGGGGGGGTCCAAGCACACCAATATGCCACATCAAACATGTAAACTCAAAAGCAAAAACCTAAAATCTTTTTGGTTTTTTCATATTTTGACTCAAATAAAAGCAAAATCTTTTTGGGGTTTTCAAAAAATTTTAAAAAATAAAATCTTTTTGCATTTTTTCAATAGGACTCAAACAAATGAAAAGTATAATATAAAATGATACACATGTCATAATACTAGCAATGAATATATCATGAAGCAAACTAGCACATGACAAACAAAGTAACACTATCATCCTTTAGATTTAGCATGGGAAGAATCAATTGCACCCAAATGAGAATCATGAAGTTTAATTCCTAAAGCCACGAAATTTGATTTCCTAACTCAAGTAGGTGTAAAACGACGCATGGGAGTTTTGGGAATCGGGGCAACTTTATTCGTAAACTTCCTAGGAGCTTGTCTAAGGTCGTAACAATAACGCCTAAGGGGACCTTTCCTACCACAAAACATGCAAGTGTAGCGGTGATGGGAAAGATTACCTTTATGTGGACCTTTTCTAACCTTCCTAGTGTTTCTCACACGTGTGGGGGGAATGAGAACAACTCTCTCACCAAAACCTATACCTCCCTTATCTCCCTTAGTTTGGACGGTGCCTAGGATCTTATCTAACTTCTCCGACCTAGCCTCCAAATCAAATTTGACAATAGTCGAGTCTCTCAATCTCTCCTCCAACTCGTGAATCCTAGACTCGAGCAAACGCTTAGACTCCTCAAACTATAAAATCTCCTTTTTCAAGGACTCCATCAAACCACACAGATTATCTCTCTCTTTCTCCACAAACTCTAGTTTATCCCTAAACTTCTTCTCTCGTGCCCTAAGATACTCAATCAAACTATCATTATTTTCTATGGCATTCTCATTCAACTTAGCTTGCAATTTTAGGTTAGCCATTTTCACCTTCATCGTTTCGGCATACAACTCATTAAACACATTTTGCAACTCTTTCATATCTACCTCCTCTTCGTCACTCTCCTCACCCTCACTAACATGGGATACACTCAAAACTTCCTCGGAAGTGTCATGCACATGAGAATCGTCTTCTCTCACATGAGATGCCATAAACGCAACAAAATTATGATCAATGGGGGAACTCTCTCCCTCTTCCGGATCACTATCACTTAAGGTGGCATTATAGACAATGGGTTGCTTTCCCTCTTTCTTAAGTCTAGTGGGACACTCCTTAAATTTGTGATCGTGCCCCTCACGCCCAAAACACTTGTCCGACTCATCTCTCTTAGGCTTCTCAAACTTATCCTTAAAAGTGGGATCTACTTTGTTGTTCTTGAATTTTTCAAATTTTTTGGCATCTTTCGATTTCTTTTGAAACTTAATAAAAAAATTTAATTTCTTTGCTAACAAATGAACATCCTCAAAATCGGAATTGGAATCCAAAACTTTAATTTCCTCCTTTCGGGTTTTCAAAGAAACACCCTTTTCTTTCTTAGGCACTTTCTTGGAGGTAATCATGTCGATTTCATAGGTTTGTAAGTCACCTACAATCTCTTCTAGTTTCGTCGACTCTAACCTAACCAAGGAGTTTAAAATGGTCAATTCCGAATCAAACCTACTAGGCAACGACCTAAGGATTTTCTTAATGACACGGTTGTTGGGAATTTTCTCACCTAGGTTGAATGACGAGTTGACAATATTGGACAACCTAGCATAAAACTCATCAAAAGTCTCACTCTCTAACATCCTAATGGTCTCAAACTATGTAGTGAGATTTTGATGTTTTGACGCCCTAACCGTGTTAGTTCCCTCGTGAGTGAGTGCCAAAATATCCCAAGCCTCTTTTGATGTTTCACAAGTCATAATTATATTATATTCATCCTATGTGACATATGAAGCAATAACGTGCAGACCCTTAGAATTATATTGTGAAAATCTTTGTCCAATTTCGGTCCATGACTCACAGGATTTAAACTAGTGACCTCACCTACAATCGTGATAGGGGGTGTCCAACCTTTCTCAACTGCAAGACACACACGCTCATCAATAGATTTTAATGCACATCTCATTCTCATCTTCTAATAAGTGTAATTAGTGCCATCAAAAATAGGAGTTCGAGAAAATTCATTATATCCATAATTCATATTTGAAAACACATGGGATCACAAAACAAATAAAATATGTTTTCTAGCTCTGATACCAATTTGAGAGTGCCTAATATGTGTGTTTTAAACAAAACCAAATTTTATTATGAAAAAAATTTCAACTTTTAATTATGCACCAAACCGAGTTGTGAAAATCCAATTCTTACTTTAAACCGATTTTATCTTGACTAATCCTAAACATGCATCTAGTGATTAAAGAAAGTAAAATAAAGTAAAGAATACTCACAACGCCGGATGTACGATAAAAAAACCCAAAACGGAAAAATAACCTCGGATGGACCAAACTAGACAATCACTATGAACAATGGTTTTACAAAGACATATTAGCCTTATTCAATGACTCGATCCCCACGGGTCTTGACACTCCTTCTGATCTTCAACCATTCTTCAATAGTGCCCACGCAGAAATTCCGTCTTCCACGATACCTATCCACAACACTCGACTCCACGAGTGTCTCGGTGTCCACTGATTGGCTTTGATTCGTCTACGATGTCGAACAAGAAGTCCTTCTCTTTTCTTCACCGCAAAACCCTTATGTTCAATGGTAGAACAAACTTCTTTGGTGATGCAAGATCACTTAAACATATAATAATGATAACTCGAATCTTTGCAAACTTCTAAGGATGTGTTTAAGCTTTGAAAACCTTAGAAAACATGTGCAAACAAGTTTCTGGTTCGAATACTATTTTTCAGAATGCACACTTACGAAACTCTGATGAAACCACGCTTTAAATAAGAATAAAATGTTGTCTCAAAAAATGTGTCGTTCGCGCGATATAGGCATCTCGTTCGAACGAGATCCTTATGTCGTTTGAACGAGCTGACGTGTCAGTTTTACTTTTTGACTTTTAGTTCAAAACGTCTCTTTCAAAAGAGATCCAAATTAGTCAAACTCTATTTCGAGTATATCAGAATAAAACGTAGTGTGTACCTTTAAAACACTTTTAAAAAAAATTAAAATATTTTTCTTTATAAAAATACATCCTTATCTTTTATAAAAACAATTCCGAGCACCATTAATTATACGCATTCATACTTGAGTGATCTCGGGATGCATTTAACTTGGAGACGAGTAAACTTGCACCAATTAAACTTCGGCATGATAAATTCTTTGAAGCTTGTCCAAGTGGGATCGTGACACACTTACGCAACGTCTTTAATTCTTCAATACGTTATAGACCAAGTGGGATCGTGACACAATAAAAAATATCCCTATGACATATTACAAACACAGTTTTGTTCTCGAATTACGAGGATGTGGATGTGGATGTGGATGTGGATGTGAATGTGGATGTGGATGTGGATGTGGAGGAGGTTCAGGATGACGAGGATGTGGACCTCGCTGCTTCATCGCCGATACGTGCGGACTTTGATGATCCACTCCCCTATTTGGCTCCCTTTAACCGACTGATGTCGACACTTGGTTGGCCGAGAGTATTTATATTAGACATATTTGATGGCCAACGAATAGGGCGGGGGTTGAGGGACCCGAATACCGTCCAGGGTATGCCAGTTCATAGACATTTGCTTCAAGACATCGAGCCCAAGGTGCTCATCACGCATGTGATACCCGGGAAGGAGAACTCCCCATTGTGGTTGCGCGAATAATGCGGCACGATGTATATTAGTGGGTGTGTCAATTCGTATATCGTGTGGCCTAATCACCTCCTCAGAGCTAACCTTACCCCAGACATTTAGTGACATTATTTGAATTGAATTGTTTTAAGTTATTACATTTGAATTATATTTGGATTATATCGTAATGCATATTGTCTCTATTTTGAATGTATATTTGCATTATCTCTATTTTATTTGGATATATGATGTTTGAACAGGTACAATGTTTCTATAACAGGTATAAACATACTATTGGGCAGTGGCAGTGGTCATACTGCCCAACAGATTATTTTTCAATTCTGCCCAGAATTGTCACGATCTTGTCCCGATCATTGACCGTGACAATTTTTTAAACATAGTCACGAGCTTATCACGATCCTTAACCGTGACAAGTTTGTGACAACAAAATTTGTCACCCCCAGAATTATCACGGTCATTGACCTTGATAAGTTGAACTTGTCAAGGTCAATGACCGTGAAAATTCGACAAATTTGGTGTAGCGTCGACCTTTGGCTTGTTCAACCCTCTATTGCTTGGGCTTGCCTTTGCCTCCATTGACTCATCAAAATTGCCCATTCCTACCCATTGATCCAAATCCATAAAAATTGAGTTAAACCCGGTCATACCCCAAACCCAATTTCAAACCTTGAACCATCTGCCCACTACCCGAAACCATAATCGGTTCGAAGATGCTATCCAACATGAATCCCATAATACCCACTTCCAAACCCACTACTCGAAAATAAAACCATCGACCCACTTTGATTTGTTCGGATCCACCTCATTTCCAAAATCGAGACCCATATCTCCACCTACCAAACCCATTCCCCAAATAGAACAAACCAAAAATCCCACATCTGTTAAATGCCTTTTACCCACTATACCCTAATCACCCCATTATCCACATGTACTCATGTGCATTACCCTTACCCATCTCTCACCTCACACCCCTCATGCACACTATAACCTTCCCTGCCCAAAATGCCCCTTAGCTCCATGTTCATATATAAGAAAACACTCAAGTCCCATTGGAAAGAAGAATGTAGAGATAGTTTTAGAAAGAAAGTATAAAGATATTTTAGATAGAAATAAATTTTAGTCTTAGGTAGTTATTTTATTTTTTTATTTTTAGATTTAAATTTAGGGAATTAATTTGTAGTGATTGTCATACCCCATAATTTTTATAATTTTTAATTATGTGGTTGATTGAGGATTAATTGACTTAAAAAATGGGAAATTTATTTATAATTAATCCGGATGTAATTAAATAATTACTAGCGTGGCGAGAGTTAGTATTTATTGATGTGAGTTATGTTGAATATTACTTAGTGAGTAATGTAATAAATGATTATGAAAATATTAAAGTTGTCGTGAGTGAAAAATACGACAGTTACAGTAAACTTAGTTGGGAAGCGCGTGTGAGACGTATCAGGACTTAAATGAGGAATAATAATGTAATTTTATTTTTTTTATTGTCTATTTTGAGTGCGCCAATGTGTTCGAAAGGGTCGAGATAGTCAGAAAAGCCTACTCGGGTGTTTAGTTTGGAGTCCGGGGCAACTTAAGGCCAACCCGACACACCGAATGGGTATTTTTATCTTTTGAAAAATTGGGATTAATTAATGGAGGAAAGTTAGATTAATATATCATCCCTTACGTAGTATCAGTTAGGGTTATGTTCTGCAAAAATAGAGAAAGTCCAAGAGGAAGAATGAGAAGAGGTTCCTAGGAGTTCCAAGGCCAAACCCAGTCACCTTTCACCAAAAACACCATCAACGTGTAGATCAGGAAGAGAGGAACGCATCTATACCAGTTTCAAGCGACGAATCAGTCCTTCATGAAAAGGCAAATGTTTATCTTGCTAATTTTTAGATCATATAATGTCCATGTTAATTTAGTTGTTGGTTTATTCATGATATTATAGAATTGGGACTGAAAGTGGATTTTAAATCTATGATTGTGGTATAGGTTTTGCATGTAGATGAATAACAATATATTGGGGATTTGAAATCTGAACTTTATATGTTCAAATCACAAATTTAATCTGGGTTTAGTTGTTATTAATGGTGATTATGTGAAATTATGGCTTTTGATGATTTGAGGAATAAATCTGAATTCGGATTTTAATTTTAAAGATTTGATGTTAAAAATATATTGGGAATCATCATATTACTAGTGGGTATAGTTTTAAATCATTGGATTTGAGTTAGGATGAGAGTTTGAGAAATTTGGATGATGAAAAGATGGAAAAACACAGGATTGCAACTGACAGGGACGAAGTGCGGCTTTCTCGTTCGAACGATCTGAGTCGTTCGAAGGACCTCGTTCGAATGAGAATTCCAATGATCCATCTAACAAGAATTCATGGTACAATTCATTCGAAGTTTTATTTGAACGACCTGATTCGAACGGCCTCGTTCGAACGAGAGTTCCAAGGAGAATTCAGTCTTTAGTTCGTTCAAACGAGATTCTCCTTACTTCTAATGAGATTTCAGAAATCTTAATTTTTGCCCAAATAAGTTAAAATATTACGAGGTTAATTTAATTGAGAGAAAATGACTAACGCTATTCGTGAGTGACTACATTACATAGACTAGTGGTGAGATGATTGTGTAGCTACAAAAGGGAAATAGGCTGGAATAAAAGGGCCTTAGGGAATATATATACGATAGAGAGATTTTTCTTATGGATAGAATAACATGATTATTAAAGATAATAATACTACGTATAAATTCAGGAACTTGGTTTGCATGAATACCTAATGATTATTATAGGTTGTGTATATGTACCTATTGATTGAATTATTGTGTGTATAACATACCTACATTTCTTGCTACCATGGGGAGGTTGCGCGTTGTGGACAATCATATCTTGAGAAGCCTTCGGGGGGATTTTGATTTGTACCGCTAGAACATAGGACCTTGGTAAGGGCTATCAGTGAGAACGATAGTGTTAACGATCATATGGGTGCGTAGGTATGTGCGTATCCCACGGGCTTGGAACTATGTTCGCCTCCAATATGTGTGTTTATTTTGACGGTTCGCGAGAGATTGAGCCTATAGACCTTCATGCAATGAGCGATGCACCGGGACATGATAGAAGAGTATGCATTGCACCAAGGGAGACCTAACCAAGGGGTGCTGATATAGTATATATATATAGAGAGATAAATATATGTATACCTGTTACTTATTCTACTGTGTGTGTTTAGTAGATATGGAATTAACGATATTTAAAAATATTCTTAGTGAGAAAAAGGAATACCTATGAGAATAACGATTATGTATATTATTAACTATCCTTAAACATGCGGTAATACGGGATATGAGTGATAGGGGTAAATGCATGAGATTATTAGTGTAATAATAGTTATCTTCAGACTAGTTAGGCGGGGTAGCATAACTAGGATGGGTTAAATAAATGCGTTAGGTGTGCACATTAGATGAGAGGTGAGTATCTCAAGTGAGAGTACGAGGATCTAACAATTACACTATATATGCTATTGTTTTCATTTAAACCCTTTCTGATTTTTAAATTGTTTTCAACTCGGGCTCTGACCCGTTTATGGCAAATCTTTTTTATGTTGTCAAATCATTTTAGTTGCTCAGCCACAGGGACACTAAGGATAGGAGTTCCACTCATTTAATGAGCTATAGCTATTGTGGAAGTTACAGGACTTGTTAGTAGACACCTCTATGATTCTCATTCCTCCATTTTGAGTTAACTATTTCAGTTAGGGCATATCGCCCCTTTTTACATATTCAGACCGTCAGAAATTGTGATCTATTTATGTACTTCTTTCAGTTATTGGTTTACTTTGTCGGATTATTGTATTTGGGTTTTAGGCTTGAAGTGTTTACTCTAGTCTCGTTTATTACCTTAGTCATTTTATTTCATATGAGATTCGTTTGAATGGTGTATGATTAGTAATTGATTAATTTTATTTTCATGTTAATTAAAAGAAAAAAATTTGACATCAACCTTTTTAAATATTAGGTGGTTAGTGTTAATAATAAAAAATTTGAAAGTGATGCATATTCTGAATTAATTTAATAAAGGATTGATCACCCGGTATTTAATTAGGCGGGGTGTCACAGGTAGTATCAGAGCATCAGGTTCTAGAGTCTTAGGATCGGTGCGACTTATTATGCTTCCAGTGTAGCTTTATTTGATATTGAGCCATATATTTAGGACTGTTGTATACACTATTTGGGCATTTTATGTCTTCAGTTATTTGTGATATATATTGTGGACTTATAAAGCTTCTCTCTCATTTCAGATGCCTCCCAGTAGTGCATAGCGAGCTCCTACGGATGCCCAGCCCAAACCCCAGCCAGCTCCGACCCAGGGCCTAATGAATGCTATGGAGGTTGTCGCTATCATATCGCATGTGGTAAATGCAACTTTGGCAGTAGTACATCAGGCCCCCACCCCAGGCACCGGTGGTGGCCCTAGCACCAGCTCACACTTTCCCTTCTTCTTGGGAGTGAGTCACAGATGCCTTCCAGAAGGCACATCCTCCGGAGTTCGCAGGGAGTTCTGACGTTGTGGTAGCGAGTCAATGGAAGAAAGACATCCAAATGCACCTAAGGATATATGAGTGTACGGAGTTTTAGAGGCAGATACTAGATACTTTTAAGCTAGTGGGAGCGGTACTGCAGTGGTGGGAGTCTATTACCACTGCTGAGGAGAGAGACCGCATGACTATCTAGGACTTGTGGGTGCGATTCAACTGTAAATATTTTCCTTCCTCTGTTCAGACTGAGATGAAGCAAAATTATTGGATCTCACCCAGGAGGGGACGACAGTTGCGAAGTATGAGGAAAAGTTTACGAGATTGATTAATCTGGTGCCAGATGAGGTACCTACTGAGGGGAAGAAAATTTAGATGTTTATGGACGGTTTGACGTGGAGGATTCATCGGCACCTTTTGGGTAATCTTTTATCGGGTACATATATTGATGTACTTAATGATGCCCTACTACACTGCCAGGATCATCGCTTCCATTTGAAGGGAATCAAATGAGTGGGGGAGTCCATCCAGCAGGGCAAGACAGGAGTTAATGGTGCTAGTGGGGCACAACCAGCTCAGGGTCAGCAGAGACAGGGAGAGAAGAGTTTCCACCGGGGGGACCCTGCTAAGAGGTTCAGATCAGGTGACCACCAGCAAGGAGAGGAATGTTTTAGGCAGGTCCATCCTGGCCAGTAGGGACAGTAGTGCTTTCAGTAGGGCCAAGGGAAGGGTGGTAACGATCATCAGGGTCGAAGTCAACAGGGGCAGAGGGGAGGACACTTCCCAGGTAGATGTTTCTCTTGTAGCAACACTGGACACAAACGTCATGATTATCCTCAGAAGGGTATAGCCCTATAGCAGCAACAGCAGGAGCCCTAGCGACCAATATTTCTAGCCGCCCTCCCAGCACCACCATAGGTACTAGCTTTGCCAGATGTTCCAGCAGATCCGATCCAGCAGGGATAACTGCAGTATGGGCGTGTCTACAATGTCCACTAGGCCGTAGTTCCCTAGGCTTCACCCGCAGTTGAGGGTACGTTTTCTATTCAGGGGACTTTGGGGAGGATATTATTTTACACGGGAGCTTCACATAGTTTCATTTCCACTAGTTTTGCACGCGCCATGGGGTTATTAGACACGACGGAGAGCAAAGTTACTAGTGTAGACTCATCATTGGGCTATGGGTCTTTGATATTCTTTATATGTCGGGGAGTGGGAAGATATTGGGAGATTAATCTTACTAGCCGATATGCTTGTCTTAGATATGCACGAGTATGATGTTATTATCGGGATGGATTGGTTAGTTATGTATAGGCCGATGATTGACTACTATAGTCATAGTATTGTGTTTGCCATACCAAGTCAAGAGATGTTTTGGATGGCGATGCCTCATCCTGAGGGAGGTTCATCCACCCATTTATATTATATAGAAGAGGAGACCTCTAAGGAGGTGGTGATTCCACTTGATTCGATTCAAGTTGTTCGTGAATTTGTTGATGTATTTCAGAATATACTAAGGCTACCTCCTAGTAGGGAGATAGAGTTTGTGATAGACTTGATGTCAGGTACTCGGTCGATATCCCGTTCACCTTAGCATATGGCTCTGACGAAGATGAGGGAGTTATGGGATCAGATCAAGCATTTATTGGGATAGGGCTTCATCCGTAGGATTAACTCTCCTTGGGGCGCTCCCGTACTGTTCATAAAGAAGAGATATGGGTCACTACGGTTGTGTGTTAACTATCGAGAGTTGAATAAGGTCACTATACAAAATAAATATATGTTGCCCCGAATTGATGACCTATTCGACCAATCGAGGGGTTCTACCTACTTCTTGAAGATAGACTTGAGGTCGAGATACCATAAGTTACGTATCTGAGAAGAGGACGTGTCTAAGACTACATTCTTAACGCGATATGGATCCTACGAGTTCTGAGTTATGCCACTTGGGCTAACCAACGAACCGACCGTATTTATGGACTTAATGAACAGGATGTTCAGAGAGTTCTTGGATCAGTTTGTCATTGTCTTCATTAATGACATCCTGATTTACTCCCAGACTAAGGTCGAGCATGTCGAGCATTTGAGGTTGGTTTTGCAAACACTCCGTGAGAACGAGTTGTATGCGAAATATGAGAATAATGGCTTTTGGCTTAGAGAAGTTCAGTTTTTTTGGCATATTATTTCTAAAGAGGGAATATCCGTAGATCAGGGGAAGGTGTCAGCAGTGAGGGAGTGGGGATAGCCCATGATGCCGACAGAGATACGTAGTTTATTGGGGCTAGCGGAATACTACAGGTGATTTTTTCGGAGATTCTTGAAGATAGCGGGTCCGATGATAAATTTGACTCACAAAGGGGTGTCATTTATATGGGATGATGCCTTCCAGTTGGCTTTTGATGAGCTGAAGGACGAGATTACTTCAGCACCAGTTTTAGCACTACCCAGGCCGGGGGTGGAATACCTAGTTTACACTAATGCGTCCTTACTAGGACTTGGGGGTGTGCTTAGCAGGGGTATAAGGCTATAGCTTATGCTTCTCATAAGATTAATCCTCACGAGAGGAGTTACCCCACCCATGACTTGGAGTTAGCAGCAGTTGTGTTTTCACTTCGGGTGTTGATATAGTATATATACAGAGAGAGATAAATATATGTATACCTGTTACGTATTCTATTGTGTGTGTTTAGTAGATATGGAATTAATGATATTTAAAAATATTCTTAGTGAGAAAAAGGAATACCTATGAGAATAACGATTATGTGTATGAATAACTATCCTTAAACATGTGGTAATACGGGATATGAGTGATACGGGTAAACGCATGAAATTATTGGTGTAATAATAGTTATCTTCAGACTAGTTAGGCAGGGTAGCATAACTAGGATTGGTTAAATATACGCGTTAAGTGTGCACATTAGATGAGAGGTGAGTATCTCAAGTGAGAGTACAAGGATCTAGCATGTACACTATATGTGTTACTGTTTTTATTTAAGCACTTGCTGATTTTTAAATTGTTTTCAACTCGAGATCTGACCCGTTTATTGAAAATCTCTTTTATTTTGTCAAATCATTTTAGGTGCCCAGTCACAGGGACACCAAGGATAGGAGTTCCACTCATTTGACGAGTTATAGCTTCTGTGGAAGTTACCAAACTTGGTAGTAGACGCCTCTATGGTTATCATTCCTCCATTTTGAGTTAACTATTTTAGTTAGGCCAGGTCGCCCCTTCTTATGTATTCAGACAATCAGAGATTGTGATCTATTTATGTACTTCTTTCAGTTGTTGGTTTACTTTGTCGGATTATTGTATTTGGGTGTTAGGCTGGAAGTGTTTACTCTAGTCTCATTTATTACCTTAGTCATTTTATTTCATATGAGATTCATTTTAATGGTGTATGATTAGTAATTGATTAATTTTATTTTCATGTTAATTAAAAGATAAAATTTTGACATCAACCTTTTTAAATATTAGGTGGTTAGTGTTAATAATAAAGTTTTCGGCAGTGATGCATATGTTGAACCAACTGTATATTATGAATTAATTTAATAAAGGACTGATCATCCGGTATTTAATTAGGCGGGGTGTCACAATGAGTTTCATATTGAGTGTAAGTTTTTCATTTATATTTTTGTTGATCACTCAATTTGAAGGTTGTATGCTTCTTATTCAAGGATTTGAATCAATTGGATTCAAAGAGATTTGGTTTGATTGTTCTCTTCTCTATTCTTATATTTTAATTCCTTTGACTATTTGTTTATCATATTTCATATCATGTTAGGCTAAAGACCCATTTCAAGGGGTGGGATGAACCCTAATTTGATGTTGTTTTAATTAATCAGTTTGATTATTTGAAATTTTCTTTGAATATTAATTTTGATCCTTCACCTTTAAATTTATGCCTCGATAGAGGGTAAATAATTTTTGAGAGAAAATCGAATTTCGAGCTATAATACCCATTTTAGAATATATCTTGAAATAGGGGTTTCTCAAGTGTAGTATTATTCCTTGAATTTCTACTCAAATTTTATTTTCTATGAATTTTGATGAATCGATCCTAGCGGGTGGTTTATTAAAAGAAGTGTAAATCTATTTTCTAGAGTTATGGGGGTTCGAATTTAGTTTTCTAAAAGGTTAGTGTTAAAACTGCATTTGTGACGAGAGTTGGCTTATAATTTCAATACTAACTTAGGAGATTTCAAATGAGTGAATTAATTAATTAGAATGACTTGAATATGTGTGTAGTCATATTCCTTGATTGTTCTCACATTTATTTACCTCATTTTATCTCTTATTTTATTGTTTGATTTTGTTCATTTTTAGTCACTTAGTTTAGTTATTTCACCATCACATAAAATTGTTTTAATATAAGAAAAATATAAAAAAATAAAATAAAATAAAAAACAAACAAAAAGTAAAATAAAAAAATCAAGAATGAATTTTTGGATTGTAATTAATATCTTATTTCTTTTTAGTTTTAGTATCATTTTTCATTTTATTAGAAGTTTTGTAGTAGGATTTTATCATTCAGCTTGTATTGCGGTGCTTGGAGCACCATTTACTTTTCCATTTATATTTCCAACAATTAAAAAACGTGATAGGGAAACCGGACAAGGTAGAAAGAGGGCATCAAAAGGTGAGAAAAAGAAGCCTCTCTACTTTGGGTCGGTAGGACTTCCGGGGCCGACTAAGATAGGCGATCTCCCCCCGATCGACTCAAATCGGTCTTCACCCCACATGTGTAAAAGTCATAGAAGGTACATTTCTTTATCACTCGCAAAATTCCCGCAAGCGAGTCCATTGTTTGTGTGATTATTTGCTCCTATTTGACTTTTATTATCACACTACATTTATTTTGAGTGGTTTGATGAATTAATGAATCTAAGACCTAGACTAGGTCAGTAGAACGAGAAGGGATTTCATGACCCAACTCACTCGTTTATCCATCGTGTGCTACCCTAGCTATCACTAAATTTAAAATAAATCAACTAGCTATCCAAGTAGGAACATAATTTTTACAAAGGCGATCACAAAGATAAATTTCGTGATTTTTCTCGCCTACGGATTTCATTAAAAATTAGCTACATGCTATTAGGAATTATCATTTACTTGTGTGTGTCTAATTCAATCTTTAGGTAGTTGGTTTTAGTGAGTTCGTCCAATACAAGAGACCAAATATTTTTCTCTCGTCTTTTCTTCCAAAAAATCCAAAAACATTTCCTTCCTTTATTTTTCTCCATAAAACACTAAAAATATTTTGTTTTCCTCATTTTGTTACAAATCAAAAAAAATGTTTTCATTCCTTTTGAAGAATATTTAAAAATTCAAAAAAAATATACTCTCGTCATGGACGACGAATGTTTTTTAAGGGACTATTTTGGTCATTTCACATTGTCTCGAAGCATGTTTGAAGTTGAGCCAGAGTCCAACCTCCATAATTTACTTTGTGTCTTTAAATCTCTCTCACACACCGTTGATACTCTTGCGTTGTCCACGCACGCATCTCACATTCCATCGCCTCCGATGATGACTGTCAACGTGTCTAATGCTTCTCTATTCACCTATTGCTTTCAAGCGGATCACTTGTCCCATGAGTGCCCATACATTCCATATACATCCAAACTAACCATGGCCTAAGTGTATTCATATGACACTGTTTTAGAAACCATCTCGGCCTATTATCATGATATATCAAATACTAAGTGGTGTGAGTACCAAGCTATTCGTGGAGGCCTCATCACCCCAAGTCAACCCATTGTTGCACCCACGTGGAGTGATGATGAGTCATCTTGTGACATACACTTTGAGTGTGACCAACCCTATCACCCAGAAAATCTTGGAGTTGATACCACCCCATTGTTCGGGACCTAAGTTGACAACTGTGTTGACTTATCCAAAGATTGTGAGGCTGATGAAACCCCACACTCTCCTAACAAATGCACCATTGAGATTCATATTTTCCCCCTCGATGAATCCAAAAATATGATCAAGTCTACACTATTGATCCCACTGTGTGTGCTCTCGAGGAACCAATTCATTATAGGTTAGCTTCGGCTATGAGTGATCATCAATGTCCTGAGATAGAATCTACGATGATTCGTACCTATCGGAATATGGATCATGCCCAAAAATGCTTCGCTCCCTTTGAGCCCAATATTTATAGTGATTCCTCTATCTACGATCTTTCTGCATCATTTGACTTACCCACCACATTAATTGATGATATTCTTGTGGAGAAGTTGACCACTCCATATTTAGATACCACGACCCCTCGTGAGTATTCCTTTACTCCTCCCGATGAGTGTGTGTCCCCAACACTTGAGTTGGATCACCTTCCTTCACCTTTTCTCCCACCCACCCCACCCATTATTTCACACTCTCTACCACCTTGTTTAGACCTAGTCATGATACCTCAATAGTTCACATATGTTTATTTATGTCCTTAGTCGAAACCACCATCCTCCATTCACGAGAGTATATGTGGTGCCACTCTCTACTTAGGTCACACAGAGCTTGTTCCTCCATGTCCTCCACTCTCCTCTAATGGTGATTTTTATTCCCGCCAGCTCAGTGACATGTGATGTTTCGATCATTATCATCGTCCATTTATAGAACGATCATGCTCCACTCTTCTCAAAAGCCCTACCATCATGTCATCCATCTTCTTCATCTCATTTTTTTCATTCATTACATAAACCCCACTTTCATCTTTGGTGAGGTGTTCGCGCAAGACTATATGGTGAATGGCTCGACATTCTCAAAACAGTGGTTAGCATTCGTTCATGAGATCAAATTCTTTCATGTATTCGTCATTTCTTATAATTGTGTGAGACTTTTGACCTTGTTTACATTTACTCACCTCCTCACACACACATTAGAGAGACACACTTACCCAAATGTCAAAGAGTTCAATTCCGAGAGACATATCTAGTGAGATTTGAAGTCAAAACATTGATTCTATAAAGGCGATCTAGGAATTACTCTCATAATACTTGAGATTGTTTCATAATACACACGCTAAGGTTTTTAGGAAGGATTACGCCTTTGGTATTAAGTAATTGGATACCATATACTCATGGTTGAACATTGTATTCTATGAAGTCTTTATAGATGGGTTATGCGTGTGTGGTCATTGTCATCAAAACAAATCTCAAAATCCCTAGAATACCTACAAAACTTGTCTAAAATAACTCCTATTGCGGTAAGTACGGGTATCAATCCAACTTCCAAGGTGAAACAATTAATGTGAAAACTTGCAATTCAATTTTTTTCTGAAAATATTTTTTATTTTTTTATTTAAAACAACTTCAAGGGAAAATTAACTAATAACTGCTAAAAATTATGAAATAACTAAACAACGAAAAATAATGTGCAATCGAGTGTGAAAAATATGAGAATGTCAAGAGCTGGGATAACACCGCATTATAAGTTATTTTAATTTCTCAATTTATTAATTTGAAATATTTTGAGATAATATTAAATCGAAAATCTAACTCTCGTTACAATTATAAATATAATAATATCTTTTTCAAAAAACTAATTAAAAATGTGACACGATGAAAAATTAAGAACTATACTATTTTCAACAAAATTAACCACTAGGATCAATTTAATAAAAATAGTATGAATTCTCAAATTTCAACAACAATTAATATTCAAATTTCGAAAAAAAAACTATCTCTAGTTCAATTCCTAAATTCAAACATTAATTTGTACGATTAATTTACTAACTCTCGTTACATAAATTAATTGATGACAATTAAAAATCAATTTTTCTAGAATTATAATAATTAATGAATTTAATTTATTAATATAATATCCTACACAGTGCATCCCACCCCTTGAACGGGGTGTTTAGCCTAACATTCTCATATCAGAACATAACACAGTAATCAATTGAGTGTCAAGTTAATATTAAATGAAACAAGAAGAAGAAATATAGTATGCAATTTTTTATGTCGAATCATATTCTTGAAACGCGTCTCGACATTCATCCAATCTTCTTCACAAATTTAAGCACTTGATTACACCAAGAATAATAAAAAAAACTAAAAATTATTCTAAACCAAACTATTTTTTTTTGTATTTTTTTCAATTTTTTTATGATCCTACTTTGTACATAATATACATGGTCTTCTCTCTTATGCAGTCTCTCCTATGTGATGAGAGTCTTTTTTTTAGCTGCCGATTTTCTTTTTCATAACCCACCACTTTGTGTTGAGAGATTTATTTGGGATTGGAGAAGCCAAGTCAAAGGCATTTTTTAAAAAAGGAAGCACGTGAGTTTTTTTCTTTGTTGGCAGCTAAGTGGCTTTGGTTCCAGATTTTATGGAGAATGGATGGTTCGGGTTGGTGCTTGCAATCTCGGGTTTGAGGTTTGATGGTGGTCCGATATGGGTTCGGATATGGGTTGTCGCATCGGGCATGGCAGTAGTATGTGTAGGTCGGAGTTTGGGCAGGCTGGAGGTGGCTGGGTTCGATTTTCGAGTTTGGGTTTTAGTTGGGTTAGGGACAAACTCGGGTTTGAGGGTACTTGGGTTCAAAGGATAAAGCGGGTTAGGATGTTTGGGATTGGTGGGTTTGTGTTTGGGTGTTAATGGAGGAGAGAGACTGAGGTGGTGATGAGGGAAGAAGTTGGGTGTGGGTTTGTTTATGTGTGATAGGGCGTAGGGAATTAGTGTATATGTGTGAGTTGGTTTAGTATGTAAATGAGATGCAAGATAGTTAATGTGTGTGTGTGTTTGTATCTTTTTAAAAAAACATATTAAAAATATTTACAACTAAAAATAAAAATAGATTAAAAACTAAAAATTAAATTCATATTCTATTAACAAAAGATTCAAAATAAAATAAAAAGAAATAAAAAATATCAAAATCTATTAAACTAAAAACTAAAGTCCTAAAAAAATGTAAAATCTATTAAAAATAAATTCCTAAAAAAAAACTAATCCTAATAAAAAATAAAATAAAGATTAAAATTTGAAAACTAATAAAAATCAAAATCAGAATAAAGAAATATAAGAATAGAAAATAAGTCCTAGAAAATTCTAAATAAATCCTAAAAAAAATGACTCAAAATAAAAATCTAGAAAAATATGAAAAACATAAATTAAACACACACGGGGCTCGGGTTATAGTTCTGGGCTCAGTGTAGGCTTAGGTTTGGTTCAGGGACAGGGTTCGAAACATCGAAAATGATCTCAGCAAGCTCAAATACGGACTCGAATTTTATGATGCTTTGATTTCTTCATTGAAATCTTTTAACCACTCATGTATCGTAATTGCACTGATTTAGCACTATTTGATGCCGCGACTGACGATTGACCTGCAATATAGATAAATACCAACATAAGGCCAATTTTATTAAAAACGATCGAATAAAATGCATCTATTTGGAGTGTAAAATATACACTTTTGGGTGCTTATCACACCACCTCCAAATGGAACATTGCTAGTTCTCGATCAAAAATAGAGAGAAAACAGAGATAAGTGACCAAAAGTGTGTCACTTTCGCAGGCACTGGTGATTTCACTTAACATGCGCAACAAGCCGTTAAACCTATAGGTTGCCCTACAGGACGAGTGGTGTCTCGTGAGGGTTTGCAGTGAATGTACTCACAAAATTCAAAATTTTATTTAAATGCAGTCTCTTATTTTGATGATGAAAAGCTAAAGAATCCAATTAAAAAGACATAAAGGAATAAATTATTCAACATCAAAATAAGATATAAAATTACTTAATACCAAAAGCGTAATCTTTCTTAAAACCCAGCATGTGTTAGTGTGAAACAGTCTTAAGTGTCATTAGAGTAATTCTTAGATTGCCTACATAGGATCAACGCTTTGACTTCAATTCTCACTGGATATAACTCTCTGAATCGAACTCTCTGAGAATTGGGTAAGTGTATCTCTCTAATGTGTGAGGAGGTGAGTAAATGTAAAAAAGTTCAAACATCTCACACACTTTATAGAAAATGACGGATACATGAAAAAAATTGATCTCATGAATGAATGCTAACCACTATGTTGAGAATGTCGAGTTATTCACCATATAGTCTTCTCATTTGCCCGAATACTTTACCAAGGGTGAAAAAATTGATGTATGAAAGGTATGAGGGGATAATGAAATAAAGAAGATGAATGATAGGGTTTTTGAGAAGAGTGTGACATACTTTGAATAACTAATGCCTTCATTTTTTGAATTTTTTATCGCATGCTTTCTTTTTCTTCTTTTCTATTTTTTTTTCTTTGCTTCTTTTTTTTACTTCTTTTTTTTATTTTTTTCTCTTTTTTATTGCGATGCATTTTTCTTTTCCTAACAAAAATGAAGACAATTTACATGGAAAATTTCAAACACTTTTTTTCTAGAAAATGATGGCAGTGATGGGAATTGATGTGTGGATGGTATCTGGGACATATATGGGTAAGGAAAACATGGGATGATAAAAGGTGGAGTGAAGGGTAAAAATAGTAAGTGTATGGCAAATTCGGCTTTGTGCTCGGGACAAACTACAAGACACATGTTTCTTACAACTCAAAAGTAATGTAATTCTCAGTGATGAAGCCAAATTTAAAAAATAATGAGATTATGCAATGATTAAATGTAGTACCCAAAGAAAGTTGAGTCAACTCGTGACCTCAAAAAGATGAATAGCTCAAATCTTACGGGTTTAACTCTCCACTAGTGATCTTTTAAGCCTCTCTTGAGAATATAGTTACTCTTCAACTATTGATTGTAATGTGATAGTGCAAATTGCTGAGTTTAGGAATTCATAGTGGAAGTACGCTTTTAAGAGGTATTATTTAACTTTATGGTAAAAGCGTAATCTTAGGGTCGAACACCGGTATTCTGAGATTTCAAAAAGAGGGATGATAGATAATTCATAAAAATTTATTTTTAACTGCACAAAAAGTTTAAATTACTTGTTTCTGAAATTTTTCAAAAGAGGTACGATTTTGATAAATTTTTCACCCCCAAACAAAAGAGAACATCGTCCTCTATGTTTAAAACAACATATAAAAAAAGAAAATCACAAGGGAGGAAAGATATTACCATAATGAACCGCTAATGAAAATGTACCACGTGATGGAGCAGAGATGAAACCTGAAGAACATATGTGACACAAAAATATGTACAAGTCTAGAAAGCATGTGAAAATCATTAGGTTGTATGAAACACCACCCCCAAATAGGATAAGACTCATAATTAAAAATAATATACGACGGGCTGCCTCCCGGTAGCGCTAAGTTTAACGTCTTCAGCTAGAGCGATCATAACTCACCCTAAGGATATGAACTAGGAAAGCACGGGGCGACAGAAAAATCGGGTGATGATAATCACCCCCAAACAAGACTGAAACGTCAGTCTTGTTGGATAAAGGCGAAAACTGTTCAATGCACTTGTTTGGCAAAGTGCATCACATGATGTAAAGCATCGGTGTACCATGGGTGGGTGGGGATTAGGGCAAGGGTGAGAAAGGCAAGGGTGAGGGTGAATAGGCAACGGTCAGTGGCCTTATTTGGCATAAAGGTGAGGGCAACTAGGGCCCTGTAAGAATGGTGCTCTAATTGGATGGGGAAGAAAAATGGTGTGGAAATAGTGAAGGGGTGGATCTCAGAGAAAGTGCATGACCATTCTCTAAATGGACGATGATAATGGTCGCGTCGTGACATGCCAGGGAGCTGTCGATGGAAAAAATTAACACCACAAGGAAGTGGTGTGCATAGAGTAACAAGCTCGGTGTCACGGATGGGGAGAGTAGAATTAATCCTCACATGTATGGTGGGATCAATCTCACAATCAATGGATATGTCAATACAATTGTCAACTTGGGGCCCGGACCACGGGGTGTTCGCAATTTCAAGATTCTTAGGCTGATAGGGTTGGTCACACTCAAAATCAGTGGCACAATATGACACATCATCGTCCCACACGGGTGCAACAATGGGTTGACTTGGGGTGAAATTCAACTCGTTCGCACACTCAAAATCAGTGGCACAAGACGACGCATCATCATTTTATGAGGGGGAAATAATGGGTTGACTTAGGGTGAAATCCGACTCGATCACACACTCAAAATCACTTAACCGTTGTTCAAGCCTTTAAAGGGATTGATTTTGAGATTGAAGAGTGTGCACAAACTTTTACAGGAGGCTTTTGAGAGCGGATGGGCAAGGTGGTGGTGAAGTGGTAGTGGGTGTCGGTGGTAGTGGATGTGGACACAACTCGTTAGAAACACTAGGATGTGGAGAATACTCATATGAAGTGATGGGAACAGGGTCAAGTTGGTCATACACGGGAGAATAATAAGGGTTGATCAGTACAAGGAGCATAATAAGGGGACTGAGAGGTATGAGGTGCACGAGGTGGAGATGACGACTATTGGAAACTGTAAGGATCCACAACATGGTGTTGGGATTCATATTGCATGGAAGGGTGATCAGGAAGCCATGAATAGCTAGGGTACTCATACCCCTCGACATTATATATGTCGTGACAATACGCCGAGGGTGGGTCCAAAACAGTGTTATAGGGATACACATATTCCACGGTGGGTTCAGGTGAAGAGAAAATAAATGGAGACTCATGGTACAAGTGATCGACAAAAAAGCAGTGTGTGCACGGTGAAGCATGGGATGTGTTGATACTCACCACCGGAGGCGGTGGAGTATGAGATGTGGGCGTGGACGACACACGAGTATCAACGGTGGGCGTGTGAAAGTTAAAGCCATGAATTAATTAATGGAGGTCCTATTCGGGCTTAACATCAAATAAACTTCGAGACAATGGGAAATGTCCAAAGTATTCCGGTAAAGGACGTTCTTCGGCCATGACGAGAGAAATATTTTTGGGTTTTTAAATATTTTTCAAAAGAAAAGAAAAAAAATTGTGATTTTTGAAAATAAGAAAATGAAAATATTTTTGGCATGCTAAATATTTAAAAAAAAAAAGAAAATCTTTTTGGGATTTTTGAAGATATTTAAAAAAAAGGAAAATACTTTTTGGATTTTTCAAAAATGGGGAGAAAATGGACTCCTGATTTGGATGAACTAATTAAAACTGACTACCTAAAGAATTGAATTGGACGCACACAAGTCAAGAAAAAATCCTAACGAGCACTTAGCCGATTATTATCTTCAAAATTAGTGAAAGGGGTAGTCAAATTTTAATTAAGTCCATGAGCGACAAAAATTACGGAATTTATCTTTGTGATCACTTGTTATAAAAATATGTTCTTATGGGGCTACCTAGTTGATTGATTTTAAATTTAATGACACGTAGGGTAGCACGCAATGGATAAACAAGTGAGTCGGGTGATGAAATCCCTTCTCGTTTCAATGACTGGGTCTAGGTCTTAGGTAAATTAATTCATCAAACCATTCAACTGAAGTGTGATGCAGAAATTAAAAGCACACAAGAGAACGTAAATACACAAAAATTGAACTCGCTTGCAGGAGATTCGCGAGGGATAAAGAAATGTATGAAGACCGAGTTGAGTCGACCGGGGGGAGATCTCGTTTATCTCGGTCATCCACGGGAGTCCTACCGACCCAAAATAGATAGGCTTCAAAAATCTTTGTCGTTGGACCCCCTCTCTCTACCTTGCCCGGTTTTCCTTTTCGATTTTTGATTTTTATGAATAATTATTACAAAAATAAGATCGTGTCAAAATGCACCAAAATAAATACAAAGCTTCAAAAATTCTATACAACGAGTCTAAGGAAGAGGGAGAAGGAATACTACAACTAAAAAAAATAGAAATTACAAATCTTCACTTGCTTCAATCTTCAAGAAAGCGGCAACAGCGCCATTTGATAACTGGCTTTTTGCATGTGTGGTCGTTGTCTTCAAAACCAATCTCAAAATCCCTTGAATACCAACAAAACTTGTATAAACAACTTGTATTGCGGTAAGTACGGGTATCAATCTAATTTCTAAGGTGAAACAATTATTGCGAAAACTTGCAATTCAATTTTTTTCTGAAAATATTTTTTATTTTTTATTTAAAACAACTTCAAGGGAAAATTAACTAATAAATGCTAAAAATTATGAAATGACTAAATAACGAAAAATAATGTGCAATCGAGTGTGAAAAATGTGAGAATATCAAGAGATGGGATTACACCGCATTATCAATTATTTTAATTTCTCAATTTATTAATTTGAAATATTTTGAGATAATATTAAATCGATAATCTAACTCTCGTTATAATTATAAATTTAATAATATCTTTTTTAGAAAACTAATTTAAAAATGTCACACGATGAAAAATTAAGGACTATACTATTTTCAACAAAATTATCCACTAGGATCAATTTAGTGGGTTTGTGTTTGGGTGTTAATGGAGGAGAGAGAGTGAGGTGGTGATAAAAAAAGAAGATGGGTGTGTGTTTATTTGTGTGTGATAGGATGTAGGGAATTAGTATGTGTGTGTGTGAGTTGGTTTAGTGTGTAAATGAGATGTAGGATAGTTAATGTGTTTGTGTTTGTACCTTTTTAAAAAAATATATATTAAAAATATTTACAACTAAAAATAAAATTAAATTAAATTAAATTAAAAGCTAAAAATTAAATTTCGATTCTATTAACAAAAGATTCAAAATAAAAATAAAAAATCAAAAATCTATTAAACTAAATACTAAAGTCCTAGAAAAATGTAAAATCTAATAAAATAAATTTCTAAAAAAACCAATCTAACAAAAAAATAATAAAATAAAATAAAGATTAAAAATTAAAAACTAATAAAAATCAGAATCAGAATAAAGAAATATAAGAATAGAAAATAAATCCAAGAAAATTCTAAATAAATCCTAAAAATAAAAAGACTCAAAATAAAAATCTAGAAAAATATGAAAAGCATAAATTAAACACACACGGGGCTCGGGTGATTGTTCTGGGATCGGAGTAGGCTTAGGATTGGTTCGGGGACAGGGTTCGAAACATCAAAAATGATCTCGGCAAGCTCAAATACGGACTCAGACTTCATGATGATTTGATTTCTTCGTTGAACTCTTTTAACCGCTTCTGTGTCGCAATTGCACTGATTTAGCACTATTTGATGCCGCGACTGACGATTGACATGCAATATAGATAAATACCAACGTAAGGTCAATTTTATTAAAAACGAGCACCTACAATGTATAATTTGGGGTGTAAAATATATAATTTTGGGTGTTTATCGGGTTATATAGCTTTTCATTGTTAAATAAAGACTACCCTTTCAACAAACCATATTCTATAAATTTTTGAATTTTGTGAGTATATTCCTAGCAAACTCTCGCGAGACAAAACTCGTCATGTAGGAAAACTATAGGTTTAACGGCTTGTTGCACATGCTAAGTGCAATCGCAAGTACCCGCGAAAGTGGTACACTTTTGGTTTCTTATTCTATTTCCTTCTCGCTATTTGCTCAAAGACTAGCAAAGTTCTGTTTGAGGGTGGTATGATAAGCACCCAAAAGTGTATATTGTATACCCTAAATAGTCTCTTTTTGATTGCTAGTTCTCAATAAAATTAGACTTATATTAGTATTTGTTTGTTTCGTAGGCTTGTACACATCAAGAGTTTCAAAAGCTTTATTTCAAGATGATTGCGGCACATGATGCATTTATTCAAGGCTTCTAACCTAAACCCATACAATTACCCAAGCTCGAACCCGAATCTAGACCACCCCAAACCCCTAGTGTGTATGTGTGTGTGTGTGTGTTGTATTATTTTTATTATTTTTTATATTTTTAAAGTCATTTTTTATTATTTTACTATTTTATGTAAATATTATATATTATGTGTGTGTCGTTATGTCCGCGTCTGTATATATTTAGGTGTGCATTTAATTAGATTTTTTCTAGTTATTTTATTCAATTAATTTATTTTATATTTTATTTTATTTTGAGTTGTTTATATTTTTAGGATTTTTATATTTTATTTGTGTGTGTGTAATTGTAAATATTAGGGTCTGGGTATTTTTAACATGCGCGTCGAGTGTTTGTATATTTTTAGGTATCTATATTTTCCTTTATTTTATTTTATTTTTAGTTTTTAATTAGTTTAATTTTTTTATTATTTATCTTATTTTATTTTATTATGTTAGTTTTATTTGAGTCCTTTAGTAATTTATAAGGTAGAAAGGTAATTTTTAATTTTAATAGCTTTTATTTAAATTGTAATTATGTAATTAGTTTTTTCAGTTTATTTTATTACAACACACACACATACTCTACACCTCACCACACCCTACTACCTCTCACCCATCATCTTCCCTAACAAACCTTACTTTCTCTCCCTTCTACCTCAATAACCCAATTGCCCAACACCAGTTATAACCCGAGTTTGAACCTACGGCGTGGCTATAACACCAAATTTGAGTTCTAACCCGATCTAGTACTAACCCGCGAACCCAGCACAACCTAATACTCCGATCTTTCATAACCCAATTCCCTGCCTTATCCCACCTTACCCATCTTCTACCAGATGCTACATACAACCCAAACACATACCAAAATCCTTGTTGACCTTCGGCTTGTTTAACCCTCTACCGCTTGGGTTAGCCTTTGTCTCCATTAACCCATCAAAATCAGCCATTCTTACCCATTGACCCAAATCCATAAAAATCGAGTTAAACCCGGCCATACCCCAAACCCGATTTCAAACCTTGAACCAACTACCCACTACCCAAAACCATAACCCGTTTCGAAGCTACTATCCATCCTGAATCCCATAAGACCTACTTCCAAATTCAATACCCGAAAACCCAAACCGTCGACCCACTTCGGCTGATCCAAACTTAGTCTACTTAACCCGAATACAAATTTGGATTTATTCGTATCTGCCCCATTTCCAAAACCAAGACCCATATCTCCACCTGTCAAACCCATTCACCAAATAGAACAAACCAAAATAAAACCAAAAATCCCTCATCTATTAAATACCTTTTTACCTTTTACCCACTATACCCTAATCACCCTATTATCCACATGCATTCATGTGCATTACCCTTACCCCTCTCTCACCTCACACTCCTCATGCACACTATAAACCTTCCCTGCCCAAAATGCCCCTTAGCTCCATGTGCATATAAAAGAAGAAACTCAAGGCCCATTGGAAAGAAGAATGTATGGAGAGTTTTAGAGAGACAGTAGATAGATATTTTTAGGTAAAAATAAATTTTAGTCTTAGGTAGTTATTTTATTTTATTTTTTTATTTAAATTGAGGGAATTAAATTGTAGTGAGTTTCAAATTGAGTGTAAGATTTTCATTTATATTTTTGTTGATCATTCAATTTGAAGGTTGTATGCTTCTCATTCAAGGATTGGAGTCAACTGAATTCAAAGAGATTTGGTTTTATTGGTCTCTTATTTATCTTCTATTTTAATGCCTTTGATTATTTGTTTATCATATTTAACATCATATTAGGCTAAAAAACCCTTTCAAGGGTGGGATGAATCCTGGTTTAATGTTCTTTTAATTAATTAGTTTACTTATTTGAAATTCCCTTTGAATATTAATTTTGATCCTTCACCTTTCAATTTACACCTCGAGAGGGGGTAAATGATTTTTGAGAGAAAATCGAAATTCCAGATATAATAGCCATTTTAGAATTGAACTAGAGTTAGGGGTTTCTGAAGTGTTGTATTGTTCCTTGAATTGTTACCCTAAATTTTATTTTCTATGAATTTTGATGACTCGATCCTAGTGGGTGTTTTATTAAAAGGAGTGTAAATCTATTTTCTAGAGTTGTGGGGTTGTGTTAAAATTTCATTTCTGATGAGAGTTGGCTTGCAATTTCAATACTAACTTGGGAGATTTCAAATGAGTGAATGAATTAATTAGAATGACTTGAATATGTGTGTAGTCTCATTCCTTGATTGTTTTCACATTTATTTACCTCATTTTATCTCTTTTTTTAGTGTTTGATTTTGTTCATTTTTAGTCACTTAGTTTAGTTATTTCACCATCAAATAAAATTTCTTTCATATAAGAAATTCATAAAAAAAAAAGCGAAAGAAAAAAATCAAGAAAGAAAATAACTAGAAAATTGGACTACATCTTTTTTCTTGTGTTTCACTCCATTAAGTTGGATTGATACCCTTACTTACCTCTATACGAGTTCATGTGATATATTTTTGTAGGTGAATGAAGGGAGTTGATTAGATTGGATTTTGACAACGACTCAACATACAAAAAGTCCAAGTTATTAAATCTACTAGTTGGGGAATTTATGGGAATCGTATATTGGGGACCAGGACTACACCTCGGAATGATGACATTGGTTATTCATAGGTATATGTTATCCTGATCCTAAATTCTGAGGTCACCATCTACCGAGTTGGTATAATGGGTGTTGGATCATTTCGTAAAGACATTGGTATGTGGTTACATAATTAATGTGATAGATTAGTGATTTCCATTGTGTATCTTGATACCTTTGGAGTTGGGGACTTATTTAATCGATACTAGTAGAGGAATAAAAGATCCCTGTAGGTGTAGACCGTTCATGAGATATGTTATGTGTGGGTCGTGGGAGATCTCTATTCTATATGGCCATTGGTAGAGAGCCCTTATGTTTTTTATTGTGATGGTAGCATTATGTGGACTTAATTATTCTCAGTGGCGATTATTTGATTATGGTTTCTAGTGATAGTTGTATCATTTTTCCTTTATTTACATAGTGGATGGTAGAAGTTATTCACATTTCAATTTACTATAGGGATGGCATGAATGTGTTAATATCATTGTTTACCTTTAAATGGGATCGTGTAGAAATATCTTGTTATGAGCCCGACTCTAGTATTGAAAATATTCCAGGTTATAGGTAGTAATAGTACTAAGATTAATACTGTAGCATTACCTAGTGTTACCCTAGTTTTCTCAGTTTTCAATTCCATGTGATGTAGGAGTCGAGTTGCATCCTCATGGTATATCTTTTGATTATTATTTATACAATATTATGTTTGGACACATGTTGGGTACCACGGATTTGTGATTTATTTATTCTCTTAAGGATTTGTTTATTCAGTGGAGCTAATGATTATATTGGAGAATTTATCAGTTTATTATAATTGTTAGTTTGGATTCAGTTATCAATTTTATAGTATCCTACTCAATTGTTTATTCTTGTTATTTATTTTTAAAGCTTCCTTAGAATTATATATAGGTGGTTGATAAACCTTATTGACTGGACATGAGACTGGACACCTCAAAAAATAGGGGGTGTCATATGGAAAAAACATAAACCAGAACAACAATCGCACTAAAATGTTAT
Source organism: Sambucus nigra (assembly GCA_949130495.1). Taxonomy (NCBI): domain Eukaryota; kingdom Viridiplantae; phylum Streptophyta; class Magnoliopsida; order Dipsacales; family Adoxaceae; genus Sambucus; species Sambucus nigra. The sequence goes on along the minus strand of OX422217.1, from coordinate 237,303,685 downwards.
AAGGGCTTATAAAGGCTATTAACTCCTTACACTACATTATGCACTACCTCCACAAAGAACTCTTTCCACCACTCTTTACCAATCCAGAGACCTCTAGAACATCGGTGATAATCTAAACATATTAATGTATGGATCAACAATCAACACTGTTTCCCTCAAAACGATAAAACAAAGTCTTATTTAAATATGAAGAAATCTTTAAATTCAAAAATATATGAAATCTCAAAATTAACCACAAAGATCACAAGAGATATCCTAATAATAGAAAATCTAAAGTGTTTGGGAGACTATTGATAAAAGGTGCGGGCTCAAAGGCTTTATTCTTCCCCTTTGTTAATTATTTATCTCTAAGATAAGAGGTGATAAATTATAGTAAAGAAAAGGAGAAAGAAGGAGAATATAGGACTTCAGGTTCTTACCTTTCTCTAAAGTGTTGAATGCTCAGGAAACAGGCATCATTATAAGGAAATTCGCTCTCACACGTTTGATAATAGTTAAAACTTTCTAGAAAGTATTAATCTTAAAGGAAAGAAATAATGGGTTATATAGAGAAAAAACAAATTAAATGTTAACCCAAATCAGCAAAGAACCTAGAAGGTCACATGTCACTTTCCATTAAGGTGTGAGAGGGCGGGAAAAAGTTACAAACTCCAATCATTAGATTTTACACCTACAAAAAATGGATTTTAAATTTGTTATATTTAATCATAGAGATTCTCATCAAACACGTTCTCTAGAATTAGAGTGAGGAATGTTTGTTGTATTAAAGGGTTAATTCACTACAATGAAACTTCAGCAAAGAAAAGTAGTGAAACCAAACTGAAAATATCCTTAAATAAATTAAGAGGGCCATGGGAAGAGAATATCACCTTCGTTGGAGTAAATCATGGCTTTTCTTAAGCGAACCACAAGAGACAAAGGTCGTGAAATCGTACAGAGAGTTTACTAAAGATATTAGGTAACCAATATCTCAACTAACTAAGATTAGGGTCTAGTTTTGTGAAAATGAGATATCCTTTATAATATGCCTTAGTTTGGGAAAATATAAATCATAAATTAATAAGCAGTATGGCATGTGATGATAATAAATCTCAAAAACATATACACTCGATTTTGAGAAATACTTATAACAGGTTAAAATTATCGAAACCAAGGTGATCATTATGGTACATGATTATTATAATTTTATCCTAATTGCAACCAATATGAATTTTAGATGAAGAGACGACTTAAACTTTAGTGTATCTTTTTGAGGCAACAAAAAGGCCAATTATCAAAGTTTACTTATAGTTCATGATATTGAGACAACCAAAACATCCGAATTATCATGAGTATATTATAGTCTTATAATGTCTCCCTTTGTCTATTCCATCACAAAACATACAAAAAAGAAAATTATAAGAAAATGAAGGAAATTTATCACCTATGACATGACTTTATCGACCTTAGGCATAAAAGCACATAAGTTTCATTTTGGCATTGATCACAACCAAAATATTTTATTACTTGATCAAATTGGATGTTCCAACACCTTGACTCTTTTTTAAAACCATAAATTTATCTCTTAAGTTTTCACACGTTGCTTTCTTGGCTACTTGCTATGAATCCCTCGGGTTGCATCATATCGATGCACTCGTCAAGGCTACTATTTGAGAATGTAGTCTTGATGGTAACCGAGATGAGCCACAACGAATAAATGATTCTAGTCGAACTTTAGCATGGCTTTCGATGAGAAGGTTTCCATATAGTCAATCCCTTGTTTCTAAGTAAACCCTTTCGCAATAAGCCTTGCCCTAAAGGTTTCCACATTACTATTTACCCTTATTTTCTTCTTCTAAATCAACTTAAATCAAATGGATTTTATCCCATCTTGAAAGATAAGTTCCAAAACTTGATTCGGGTACAATGAATCCATCTCAGTATTCATAGCCTTAAGATAAATCTCGAAGTCCGTATTTTTAGTTCTTAGGATCTAATTCATGTTCCCTAGAATCTCATCGAATTTTTCACCCAATGACACTTGACCATCCCACTATGATTTGGCTCCACTTGTGGTCCAGAATAAGTGGCATGTGCATCCTAGTCATCGATAATACATCTAATATCGTTTGTTAGTGTATTATGAATATCAAGTTGTATTTCATCAAGTACGAGTGGTTTAGAAGCTATTATTTGGTCTTGCCCTACTGGTTCTTGTAAGATCAACTTTGTAATACTCCATTATTTAAAGTGAATTAAATTATTTATATTGATTTGTATTTGTCTGCAGTGACTGGTGATGTCACTAATTTATGTGTATTATTTAAAATTGATGTTATATCAAAAATATGTTACGACATTAATAATTATTTAACAAAAGTAAATAATTAATTTAATTATTTGTAGATCACTTTTGGGAGGGGTAAAAGGTTCGTTTACACCTTAAAAGGTTGGTTTTTAAGGACCATAGGTTAATGTAGGCCTTTAAATAGACTTTAAACTAATTGGATTGGGTTTTTTCTGAATAAGTTGTGGTCCATGTAGAGGCTAAGCCTAATGTTGTGGGTAATTAGCATAAAATAGAGATTTAGTTTATATTAAATCATTTTATACATTTGGATATAACCCTAGAGCTAAGGAGGTGGGGTTTTTCATCAAAAACTCAACCTAATTGAGAATTAAGGCAAGTTTGTTGGCGTTATATTGTGATGGTAGTATTCATTGGTGAAAACGGATAGATTTTCTCAATTAATTCTCTGATATCACTTGTTGGAACACGAGGCCCCCAATTTTTAAATTCTTACTACAAAAAGATAATTTCCTTTTTAAATATGCGGAAGCGAAAGATGGTTCGACACAACACACACAAACACCAAATTTTAATTTCTTTTTAAATTAAAATTAAACAGTGAAATAAGATTAAATTCACACAAATTTTAATTTCACTTAAACCAACTTAATTTAACCCAAGTCCTAGAAATTTGCCTAAGTCATATTTTCAATATTACGTAATTAGGCCAAATCGATTTTAACAAAATAAATGATGACTTGAATTAAATTATTATCAATTTTACCCAAAATATTAATTAGCACCAAATTAAACAAGAGTAGTGATTTAAAACAATTTTATCTTTTTACCTAAGCATGCATCTAAGGTGATATAGCAAGATAAAATAAAAAAATAAACCACTACGTCGCGATGTACGAGGAAAAATCCACAACGGGAAAAAACCTCAGGCGGCCCTAGCATTAAGTCCACTAAGTATGGTTTTACAATTACAAGACAGATGACTTACTTCCTCGACTCGACCCCTTTCAAGACTTGACGCGTCTTCTTGTAAACACCTCCGCCTAGTTAACAATCCCGGAGCTCCACCGGAACCTTGGACTTCACCAATGAGACTTTAGGTACACCGTCAACCACACATGGTTCCTTTCACCATGTGAGAATGCCGCAGAAAAACAGGAGACTTCTTCTTTAAGGGATGCAGAAGTAAACCCAAACTTCTCTTCTTCAAGGTGTAGAGATAAACCGGTGCCAAACACTCCGAGCAAGATATTTATATGGAAGCTTGGAATAAACAAACTATGGGTGTAAAACATAAGTGTTTTAAGGATTTTTCTTTGAAAAATAAACACTCAAACATGAACTTTTTCTTCTTTTAATTTTGCTCTCAAACTCTCTCTTAGAGATGGAAGGGTATGAAAAAGTTAGATATAAAAAGTTGGTTCCCGCACAAAGTAGTTCTGTCAAAAGATAGTGGGGAAAAGAAGTGGGAAAACTGACAAAAATGCCCAAAATAACTGTTCCCGCTAAATTTCGTCCGAACGACTTTTCGTTCGAACGACTTTACTAACGAGGTTCCAGAATGAAAAAGGGAAAATCGTCAGAAATCTCGTTCGAACAACCTGGCAATCTCGTTCGAACGAGATGTAGTTCGTTAGAACGACCTGGCAATCTCGTTCAAACGATATTCCAGTGTGGTTCGAACGACGTCTCAGAAAAATGAAATATTAATTTTTAAGCCCAAAACTTTTTATGAAAAGTTCTAAAAAATATTTTCTGAGTAAAACAAAGTCGTTAAAATTAATTTATAAAAATTATAACTTACACCTAATAAAAATTGTTCCAAACTCCTATATAAATATGTAATGGATTCATACCTTAGGAGTAAACGGAACAAATGTTGTTGACATAGAAATGAGGCACAATAGACTCGGCATTTGATGAAGCTTTATATTCTTGGCTGCTACGTCTTCAACTTTAGAATGTCATAGGCTTGAAGAATGGTCAATAACTCTATCCTATGACTCAAACATTTTTGTCCGAAATTGAGCCAAAACTACATTAAGACTCAATTGGAAATTTGTATCCTTACAAATCTCCCCCTTTGTCTATTCCGGGACAAAAACTAAATAAAAATCCTAAAGGGTCGTCAAGCTCTACTAGACATAAAAAAATATCCCACCCAAAAATAAAAAATTCATAGCTTGACTCAAACAACCCAAGGATCAATATCTTTACCGACGATGAAAGTTTCCATTTAGAAGAGGTCCTGCACACTCAAGCAAACTATCAAACGCATAGGGAATATCAAGAATATTAAATGCAATTCAGATAAATACTCCCCCTAAATTAATTAATTCTCCCCTTTGTCAACTATGATCGACCTAAGAAGATAGCGTTCTCCCCCTAAGTTATATCTCCTAAACGTAGATAAGATTACAATAGGATTAGATACCATTTCTCCCCCTATCATTCTCCCCATTTTTGTTCAAGAATAGACAAAGGATAAAAGCTAATTTAACATGAAGCTTAGAGTAATAAGAACATTAAAGCATATAGGAAACAAACGCATAACTAATCCATGCAAAGAATACAGGATACCAACTAAGATGCAAGAAAATGATACCAATATGATACATATAATGTTAAGCATGGGATATCAACAAAATATGCAACTAGATATATACCAATCATGAAGTAGAAGCATATATGGACTAGAAAGCTAGGCAAAGACAAAAAAAAATATCATATATATATACATACTCTAGATATACCAAAGATGCACACGCACATATATATATATATAGATATAAACACACAAATGACACAAAATAAGATAATCTTTTCACACTCGTATGGCAAAAATGTATCATATGAAAACGAAAGTTTGTCAAATAAATTTAGACCCAATCACTTAAAATATGTTCACGGAGTTCTCAATTGATTACAAACTTCATCACATTTGAATATAACCTCATGTGACAATATAAATTGAACTCAATCAACAAACATACACAATGCATACAAGCCTATACTTTTGATGATTCTACACACCAATAGAGTCATGACATTGAAAGTACAACTAGGATAAATGTACATTGTGCAAACCGTTGATATACCATCCAATATCCCTCAATAAGCATATATATTTGAATGAATATATCAAACAAAAATAGGCCTTGGCAATTATTTTTCTTTTCAAAGCCATAATTCTATTTTCGGCCTTTGGACCTCGTATTTCTTTTAGGTCCAAACAAACGGTGGCTTACTATTCGCAAAGGATAATAATTCCTTTCGAAGCCCTTCCCCGTGCACATTTATATATAATATTTTTATTTCTCACAAATCTCACGTGCAACGGATTTTGACATGCACTAGTCCTCCTAGGTCATAAGTATGTAGATGACAAGATTGGTAGGAGAACACCTCACAAAGCTCAAATATAACATGTGACGATTAAATGTCAAAAGAGCTCGTGCATGTGTGAATAGAGGCATATAGAAATAGAATCCATTTAATCAACACAAAATCCAACTACTCCATGTAAGCAAGGTAAAGAACATAATAAGGATTGACAATCTAAACTAAAAGTTCTAGCCACATGGGAGCGGAAAAAGATGGGATTCAAACACAAGTATATGCCACATAGAGTGTGTCAAACTAAAATACACACAAAAAAAAATCTTTTTGAGTTTTTTGAAAAATTTTAACCAAAAATAAAAATATGTACTCAAAAGACAAACAAAAATCATTTGTATTTTTCATTAATCTTGAAGTACTAAAAAGGTAAAACACAAATGACAAACAAAAATCTTTTTGTATTTTTCATTTAAGGCAAACTAAAATGAAAGAAGTATAATACAAAAGATACACAAAAATTATTATTCTAGCATGTGATTAAGCATGGAGCATAGACTAGAAAATGATTAAAAACGAGCATACAATTAGCATGATAATATAGCATGTTGTACAAAAGCTAAATTATGCAAATAAATCTAACACATTCAACCTTAAGATTTTGCAAGGAAGGAAGCATGTGAAAGTAAATGAGAATCAAATACCCTATCTTGTAAAACGACCAAGTCAGATCTCCTAACCCAAACTAATGACGAATGACAATCTCGGGGAGTAGTAATCTTGGCTACCTTGGTTGCCTTACGTTGGGATTTTCTAGGACCTCGTTTAAGATCAAAACAAAATTTCCTAAGATGACCTTTTCGATCACAATGTGCATAAGTAAAAACACGTCGAAAATTGGTACCTATGGATTGATCTCTAAAGGCTATCCTAGGTGATTCTCCTAAAACATTGGCTTTGGCTTTATGAGTTGATTCATTACAAGTATCGAAACTTAAACCACAAGTGTAATTTTTAATTTGGACCGTTCCTAATATTTTATCTAATTTCTCCGAACGGCACTCCAAATCAAATTTGACTTTACTAGAGTCTTTTAATTTATTTTCTAATTCTAAAATGTTAGACTCTAATAAAATATTGCGCTCTTCAAATGCGAGAAGTTCCTTTTTCAAGGATTCCATTAAACCTTTAAGGCTATCTCTCTCGCCTTCTAAATATTCAATCTTCTTGTGAAGATCTCTCTCTCGTGTCCTAAGGTTTTCCACTAATGCACTATCATCAATGACCTTGACACTCTCTTTTAAACTCTCTTCTAACTTCAAATTTGCTCTTTTTAATTTAATAGACTCTTCATAAAGTTCTTGAAAAGCATTTTGAAGTTCACTCACATCAACCTCTTCTTCATTTTCACTCTATCTTTCTTCTTCACTCTCACTACCATCAAAAATAAGGGAATCATAAACTTTGACCTTGGAAGTGTCATGTGTTAAAATTTCATCAATAGAAGAATGTTCACTATCACTCTCATGACTAGCCATAAAAGACACAAAGTTGGGCTGAGTGGGGGAATCGGGTCCCTCTTCATTATCACTATCACTAAAGGTTGTATTAAAATAAATTGGTTGCTTACCCTCTCTCCTTAGTTTAGGGGACACTCTTTTGCCCTATGGACACACCCTTCACAGCCAAAACACCTATTTGACTCGACCCTGTTTAAATTTTCATTAATAATTTTAGGGATCTTCTCGGCTTTGTCATGCTTAGATTTTTCAAATTTCTTAAAATTATTTTTAAATTTATCTTTGTTAAATTTAAGAAATATTCGAAACTTCCTAGCAAACATAGCCATATTTTTCGATTCACTATCACTTTCACTCTCTACTACTTGTTTTTCCTCCTTTCGGGCTTTCAAAGCAATGCCCTTATCTATTTTCTTTTTAGTTTTAGAGGGAAACATGTCTAGTTCATAGGTTTGTAAATCACCTTCGAGCTCTTCTAATTTCGTAGAGGCTAAAGTGGGTAAAGAATTTAAAACAGTCACTTTTGGAATAAATCTATCGGGTAGGGACCTTAAAATTTTCTTTACTACTCGGTTGTCGGGTATTTTCTCTCCCAAATTAAAAGATGAATTAACTATATCGAAAAGTCTAGAATAAAATTCATCAAAATTTTCTTTTTCGTTCATTTTGATGGTTTCAAATTGAGTGGTGAGGTTTTGGAGTTTCGAAGCTTTAACAACACTAGTACCTTCTAGAGTGAGTTGTAAAATATCCCAAGCTTCTTTAGTGGTTTCACACGTCATAATGCGACGGAATTCATCCGGTGTGACTCCGTTAAACAAGGCATTTAAACCACGGGAATTAAAATTTGAAAGTTTAAATTCATTATCACTCCATCTATCGGCGGGTTTTGGGACACGTTCATTATCTACTAAATGTGTAGGTGGGGACCACTCGTTGACGACAGATAACCAAACTCTCTCGTCGATATATTTTAGTGTCGATTTCATCTGCGCTTTCCAATACGCGTAGTTAGAACCATCAAAAATAGGAAATTTTGAAAACGAGGAAAATTTCATTTTTAGCAAAAAATATCTAAAGGATCTCAAACGCAATAATTTAGCGATTCCGCTATGATAGCAATTTGAAAACGGGTAGATTTTCTCAATTAATGCTCTGATACCACTTGTTGGAACACGGGGTCCCGAATTTTTAAATTCTTACTACAAAAAGATAATTTCCTTTTTAAATATGTGGAAGCGTAAGATGGTTCAACACAAGACACACAAACACCAAATTTTAATTTCTTTTCAAATTAAAATTAAACAAGTGAAATAAGATTAAAGCCACACAAATTTTAATTTCACTTAAACCAACTTAATTTAACCCAAGTCCTAGAAATTTGCCTAAGTCATATTTTCAATATTACCAAATTAGGCCAAACTGATTTTAACAAAATAAAAGATGACTTGAATTAAATTAATATCAATTTTACCCAAAATATTAATTAGCACCAAATTAAACAAGAGTAGTGATTTATTACAATTTTATCTTTTTACCTAAGCATGCATCTAAGGTGATATAGCAAGATAAAATAAACAAATAAACCACTACGCCGCGATGTACGAGAAAAAACCCACAAAGGGAAAAAATCTCGGACGGCCCTAGCCTTAAGTCCAATAAGTATTGTTTTACAATTACAAGACAGATGACTTACTTCCTCGACTCGACCCCCTTAAAGCCTTGACGCATCTTCTTGTAAACACCTCCGCCTAGTTGATAATCTCGGAGCTCCACTGGAACCTTAGACTTCACTAATGAGACGTTAGGTACACCGTCAACCACACATGGATCCTTTCACCATGTGAGAATGCCGCGGCAAAACAGAAGACTTCTTCTTTGAGGGATATAGAAGTAAACCCAAACTTATCTTCTTCAAGGTGTAGAGATAAACCGGTGTCAAACACTCCAAGCAAGATATTTATATGGAAGCTTGGAATAAATAAACTATGGGTGTAAAACAGAAGTGTTTTAAGGATTTTCTTTGAAAAAATAAACACTCAACATGAACTTTTTCTTCTTTTAACTTTGCTCTCGAACTCTCTCTTAGAGATGGAAGGATATGAAAAAGTTAGATAGAAAAAATTGGTTCCCGCATAAAGTAGTTCTGTCAAAAGATAGTGGGGAAAAGAAGTGGGAAAACTGACAAAAACGCTCAAAATAACTGTTCCATCCAAATTTCGTTCCAACAACTTTTCGTTCGAATAAAGTTTTGTTCGAACGGTTTTACTAACGAGGTTCCAGAATGAAAAAAGAAAAATCGTCAGAAATCTCGTTCGAACGACCTGGCAATCTCGTTCGAACAAGATGCAGTTCATTCGAATGACCTGGCAATCTCGTTCGAACGAGATTCCAGTGTGGTTCGAACGATGTCTCAAAAAAATGAAATATTAATTTTTAAGCCCAAAACTTTTTATGAAAAGTTCTAAAAAATATTTTTTGAATAAAGCAAAGTTGTTAAAATTAATTTATATAAATTATAAATTACACCCAATAAAAATTGTTCCAATCTCCTATATAAATATGTAATGCATTCATACCTTAGGAGTAAACGGAATAAATGTTGTTGACGTAGAAACGAGGCACAATAGACTCAGAATTTGATGAAGCTTTATACTCTTGGCTGCTACGTCTTCAACTTTAGAATGTCATAGGCTTGAAGAATGGTCAATACCCTATCCTATGACTCAAACGTTTTTGTCCAGAATTGAGCCAAAACTACATTAAGACTCAATTGGAAATTTGTGTCCTTACAAATGGATTCTAAATTTAATATTAAAATAATTTGAATTAGACAAGTTATATAACCATTGTTAGGATTAGACCTTGTTATGAAATTGGGATGGTTATCATGATTTTGAGTAAAAATTGCAAAATTGATGTTGTGGCCATTGCAACACATGTTAAAGGCTGGGAATACCATATTAATCTTGTGAAATAAACTAAAATTGTGTTGAATTGAGATGGAATCATGATTTGAGTTCTTGAGATGATAATTAAGGATTATATTCTAAATCTTGTATTAGAAGAACTTGAAATCATTGGAGATTAATTAGTATTGGTATTGGGACTAATATACGTTGAACAAGTAATGTTTGGGGCAATTTAGGGACCTAGAAATGTGAAACTGGGTTCAACAATGGCGAAATTTCACTTTGAAGAAGAAGGGTTATGTGCAAATATCATTTGAATGACAATTTGGAGTTGTTCAAACTAACATAGTGATTTCGTTCGAACGACATTAGGAATTCATTCGAACAAACATTGTATTCTCGTTCAAATGAGGAGATTAAATGTCATTAAGGCAGATTAATATTTTCTTAATTAAAACAAGTTAATTAAGGTGATTAAGAAAGGATTTCGACTTGTGACCCTTACATGTGTAGAATTTACTTTTTTGGTGTATTATATGCAAATATATCGGGGGGGTGTACTCGTGGGATAGGTAGTAGAGGATATATTTAGATTGGGAGAGAACGACAGATACCGGTGCCCATACACAATGATGATGCGAAGGGCTTGATTATGATACGGGTGCCCATACACAATGATGACGGGAAAGGCCTGATTATGATTACCCCGGACACTACGTCCTGAACGCTCATGATCCATAGAACGATATTCTTGGGTCAATCCTTTTATATAGTTTGGGGTATACGACTATTTGACTAGTGTGAAATCATAGTGAGTATTCCTGTAGAGATGATTTAACAATAATAATAATAATAATAATAATAATAATAATAATAATAATAATAATAATAATAATAATAATAATAATAATAATAATAATAATAATAATAATAATAATAATAATAATAATAATAATAATAATAATAATAATAATAATAATAATAATAATAATAGGTGTGGATAAACCTATAACTTTGCCCAGTACGTGCGAGCGATCCCCAATGGTGATAGGTTAGACCTTCGTTATATATGTGCTAGTCATAAGGGCCTTTTACGCAATTGTATTTGGTACCGTACTGGCTTATGATCATATTGATGTAGGTACCTTCCTATGATATTATATAATAGTGAAGTCCAAAGGAATAAATGTGGAATTGTACTTCAAATTGGTATGATTTAAAAGACTTAATCATGGGAAACACCTGGGATCGGGAGTAAATGCATGTGATAAGTAGGGTTGTTTGAGTTGGGTTAACTTAAATGTAACTAAAATACTAGATGAACATACGTATTCATATGGTGATCCAAAGTTAATTATATTGTTATACTTAAACTTTTTGTTAACGTCTCCTATTAACATTTTCAGGACATAGGCCTTTAGCGCAGCATCACCCCTGATCTAGACTTGATCTCCTCTTCATTGTTGATCTCATAGGATGTAGGTGTCGGGCCTGCATGCTCATATACTCTATAGTACTTTTATATTTACGCCGATTAAATTTTGAACCAGCTGATACTTTATGTTAATTCGGTATTAAAGATTGAACGGTTCATCACTTTTATGTGGAGTTACTTATTTATGCTTTCAGTATTTATTTACAGTCATGCTTAGAATGATGCTCTATTATTTAGACTCATGTATGTGACACCCCGTATTTTTGAATATTTGCAATTTGATTAATTCGGTTATTTTTAAATTACACGTGTGCGGTAATCTAGTTGAATGAATTATTATGTGTTGATTAATATATTAATCGGGAGAGATAAAGATAAATATTTATGGAATATAATTACTAAGTGAATAGTAAATAATTATTTTACGTCATAACGAGTAATAGTGACGTGATAGTGTTATATCTCAACCGGGAGTTGAGTGTAGATTATATGAGGTCGAGATAGGAAATTTATTGAGAGTGACTGGGAAGGTGATTTCGAAGTCACGGTTGGTTCAGAATGGGTCAAAATAGTCTGAATAGTGTACCCTGGGTGTGTTGATTGTGTCTCGGGGCAATTTTAGACCAACCTGACACCCCTTAAGGGCTTTTCGATCATTTAAGAGTCAAGGTTATATGGCACTCCAAAAATTAAAGAGGTATATCATCCCATTTGAGTGTGAGACTAGGGTTACAAAACTTTAGAGATAGAGGAGGCCATATGAGAGGAAGATGAGAAGAAACCTAGGCAAATCCACACAATTTTGCTCTATGAACATCGCTATAATCGACATCGAAGCAAGGAAAGGACATTCTCACCATCTAAGAATGAAAATCATACCCACTTCTTTCAGGAAAGTGTTTATCTTGCATTGTTTTAGCCATATTATAATACCCATGTAGTGTAGGATTTTCAATTTATGATTTAAATGATGATTATTAGGATTTGGGTGGGTAGAACACATGATTTGGCGTAGGAATTCATGTAGAACAAATCCTTTCATGTAGATAACATGAAATCAGGGAAGATGGATGATTAATGTGAAAGAAATCGGGGTTGAATGATGAATATGCATAAGAACACATAAACCAGGCTTTTGATGAAATAATGGGTTTTGATTCGTTCTTGGGTAGATTTCTTGTCATCTTGATATTTTATTTACATTAATTATTATCCATAAACATATATTACATGTTTGGGTACGTTGGATGGATGATTGGGGAGGTGTTGTGGAGTTTTGAAAGAGTTTTAATGGAGTAAACTCGCAACAACAAAGAAAGATAACTACCAAGGCTTTCGAACCGATTAATATTAATGAGGGTCAATTAGGATTTTGAATGACAATACGTAACCGATTGAGAGGAGTATTACGAATTTAAAATTTGGGTAACGGGAAGAGTGAAAGGTAACCTAAGACTTCTAATAGTTGTATAGTGATGAGTATACTGAAATAACATAAGGAATAGTTGGGACCACTTTGGGTAGTGAGTGATGCTCGAAAAACATGAGTAAAACCTTATGTGAGAATTATTAGTACTTCGAGTATTCAAAAGACATAAATACCACGAACAGGATATATTATAGGTTGTGTGTGTACCTATATTAATGATATATATAGGTTGTGTGAATACCTATTATGTGATTTGTTATGTGTGTGAACATACCTATGCTACCTACGATCATGGGAGGTTCCGCGCAAAGGGCCATCCCACCTCGACAATTCCAGCGAGGTCTGGATGTGTACCCCAGAACATAGACCTTAGGGCGGCTCACTGTGTGCAGTGTATTAGTGGGACCGGCATTTCATATGGCTACGTTAGGTTTGTGTGTAGCCTAAAGGCTTGAAACTATGTTAGCCTCCATTGTATTTTTTTTATTTCGGGTTCGAGGAGACATTTCTAACAGTTAGTCCCTAATTTGGTACGAGAGGTATATGGACTTGATAGGAGAGTATGCATGCATCATGATGGCCATTTCGGGGGATGTTGTAGTTATATATACTATAGTGTGATAAATATATACAGGTGTGATTATTCTATGATGGTATAAAAGATAGATTGTGTATATCTAAAAGTAATTTAAGTATGAGAAAACTTAAATAAATGATGCAATAATAACAATTTGGTTAAAATAAATTATTGGCTCAACAGTAGTGTATCATATTGGCGGCATGGGCGGGAGCTCAACCTAATGTGGTTAGTCAGATACTTTGGCCTAGTTAATCAGTGTAGTATGGCTAGGTGGGTAAAATAGGGGACGTTAGGTGTGCATTACAGATGATAGGTGAGGAACTCAAGGGAGTGTACGCTGGACTAACGTGTGTATTTAATAACTACTTTTATAACTGCAATTTAAATGTTTGCTAAATATTTTTCAAATGGTTTTGGACTTTGACCCGTGTCAAAATATTTTTGGGGTCCAGCCATGGGAACGCCAAGCTTGATGACTCATTCTAGGGATTCGTAGCTGCAGCATTGTGGAGGTTTCTAGGACTTTGTGTAGACGCTTCAGTTATTCTTTCCTAGAGTAGGATTTCTGATTTAGTATTTCATTTGGGCATGTTTCACCTCCAGTTGATACATTTATTCAATTTTATTTATTAGATTGTGTTTTGGATTCAGTTTTATTTACGTAGACTTATGGTTTGATATTACTTTGGGAACCGATGATTGATTCGGTACTATTTATTTATTTACTTATCGTTTGGTTGATTTAGACTATTTTAATTATGTGAATAAATTTATATTGTAGTTAATGATTTATTTTAACCGATGTTGTAGTTATATATATTATAGTGTGATAAATATATACAGGTGTGATTATTCTACATATGTGTGATGGTAGAAAAGATAGATAGTGTATATCTAAAAGTAATTTAAGTATGAGAAAACTTAAATAGATGATGAAATAATAACAATTCGGTTAAGATAAATCATTGGCTTAATGGTAGCGTATCGTATGGGCAGTACGGTGGGGCTCAACCTAGTGTGGTTAGTTAGATACTTAGGCCTAGTTAAGTTTTGTAGTATGGCTATGTGGGTAAAATAGGGGACGTTGGGTGTACACTATAGCTGAGAGGTGAGGAACTCAAGGTAATGTACACTGGACTAACGTGTGTATCTAATAACTGCTTTTATAACTGGAATTTAAATGCTTGCTAAATATTTTTCAAATGGTTTTGGGCTCTGACCCATGTCAAAATATATTCCAAAACATTTTTGGTGCCTAGCCATAGAGGTGCCAAGCTTGATGACTCATTCCAGAGATGCATAGATGCAACATTGTGAAGGCTTACAGGACTTTGGGTAGATGCTTCAGTTATTCATTTGTAGATTAGGATTATTGATTTAGTATTTCATTTAGGCATGTTGCCACTTCATTTTATACATTTATTGAGTTTTATGTATCAAACTGTGTTTTGGATTCAATTTTATGTTCGTAGACATATGGTTTGGATATTACTTTGGTAAGCGATGATTGATTCGATACTATTTAGTTATCTACTTATTGTGTGGTTGATTTGAACTATTTTAATTGTGTGGATGGTTTAGTTATTTTATTTATATTTCGCATGTTGTCATATTAATGAAAGATATAATTTGGCACCGGCTTAATGTAACATAAATGATTAGTAATTTAAAAAGTTTTCGACAGTGGTGATAAGAATGAACCAAATGAGATTCCTTTTTATTTTGATAAAGAACTGACCACTCATGATTAAAATCAGCAAGGTGTCACAGATGGTATTAGAGCATCAGGTTCTAGTGTCTATAGGATCTGTACGGCTTACTACGATTTCAGCATAGCATTCTTTGATATAAAGCATTATTATATGATTATTGTATTCCTCTTTACACGTACATTTACATTCTTCTACTATTATATTTGTATTAATTATGAACACATACAACTCAATCTGGTTTTAGATGCCACTCAAGAGAGGAAGACCAACTAGAACAATGGCGAGAGCTAATGGGAGAAAGGCTCAACAAGAGCCACATGTACCGCAGCCGCAGCCACAATAGCGAAACATTTCGGTAGCAAAGGTTGATGAAACCATGGCACAGGCAGTTAACACAGCGATGACTGCAATGGCATAAGCCGCCAGTGGCACCTGTTATTCAGGCCCACCCGAGGCCATCCGATTAGCAGAGAATGAGGGAGGCATTTCAGAAGGGCCACCCACTGGAGTTTAAAGGCAGCTCAAATGTTGTCGTGGCCAGTCAGGTGAAGAAATACATGCAATGCCACCTTTGTGTAGTTGAGTACAGTGATACTCAAAAACAGTTCTTAGAAACATTTAAGTTAGTGTGCGAAACTTTACAGTGGTGGGAGTCTGTGACCACAACAGAGGAGAGAGATGTGATGATCATTGGGGAGTTTTGGGCGCGGGTTGACCATAAGTATTTTTCGTCCGTTATTCAAACAGAGATGAGATGGAAGTTTCTCGATGTCTCTTAAGGAGATCGAACAATAGCAGAATACGAGGAGGAGTTCACTCGTTTAGATAATTTTATGAAGGATGAGATGAACACTGAAGAGAAAAAGATGCGAAAATTCATGGATAGACTTAACTGGGGAATCCGACAGCACTTGTTGGGTAATCCGGCATTAGAGATGTACACAGAGGTTGTCAATGTCGCTCTACTTCATTATTAAGATCAAAACTTCCACATGAAAGGGAGCAAGTAAGTAAGTAAGTCCAGTCAGACTGGGAATGCAGGTGGGAACGGTACCAATGGGGCATAATAGCAGCAGGAGCGAAATTTTCGACAGGGGGATCCGACTAAGAGACTTTGATCAGAAGGCTTCAGACCCGAGGGCAGAGGATTCAAACAGGGTCCTCATGCACAGCAGCAGCATCCCATTCCTCATGATTGCCAGAACCAAGGGAATAGCGGGGGGTAATTAGGCTAGGGCCAAAGGCAGGAAGGGTTTTCTGGTAGTTATTTAGATTATGGAGAGACGGTCCATAGGAAGAGGGAGTGCCCAAAGTGAGGCAGGGTCAACTACAGGATGGTGTCTTAAATGTACAACCATTGCTGAAGATCTTGGGGTCAATTTCGACGCGAGAATCATATTCAGGAACCTGTCGACCAGGCAAGGCAGTTGACAAATAGAGGTAACATTTTTATTTGATCTTTATGAGTATGGGGTAAGTTTTGGGTGACATGGGTGCATCACAATATATCATTATCAATGCTAAAATTCACGAGTGAGTCGGGTTTAGTGGGTGCATTGTCAATATCAGCCTTATTATTATGAATATATTTACCATTGGTAGCGGGACTCGTCGGTACCGCCAGCAGGGGAGCGGGTGTTGTTACTAGGAGGATGTTTGTATTTGTAATACCCCGTATTTTTGTGATATTTATTTATGGAATTAATTGAATTAAATGTGTATTAATTGGAAATTAATCCGGATTAAAATACTAGCGAGATGCGAGTTGGTATTTGATTATAATGTGTATATATGGCTTTATATGAATATTGAACTATGAAACTTGTCGTGAGATTGAAATACGGCAATTTGGAAATTTTATTGAGACGCGTGTGACAGTCGCGTCAGGAATATATTTATTTTAATTAAAAAGTGAATTTTATTTTTATTAACCGTATGGTCGATTTGAGTGCGCCAACGCGTCCGGAAGGGTCGAAATAGTCAGAAAACACTAGCCGGGGGTTTAGTTTGGGTCCCGGGGCATTTTTAGGCCATACCGGCAACGTATAAAGGTAGTTTGGTAATTTTAGATTTTTGGGAATTAAAACCAACGAAAATTAGGAAATAAAAATCTGATTTGGTAATTACCCACTAAACCCACTAACTACACCTTATGACCTAATGGGCTACGGGGGTTATTAGAATTGGTTCCAAGAGTTTCCTAAGGCAAACCCTAGCCACCATTGTCACCTTGGAGAAGAAGACTTGTAGAGAGAGAAAGAGGAGAATTCTGCAGAGAGAGAGAGAATCATTCATTAATTCGACATCAAAATCAGAGATACACATAAGGCAAGTGGTTTAATTTCATTAGTTGCAGAGAATGCTTCTTCCATGCGTAGGAAATTGATAAAATTGTATTATTTTTGGGAGATTGATGAAAACCCATAAAATTGGAATTTGAAACTTGTATTTTGATGAGGAATTGCATGTAGAATAGTATGTAGGTGATTAATCTGATGATAATATATTTTGGATGAAACAAAAACGGATTTAATTAGACTCATTGGGGATTTAAGAATTTCTAGGGTTCAAGTTCTTGAAATTTGGGGGAAAATGTATAGATTTGATATTTGGATGATGTTTAGAATGAATTAACCCCACAAAACACGTTAGTATGTGACCTAAGTATGTTTAGGGACGATTAGAAACCTTGAACAATTGTTGGATTGATGTTAATATGAGATTAGAGTGGAAGAAAAGATGGAAAAACGAAAAAGGAATTTCTGGGCTCGAAACTGGCCTCTCGTTAGAAGACCTGCCCAGGTCGTTCGAACGAGCTCGTTCGAACGAGCTTCTAACGAGTTGACAGTTTGACTTCTAACGAGAGGGATGTTCGTTCGATGACTTTCGTTCGTACGAGATCTCGTTAGAAGGCCCACTTCGTTCGAACGAACTCTCGTTCGAACAGCCTCGTTCGAACGGGACTTCTAACGAGCTGACAATTTAGGCTTTTTGGCCTGTTTTGATTTCGCGTGTCCCGTAACCTTATTTAATTGTAGAGATGACATTCCCTTGATGATAAATTGTTATGGTAGGGACATTTGGGATATATAGAGGAGTAAAACCTAGGAGTGTGATTTGAACCAAATGGAAATTATGGATTAGGACGTGAGTGTCTATTACGACGTGAGAACAATTAACGGCTTGAATAATTATATTAACCAAGAATATGTAAATTGTGTAACATTATATGTCGGTACGAGAATGAGAAGTGTACCACAAATAAATTATGGGGATTACTAAGATGTGTGCATACTTAGTATATGTATATGATTTTATGTGTATGACATACCTACCATACTTGCTATCACGGGAGGTTTACGTTCGCTTAGGGCCCTCTAATCCTTGTGTTGCCCGGATTTAGATTGGTACCTCGAGAACATAGGTCAGAGCAGGACTTATTGGGATATTAATAAGTCTGCTAATCGTGGGAGCGTAGGTATGTGCGTGACCCATGTGATGTGACTGTGTTCACCTCCATTGTTTGTGATTGTTGTTATTTGAGTACGATTCCTGAGAGATTCGGAATGCGTGATCCTTATGTACGTGATGTACCGGGATGGATAGCAGAGTATGTGTGCACCGCAGCTAGTCTCGGGGTGCTTGTATCGTATATTTATGACGTGAATAATATACACTTAATTAATGAGAACTTTTATGTGGTATTGTGTGTATAAATATGGAAACGTTTGGAGAAAATATAAAGGGATAACCTGAAATGAATTATATTTCTTAATTGATAATCCGAGTGTATGTAAAGCCTCTTTTTAATTGATAACATTAGAATTTATAATGGGAACCGAGTAGAAAGGTTAGAACTCATGTCAGTTTAGATAGATGTATTTATCACTTAGATGGGTGCTATACGTTAGGGGTGCACAATTAGACGAGAGGTGAGTATTTCATGTGAGTGCACGTCCTAACATGTATTTTACATTCGTTGTTTTAATGTTATTAAAGCACTTGCTATTTTAAAATACTCTCCACTTTCGGGCTCTGACCCGTTTGCTTTCAAATCTATTTTTTTGTAAAAACCATTTTAGGTCCCCAGCCACAAGGACACCATGCTTAGGATCCTCATTCAGGTGACGAGCTGTAGCTGTTTGTGGAAGTTACAGGACTTTGCTAGTAGACGCTTCATCCATCTTGACTCTATATTCAGTTTCATCAGTTGTAGGGCATGTCGCCCATTTCTATTAGAAACATTTCCTATTTCGGATTTTCAAACTCTTGGCATGTAATTAATTCAGGATACTTTGTTTTACTTATGTCAGTTGTGGGATTGTTGTGAGGAGTTTTCCTCCGGACTTATTATTGTTTGTTGGTTATTTCATTACTTCGTTATGGTGAATGGATTATGTTGTTCTTCCATTATTCTTTTATTGCATGTTAATCAGACTTAATTTAAAATTTGGCAACTTACTTTTTAAATACTAGGTGGTTAGTAATCATTAAAATGTTTTCGACAGTGATGCTATTAATTGAACCAACTTGGCATTTTGTATTAATTTAATAAAGGAGTAGCTACCCGGTATTTAATTAGTCGGGGTGTCACAGGTGGTATCAAAGCATCAGGTTCTAGTGTCCTTTAGGATCTGTACGGCTTATTATGTTTCTGCTGAGCTTTCTTTGATGTAGAGCCCTATATTTTAGGACTGTTGTATTCTCTTGTATATGCTACGTTCTTCAGCTATTTTGAGTTTATAACTGCGAACTTATAGACTTCATTCTTATTTCAGATTCCTCCACGACGTGCACAACGAGTTCCCAGGGATGCAACGCCAGAACCACAGCCCGCACCAGTTCAGGGCACGATGAATGCCGTCGAGGTTGCAGCCATTGTGGCCCAGACGGTAAATGCCGCACTAGCCGTAGTTCAACAAGCACCACCTCAGGCGCCGGTAGCCGCGCCAGTTCAGGCACATGCATTCCCTTCTGCTTGGGAACGTGTACGTGATGCTTTTCAGAAAGCACACCCACCGGAGTTCGCAGGTAGCTCCGATGTTGTGGTTTCGAGTCAGTGGAGGAAAGACATTCAGCGGCACTTGAGGATGTATGAGTGCACCGATGTCCAGAAGCAGATACTAGCTACCTTTAAGCTAGTGGGGTCTGCACTGCAGCGGTGGGAGTCAATTACCACCGTGGAGGAGAGAGATACTCTCACTATACAGGAGTTCTGGGTGCGGTTCGACCACAAATATTTTCCGTCAGCTGTTCACACAGAGATGAGAGGGAAGTTGATGAGCCTCAAGCAGGAGGGAAGGACTGTGGCCGAGTATGAGGCCGAATTTACAAATCTGTTGAATATTGTTCCGGATGAGATACCGACAGAGGAGAAGAAGATACAGAAATTTACAGACGGGTTGACTTGGAGGATCCGTCAGCATTTGTTGGGGAACCTATCGTTGGCCACTTACTCTGATGTGGTTAACACTGCACTGTTACACTGCCAGGATCACCGCTTTCATATGGCTGAGGGCAAGCGATCGGGAGAGTCCATCCATCAGGGCAGGACTGGAGGAAATGGTGCCAGTGGGAAACAATCTGTTCAGGGGCAGAGACAGGGCGACTAGGGTTCCCAGCAGGGGGATCATAAGAGTTTCAGGTCGGGAAATTTCAGGCACGGACAGGGAGGTTTCCGGCAGGGCCATTAGGGTCCGAACGGCCATCAGGGCCAGCAGGGTCAAAATGGCCAACAACAGTTTCAGCAGGGCCAGCAGGGCCAGGGGAGGAACGGTAACGGCCACCAGGACCGGGGGCAGCATGGACAAAGAGGGGGGAACTTCCCGGGGAAGTGTTACGTGTGTGGCAAGACTGGCCATAAATGCCAGGACTGTCCTGATAGGGGCAGGGCCCCGCAGCAGCAGCAGGGTTCTCGACATGAGCCACAGAGGCTACTTTTTCCACCTGCCCTCCCAGCTCCAGCCCAGGTGCCAGCACTACCAGCCATTTCAGCAGTTCCTGTGCAGCAGGGGCAGTTACAGTATGGACGTGTCTATAACGTCCACCAGGCAGCAGCTCCACAGGCACCACCCGCGATTGAGGGTATGTTTCCTATCCATGGTACTATGGGTCGGGTTTTGTTTGATACGGGGGCAACGCATTGTTTTATAGCTACACATTTTGCGAAAGCCTTAGGGTTTTTAGTAACAGCAGAGAGCACAGTGACGTGTGTAGACTTACCATTGGGGAGTGGGTCACTTATTTTCTTTATATGCCGGGGAGTGGCGGTAGAGATTGGTAGTTTGGTATTACCTGCAGACATGTTGGTATTAGATATGCATGTGCACGATGTGATTATCGGTATGGATTGGCTCGAAGACTATAGAGCCATGATTGATTGCTTCGGTGGGAGCATTGTTTTTGCCATTCCGGGGCAAGAGATGTTTGTAGTGGTGATGCCTCGCCCAGAGGGAGGCTCGACCGCTCATTTGTATTACATAGAGGAGGATACCTCTAAGGAGGTTGTGATTCCTTTAGATTCGATCCCAGTTGTCAGGGAGTATGCCGATGTGTTCAGGAGATACCAGGCCTACCCCCCAGTCGAGAGATAGACTTTGTCATAGACTTATTACCAGATACGAGACCTATAGCACGCGCACCGTACCGTATGGCTCCGGCAGAGATGCGAGAGCTACGAGATCAGATAGAGCGGCTGTTGGGTCAGGGCTTTATCCGCAGGAGTACCTCACCTTGGGGCGCTCCAGTTTTGTTTGTAAAGAAGAGAAATGGTTCACTGAGATTGTGTGTGGACTACCGAGAGTTGAACAAGGTCACGATATGGAATAAGTATCCGTTACCTCGAATCGATGACCTATTCGACCAGTTGAGAGGAGCTTCTTTCTTTTTGAAGATTGATTTGCGATCGGGATACCATCAGTTGCGTATCAGGGAAGAGGATGTCTCGAAGACTGCGTTCTTAACGAGATATGGTTCTTACGAGTTTCGAGTTATGCCTTTTGGCTTGACCAACGCTCCAGCAGTGTTTATGGACTTGATGAATAGGGGGTTCAGAGATTTCCTAGATCAGTTTGTCATTGTCTTCATCGATGATATTCTGGTTTACTCCCAGACAGAGGAGGAGCACGCCGAGCATTTGAGGCAAGTTTTGTAGACGCTACGTCAGAACGAGCTGTATGCAAAGTATGAGAAGTGCGGGTTTTGGCTGAAGGAGGTCCAGTTTTTGGGACACATTATTTCCGACCGGGGGATATCTGTTGATCCGGGGAAGGTATCCGCGGTGAGGGAGTGGGGACAACCCATGACACCGATAGAGATCCGTAGTTTCTTGGGCCTAGCAGGATACTACAGGAGGTTCATTCGGGGATTTTCGAAGATAGTGGGTCCTTTGACACATCTGACTCATAAAGGTGTGCCGTTCATCTGGAGTGATGCCTGTCAGTTGGCATTTGATGAGTTGAAGGATAAGTTGACCTCAGCACCTGTGTTAGCATTGCCGAGACTGGGAGTTGAGTATCTAGTATACACCGATGCGTCCTTGCAAGGACTTGGAGGTGTATTACAGCAAGAGAGTCAGGCCATAGCTTATGCATCCCGTAAGCTAAAGCCTCACGAGAAGAATTACCCCACTCATGACTTGGAGTTGGCGGCAGTTGTATTTGCCCTTCGTATTTGGAGACATTACCTTTTGGGGGAAAAGTTTCGATTGTTCACAGACCACAAGTCCCTACAGTACCTATTTACGCAAAAGGAGTTGAATATGCGGCAGCGAAGGTGGCTTGAGTTTGTAAAGGACTATCAGTTTGATATCCAGTATCACCCGGGGAAGGCTAACGTGGTAGCAGACGCGTTGAGTCGTAGGCCAGTAGATGAGGTGGCAGGGGTGTGGAAGGCCAAGTGGAAGGAGTTGGGACACCAGGATGCAGTGGCCCGATCATTCATGTCTGTGATGACTGTTACGCCGCAGATTGTCACGAAGGTGGTAAAGGCGCAGGCAAATGACTCGTTCTGTCAGGAGCAGATAATTCGATTACTAGCAGAAGGAGCCGAGTCCTATACCGTTAGCTCAGACGGGGGATTACGCTTTAATGGGAGATTGGTAGTTCCGGAAGGGGAGGAATTACGGCATGAGGTGATGGCAGAGTCGCACGGTTCACGGTTCGCGGTACATCCCGGTGGGGACAAAATGTACCAAGACATGAGACGACAGTATTGGTGGAGCGGGATGAAGAGAGATATTGCCGTGTTTGTTTCAAAATGCGCCACTTGTCAGCTAGTAAAAGTGGATCATCAGAGACCGGCAGGACTGCTACAGCCGTTAGAGGTCCCGATGTGGATGTGGGAGAGCATCTCCATGGACTTTATCACGGGGTTGCCTACGTCACAGAGAGGTCACGACTCCATTTGGGTAATTGTGGACAGGTTGACCAAAGTCGCTCATTTTCTACCCGTAAGGACAGACTACACTACGGGACAGTATGCCCAGCTCTTTATTGCAGAGATAGTGAGACTTCACGGTGTGCCCTTAAATATCGTGTCCGACCGAGACAAGATATTTGTTTCACGGTTTTGGGAAAGTTTTCAGGAGGCCATGGGCACGGAATTGCGGTTGAGTACGGCGTATCACCCGCAGACCGATGGGCAAACCGAGCGTACAAATCAGATGTTGGAGGACATGTTGCGTATGTGCATCATTGATTTCGAGGGTAGATGGGAGCAGTACCTTCCACTGGTAGAGTTTGCTTACAACAACTTCTACCAATTCACCATTGGCATGGCTCCATTTGAGGCGTTGTACGGTAGACCTTGTCGTTCCCCAGCATGTTGGTTGGAGGTGGGGGACAACAAACTCCTTGGGCCGAAAGTGATTCAGGATACTTCGGCGAGGATAGAATTAATTCGGGGTCGCATTCGGGTAGCTCAAGACAGGCAGAAGAGCTATGCTGATGCGAAGAGGTTCTTCAGGGAGTTCCAAGTGGGGGACCAGATTTTGCTCAGAGTATCTCCTATGAAGGGGATTATGCATTTCGGGAAAAAAAGGGAAGTTGGCACCGAGATATGTGGGACCATTTCCTATTATTGAGCGGATTGGACCGGTTGCGTATAGGCTTGGATTACCGGAGCATTTGCATCGGATTCACGATGTGTTTCATATTTCCTCGCTAAGGAAATATCTTAGAGACGATTTTTCTCATTCTCACATTTCCTTGGAGGACATCGATCTCCAGCCTGATAGCTCCTACGAGGAGGGGCCGATTGCTATTTTGGACAGAGGTGAACGAAAACTGCGGTCAAAGATAGTTCCGTTAGTGCGTGTTCAGTGGCGACATCATAATGTCGAGGAGTCCACATGGGAGCGCGAGGATGAGATGCGCGAACGTTATCCGAAGTTGTTCTTACCAGGTACTTTCTAGTTCCGAATTTTGGGACGAAATTCTGTTATTATGGGGAAGTATGTAATACCCCGTATTTTTGTGATATTTATTTATGGGATTAATTGAATTAAATGTGTATTAATTGGAAATTAATCCAGATTAAAATACTAGCGAGATGCGAGTTGGTATTTGATTATAATGTGTATATATGGCTTTATATGAATATTGAACTATGAAACTTGTCGTGAGATTGAAATACGGCAATTTGGAAATTTTGTTGAGACGCGTGTGACAGTCGCGTCAGGAATATATTTATTTTAATTAAAAATTGAATTTTATTTCTATTAACCGTATGGTCGATTTGAGTGCGCCAACGCGTCCGGAAGGGTTGAAATAGTCAGAAAACACTAGCCGGGGGTTTAGTTTGGGTCCCGGGGCATTTTTAGGCCATATCGGCAACGTATAAGGGTAGTTTGGTAATTTTAGATTTTTGGGAATTAAAACCAACGAAAATTAGGAAATAAAAATCTGATTTGGTAATTACCCACTAAACCCACTAACTACACCTTATGACCTAATGGGCTACGGGGGTTATTAGAATTGGTTCCAAGAGTTTCCTAAGGCAAACCCTAGCCACCATTGTCACCTTGGAGAAGAAGACTTGTAGAGAGAGAAAGAGGAGAATTCTGCAGAGAGAGAGAGAATCATTCATTAATTAGACATCAAAATCAGAGATACACATAAGGCAAGTGGTTTAATTTCATTAGTTGCAGAGAATGCTTCTTCCATGCGTAGGAAATTGATAAAATTGTATTGTTTTTGGGAGATTGATGAAAACCCATAAAATTGGAATTTGAAACTTGTATTTTGATGAGGAATTGCATGTAGAATTGTATGTAGGTGATTAATCTGATGATAATATATTTTGGATGAAACAAAAACGGATTTAATTAGACTCATTGGGGATTTAAGAATTTATAGGGTTCATGTTCTTGAAATTTGGGGAAAATGTATAGATTTGATATTTGGATGATGTTTAGAATGAATTAACCCCACAAAACACGTTAGTATGTGACCTAAGTATGTTTAGGGACGATTAGAAACCTTGAAAAATTGTTGGATTGATGTTTATATGAGATTAGAGTGGAAGAAAAGATGGAAAAACGAAAAAGGAATTTCTGGGCTCGAAACTGGCCTCTCGTTAGAAGACCTGCCCAGGTCGTTCGAACGAGCTCGTTCGAACGATCTTCTAACGAGTTGACAGTTTGACTTCTAACGAGAGGGATGTTCGTTCGATGACTTTCGTTCGTACGAGGTCTCGTTAGAAGGCCCACTTCGTTCGAACGAACTCTCGTTCGAACAGCCTCGTTCGAACGGGACTTCTAACGAGCTGATAGTTTAGGCTTTTTGGCCTGTTTTGATTTCGCATGTCCCGTAACCTTATTTAATTGTAGAGATGACATTCCCTTGATGATAAATTGTTATGGTAGGGACATTTGGGATATATAGAGGAGTAAAACCTAGGAGTGTGATTTGAACCAAATGGAAATTATGGATTAGGACGTGAGTGTCTATTACGACGTGAGAACAATTGACGGCTTGAATAATTATATTAACCAAGAATATGTAAATTATGTAACATTATATGTCGGTACGAGAATGAGAAGTGTACCACAAATAAATTATGGGGATTACTAAGATGTGTGCATACTTAGTATATGTATATGATTTTATGTGTATGACATACCTACCATACTTGCTATCACGGGAGGTTTACGTTCGCTTAGGGCCCTCTAATCCTTGTGTTTCCCGGATTTAGATTGGTACCTCGAGAACATAGGTCAGAGAAGGACTTATTGGGATATTAATAAGTCTGCTGATCGTGGGAGCGTAGGTATGTGCGTGACCCATGTGATGTGACTGTGTTCGCCTCCATTGTTTGTGAATGTTGTTATTTGAGTACGAATCCTGAGAGATTCGGAATGCGTGATCCTTATGTACGTGATGTACCGGGATGGATAGCAGAGTATGTGTGCACCGCAGCTAGTCTCGGGGTGCTTGTATCGTATATTTATGACCTGAATAATATACACTTAATTAATGAGAACTTTCATGTGGTATTGTGTGTATAAATATGGAAACGTTTGGAGAAAATATAAAGGGATAACCTGAAATAAATTATATTGCTTAATTGAGAATCCGAGTGTATGTAAAGCCTCTTTTTAATTGATAACATTAGAATTTATAATGGGAACCGAGTAGAAAGGTTAGAACTCATGTCAGTTTAGATAGATGTATTTATCACTTAGATGGGTGCTATACGTTAGGGGTGCACAATTAGACGAGAGGTGAGTATTTCATGTGAGTGCACGTCCTAACATGTATTTTACATTCGTTGTTTTAATGTTATTAAAGCACTTGCTATTTTAAAATACTCTCCACTTTCGGGCTCTGACCCGTTTGCTTTCAAATCTATTTTTTTGTAAAAACCATTTTAGGTCCCCAGCCACAAGGACACCATGCTTAGGATCCTCATTCAGGTGACGGGCTGTAGGTGTTTGTGGAAGTTACAGGACTTTGCTAGTAGACGCTTCATCCATCTTGACTCTATATTCAGTTTCATCAGTTGTAGGGCATGTCGCCCATTTCTATTAGAGACGTTTCCTATTTCAGATTTTCAGACTCTTGGCATGTAATTAATTCAGGATACTTTGTTTTACTTATGTCAGTTGTGGGATTGTTGTGAGGAGTTCTCCTCCGGACTTATTATTGTTTGTTGGTTATTTCATTACTTCGTTATGGTGAATGGATTATGTTGTTCTTCCATTATTCTTTTATTGCATGTTAATCAGACTTAATTTAAAATTTGGCAAATTACTTTTTAAATACTAGGTGGTTAGTAATCATTAAAATGTTTTCGACAGTGATGCTATTAACTGAACCAACTTGGCATTTTGTATTAATTTAATAAAGGAGTAGCTACCCGGTATTTAATTAGTCGGGGTGTCACAGTATTGTGTGTTAATTTTACTACTTTTGAGAGTTATGATAGTAGAGGATATTATTATCATGGGTAGTGACTGGTTAGCGAGGGTTTGAGCGGTAGTAGACTATTATAATAAGACTATCGTATTCGTTGTTCCAGGGTAAGATGTATTGTTTTACAAGGTATAACCTGAAAGAGGGTCGATCATATATATGTATTGTATTGTATAGTAGACTTAGGGGACTGTACTTATCTCATTACATCTAATCCCGATGCGTAGGGACTTTTTACTGATGTGATTCAGGGTATTTTGGATTTTTTTTCGAGCATAGAGTTCAGCTCGTTATTTAATTAGTGCTAGGGACTTAGTGTTAGTGATAGTGATAGCGTAGTGTTTTATTACTCCTTGAGTGATGGGGAGTGGATGATTAGACTCGTATGTTGGGGAAGAGGATTTTTGTGTATTTTTGTTATGTGCTTTGGGACTACAGATCTCGACGATCAACAATGTTAGGTAGTAGTGTATCACGAGAATTCCTTGTTTGGATTTCTCTTGCGAGATGTCCCACGCATTAACCTTAGTGAGCATCGAGAGTTGGGAGACGTGGGGTCATTAGGTCATGGATTTATTACATAAGTGGATGCACGTGTATGTGGGTAAACTTGTGAGTTGACGGCGATTTGATAATTTAAGGCTAGTGGGGCAGGGTAGTATTTGTGAAGATCTGCACGGAATATAGGGTGTATGGGCGCCCTATGACACCCCACCTAATTAAATACGGGGTGATTACTCCTTCATCCAATTAAAATAGGAATCTCATATGGTTCACTCTTAGCATCACTGTCAAACATAAAAAACAACAACAACAACAACAACAACAACTGAAATAATCAAAATAACCAAACCATTCATGCAATAAAATAATCTAAACTAAACGCCAAATAAATAACTGAAATAAAAAGGTACCGACTAAACCGTCGATTCTCAATATAGAAATTCAACTAAACATCTAAAGAAATCAAACTGAGTGCACCAATACAAAGTATGATAAACTGAATAAAATAAATAGATGGAGGGGCGACATATCCAAAAGAAATAGCTGATCTGCATCCTACTTTAGGAATGAAATAATCGAAGTGACTAAGTCCAAATCCTGCAAGCATCCACACGTACTACAGCTACGCATCCCTAGAACAGATCGCCAAACTTGGCGTCCCTATGGCTAGACACCTAAAAGGTTTTGAAAATATTTTGTAAGTACGGGTCAGAGCCCAAGTAAAACCATTTGATAATATTTATAATGGACTTTGTAAATTTAGGACTTATTATAATATGTATTTTGGAAATAGGACAACAAACATTTTATTTATAGTTTTAGTCCTTTTTTTTAATAAAGCCGTTGGCACGGACCCATATTCATAAAACGTCAATCAATCATAGCATGCCTGCCACGTGTTCCTTTAATTTGAAAATAGGGACTAAAAATGGAAACAAAATGTTTGTTGTCCTATATCCATAATTAATATTATTTTAAGTCCTAAAATTATATAATCTATATTTATAAAGTATTTAAATTGCAGCTTAAATCAACAGTTATAAGATACACATGTTAGGTTGCATTCACTCTCTTGAGTTCATCACCTCTCATCTATAGTGCGCACCTAACGTCTTGTACTAAGACCACCTCGTCGATCTAGCCAATCTAACTAGGTCCTAAGCCTCTAACTAACTATAAACCAGTCTAGCTCACCTGTACAACCCATATAGTACGCTACAGTATACCATTAATTATCATTAAGCCCTTAGTTAAGTTTCTCATTAACTTACCCCGTACCGCCCATACAATACGTTACCGATCAATTAATAATTAACATTTCTCTTATGTTATTATTCTTACCCTCATGTCAAGTTCTCACACGTACTTTATCTTCAGATACCCACTATTCATTGTTTTCACTATTTACACTTAAGTAAATTAAGCGTTGTCTTAGATATACACTATCTAGTCTTGCTACTATCACACATAAGTAGATTAAAGATTGTTTAGATATACACCATCTAGTCTCACTACTATCCCAATAGGGAATAACATCAAAAAGGCAAAATTGGCCAAATATGGGCAGTCAAATCGATTCTCCAAGAGGCCAAATCGATTCGCCTGCCGAATCGAGTCGCCTCTGTTCCGAATCGATTTAAAATATAGCAGGTATCTTCTTCTCCTACGTTTTTGCGATTTTCTCCATTTTTACTCTCATAAACTTTCATGCAAACATCCTAACTCTGAACCAAACTTAACCAAACTTCATATAGGATCATTCTAACAGTTCCTAACGATTTATATCATTAAACCCTCAACAAAAAATGGATCATAGAACATTTAATCTTCACAAATCATAAAAACCCTAGTTTCTCATGTTCTTCACATCTTTTAATCAAGAACCCATATTTCTTTATTATAAATCATCTCAAACCCTCTAATTTCATGTCACCGCCATAAAGAAATATAACTACATGTAATCTTACTTCAATTCATAGGTTATACCCACCCAAATTCATATTAAATCTTTCAAAAACATGTAAATCAAACCCTATTCTACATGCGTATTATTACATGCTTAATATAAATGCAAGATAAACACTTGCCTTTGGTTTGTCCGACCTGATTTCATGATTTAATGATGAATTGGTTTGTCTTACCTTTCAATCCGCTCTCCAATGATGTTTGTGGTGAAAGAATCACTTGAATCTCTCAAGAACCCTTCCTTAAACTTCAAGAATGGCCTCTCCTTCTTCTCTAATGTCCTCTCTTAGTTTTATAACCTCTAAACCCTAGACTCTCCCATCTATATGCTGATAAAGATGTTGGAAATTCATAGGTCTCTTTACCCTATATTACCAAATGACTAAAATGCCCTCATACAGTGTCGGTTTGGCCTAAAATTACCCAGGACCCAAACTATACCCCCCGGTATACTATTTCAAATATTTTGATCCTTTCGGAATCAACTATGATCTCTAAATCATCATCTGCATCACTATATGCAATCATCTTATTTCCACCTCAAAATATGGCACACGTGAAATTAAAATAGACCGAATTAATTTAAACTTTAAATCACCAAATCAATTAATTTCTCCGAATTAAATAGATCCCAAATCACCGATTCAAATAAATGCTAAATCAACAATTTAATTAAATCATATATCCTCATAATTATAGGGTGTTACACACCCTAGTTAGTTAAATTATTCAGTATTGTCCGCGATCAAAAGATGCAAAAACATAAGTGTTGAACATAAGCGTATGAGAATAAGGGAGTTGTCACCTAGGGATGTTGGGACCTTCCCCAATAGATAAAATTCTATAACTATTAGCATTTAGGCTCATCGTAGTGGAAAGGGTTGGGCAAAATTTCATTACATTGTATAGTCACCAAAGAGAGGTGGTAAAGAAAATGATAGAATATTTCAGTGTAAGGTAACTAAAGCAGATCGGTCACTAGTATTGAACGATAAGGTATAGACCGTCGGACTGAGAAGTGTTGTTAGTAGAAGTGTAGGTTAAACAACATAACAAGATTTGACTTTGAGAATGGATAGATTATGTGCGAGGAGGTATTCGAAGCTATTAGTACCATACTTATCCAAATTTCAGGGATGAAATTTCGTTGTAAAGGGGAATGTATATAACACCCCGTACTACTGAATATTTAGATTTTGATTAATTCGATTATTTTTAAATTTCACGTGTACCGTAATTAGTTGAATTAATTATTGTGTGTTGATTAATATATTAATCGGGAGATTTAAAGATTAATATTTATGGAATATAATTAGTAAGTGAATAGTAAATAATTATTTTACATCATAACAAGTAATAGTGACCTGACAATGTTTTATCTCAATTGGGAGTCGAGTGTAGACTATATGAGGTCGAGATAGGAAATTTGTGGAGAGTGACTCGAATGGTGATTTTGAGGCCACGGTTTGTTCCGAATGGGTTGAAATGGTCAGAATAATGTACAGGGGTGTGCTGATTGGGTCCCGGGAAAATTTTAGACCTCCATGACACCCCGCAAGGGCTTCGATCATTTAAGAGTCTATGGTAGATGGAACTCCAAACTTTAAAGAGGTATATCAGCCCATTTGAGTGTGAAGATATGGTTACAACACTTTATAGAGAGATACAGGAGGCCATAGGAGAGGAAGAGAATAAGAAACCTAGGCAAATCCACACTGTTTCGCACCATGAATGCTGCCGAAATTTAGATCAAAGCATGGAAAGGACATCCTCACCATCTCAAAACAAAAATCAGACCCACTTCTTTAAGGCAAGTGTTTATTTTGCATTGTTTTAAGCATGTTATATTACCCATGTAGTGTAAGGTTTTCAATTCATGATTTAAATTATGATTATTGGGATTTGGGTGGGTAAAACACATTATTTGGAGTAAGAATGCATATAGAACAAATTCTTACATGTAGATAATACTAAATTAGTGAAGATGAATGATTAATGTGAAAGAAATCGGGGTTGAATGATGAATATGCATAAAGAACACATAAACTAGGGTTTTGATGAAATAATGGGTTTTGATCCTTTCTTGAGTAGTTTTCTTATCATCTTTATATGTTATTTACGTTGATTATTCTCCCTACACATATATTACATGTTTGGGTATGTTGGATGGATGATTGGCGAGGTGTTATGGAGTATTGAAAGAGTTTTAATGGAGTAAACCCGTTGTAGCAAAGAAGGAGAACTGCCAGGGCTTTCGAATTGATTTGGACCCTCTATCGAATTAGTTCGGTAGGCGAACTGGTTCATCTGCTATGTAGAACCAGTTCAGACTACCTATTTTTGTCAGTTTGGTTTTTGGATACCTTTTCATGAAATTAATTGCGGGAAAACATTAGGGATAGTATAATAATTGTAAAAAGACTGAGAGAAGGTCAGTAGGTATATAATTAAGTCTTGGTTAATTTTAATGAGGGTAAATTGGGATTTGGACCGATAATAAGTAACCGATTGAGAGGTGTATCAAGAATTTATGCTTTGGGTTACGACAAAAGTGAACGATAACCTAATACTTCTACTAGTAGTACAGTGATGAGTAAACTACTGAAATAATGCAAGGAATAGTTAGGACCCCTTCAGGTAGTGAGAGATGCTCGAAAAATACGGGTAAAACATTATGTGAAAATTATTAGCACGTCGAGTATTCGAGAGATATAAATTACACATACGGGATATATTATGGGGGGTATGAACATACCTATGTTACTTGCTATCACCGGAGGTTCCGCGCAGAGGGCGATCTCACCTTGGTGATTCCATCGAGGTCTGAATGTGTGCCCCAGAACATAAAACTTAGGGCGTCTCGCTATGTGCAGTCTATTAGTGGGACCGACGTGTCAGTTTGGTATTTTAGGTAAGTGTGTATACCAAAGGCTTAGAACTATGTTTGCCTCCATTGTGTGTTATTTGATTTAGGGTTCGAGGAGACATTCTGAACCGATTGTCCCTGATTTGGTACAAGACGTTTATAGACTTGATAGCAGAGTATGCATGCATCACGGTGGTCATTTCGGGGGATGCTGTAGTTGTATATATTATAGTGTGATAAATATATACAGGTGTGATTATTCTACTTGTGTGTGATGGTAAAACAGATAGATAGTGCATATATAAAAGTAATTTAAGTATGAGAAAACTTAAATAAATGATGCAATAATAACAATTTGGTTAAAATAAATTATTGGCTCAACAGTAGTGTATCATATTGGCGGCATGGGGGGGAGCTCAACCTAATGTGGTTAGTTAGATACTTTGGCCTAGTTAAGCAGTGTAGTATGGCTAGGTGGGTAAAATAGGGGGCGTTAGGTGTGCATTACAGATGATAAGTGAGGAACTCAAGGCAGTGTACGCTGGACTAACGTGTGTATTTAATAACTGCTTTTATAACTGCAATTTAAATGCTTGCTAAATATTTTTCAAATGGTTTTGGACTCTGACCTGTGTCAAAATATTTTCCAAAATATTTTTGGGATCCGGCCATGGGAACACCAAGCTTGATGACTCATTCTAGGGATGTGTAGCTGGAGCATTGTGGAGGTTTCTAGGACTTTGTGTAGACGCTTCAGTTATTCTTTCCTAGAGTAGGATTTCTGATTTAGTATTTCATTTGGGCATGTTTCCCCTCCAGTTGATACATTTATTCAATTTTATTTATTAGATTGTGTTTTGGATTCAGTTTTATTTCTGTAGACTTATGGTTTGATATTACTTTGGGAACCGATGAT
Organism: Sambucus nigra; assembly: GCA_949130495.1. NCBI lineage: Eukaryota > Viridiplantae > Streptophyta > Magnoliopsida > Dipsacales > Adoxaceae > Sambucus > Sambucus nigra. The sequence continues at coordinate 237,269,810 of OX422217.1, read as the reverse complement.
TGATTCGGTACTATTTATTTGTTTACTTATCGTTTGGTTGATTTAGACTATTTTAATTATGTGAATGGTTTAGTTATTGTATTTATATTCCGCATGTTGTCATATTAATGAAATGTAAAATTTGGCATCGACTTAATGTAACATAGATCATTAGTAATTTAAAAAGTTTTGACAGTGATGCTAAGAATGAACCAAATAAGATTCATGTTTATTTCGATAAAGAACCGATCGCTCGTGATTAAAATTATTGGGGTGCCACATATTGTAGATTTTATCAACCTATTATTAAATTTTACAGGTTATCACAATTGGTATCAAAGTATTCTAGGTTCAAGTGTCCTAGGGATCTCGAGTGCATCTATCTCTTTTCACATAGCGTTCTTTGATACTTTAAAGTTTGTATTTAGATTTTATACTTTGTTTTTCTTACGTGTACTTTTATGACTTGATTACTATATTTTAGATGGTGAACACCCGCAGATGAGCAAGAAGACCGCGATAGGCTACTAGGGTCGAGTTAATTTCGCAGCCACCTCCACCACCGCTATATGGATTGACAACTACTATTGCATCGGCTGACTTCGCTGCTATCATTGTGTAGACTATAGCTGTGACCATGGACACCATGCAATATCACTAACCGCCACCACTGCCACCACCCGTAGATGCACCAGTGCCTATTCAACTAATTATAGCGTCGTGGGAGAAGGTGATAGGAGCTTTTAATAAGAGACCTCCACTAAATTTATCTGGATCTATGGACCCAATCGTAGAATTACAGTGGAGGCATGACATTGAGCATCATATCCATCTACTAGAGTGTACTAACACACATAGGCATATGCTAGCCAGTTTTCGATTTATAGAAGGCGCATTACAGTGGTGGGAATCGATTACCACTGTAGAGGATTGGTCTCAAATGACTATTTCACAGTTCTGGGAGAAGTTTGAGGGGAAGTACTTCTCTCCTGGACAACAGGAAGCTTTAAGAGATAAGTTTCATAGATTGAGATAGGATGACCATACAGTAGTAGATTATGAAAAAGAATTTACTTTACTGGTGAACTTTGCCCTAGAGATCAAAGATTCAGAGACGAAGAAGATAGACTGATTTGTGTAAGGACTCACATGGGGAATCAAGCGCATTCTAATGAGAAATTCGGTATAAACGTCTTACACGCAGATAGTGGATGTCTTACTAAGACATTGTCATAGTTTTATCGAGTTTTAAAGAGAGAAGGAACCGAAGAAAGAGAAGGGAGGTTATGGTCAGGAGGTGTAGGTGAAGGAGGCTTCCAGTTCCAAAGAAGACTGAGTCCATGGGAGAAGCCCCCAAATATATTTAGAGTGTGAGTTAATTTTTATCACCAAAGAGTCCAAGGGCAGTAGGGCCAGGAATAAGGATAACGGAGCTAAGGTAAGAGACGTAAGGATAGACCCCCGAGGAAGGGACTACTTGGTAATGGTTGGTAGAATCCCACTCGGGTGGAGAGGGGGGCACTCTTTTAATAATTGCCCTAGGGGAACCAGGTAGGACATCAGCACAACAATAGGCTCTTCCAACCCCATCTCAGTATCAGGTTTTTCCACTAGCACTAGTAGTGCCTCTAGCTCAGAGGCGCCCTTATCTTCACTATGGACATATGTACTGCATTCATCAGGTGGACCAGCCAACACAACCGCGGGCAATTATGTGTATGTTTTATATTTATAGGTGTTATGAATGGATTTTATTTGATACGGGGGTGTCACACTCGTTTGTTAGTTATACATTTGCATTTGTGTTAATATTTTTTGACATAGCTTAGCATGTATCGTTGCATGTGGATACCCTAGTAGTTAGGGGTGCTACCCTACGCCATGTGTGTAGAGGCGTAGTGACTGAGAACAGCCGATTGTATTTTTTAGTCGATTTATTTCTTTTAGATATGTCGACATATAATTTTATATTGGGTATGGATTGGTTAGATCGGGACTATGCATAAATAGATTGTAGCTGGAAGGCGATTACGCAAAGTATTCCTGGTCAGGAGATGTTTTCACTAGCGATGTCTAAACTCGAGGGGGGTCTAACACACATTTGTATTATGTTGATCGACTTTATCTAAGGGTATTACTGTATAGTTAGATTCGATATCTATTGTCCAAGAGTTTTTGGACGTGTTTGAGGAAGTACCCAAATTACCATCAACTAAGGAGGTAGATTTATGCATTGATTTGATGTTGGGTACCAGACCCATTGTGAGGGCATCGTACTAGATGGATCCATTAGAAATGAAGAAGTTATGAGAATAAATACCATAGTTATTGAGCCAGGAGTTCATACAACGCAGTACATATGTGTGGGGGGATCCATTCTTATTTGTGAAGAAAAAAGACGGTTCACAATGATTATATATAAATTATCGGAAGTTGAATAAAGTCATGATTCGAAACAAGTATTCGTTGCCACATATCGATGACTTATTTTACCAGTTAAGGGGTGCGTCATTCTATTCCAAGATTGACTTACGCTCGGGATATTAGCAGTTACATATTCGTGAGGAGAATATTCCTAAGGCATTTTTTTTTACGAAATATAGATCGTTTAAATTTTGGGTCATGTCGTTTGGGTTGACCAATGCTCCAGTAATATTTATGGATATGATGAATCGGGTATTTCAACCATTTATTGATCAATTCACCATTGTGTTTATAGAAGATATATTGATTTACTCCCAGTCAAAGGAGAAACAAGAAAAGCATTTAGGTTAGTGTTACAGCACTATGGGAACATAAGTTGTATGCTAAGTTCTCTAAGTATGGATTTTGGCTTTGAGATGAATAGTTCTTGGTCCATGTTGTATCTGAAGCTGGAATTTCAGTGGATCCTATCAAGGTATCTATAGTTGTCGAGTGGGGCCAACCCATAAAACCTACCGAGGTTCAAAGTTTCTTGGGTCTGGTAGGGTATTATAGGAGATTCATTCAAGGGTTCTCAAATATTGCTAGACCACTGACACATCTCACTCGGAAGGGTGTGGAACAAAGATTGCCAAAAAAAATTTAAAGATCTCAAGGAGAAACTTACCACCTCACATGTCATTGCATTACCAAAGGGAGATATGTAATATTTGGTATTCACAGATGCGTCGTTACAGGGATTAGGAGGTGTACTGATGCAGGAAGAGATGTCGATCGCTTATGCATCCTGAAAGCTAAAGCCCCATGAGGGTAACTACCCTATCCATGACTTGGAGTTAGAATCTACAGCATTTTCCCTTTGCATTTGGATACATTATCTATTGGATGTATAATTCACATTATTCCAATCATAATAGTCTCTAATACTTATTTACGCAGAGAGGGTTGAATATGTGATGAAGGAGATGGTTAGAGTTTGTGAAGGACTATCATTTCTCGATTTAGTACTACCCAGGAAATAAGAATGTGGTGGACGATTCACTGAGTTGACAACCGATAGTTACTTTGGCATTGTTATTAGCCGAGCAAGGGGAGGAATTGTCAGATATATACGCAACAGAATGGAAGTCCACCCGAACTTTAGATTTGACCAATGCTTTTTATGAGATTAATGACTATTACACCATCCATGGTGATATGGGTAATACAGGGATAGTCTTCAAACTACTTCTACTAGGACAAGGTTTGCAGACTAGTGTCGGGTGGAGTTCCATCGTTCTCAATCATTTCAGATGACAGTTTGAGATTTCAAGGACGATTAGTGGTGCCAGAGAATTCTGACTTAAAGAGAGAAATTTTAATCGAGGCTCACGATTCATGATACATACAGAAGGGATATGATGTACCAAGGCATGCACATAATGTATTGGTGGACTGGGATGAAGAGGGATATAAAGGAGTTTGTATTTAAGTGTTCCACTTGCCAGCTAGTGAAGGTGGAGCACCAAAGAATAACAGGAGAACTAAAACCTTTGGATATTTTTGAGTGTGAGTGAGGGAGAATCTCTATGGATTTCATAGTGGGATTACCACGGTCTAGATAGTTCATGATTCTATTTGGGTCATCGTTGATAGGTTGACAAAGGTGGCTCATTTCCTTCAAGTTCGGATAGTTTCACGACCGAGTAGTGCGAAAAATTATTTGTAATAATGATTGTACAACTCCATAGTGTACCACTTGACGTTGTGTCCATCCGGTAAGGTACATTCATATCTCGATTTTGGAGGATCGTTCAAAAAGTTATGGGAGAATTACTGAGTATGAGTATGAATTTTCACCGTCTGTCTAACGGCCAAACTGAACGGGTGAAAAATATTTTAGAGGATATGCTCTGATCTTATGTATTGGATCTCAAAGGTGGGTGGGATCAGCATCTATCTCTCATAGAGTTAGGTTACAACAATAGTTATCAGCGAATTATTGGTACGTCACCCTGTAAGGCACTATATATTCGACTGTGCCGTTCACCGAGTGATTGGTTGGAATTCGAAAAGCACAAGATGTTCAGGTCGTACATCACCTCAGAGAAGGTTTCACTTATCTGAGTATAAATTAAAACAGCGTAGGATGGACAAAAGAATTACACCGACAAGAGATAGAAAAATTAGAGTTTTAGGTAGGGAACCATTTTCTATTACGAGTCTCCCCAATGAATGGGTGGTAAGATTTTGATCCAAAAAGAAGTTGGCACCTCCTTATGTTGAACCCTTCATAATTTTGGATAGAATAGGTCCGATGGCATATAGATTGGCCTTACCCTATAACTTATAATGGGTACATGATGTTTTCCACATATCCATGTTGAGGAAGTTTCTTAGGGATAAGGATGCCTATCATCACATCAATCTCGACAGGATTGAGCTGCAGGCCAATGGGAGTTACGAGTAGTGACCTCAACGTATACTTGATCGAAGTAGACCTCATAATCAAGGTCATTTCATTAGTTCGAATCTAGTGGCGACACCATAGCGCTGCGGAGTCTACATGGGAGATAGAGAGAGAGAGAGAGAGAGAGAATGACATATGGGAGAGGTACACAGAGTTATTCCATTTAGTTAATTTTAAGTGAATTTCGAGAATAATTCTTTTTTCAGGGGGGGAGAATGTAATACCCCTTAATTTTAAGTGAATTAAATTATTTATATTTAGTTTATATTGATTTGTATTTGTCTACAGTGATTGGTGATGTTACTAATTTATGTTTATTATTTGAAAATGATTTTATATCGAAAATATGTTACGCCATTAATAATTATTTAACAAAAGTAAATAACTACACCTTGAAATGTTAGGTTTCAAGGCCCATAAGATAGTATAGGCTTTAGAATAGGCTTTAGACTAATAGAAGTGGGTTTTGGGCTTATTGAGTTGTGGTCCATATGGAGGCTAAGCCTAATTTCATTGGTAATTAACATAATATAACTAAATCATTTTATACATTTGGATACAACCCATGTGCTAAGGAGGAAGGCTAAGTAAAGGAGAAAGAAGATTTGGGGCTTTTCATCTAAGAATCAACCTAATTGAGAATTTAGGGAAGTTTGTTGAGTATAATATTATAATTGAAGTTGTATTATGATGTTATTATTCATTGGATTCTTAATTTAATATTAAAATAATTTGAATTAGACAATTTATATAACCATTATTAGGACTATACTTTGTTATGAAATTGGCATGATTATCATGATTTAAAGTAGAAATTGCCAAATTGACGTTATGGCCATTATAGCTCATGTTAAAGGTTAGGGATCCCTTATTAATCTTATGAAATAAACTGAAATTAGGTTGAATTGAGATGGAATAATACGTAGAGTTATTGTAATGATAATTAAGGATTATACTCTAACTCTTGTATTATAAAAACTTAGAATCATTAAAGATCGGTAAGTATTGGTATTGAAGCAAATATACATAAAAAAAAGTAATGTTTGGGGCTATTTAGGACTTGAAAATTGAAATTGGGTTAAACAATGGGGGAATTTCACTGGGAAGAAGGAGGGTTCTGTGCAGATTTCATTCAAACGACATTAGAAGTTAATTTGAACGAATAGTGTATTCCCATTCGAACGAAGAGATAGAACGACATTAAGGCGGATTAATATTTTCTCAATTAAAAGAAGTTAATTAAGGTGATTAAAGTGGGATTTTGACTTGTACCCCTTATATGTGTAGAATTTAACTGTTTGGTGTATTTTATGCAAACATATCGGGTGCGTGTACTCGTGGGATACGTAATAGAGGGAATATATAGATGGGGCTCGAACGATGGATATCTATGCCCGTACACAATGATGACGGTAAGGGACTAATTATTATATCGGTGCCCATACACAATAATGACGGGAAAGTCCTGATTATGATTACCCCGGACACTACCTGTTGAATGTTGATGATCCATAGAATGAGATGCTTAGGTCGATCATGTTATATATATTTCGGTATGGGGATATATGACTGGTGTGAAGTCATAGTGAGCATTCATGTAGAGATCATTTAATAATAATGGGTGTGGGAGAACCTATAACTATGACTAGTACGCGCGAGCGATCCCCTAAGGTGATAGGTTAGACCTTCATTTTATGTTGGCTGGCTATGGGTCCCTTTTATGCGGTACGCATTTTGGACCGTGCTAGCCAATGATGTTATTGATGTAGATATTTTCCTGTGATATTAAACAATGGCGAAGTTCAAAAGAATAAACATGGAATTAAACTTAAAAGATTTAATCATGGGGAACACCTGGGGTCAGGAGTAGATGCATGTGATATATTAGGTTGTTTGGGTTGGGTCAACTTAAATGTAACTAAAAGACTGGATAAAGATGCTTAGTCTTATTATGATCCAAAGTCAATTATATTGTTATACTACTTAAACTTTCTATTAACGTCTCCTATTAACATTTTTCAGGATAAAGTCCTATAGTGCGGCCTCACCATTATCCAGACTTGATCTCATCTTCACTGTTGATCTCATAGGATATAGGTGTTGGGATTGCATGCTCATACTCTATAATCCTTTTTTGTTTAAATTGATTTTACTTTCGAACTAACTAATACATTATGTTTACATTGATCTCATAGGATATAGGTGGCGGGCCTACATGTTCACTTTTATTTGGAGTTACTTATGTATGCTTTAAAATTTTATTTATGCTTTCAGTTTTTATTTACAGTCATGCTTAGAATAATCCTTAATTGTTTAGACACATGTATTATTAAGTGTAAGCTTCATCAACCTACTATTAAATTTTATGGGGTGTCACAAACTTACTTTGGTGAGTGTGGTATATTATATAATTATCCTCTAAGTATCGTGTATTTATGCTACCAGATACCATATGGTCCTTATGATCCCAAATTTAACCACCTTTTGTTCCTTTTGGTCAACCTATAAATAGAAATAGTTTTGTCTTTGATTATAAATTCCTTAACTCCTTCCACAACACGTTTGTTGGGCAACCCCAGATCCGAACATGTCCTAGACTCGGCATGCACCCAGTACACATTTTTATGGGAATTGTTGATACCGATTTAGCAGGAACTAAGTTAGTAAATAAGTATTTGTCTCAAATGAAAACCTTCACAAAGAATCCAAACAAATTTAAATAACTTATCATGGATATAAAACATGTTACTTCTTTCTTCTAGAACATTTTGTTGTGGAGTTTTTGGTGCAGACAATTGGGATGAAATCCCGACCTCTGATGAATGGTTCATAAATTTTCCCTAAGAGGTACTCACCCACATGATTATATTGGAGGGTTTGGATTAGTTTTCCATGCTTACATTCCACCTAATCCTTGTACTCTTTGAACTTATCAAAGGCTTAAAACTTGTGGTGCATGAGGTAAACATATCCATACCTTGAGTAATCATCAATGAAAGTGATGAAATACCCATATACACATATTGCCTAGATAGTCATATGACCATATAAATCATAATGAACCGAATCCATCTTTGTCTCTATAATCTTTGATCGAGAAAGGCCTCTTGGTCATTTTACTTTCTAAATCGAATTCGCATATTGAACATACCTCCACTTCCAATGAGCTTAATTGCCCTTTTAAAACCAATATTTGAATTATTTTAGATTAATATGACCTAAGCATAAGGGCCAAAGATATGTTTGGTTCAATTAAGAATGTTTCTTTCTCTATAGGTTATTTCCATTTGAGTTATTCATTTTCGTATGTAGCAATAATGGTGATCCAAATTTTATAACACATAGATCATTTTACAATGCACCGAAACATAAAAAAATTCCATTTTTGATTAAAAAGGTCTTTATTAAAATATATTAAATCAAAACCAACTTAGAAAGTGGAATTAAGTTTCTTCTAATAGTGGGTACATAAATCAATCTTCTAAAATTATCCTTTTGTCTCTACCAAAATCTAAAATCGAATATCCAACTGCTAATATTGATGACACATGAACAAAAACATTTCCTTTTTACTAAGCTTCCCAGTTACCTGGAACCCCTAAAAATAATTTCAAACATGATTATTGGCTCTCAAATCTACACACCGGGTCCTAATAAATTGGACCACAAAACATATCTCAATGATTACGGAGAAATTACCACTTTAGTTTCCTTATTTATCTAAGTAGACTGAGCACTGCTTCATCCAATGTCCTGACCGTTTGTAAATGTAACACTTTCCTTTCAGTTTTTTCACTACTCCCTAGGCTTTAACCATTATTTTAACCACCATATGTTGTACCCGAGACATTCATTTTTTCTTCTTACCTTTCAGGATGGATGAAGATACATACATCCCAATAACAAGAACAACACCTTTTTTCTTGATGATATTGTCCATAACCTGGGGTTCTATAAGTAGTTTGTCCAATGAGTAATCAAAAAAATTATAGAATAGTTAAGGAAAAACTACTTAAAGGACTTCGAGAGTGATTGGATCATAAAATCGATCTGGGTTTCCCAAACGATTTTTGATCTAAGAACTTCCAATTCCCCTAAGATGGGCATCATATTTAAAACTTGGTCACACATGGGAGTACCAACAACTATTTTTTATTTACCAACCTTGCCATACATCTAGTCTTACAGAATGATTCTGATCCTCAAACATGTCCATGAGGTTCAGAATCATATCATAAATACTTGACATATTCTGATGTTAGTGTTGTAATATGCTGGTCATAGAGGTCAACATATAGCAATGAGTCATCTAATCATCCATATTCCACCTTTAAGAAGCTCAGACATCCGACTCGGATGCCTTCTCATTAGGCTTTTCAGGGAATGGTTTGCTTAAAATAAAATTATAATCCTAGATAGTAAGGACAATGTCTACTCTCCTTTTCCAGTTAATGAAATTCATTCTAATTAATTTGTTTTCCTTTAAAATTGAATAATACGGGTTCAAAGTTGAGCCCATTTTTTAAATATGAGAATCGTCGTTTGAACAAATTAATTTCAAATTATATATGTGATAATTAACTTTTGATTAAGTTTTGATTTGTCTTCTCTCTTCTGTCAATCAGAATTAATTCTGTCGAACACGTTAGTTCCCTCATGAATTGGATTTTCTTGTTAGGAGCTTAAATCACCTCACCCTAAGCTAGACAGATCTTTCATCTTTCAACTATGTTATCTGGATGGTCGTGGAAACCTCTATTCCAACATAGTCAGATAGCCGACGTCTTTTGGTCCCACGATAAATGACAATGACTTCGTTGGGAGGATATCATTAATTGTGTTGAATTTTATACTACATATTCATTCCTCGAAATTGAATTTTCTTGTGTTGAACTTCCCCGTTGTCGGGGGGTGAACTCACGCACATTTAATTCCAAAGAATTATCACCTAATAGCTTTAAGAATACCGTGACATCGTGATCAATTCCCTCCATTGGGGAAGAAATCCAATGCTAATGTGAGGAACTAATCACATCACATTCTTAAAACCCCAATGGAGACCATGGTATTTATGTTAAAACCCCGCTCCCACTTAATATTTTGAAACATGAGGATATTTAAAAAAATATTTATTCAATTATGTACCCCTTAATTAAATCATCGGTATTTATTCAATTACTTGTACAAATTAAATTTCCAAAAAATAAAAATATCATAAATTAATATAAAACCTAGAGACCATAATTTAATTTATACATTAAATTAATTACTTGATTAAATTTAAATTTAGAAAAGAATAAATAAAACTTGATTTTTAAAAAAAAAAATGATTTAGGTCGGTCTAATAAATAAAACCATGTTGTATATATAAATGTGGTCCCTAATTAAATTAATAATTACCTCACAAAATTATACAACAAATAAATATGGGATGATAAAGATATAGTCAATTATAAACTCATGCAATTATATAACAAAAGGAAATAAATTCCTTTTTCATCATGGATCAGACTTCTTCCTTAAGTATAGTCCTTGTAGGTTAAATAACTCCTTGAAAAGAGTCCATCACGTTCCTGGTGGGTTGGGAGAAGAGGTGAAAATCTACAAAAATTCCTTCTTTCAGTGTTACAAAACCTCGAGCATGCCTAGTCTTCGAGATGCCCTCATTCAAGTGAGGAAGCCCCCATTCAAATGACAACTCCAAATCTAAAACCTCAACATCATGCTTTGCTTCAATGTAGAGCATCCACCAAAATTAGAAAAATTCATATTATAGGAAATAACTATTATATCCCCTCACAAACTCTGCCAAATATATTGATCGATAAAATAATTAAAATAACCTAAATATTACAACCAAATCGAATATAGGATAAGTAACTACGGATAAACCACCATAAAATTTATTCATGTAATAGAAGTATGTGACCATCAAAGAGGCAATAATATAAATCCTACAAAACCATGTTAGTACAAAACATATACATCCATGCATATATTTTTTAACATGTATCATAGTGTTTCAATGGTCAAAAGCATAAACCTTTCTAAAACATGATCAATCTATAAATAGGGGATTTGATATCAATTGTTATGGGGCTTTGATACCAATTGTTAGGGATTAATTACATAAAATCTTTACTTGCCTAAATTCTTCAATCGATCATGTTTTAGAAAGGAAAAAAAAAAGCAAAATAACTAGATCTAAAGAATAAATTTAGGGTTTATATTACCATAACTTAACGGATCTTGTAGGTGATCCTAGACGTAGGCTAATACATAAAGAAAATGTAAAGGTGGATAAGATCTTCCAGTATAAGATACTACAAAGTAAAAAGTGTTGGGGATTAAACTTATAAAAACTTTGTTTCCCCTTGATCTTTGATTGATCGTGTTCCGATAAAGAAAAGAAGATAACTAGATCTAACCCACAGATCCATAGATCGAATCGCAATACTTTTACGGACCTTCTAGGTGATTTAATATCGAGAAAATATGTTTATGAAGAGGATGAGCTTTATTTTCTTCCAAGTTATCTAAAACCCTTCCTTGAATGCATCGAAAGACTCAAATCTTCTAGTATATGATGTCCCCTGTGGGTACCCTGAATTTAGCATCATAGGCCTGGACGAGTAGCCTCTCCTTAGCGGCCCAAAGGCCAGACCCATCACCTTTTGTATTGATACGATTACCCCACGATCCCATGAAGAAAAGTTGTGGGGGAACGCGATCCCATGTAGGGGAGATGGCTAATAGGGAGGAACCCATCACCCCCACTACTCCAACATATACATGTATAAATTAAACCCTAAGTCCGGGGCAAAGGACAAGCTGTATTCTCTGTACTTATTCTTCATAACATAGAGAAATAACACTGACTGCACCATCGTGGACGTAGGCACATCTTTGCTGAACCACATACACCTGTTGTTGTGTGATCTGCATTTTATTTATCTTCTCTTGGTCATTGCCTCTTTGATATTTATTTGTGTTGCAAAATAATTGTCACCACAATTGGCGCCGTCTGTGGGAATCGTTCATCTTTCCCTGAAAAGAGCCCACGCCAAGAAAAAATCTAAGATGTCTGGTCACAGCAGCAATGCTCCTCAAGCAGGAGATATTCAGGAACCACCCGCTCCTCGCAGGATTAGGTCTGAAGTCCGACGTTCAAATCAAGGGGCTCGCTTAGAAAGGCCAGCCTCAGAAGAAAGTCAAGGACCATCAAGGTCCACTCAGATATCCAGATTGATCGATGCATACGAAGCAAGGCTCCACGAGCAGAGGGAGTCTTCTCGCAGATATGAGGCTGAGAATGCTCGCTTGAAAAGAAGACTGGAAAAACTGGAGAAGGAACTACGTCCTGATACCAGGAGACGCCCCTATCGCACTCCTAGCCCTCAGGCGAGCAAATCTCGCAGCCGAGGAAGGAGCCCTCGGCGGCAATATCAAGGGTTCGAAGGTGGCGACTCAGACGACGACCTCCGCGAGCAACTGAGAAAAGCTCGCCGCTATCAGAGCCCTGCTCGCAGCGACGACAACATACGGAACCTAGTCCGCAGAGAAATGGACCAACATCCAGCTCACCGTGGCACCAGGTCGACCAGAGAACTCGCTAGGAGAGCCCTCAAGACCCAGATGAAATCGCCCTTCACGAGGGAAATTGAAGAAGAAGAAGAAGCTCCCAAAAAATTTGCTATTCCAAGGTTCAAGATTTACGACGGGAAGACTGATCCCATTGATCATGTCAGGCAGTACCGGCAGGCTATGACCCTCTGGAATCATCGAGATGCACTGATGTGAAGTATTTTTCCCTCGAGCCTTCATGACGTGGCCCAGAAATGGTTCGAGAAACTCCCTCACCGATCCATCAGAAATTTCAAATCCCTGGCCGAGCTCTTTACGACCCGGTTCATCACCAGCAGCTCCCATCCTAAAAGGATGGATGCTCTATTAACAATGAAGAAAACGCCTCAGGAGACACTCCGAGACTACGCGAAGAGATACTGGGAGTTATTCAACGAAGTCGAGGACTGCGCGGAAGAAGTGGTAGTGGCTTCATTCAAAATTGGGCTACCTAGCTCTTCCCTCCTTTACCAGTCCTTGACAAAGAAGGAAGCTACGACCATTGATGACCTGATGGCCCGGATTGAGAAATACGCAAAGGTGGAAGATGTCACCCGCCTTAACGTAGGAGAAAACGGTCGAGCCAAGCTCGCTACCAGGGGAAGTGAGAAAGTTGATAACCAGAAAAAAGGAGGAAAGAATGGGAGCAAGAATGGCTCCAAAAACGGAGGGAACCCTGACGTTGCAAAGTCGTTCCAGGCGGTCAACACCGTCTTCAAAGAACCAATTTATAAAATTCTCGCGAAGATCAAGGATGAGCCGTTCATCAAATGGCCCCGGAAAATGGGAGGAGACCCCTCGAAAAGAAATAATGCACTGAGATGCACCTTCCACAAAGAGGGAGGGCATAAGACCGAGCACTGCAAAGCTCTTAAGTCCCACCTCGAGGAGTTGGCCCAATTCGTACATTTGAAGGACTTTGTGGAAAAGAAGGTAGAGAGAGTGACCGTCCACAAGGAGGCAAACCCGACAACGTATTGGAAGACGACGCCGGACACGAATTCGCAGTAATCCACGGAGTATCCGATGTTAAGCAAATCCAGGGTAACTCAACTCGAATGGAGGTAAAGAAGCTGACAGCGGTGATGCAAGCTTTTCAGATTGATCCAGCAAAATCACAGGCAGGAAAACGTCGGCGAGCAGAGGACATCAACTACAACAAGCATATTATTTTCACGGATGAAGATCTTATGGGAGTAAGGACCCCACATCACGATGCCTTAGTCATTACACTCAGGATAGCCAACTTTGATATCGACAGGCTGCTCGTCGATCAAGGGAGCTCATTCGAAGTAATGTACATCGACCTGTTCAGAAAATTGAAGTTGAACATCGCCGACCTAAAGGGAACCACTGTTCCTCTGGTCGGCTTCGCTGGGAAGATGACCATGCCTCTGGGCAAGATAGTACTGCCAGTGCTCGCTGGAAATGTTTCAAAAATGATCGAATTCTTGGTGGTCGACATCGATTCACCGTATCAAGCCATCCTCGGTAGGGGATGGCTTCATGCAATGAAGGCAGTCTCCTCGACCTACCACCAGAAACTCAAATATGTCACCGAGCGGGGAGTGATGGAGATACATGGCGACCAGGCGATGGCGAGAAAGTGCTTCATAGAGGCCATCCGACCAAAGCCAGAGAAAAGAGTTGTTCAAACCAGCGAGAAGGTGGAGGAAGGTGCAATTCCTTCCAAATAGCAATTAAAATATGGAAGCCTCGGGGTGGAAGAGACCAGGCTCCTCCCCTCCGAGCGCGTCGTCGAGGACCTGGTAGAAGTGTCGGCTAAAGAGGGCGACAATAGCAGAGTCTTCCTGATCGGAACCTCACTCACTGACCAAGAGCAAAAGGACTTATCAACCTTACTCAGAAGCAACATAGACGTTTTCGCTTGGGAACCCTATGAGCGGCCAGGAATCGACCCCAATATGGTCTGCCATCAGTTGCACGTCGATCCCACATTTAAGCCGATAGCGCAGAAGGCACGACGAACTGCCCCCGAGAAGGCCAGAGCAATAGAGAAAGAAGTCGAAAAACAATTTCCCAAATGGTTATCCAACCCAGTGGTAGTTCCAAAAAGCAACGGGAAGTGGAGAGTTTGCATAGACTTCACTGACCTCAACAAAGCCTGCCCCAAGGATAGCTTCCCTCTTCTGAAAATAGACCAACTAGTAGACGCCACCGCAGCTCACGAACGAATGAGTTTCCTGGAAGCATACTCAGGATATCACCAGATTCCCCTGTATACCCCAGATCAGGACAAAACGGCGTTTATCACAACGATTGGTTTATACTGTTACAAGGTCATGCCTTTTGGGCTAAAAAATACAGGGGCAACCTATCAGCGGCTAGTTACTAAAATGTTCAAGAATCAAATGGGAGACACGATGGAGGTCTACATCGACGACATGCTCGTCAAGAGCAAGGAGAAGGAAAAACACCTCTCGGACTTATCAAGTACCTTCGAAATCCTCAGGAAGTACCGAATGAAACTCAACGCGAGCAAGTGTTCCTTCGGTGTCCAGTCAGGAAAGTTTCTTGGGTATTTGGTCAGCAAGCGAGGCATAGAGGCTAATCCGGACTAGATTGATGCAATCAAACGAGTGCAACCTCCTCGAACAATCCGCGATGTACAGAAGCTCACTGGAATGCTCGCTGCTCTAAATCGTTTCATCTCTAAATCCTCCGAGAGATGCAAGCCTTTCTTCTAACTCCTAAAAGGCAGTAAAACAGTAGAATGGACCCCAAGTTGCTCACGAGCATTAGACGAGCTCAAGTCCTACCTGAGCTCCCCACCATTGCTTGTCATACCACAGCAAATGGACTCTTTATACCTCTACCTCTCTGTATCCAGCCATACTGTCAGCTCAGCGCTAATGTGTGAAGTTACAGGGATTCAACATCCAGTCTATTACGCGAGCAAAACCCTATTAGATGCCGAGCAGCGCTACCTACCATTGAAAAAGCTCGCATTCGCCCTAGTAATGGCCTCGAGGAAACTGAAACATTACTTCGAAGCTCATACGATCATCGTCCTTACATCACACCCCCTCAAGGCTATCCTAAGGAAGGCGGATTTGTCGGGCAGACTGTCTAAATGGTCAGTCGAGCTCGGCCGATTTGACATCCAATTTCAACCAAGGACAGCTATCAAGGGTCAAATCCTTGCTGACTTCATAGATGAATTCACAGGCGAAGAACGCATCGACCAGCCTAAGCCAACAGAACAAAACAACCAGGCTACAGGGGGAAGCTGGAAACTATTCGTTGATGGAGCCTCCAACTCAAAGGGGGCAGGAGTAGGAATTGTTCTCATCACTCCAGAAAATACAGTCCTCGAGCAAGGAATCAGGCTAGGATTTGCAGCCTCCAATAACGAAGCAGAATACGAAGCCTTAATAGCAGGTCTCCAAAGGGCGCAAACTCTGGGAGCAAAGCATTTACAGGTATTCGGAGATTCGCAACTAGTTTCCAATCAGATAAGTGGAGACTATAACGTGAAGGATGAGAGGATGGAAGCCTACCTCTCCTTGGTAAAAAACTTAATGACGAACTTTGAAGACATCAACATCCAACAGTTTCCCAGGGGGCAAAATAGCCACGCTGACGCCTTAGCAGCCCTAAGCTCGGCAGTTGATTCCAGCCTTAAAAGGATCATCCCTATCGATTTCCTCAGCTGCCCGAGCATATACCCCAACTGCGAGCTGACCAAAGCGAAACCAATACTCCAATTGGAACCAGCCCCCAGCTGGATGGATCCCTTGAGAGACTATTTGAAGAACGGAACGCTCCCAGAGGATAAGAGAACTGCCCACCAGATAAGAGTCAAAGCTGCTCGCTTTCACTTATCCACAGGAGGCGACTTGTATAAAAGATCTTTCTCCGGCCCCTACCTTAGGTGCGTCCACCCAGGCGATGTCAAGGCAGTGCTTCACGAAGGAATCTGCGAAAACCACATCGGAGGAAGGTCTCTAGCCTTCCGAGCAATGAAGGAAGGTTATTGGTGGCCATACATGCAAAAGGACTCCGCGGTATATGTCCGCAAATTCCTAAAATGCCAACTTCACGCTCCCATGGTCCACCAGCCCGCCAGCGAATTAAAATCTCTGACCAGTCCCTGGCCCTTCGCCCAGTGGGGAATGGACATCGTGGGACCACTGCCCACCGCTGCCGGCAATCGTAAATACCTGTTGGTGGAAACTGATTACTTTACCAAGTGGATCGAGGCAGAACCACTGGCGAACATCCGAGATGCTGACATGATGAGGTTCATATGGAGAAATATAATCACCCGATTCGGAATCCCCAGAACCATCATCACTGACAATGGAACACAGTTCGAGAGTGTCCCTTTTCAGGACTTCTGCGACAAACACGGGATCAGGCACCACTTCAGCTCGGTGGCCTACCCTCAAAGCAACGGACAAGCTGAAGCTTTCAACAAGACGGTGATCGCTGGATTGAAGAAATGGTTAGAGCGAGCCAAAGGCGCGTGGACAACCGAGTTACCACATATCCTATGGGCGTATAGAACGACTCCTAGGCGAGCCACGGGAGAAACGCCATTCTCACTAGCATATGGAATGGAGGCGATCATCCCACTCGAAGCAGGATTACCTACAATGAGATCCGACCTAGTCGAGCAAGGCCAGAACGATCAGGCCTTGCTCGCTGAACTCGACCTGGCCGACGAGCGCAGGGAACTTGCCTTAGTGAAACTAGCAAGCTATCAGCAACAGCTTGCGAAGCACTACAGCAAAAGGGTCAATCCGAGGAAATTCAAAGTTGGGGACTACGTCCTAAGAAAGGTCCTGGGCAACACAGCGAAGCCATCAGACGGTAAACTGGGCCCGAACTGGGAAGGACCTTATGAGATAATTAGAGATGACCTGCGAGGTGCCTATCATTTGAAAACAATGGAGGGCAAAGAGATACCACGAGCATGGAACGCGGCTAATCTCAAGAAATTCTATGTTTAGGAGTTATATTGTTAGATCTTTTTATTGTACTCATCTTGTGAAAGGAAAGTTCATTCCTCATTCGCCAATGAAAATCTCTCAGTTGATCACTCTCTAAAAAGTAACAATTTCTTCTTATCACACATCCTTTTCAAATCACAAGCATAATGGTTGACATAGCAGGGGAGCACCCCTCCTCAGGTCATCGTCATGAAGCACGACAGACCTCTTAGCATTGCCCATGGCAATATATGAAGCCCTACAAAGTATTCTTAGGCAACAAACCTACTTTAGTTAAACAAAATCCTGACCGGATAAAGACATCCAATACCAGGTGTGTCCTCGCCAATTGCCCTACTTAGGCCTAAGGGAGTGTGACGACACGACCTAAAAGGTAAAGGGAGGGCACAATGGTATTCTTATACTGGACTGGGCGGACACTCACATGACAAAAGCTACAAGAATATAAAAGGATTGATGAACACGTTTAGTCGACAAAATTGCCCAAAACTCAAACTTCTCATTAATCTTTTATATTTACAAACAGTAATAGTACATGTTTAGTCGGAGAAGCTCGCCCAAAGCATTTACAATACAAGAATACAAAAGGATTGATGAACACGTTTAGTCGGCAAAATTGCCCAAAACTCGAACTTCTCATTAATCTTTTATATTTACAAAACAGTAATAGTACATGTTTAGTCGGCGAAGCTCGCCCAAAGCATTTACAATACAAGAATACAAATGAACACGTTTAGTCGGAAAAATTGCCCAAAACTCGAACTTGTCATTAATCTTTTACATTTACAAACAGTAACAGTACATGTTTAGTCGGCGAAACTCGCCCAAAGCATTTACAATAATTAAAAAATCTCAAGAAGGTGGAAGCCTCCGAGCAAGATAGTCAGCAACTTTAGCTCTCCTTCCATCATCAGGAGCAGGGGTGAGCTCCTCCACGACCTCATTTGCGTCCAATTCCAATAATCGTCGGGGAATAGCATCAATGGGTATCCATCGATCATCCCGCCGGAATGGATTGGGCATCAAAGTAGAGGAGGACATCTCGTGTCGATACCACAGCGTCGAGTTCCTCGGGACCTGCAGCTCTTTGAGGGCGCTCAACCACCCCCTGATGAAGGATAACTCTTCAAACTCTGACAGTCTCGTCGGAGCATCCAGCCAGCCTTGATCGTAGCCATCGGACCACACTTGTCGAGGACCGTTCTTGAACAAATGCCGGAGACGGGTGACGTCCCTCTGGAGCCCAGCAGCAATCACGTATGCTTGCCGAACATCGCCGCGCAGCTCCTCCATTTCCCTCTCACGCTGTTCCTCGACTTCCCTATTCCTACCCCTGGCACTCCTACCAGCACGCGGGAGGGGAGGCCGAGCAGCTCGCGATGAAGAAGAGCCTTGTAGGACTGCCAAAATGGTGCTCGGCGAATGCTCCTTAAGCTTTGAGACCTCCCGCCTCAGGTCTTCATTTTCCCGCTGCAGAAACTCCCCAACTTGGTTGACCTCGGTGGCCTCCAGTAACTTCGCTCTCAGCTCGCTAACTTCTTCTTGCACTGAAGCACCGATCTCTTCCATTTCCCGGAGCCTGTCCTTCAACTTGGCCACTAGCTCGGACTGATCCTTATATTTCTGGTTCCGTGACTTAGCAAACCTGCAAAGCCTAGCGAAGGCCTGGCGAACTGCAGGGCTTGCATTAGGACCAAGAGTCCTACCTAGTTGGGAGGTAACAGGAATATAGTCATCCACATCAACCAACTACAACTAAAAGAAAGAGAAAAGAAAGAGATCAGCATAAACAAAAATGAAGTCTTTTCATTGATAATGAGCGAGGTTACATCAGATCAAAAAAGAAAAAAAAATTACAAAGAAGCCCTATCAATTAGCAACCTCGGATGGTCCCTTGTCTTTGTCAGCATCGGCGGGGGCATTACCCTCTGCAGGGACGTCCTCTGTCCTCTCGACCAACAGAGCGTCAGTAGAGGTCACCCGAGAGACAGGGTTGGTGCCTTCAACAGTTGGGGCTGGGTCCTCATCTACGACTGGCTTTGGCCCTGGGTCGTGCTCGTCAAAGAGGGGGGATGCAACGTCCACCCCAGCAGCCACGAGAGCCTTATTCCACCCTTTCTTGAAGTTCAGACGGCTGATATAGCCTATCTGAACCTCAGCGTCCTCATACGCAGCAGCCCAGCCAGAGTTGTACGAATCTTCCTTAAGAGTGGCCGCCTGGGCTTTCTCCGCCTCCAGCTGCTCGGCCAGAACCCTGTTCTTCTCTGCAAGGTCTAGCTTGCTCGAGCACACCAGGTCGTACGCCTTCCTCAGCTCGCCAAGCTCCCTGACAGCGTCATCTCTCTCGCGAGCAGAATTAGCAAGGGCCGAGGCAGATGAAGCTCGAGCTGCATCAGCAGCCTTCAGATCGGCCTCCAGCTGAGAACCCCTGGCTACCAGAGTAGACTTCTGCTGCTCCAGCTCACCGTTCCTTCTCACCAGCTCGTCGCAAGAGCGATAGAGCACAGCGAAGTCGGTCACAAACTGCAAAAAATAAGGAAAGGATCAGAAAGAAGAGACCAACAAAACTGGTTAAAAGAAATGGAGAATTAGAAGAGAACTTTACCAAGGCGAGCCTCTGGCTAGCCTGCAGAGCCAACTGATCAGACCCCAACGCCCTCTCGCGATCTGCAGGGAGAACTGCTCTCTCGAGCAGCGCAGGGGCAAGCTGAGGAGAGGCTGCCATCGAAGCCCTCTCGGGCAAAGCAGACACTGGGACCAGGGCTTGACCAGTCTTGGTCCTCGATTCCACCCTCCTCCTCTCCTCCTCTTTTTCTCTCTATCTTCTCTTTCTCTCCTCCACTTTCTTTTTCTCCTCCACTTTCTTCCTCTCCTCCTCCTTTTTCCTCTCTCTCTCTCTCACCTGCTCCTCCTCTCTCCTCTTCTTCTCCTGCTCCTGAGAAGAAGGCCGGGAACCAGTAGCTATGGCCCCAGAGGCAGTCTTAATTTTCTTGGACCTCTGTGCGAGGAGCACATCATCATCATCGTCATCTCTGATCAAATTCTTCCTGGGAGGCATCTCTTCAGAAGAACTGCTGGTAGTGCTCGACGAGTCTTGAGCCTCAGAATCTCCTTCAGAAGAACTGCTACTGCCAGCACTTCCTGCACCCAAATTACTCACAACGCCTGCAGGATCACTCTCTGAGCTGCTCTCTTCTTCGTCCAACTGGATGGGCTCAGCCGAAGTCTCTACGGAAGAATCAAAGTCTGGAACACTATCCACAGGTCGAGCTATGAAGCTGGAGCCTGTGTTCTTGTATTCAAGCAAAAAAGCAGCAGCCCTAGGATGCTCGCCGTCAACCAAAGGCTACCTAATATTCCAAGCTTTCACCAGCTCTGAGATACGGACCTCGCTGAGAGCAGGCTCCAAATTCTTTGTCCTCACTGTGACAGAAAAAGCGAAGAGAGGATTAGAAAAATCACAAGTCAGCAAAGATTGAAGCGATAATATAACATCTACCTATATATTCTTCCCCATAAAAGGGAACAGCGAACCTCTCAGACCTCGACCCTTCAGAATGGGGGGAGAATTGTCAATTCCTAACAAGAAAACCTTCTTGCCAGTAGTCCTTATGGGAATCAGGTAGATTTACTACCAATACCCTATCAGGACTCCTAACCTTAAGGTACAAAACACCTGAACTCGTACGAGAAAAGGAGTAACAAAAGCAGACCTCGGCAAGCCCTAACCTTGTGCCGTATAATTGATTTATCCTATGCACGCCGTTCACTATTTTCCATACGTTGGGCGAACATTGTGCAGGCACAATACTAAAATAGCTAAAAAAATAAAGAAACAGATCGTTAGGGGGAAAGGTAAGTCCCCCCTGAGAGAGCAACAGAACGTGAATCCAATGCGCATCCTCTATATCCCTAACGTTCCTAGGAGGTGAGGCGCAACACTCAATCTCTACCCACTCAGGAACATTGTAGAATTTTCTAAACTCAATGACTGACCTATTCCCAATCTTCGCCATTGGAAAAACACAAGAAAAACTATAAACTCAAGAGAAAATGAAAAGGGCACGAGAGACTTACAAGACAGAAGATCAGGTCAAATGGCGAAGAAGCAACGAGAGTAGAGATCGAAAACAGAAGGTACAAAGCGTAAGAGTTCTCAGAAGATAGAAGATTGCTGGAAAAGATGAAGCGACGAAGAGAAAATGTGTCTTATTTCAACGAGCCTTCAAGTCTAATCATAGCGCACGGATAGCGAAGCGGGTGCCGCCAAAGCAACTTCACAGTTTTCAAAGACATCAACCATAATAGCTGATTATTTAAATTCATTGGACCTCTAAAAATGGCCCAACAAATTTAGGGGCAATTATGGGTACCCTGAATTTAGCATCATAGGCCTGGACGAGTAGCATCTCCTTAGCGGCCCAAAGGCCAGGCCCATCACCTTTTGTATTGATCCGATTACCCCACGATCCCATGAAGAAAAGTTGTGGGGGAACGCGATCCCATGTAGGGGAGATGGCTAATAGGGAGGAACCCATCACCCCCACTACTCCAACATATACATGTATAAATTAAACCCTAAGTCCGGGGCAAAGGACAAGCTGTATTCTCTGTACTTATTCTTCATAACATAGAGAAATAACACTGACTACACCATCGTGGACGTAGGCACATCTTTGCTGAACCACGTACACCTGTTGTTGTGTGATCTGCATTTTATTTATCTTCTCTTGGTCATTGCCTCTTTGATATTTATTTGTGTTGCAAAATAATTGTCACCACATCCCCAAAGCAGACATTGTGTGTGGGCAGTTTTAGAAATGAATAGTACGTTTTATCTTCATATTTAACCCTTAATTATCTCAAAATTACTCGAATGATAATCTTATGTGAAAAGTTATAATAGTACCTAGTATGATTCCTCGTGCTAGGTATTCAATACACGCTTGGTCGTATCAATTTACCGCTAATCGATTTTAACCAACTTCTATATAATCCTTAATCTCAAACTTAACGTATTTGATACTCTATCGAATATAAATCCAGTGAATAGGTTTACTAGTAGAATTAAATCTGAAATCCTATCAACAGGGTATTACTATCCAAGATATTTCTTGGATGGGGATTCCTAATTTACGGAGATTTATATCCAATTAAATTCAATCTCACTTATAATAATTAAAGAAATAAATGTTCAAGCATTTCAATACTCATAACCCTCGGGATTGAGAACCTATGTGCCCTTTATAAACCTGTGATATTGTGAAAGTTTAATATAGTCAGCGCCTAGAGTTGAATCTCACTTGTGGTTATATTCAATACATTCCTGATGTATCGGTGTGATCCTCTTTTAACTATTAGCCATGTTTATGAACCATTAACCATGCTCCCGTAATTAAGACAATATACTAGGATTGTACTCGCACCTTTATTTATAGGATGTTAATTCATTATCTAAGGTGTGAACTATTCAATCGTACTAGAATCGAAATTCTGATCCTTCGTGATCATCCCAACTCACCATAATTCCTATTAAGTCCAATTTATCAATATGCTTATAATATATTTAGAAAATATATAAGGCCTTATCACAAACATGATTCTCATTTCCAAATAAACCTGACAAACGTTTATTGAAAAATAAATGTCATACATAGTTTTAAGAGTAAAAGCCCCGCCTCTATCCCATTAGTCTTAAAATCGTGTTCCTATCCATGTAACACCAATTTACTCTACATGACTATCAAAAGCCTTATCCGGTAAGATATTTATTAAAGGATCTACCAAATTGTCCTAAGATTCCATCGTGGTCACTATGATGTCGTCTCTCTGCACGACCTCTTACATCAAGTGATATTTTCACTCAGTGTTCTTTGCCCTTTCATGCGTCCTTGGTTCTTTTGAGTTATCAACCGCAATGTTATTGTCATAATAAAGTGTAGTAGTCGATTACACTGAAAGAACCACACCTAAATTAGTTAGGAAGTTTCGAAACCAATCCGCCTCTTTTGTTACCTCCAAATCTACATCATATGTGTCTTCCATGACTGAATAAAAAATGCATGATTGCTTGATAATCCTCCAACTTATGGCTCCACCTTTTAGGGTCAAACATATCCTGAGATTGACTTTTGTGAATATTTATATGACTAAAAATCTGAGTACATGTATCCTATATGTATAATATTATTCATTCAGTAACCCAGCACATAATCTCTAGTCCTTTTCAGGTACTTGAGAATGTTCTTTACAGCAGTCCAGTGCTCTTCGCGTGAGTTAAACTAGAATAGGCTGACCATGCCAATTATAAATTAGATATTTGTCCATCACTCAAGAATAAGGTATTCCTCATCCTCTCTATATGATCAGTGTCTTAGGATATTGATCCTAATATAAGAAGAAATACTTTCTTAGAATCTAGCATGTTAAACTTTATGAGAACAACATTGATATAAGTAGTTTGGGATAATCCTATCATCCTAATTTTTTGATCATGCAAAAGCTTGATCCCTAGGATGTAATTGGATTATTCTAAATCCTTGGTATCATACTGATTAGACACCAACACTCTTATGATAGATATACACCCACATGCTTTATGATGAGGAGAATATTATCTTCATAGAGTACCAGTACTATCACACTTTTATCATAATTCTTATACACATAAATTATATTCGTGCATTGATCAAAACCAAAAGATTTGATTTCCTGACAAAATATTCTTATAAACAAAACATGGAGACCTTTTTCCTTAGATCTTAGGGAAATTTATTTTCACTTGTAGTGGATAAGACTTTTTAGGTTTTTTATTCTTAACTAAAGGTTTAATGAATATGGCATTGGGTTTTATAGAGGGTGACGCCTCAAATTTGTTAAATCAAATACCACTCTTGAAGCATGAAGCTTGGGTGTGAGATAAAAGCATGCTACCCAATTCAGGATAAATATTACAAGTTCATTTGCTTATTTTTTTCAGCAAAAACCAAATCATTATCAAGAGATGCCACTTTTAAGTTCAAAAGTGTCATTAGGTTTTTACATTCCTCTAACTCATTTGTTTTTTAAATATCAAAGTTGACTTGTAAATCATTTTTTTAAAATATTCAAACAAAGGAGTTGTTCGCTTACAGTCTCGCATTGAGCTTCCACCTTGATTAAGTTCAAATATTCCATTTTGAAGTTAAGAATTTTTTTTTTGGTCTTCCTCAACTTCATGGAAGTTTTCATCAAGTTTTGTCTTAACTCTAGCATTCAAAAAGAACTTTATTATGGACTTATTGTAAATCAAAACCTTCTACATCAAATAATTCATCACTGGAACATTCAAACGAAGATAAAATGGCAACCTTGGTGTAACATACATCACCTATGACAATAAGATTGACAAGATTCTATTTCATTTTACACATTATCATCTAACTATCCAGAACCAAAATGAGCACTTAAACATCATCGCTTTTTAAACCAGTCTCTTTCATGTTCCTATTCTCCATTTTGACAAAAAAATGCGATATTCCCTTTAGGCGATTAAGCCTAAAACATGAAAACTAACAATTACACTAGTTAAGTGTGCATTTTTTATGAATAATCAATGGAGATACACTAATTAAAAATAATTACTAATTTTAATCGTGCTAAAAAGGAAGCACTCCCTATAAATTTAAGTGACAAGTTAATAATGATTCATCATATATTCTAAATTTTAATCTTGGAAAATATATGAATGAAAAACCATGTGAAAAAACTAAACCAACATAAATACCGAATTTACGAGTGAAAAATCCATTAATGGGAAAAACCTTGATCTAAAACAAAAATCTCACTTAAAGCTTGGTAAAGACTTACAAAGGGGATTAATGGCTTACACTACCTTTCGCGCTATCTCCATAACCAATTTTTTCCACTAGTCTTTAGCACTCCAAAGACCTATACAACGTTGCTGATAATATTAACATCTCAATGTCTTGATCAAGAATTAACATTTTTTCCCTTTAACAACTTAAATAAAGTCAAAAATGAAGTGATATATAGATTCCTAAGATGTGAAATCTTAAAATGAGCCACAAAGATCATAAGATTTCTCTTAGGAATGTAGACCCAGAAGTATTTGGGAGACTAAGTGATAAAAAGTATAGGACCGGAGGTTTTCTTCTTCCACTTTTTTATTCATTAGCCTATTAGACAAGAGGTGATAAGATGCAGAGAAGAAAAAAAAAAGAGAAAGAATTACAAGATATGACTTGGGGTTATGTTGTTTACTTCAAACTTAGGATGAGTTTAGAGTACCCAAATAGTGTAAACAATAAGTGAAATTGGACCCAAGGGTTAGGTAACCTATTGGGATAAATTTTAGTTGATTAGACTATGTTTTGGGCCTTTGGATGGGTTTGAACCCAACCTTATGGAGACTTCAAAAATAAACATATTAAACCTCACTTCAAGCGCCTTAGTTAAAATATTGACATAATACAAACCCTATCCTCTTGACAAGTTCAACGACTTGGAGAGAATTAGAGAAGAGGATTGTGAATATTCAAAAGTTATTTGACTTACTATATTTAAAACACTTTTTGTGAAAACTATTAGTCAAATAACTTGATTGATCCACTTTCCCAGGTGAGAAACCCCCATAGATATTATGAATGAACAAAACCACACAAGATGTGTAACACAATATTACTCAAAACCATAAGTAGATTTTAAATTCAAAATAATTTTATTTGATTATCTTGTGAAAAGGATTTTATTATTGAAAAATGTTGGTGAGATTATAAATAATAAGATATAAGAATCAAAAAATAGTTACAAATAGAAGGATTTATAATGGAAAACCCTCCATGGAGGTAAACCCCAATTGAGGTTCCTAAATCTAAACAACAATAATAATTCCCTAACAAATAAATAGGTACAAGTTAAAGAAGTAAATAACAAACAAAAAAAATACTTACTTAATGAATATCTAATCACTAATTATCTGAACTGGTTCTCCCCAGTATTATATATACTACTTGTACTCCTTTCACCCAATCTCGATTCCCTTTAGTTGAACAGTGGAAACAATTTTGTGTGTTGTGTTCCGGTATATAGCTGTCTAAAAATATTACAATCGAAACTCAGGCATAACTTATTATAGACCATATAAGAATGGATATTATCAATTACTCAAAATATTTATGAAGATACTAGATCTACAACTACTAAAAATGTCAATTTGACCTATCTTAAACTGAACTAAGTGGAGATGAGAGAATTTCTTACTAAACAAGATATAAATAAGCGTATTAGTAAAACAGAAAGTCAAATCTAATTTAGATATATTTACTTTAAAAAATCAGGTATAACATGAGAGAAATTTCTAAATATTTTTTTTTAAGTTTTAGATTTAACTTAAGTGAGTATAAAAATAATCTGAGATTTAAATTTTAGAGCAAGAGTATATCTGTTATGAATCCCAAAACAAACATACATATCTAATCAAGAGAATAATCATATTTAAACATTAGAAATCCTTTTCAAAAGTTTTAACACAAGTGACTTTATATATGACTATATGAGTGATTTAAAATGTATGAACATGATAATCATCATTGAGAATGTGAGAATAACCTTTCTCATACCAAAAAACCAAAATTTTATCTTCTTTGGTTTTTCTTGTGTGAAAAGGGAGGTTTCGAACAGTGAGTTAGATTAATAACCAAAAAGATAACTATTTTTCCTATTTTCTTTCTCTTTATTGGCTAGGTGAGTACACTCTTTACATACATGGTGAGAGAATAATCACAAGTTAGTTATTAGCACATGGGGGAGATATTTACATATCTTCTCCATGTGCACGTGCAGTGAAAGTTTCTGATGTCATCTAGTCACACAGTAAATGCTTGCTACAATGAGCTTAACTAACAGTGTTAGCTGACAATAACCGAATCAACCAGGTGCCAAACTGGGGCCGACCTCATTCCTACTTGTGTGTTCATCATTGTATGGTATAATAATATCCCCAACTCATGGTTGTAGCTTGTATTAGATTCTTTGAAGTGTTGCATCTTCTCGATAGGTGTTAAGCAAATTGAGTGAGTGAAGCTTTACCTATGTGACATCATCAGATCGTGTTCTCGTTAGCTCGAGAGGCCACCGGCCCATCCACAGCTGAGCACATATACTTATGAATTTTTTAGAATGTAATCTAAACTTGACATTACCACGTGTCAAAATCTAGGAGTATTAGCACATCACAATTAATGCGTGTGCCTAAGACAGTGCACGCATAGTTTTAAAGAATCAGATTATCTTTTTGAGGTGTGATATCATGCCTATTTTCAAAAAACTAATCATTATCATCTCAAGCTGTAAAAGGGTGGTTGTACTGGGGTCTATGAAGAATTAGAATGGGTGAAGTGTGACGCACTTCCACGGATGTTGTCTCCATGTCCTTCAAAGTCTCAAGAGCAGATTTACGAGAAAACATTCTACTTTTGGTAACAATGGAGCTCCTCTATAACTTTCTTCCTGAAAAGAGAGTAATGAGTAAAAACTTTCATAATAATGATAATACCTGGGAGAAAGAGAGATCTCCTAAAAGTGATGGTTTTAAAGGGAGTGAAGAGATAAGCACTTTGGTACTTAGAGAGAGAGCAGGTAGAGAATATTATTCTGGTGCAATTTTGACAGAGTAAGGTACAAACCTGAGTTTTCTATGTGTTCTTGACCTTACCAAGGGGTCATATTTATAGGTATATACCAGGGTTGACTTGTCATTTTGTAGGCCAAAAGGAGGGACTCTTAGGGACAAGGTCTGTTATGTACCTTTTGTCCCTATTTGTCTATTAATCACATGTCCCCTCTGACAGACAACACCTGATGCATATCAAAGTCAAAAAGCAAATATGTCGGCTAATAGTGCCAAAACGTATGATTTAGTAAATATTTTTTCAAACGATAACTTGGTGAACAAACTTTTGTGAAACTATGCGAGTGGCCTTGAGAGCCACTCGCCCATACTCATTTTGGGAATACTCTTGGCGAGTGGCCTACTGGCTACTCACTCAATTAATCTAAGTGTGGTTTTTGTGAATGCTTGAGTGACCTTAGGGGTCACTCCGACTAGTACTCTCTCTATCCTAAAGTGTCAAATGGTTGGTCTTTGGCAACTACCCAACAAACCTTGTCTCTCGTCCATCAAACCAAAACTCCCAGGAGATCCTAATTGGTCTGCTTGAGCTTGCTTGCTCAATAAAGGCTACCTGTGTAAGAAAAAAAATAATATTAGTAACTATTTATCCAATGGGACTTGTGAGCATCCCCTCAAACTTTTAAGTTTGCTCGCGCAGTTTATCTTTTGTCTTGGGGTTGCTCACTGAGCATCTCTTCGTCATTGGCATTTTCCCTTTGGTTGTTTTTCATTTTATCTTCTAGTTTTATTTGGGGGATGGGGCCACTAGGGGTGGACCCTCTCGCCCAAAGCCTTTCCTGATATCATTTTATGGATAGGGCCACTCATGTTGGACTCCCTCGCCCAAATCCTTTCCTGGTATCATTTTGGGGATGGGGCCACTCGTGGTGGACCCCCTCGCCCAAATCTCAGTCTGGGATCAATTTGTGAATTGGGGCCACTCATGATGGGCCCTCTAGTCCTTGATCCACCTCACCCCATTAGTCCTTCTTGTGGGCAGGCAAGTGGGTACCCTTTTACATTAGCCTCCCCGTGCAAAATTCTTTGTGTTGGGAAGACCAAAGAGTTTTATACGAAATGATCACTTTATCTTGGAATTCGAAAGGTTTTATGCGGTCACATTATTACATTATTTTAATTAAATGGCCTTGTCACTTCAGCCTCCATTTATGGTCTCGAGGAGACTAAGTGTCAATTTGGGAACAAACATCCTATCATTTGGGTAATCATTTTACCCCCTTTTATCACCTCTGTTTGCTATACTTGTTTTTTCTGTGCAAGTAGTTTACTAATATCTCTTTGTTTTCTTACCTTTTAGACTAATATGGATGAGGTCCCTTTTCCTGCGGGACACCCGATTAGTACCGTGAAGGATTCTCCTCAAGTACTTGTTTAAATATATTTTTTTCGTTCTAACTTACTTTTCCTGCATAAGTGTTTGCTAACACTTTCCTGTTTCCCTATTTTCAGGTTAGCTCTGCGATTGTTCCTATAACTGCAGAACATCTTGGGGAGGTTATTGTAAGCGAGGTATTATGTTGTTATACCTTATTAACTATTTTATATTTCCCCTATCTTTTCATTCTTGCCTTTTCTATGCACGCTTCTTACCATCACACCCTTGTTTCCCTATTTTCAGGTTAGTGAGGCATGTGTTCCAATAACTGTGGAATATACTGGGAGCGTTGAAACAAGCACTACTCAGGTATTGTATTGTCATACCTGACTTATTCTGGGTGTTTTTTAGAGTATTACTTTCTGATAATCAAGTCCCCTAATAACATTACATTTGTTTTGTCTTTACTAGGTTAGCACAGCACGTCTAGGTGGGCCTTCCCGATTTGCAAGCAGCATGCTCACCCCTTGGGTCTAGGGTTAAACTCTTCACCTTCTATTTATTTTCTAAGTGAATTGATTTAATTATTCTTCTTCATTTCCTTAAATATTCTTTTTATGCTCTTTGTTTTTAGGATCCTGTGAACAAGCCAATTGAGGCAGCTGATGATCAAGGGCTTAGCTCTAAGGCCACTCATTATAATGATGTTGAGGGTTCTGGCGAGGAGTCGGATTTTCTCCCTTTTCAGCTTGAGTCCAAGAACATAGGCTTGATGACATTAAGTTGCAGCCTCCTGAGATCTTAAAGAGGGATCTATGGCATGAGGAGCAACCTAAGAGGTTTAGGAGCCATGAGCAGGAGGTGTTAGAGATGATTCTTGAGCATCATCCTGAGATTTTTACATATCAAAGTGTTCTCAACATCAACAGCCTTACTCTATCTAACCTAAAGGCCATTGTCAACCACATTCATGACGTCTTATCTACTTCTCCTGTCGAGTTAACCATTGTGAAGACTTCATTATTTCTACAGGCTCTCCATGATCTTCAGAGGGCCTATCATTTTTAGTTAGATTAGATCGACACGGCATCTCACCACTTTTTGAGTATTCCTTTTTGGATAATTATGAGGCTTCTTGTGTCCAGGCAGTCTATAGCTCAGCAGTGCTAGGATGAGGCCACTTGAATTTGAGGTCAGATTTTATTGATAAAGGCCAAGTTGGCCAAACTTGAGGCTGGTGACACAATGATGAGGCCAAGATGGCCAGACTAAAGGAGCAATTTATTCAGGAGGCAGGTTCCTCTTATGCTGACATGCGCTCATAAGAGAACCCCTTTTTTGTTTTATCTACTTGACATGTTTTGAGATGTAGACTTTTCCTTTATATGTACTCTTCATTTTTTATTGTATATGTGAAGGTTGTTCTATATTAATGAAAACAAACATTTTGCTTCTATTTATGTATTCTTATCTTGTCTCTATGTTATTTGACATTTGTTTACTGTGCGCTGTTTCCTTTTTCTATGGGAGTCTTTGCATATAATCTTAGTAAATTAAAGAACTGCTTGTTGGTCTATGGGGAACTTGTTCCAAATTTTTTTACTTCTATGAAAATAACTTATAGGAAGGGTAGACCCTCACCCCATATTCTGAAAAAAACAGGTAAATAATTTGTAAAACATAAGCAAAGACATCACTTCACTTTTCGAAACTTAGTCTCAATGTTTTAAAACTTCCCCTTAATCTATGGCGTACTTAAATTGTTATGTATAGAGGGACTTTGTTCACTATGCTTTACCTTTGGGACGAATACACCCCCCAAGTTTAATGGGCAAAGTTCCTTATGTTCTGGACCCTCTCGTAAACTTTAAGGGTCAAAATTTGTTTTTGCCTATCATAAAATATACATCTCATTGTCTTTCACATTTACGCAAAAATGATAAATTAGTTATTTTAGATGTGTTCGCTTCACAACTTATTAGTGAGTAAGAAAAAAAATTCAAGTGTTACTAATCAAAATAATTAATATTCATTCACTTTTATATTTTTACTATATATATAAATGGTGCTCAAAGTTTCTTTTACAAAAAAGAGTGTCTGTGCTAGAGCAAAATTTTTAAAATCACCAAAAGAAAAGAACTTGGAAAGAGCCGGACATAATATTTCTTTAACCACTTACAATTAATAGACTAGAGGCACTCTCTCTCTGGCTCAGATATTTGGCAATATCTTGACTTCCCCACCCCTCGTACCATAAAGGGGCTTTCCCAGTTTGGCTTGAACTTGGATGCTAGCATACTCTTTAAGTGGTGAGTGGATGATCATACGACCAAGTCCCCTACTTAAAACTCTTTAGGCTTAACCAAATTCTCGTAAGCCCTGGATAGTTGTTGGGTATAAACTTTGAAATTTTCTTTGACCTTATCTATGTGTTCATCCAATGCCTCCAACTGTATATGCCTGGGGTCTGGCATAAGACCATTACTTAGAGTCACTCTTGCTAAGGGTATTGCTAATTTTACTAACAGTGAAAAGGGAGTAAACCATGTTGGCTTTCTTTTTAAGGTTTTGTAGGCCCACAACACCATTGGTAACTTTTAATCCTAAGCCCTTGGCATATATTCAAGCATTTTCTTCAAGATGTTGATAAGTATTTTGTTTGTAGGCTCTGTCTGGCCATTCCCTTTGGGGTATGAGATGGTTAAACTATTATGCACAATCTTGTACTTGTCTGTCAAGAGCCATATCTCCTTGCATACCAATTATTCTCCATTGTCTGTGAGAATAACTTTTGAAATACAAAACCTTCATATTATGTATTTCTTGATAAATTGGGTTACCACTTGAGCAGTCACTCTCCTCAAGGGAATCACTTTTGCCCATTTGGTATACAATTTGGTAGAAATAAGGATGAAGTATTTACCACGAGAGGTTGGGATGATCTTACCTACTAGATCTAATTCCCAAGTGTGGAATGGGTATGGATATTCTAGCCTTTGTAAGCTGACTGAAAGGGCATGAACCATGTTGACGTGCACCTATCATGCCTTACGCTTTTTACAAAGTGGACAGAATCAACCTCTATTATCGACCAATAATACCCCAGTGTAATTAGCTGATCATACAACTTAGCACCTCCTAAATGAGAAGGCTCATAAGCCTCCTTCATCACTCTCTTTATATACCCCTTTGCTACGCATATTAGTGCACTCTCATTATATCCTTTTTGTAGAGCACTCTTTCTACCAAGTAAAAATGGGTTGCTCTCTTCTTTAGGTAAATTTCATCTGCCCTCTCTGCTAGTAGCTCTCCATCTTTGAGGTAAGCTATGTAAGGTTGTCTTCAATCTTTAAAATTTTCTACAAAGTTGGCCTCGGCGATTTGGTTAAACTGGGCTTGGCACTTTAAACAACCCTGTTACAGACGAGCAACTTTCACGCTCATAGTGGGCCAATAGTAGCCTCCCTGCTACAACCGTCGATAAAGGGGAATATTAGTATCCCCACAATGCTTATCATGCACGGACGTCAACCTTTCTTTAGATTTTTTATCCCCTACACACCTTGACAAGAATCCTCCTGGGCTCTTAAAGTAGAGCATTCCTTAGAACAGGTGATAATTCACTAACTTTGACATCTTCTTGTTTCTTTCTCTCATTTCCAGTTGTTTCACTATAGGACACCTTCAGTATTTTGGCTCCTCACTTAGAAACAATGACTTCACCATAGTTTGCATTGTTCTTCATCATACTATGATGGTAGATTATTTCTCCTCCACCTCTAATTTCTGAGCTATCGTGGCTAATGCGTCCGGATGCCTGTTCATCATTCAAGCATGTCTCTTTATTGCCACCTTTAAAAATTGGCTAAGTAATCTTTGAATGATTTATCTGTATGGGAATAGGTTTTCATGCTTGATAGCGAACTCTCCATTAACTTGTTTCAACACCAAGTTAGAGTCCCCTCATATGCATGATTCCTCTTCTCAATGCCTCTAGCAAGCATAGGATGGGGGTCTCATACTCGGATTCATAGTTTGAGAATTTAAAATACAACTTAAAGGAGAGAGCAGCCTTTTCCTTTCCCTTTAAGAGGATACTACCAGCCCCACGTGTCCTTTGGGCACAAGAGCCGTCAAACTCCATTTTACAGTCCTCCATGCCCTCTGTTAAGCAGTCTTTGTAAGGACATTTTTTTATAACCCAGTTTACATTTGAGTATGTTGTATACCGCTACAACCGTCAAAGGCTTATTAAAGTTAAATCATGCCTCAAGATGGATCCGAATATCACTTCAACATTCAAGCCTCCGAGAGACTAATTTTGGTAAGGTTGTGTTTTTACACCTTAACGGTTCACTTAGAGTGTTAGGATAATTTATCTAAAAAAATTCTAAGTGTTGGAGTGGATTTTTTCAACAAAAATATTATTCTAAGTGTTGAGGCGGACTGAAATAAAAATTCTATTTTTTGTCTTGTTCGAGCGACAGAGCAGCTCGTTCGAGCGACGGGATGATCTCGCACGAAGTCTCGTTCGAGCGACAGCCTGATTCGTTCAAGCGACACACTTGTTTCATTCGAGCGATGCGCCGCCTTAAGTTTTTTATATAAAGTGTGTTAAACCACTCCGTTTTCGTTAAGAAGACCTGACGTTTTCATTCTTCACAAACTGTAAACCACCCGAATTATTTGTCATCTTCGTTTAAGGGTGTAATTCTTTTTGTTTTCAATTCGCAAAAAATCCCAATCTTTATGTGAATGGTTTTGGAGCCAAAGATACAACTTTAGTGAAGTTATTTCTTTATGGAGTGTTATTTCTACGGCTGACTACGACTGTGTGTCGATTGGTAGTGCTCGTGGGTGTTCCTGGATGAATTGGACTCGTGTTTGTGTGGAGTACTGCGGTTGTTCCATTGCTGACTCTAGGCTGCGTGTATATATGATAGTTCTGAGGAGTAATCACTGCGGATTTCATTGTGTATGTAAGTTGGGATTTATTTTACATAGTGAAATAAAAGGTTTTACCCGAAAGGGTTTTTTTCCTGAAATCTGTGATTTAGCAATTTTATTTGTGATGGTTTGACACACACACGTAGTTATATGTTTAGGGGCTGAATTAATTTAGTTTGAAAATTGGCACCGATTAAATAAGGTTAACTTGGAAATTTGTGAATTCGGTTTAATAAGTATCACACATTGTTTCCTCAAATTGGTATCAGAGCGAGTTTCTCTAATTTATAAAGTGATCCTTGTTTTCCTCAAAATTTTTGTGATATTGATTTTTTTTTTGAAAAATCTGTTTTGTGAAAAATCGCAATTTTTTTGATGCAGCACTTATGTAATCGGATGCCCCCCTTTGATGACACAAGTCATAATTGTGATGATTTAAATAGTTTGAATTTAACGTTTACGAAAAGAATTGATTTTTTGGAAAAAGAAAATTATCGTTTTAAATTCGCTATGGATCTTTTGCAAATGGGTCAAAATCAAAGAAACTTTTATCATGAGAAATTTGTTGCCTTGGACCATGACTTTAGAAAATTAAAATTGTTCAAAAGGGAGAGTAATGATAGAGTCCTATTTTTAGAAAAATAATTGGGGGACTTTAAAAATTCTAGGATTTGTATTTGTGCCAAAGAGGATAAAAATATTTTAATCGATATGTTTGTGGCACGTGAAGAGACTCTTAGGGATAAGTGTGCATATTTTAATTGAGAAGGTGATAACCTTCCAGGAATAATTGAAAATTTAGAAAAGGAGTCCCTAAAATTGGAAGAGTCTAATTCTTTGCTTTAGTCAAAAAATTTGGAGATGAAATATGATTTTACAGACTCGAGTAGTGTTCGTAGCAATAGTAGTGGCTCATTTTGTTCTCATGTTTTGAGTGTTAAAGCCAAGACCATTATTTATTTTAGAGGGTCAACAAATCCCAAGGACGTTAGAAAAGGTCAACCCATAGGTATCGTTCCACCCATTCATATATGTTCACATTATGGTAGGATAGGTCACATTAGGCATTTTTTATGATCTTGGAAGAGGTCCTAGGAAGATGAAGTCTAGAGTTTCGTTGGTTCCCAAAACCCATATTCGACGTTTCACATCTATTTGAGTTAGAAAATCACTTTTAGAGGAACTAGATGGTAAACTAGTTGATTCTCACACGCTTGCACATAATGCGTCACTTGCTATTTCTTATGGATAGTTGCTTGCATGCTTTGTTTTTCATGCACTACTTGTTCTTCATGATATAAGTTTGCTAGCGTGATGACACATGTACTTTTGTATTAGATTTTTGTTTTTGATAAAACTTTTAAAAAATACAAAAAGATTTTATTTTGATAAAAAAAATTAGAAAAAGACAAAAAAAAAAAAAAATTTAACACCATTTATGAATTGATATTTAGGATGGCTGAGTCACAATTTCATTCCATATCCATGTGATTATTTAATAGTGTCTTTATGTGCGTCGTCATTTTATTATTGTGCTTTACAATGTTTGGAGCCATTGAGATGTGATTTGTTGTTACTACCTACATGTTTGACTCATTAGTTCCTTTAATGCACACTTGCACGAACTTGTTTGACTATTGTTCTTATCTATCACATGTTGATTGATGTGTTTTCATCTCAATTCAGTCTTTCAAACGAACCAAATATGATCAAACTTAACAATGAAAGTAGTGCATATAAGAACCGTTGATGTGAGTTTGCGTGATTTTTTTTTTAAAAACGGAGAAGGGCTACGAAAGGTACTCATTTATCCTTTGCGACTAAGACACCGTTTAAATCGGACCTAAAAAAATATATGGCACAATAAATATTTGCCAAGGTCCAAAGAGGTTGAAAAGAGCCCAAAAAAATTTAAAGGCAATAAAAATAAAAATATGCCAAAAGTGGGCCAATTTCTTTTGTTTTATCACCTCAAAAGAAAAATAAAATGCATTATTATATATGATGGAGTTTGGATGGAATACAAAATGGGTTTGCATGTCCTGACAAAGTCATGAAAAAGTATTACATAGTTTTAGACGTTATTGATGTGAAAATACTGTCTGACTTTGATTTATCGATTAGATTAAGACGATGTAATCTAAATTCACATTTTTGGACACCTAAGGACGATTTTGAGATTCATTCGTTAGGAGTAAACATATTCATCATGCACATATGATATGTTTGATTGCATTGATTTGCCTATCAAATTGTTCACACCCATTCATTTTGTTTCCTTGATTTGGTTGTCATAGTGAAAATTCATGGTGTGTAATTTTTATAAAATTATTTTTTCATTTTTGTGTGAAAAATAAAAAAATCAAAAATAGTTTGTGGAATCTTTTGGGTTAATACTTTGCATGATCGTAGTTTGATTCATGTTTGTTATGTATATTTATCGTGACACTCCATGTTTATTTTTGTTTATTCATTTTCTTGTCTATTTCGGTCAAATAAAAAGGAGGAGAGAGAATTATGGGGGAGTTTTTGCATTGTGGGGAGATTTGATTATTGATTGATTTATTCTTATATCATTTCAAACTCGATGCGTCACGAATGTATTTTCTTTGACTCATGTGTGTAGGTACAAAGATTGAAGATCATTATGTTGCAGACCCTGATGGGAAAAGCTTAAAGGTTTGAAGATTTGTGAAGTTGAAGATTTTGAAGAAAAGTCTTGAAAATTACATGTTTAGTACCTTTTTAGTTTTGGGTTCATGGGAGGGTATTAGATTTGTATAGGCATTTTGATTTGATAATTCGGATTTTTTTAATTTGTATCGGCATAAACATAGGGGGAGATTTGTAAGGACATTATTTTATTATCTGATTTATATTTGAGTATGTCGTATGCCGCTAAAACCAACGAATACTTATTTAAGTTTAATAATGCGTCAAAACAGACCCGAATATTAACGTTCTTCAACATTCAAGCCTCCACGAGAATAATTTTGATAAGGTTGGGTTTTTACACTATAACGGTTCACTTATAGTGTTAGGATAATTTTTCTAAAAAAAATGAAGTGTTGGAGCGAATTTTTTCGTCAAAAATATTTTTCTAAGTGCTTAGGCGGACTAAAATAAAAAATTACATTTTATGTCTCATTCGAGCAACTGAGCACCTTGTTCGAGCGATAGGATGATCTCGCGTGAAGTCTCGTTCGAGCGATGGCCTGGTTCGTTCAAGTGACACACCTAGTTCGTTCAAGCGATGCGCAGCCTTAAGTTTTTTATATAAAGCGTGTTAAACTACTCTATTTTCGTTAAGAAGTCCTGACGTTTTTCATTTTTCACAAACTTTAAACCAGCATAATTCTTTGTCTTCTTCATTTAAGGGTTTAATCCTTTTTATTCTCAATTCACAAAATATCCCAACCTTTATGTGAATTATTTTGGAGCCCAAGATACAACTTTGGTGAAGTTATTTCTTTGTGGAATGTTATCTCTATGGCTGACTACGACTGTGTGTCGATTGGGAGTGCTCGTGGGTGTTCTTGGCTGAATTGGACTGCGTGTTCGTGTGGATTGCTGCAGTTATTCCACTGCCGACTCTAGGTTGTGTATCTATGTGATTGTTCTGAGGAGTAATCACTACAAGTTTCATTGTATATGTAAGTTGCGATTCATTTTACATAGTGAAACAAAAGGTTTTACCCGAAAGGAGTTTTTTCGTGAAATCTGTGAGTTAGAAATTTTACATGTGATGATTTGACACACACACACACGTAGTTGCATGTTTAGGGGCTAAATTAATTTGATTTGAAAATTGGAACCGATTAAATAAGGTTAATTTAGAAATCTGCGAATTCGGTTTAATCAGTATCACACACTGCTTTCACAGGATTGAAAATTCTCGCCTGGTAATTCATCACTAAGAGGCTTGAAGTTATGAATAGGGAAGTGGTCCAATAAATCTGCTATGGATTGGCTCTTGATGGACTTCAGGACCACACATTTCAAGTCATATTCAGACAATATTATAAAACGCCTTGCTACTCTCCCCACCAGGACTGTTCGCGCTAAGAGTTATTTGATGGGATCACACCTGGTGATGATGTGAACCGTGAAAGCAAGCAGGTAGTGTCTTATATTTTTCACTACAAAAACTAAGCAAAGACAATGCCTCTCTATGCACGTATATCTGGTGTAATGACCCCATTTTTATATGCGAATATATAATCTTTATTTTTTACAATTGCGTCTCACTTATTATCTTATAAATGTTGTATTATTACAAATGCGATATTCTAGGTTCTTAATATGACAAAGGCCATTTTTAAATTTGAAAAATCAACTGTAAAATGGGTTCAATTGAAGTTTATGACACATCCTAAGCTAATTGATAAGTTTTGGGGTAGAAAATATAATTTTATAAAACTTTAGGAACTTGTGGTATTCTGAATTCTTTATATAACAAGACACGCTTTTAAGTACAAGTAATCAATTGTAAATTGGATTAAATCAAATTCTTATGGCATATCCTAAGCTAAATGATAAGTTTAGGGGTAGAAAATATAATTTTATAAAACTTTAGGGACTTGGTTGTAATTAAGAAAGTTTTTGGGGCATAAATAAAAATATAAAAATGACCATTTTGTAAATAAAATATCTTCAGGGACCGCTAAAAAATATTTAAAATATATAGTGTGAACTTACCAAAATGCCTTTCATGTGTAAAATGACCCTTAATTGATACCTCGTGCTTACATGTGTCATCGTTATTGCTAAAGCTAGAAACGCGTGTCACTCCTTGGTAAAATAAGGTTGCAAAACCCCTCCGTTGCGCGACACCTCAATGCTGACTCGCCGTTGTAAAGGCTTGGTCAGCTAGACACGTGTCAACACCGTGAAATCTTTGGGAAACTATAAATTAGGCATTTAGGATCATTTAAACTCATAACAATTCCTTGATAAAAAAAGTGAGAGAAAGTGCGAAAAAGTTAAAAAGAAGTTCTTGAAGACTCGAGGGAAGGTTCATCTTAGCGAAGTGATCCAAGACTTAACTTCGATCTTCTATTTTAGGTGAGTACTCTGTGACATTCCTTGCATATTTTGATTATATGACTTAACTTTGATTTTCGATCCGATTTTTCCGAATTTGGAATTTTTTTTAATTTTTCAAAAAAATCGGATCATAAATCGGAATAGTTATTTTATTTTCAAAAAAATCGGAATTTTTTTTTAAGAGGCATTTTCCGATCCGATCCGGCCGAAACACAGCCCTAATACAAACTATATATATTTTGTGAAATGTTTTATCCTCAAAATACATCTGATACCGATGATTTCGTCGTTTGTCATATGTGTATATCTCTCGATATATACATCTGATTTGAGTTCCGAAATTATTGATTCGGCCTATGGAAACTCTCTTACTATATTGTCCTTGACTACCGGGTGGAAATATTTGGGTGGTACCTTTCCACCTAGTACATTGCTGGTGTGCCCTAAATAAGGCGTTGTTCCAGAGATCATCATTTTATGTCTGTGTTGTTGCCGGGTGGAAACATTTGGTAACACTATTTGTTTATCTGGGTAGCGTACATGGCCATCAAAATAAAATTGAATGATTGACATATTGCTAAATTATTTTATCTGTTCTGTTCTGAACTATTTATTCTGGAAATATTTACTGTCAATTACTTTATATATATATATATATATATATACAAATTCTTGTCTCTATATACATGCTTTCTGTTCTAAATTGAATAGGTATCAATTTTCTGAAAACCCTGGAATGTCTGGAGATTTTGGCTCTTAGCTAATGTTGTAATAATTTTCAAGAAATAACTAAGCTCACGGATGGAACGTAAAAGGACTATGTTGAAGATTTGGCTTTTAGAGCTCATTTTGTTACTTTATGTAAAATGTTTGGTTTATCAGATAGAATATGTAATAGGTTTTAAATTTTGTCTTAAGTTGTAAACTCGTTGTTACTTATATAAAGTTTTTTTTTAGAAAGCTCTGATGACGTAATTCCTCCAATTTGAGTAGTTTACTATTCATGTCCATGTGAATGTATTTCCGTTGTATTTATTTAAGGAAACAATTTAAATCAGAATATTTGTTGCCTTGGTGGCATGTCAAGACCCCCTTCCCTACTACTAATATTTTAGTTGGGGTTATGACATCTGGACTCAGTATT
Source organism: Sambucus nigra (assembly GCA_949130495.1). Classification (NCBI taxonomy): domain Eukaryota; kingdom Viridiplantae; phylum Streptophyta; class Magnoliopsida; order Dipsacales; family Adoxaceae; genus Sambucus; species Sambucus nigra. The sequence continues at coordinate 237,229,214 of OX422217.1, read as the reverse complement.
TGAAATCACCAGTGACAAGTAGTACACAGTCCTCTCTACTCCTGACTTCTCTTGAGCAATCAAGGCACCTATAGATCTTTTTATTGAGGTCAAGTAGAGCAGTAATGGTGAAACCTACTTTTGGTGGTACCATTGTTGAGGGGGAAGCTAATATCACCTTTTATCTTCCCATAAGCTTTCTTTTGTCCCTCCCCCAAATCCATTTGGCCTTATATTTCATCAAAGTGGCAAAAGGGTGAGTTACCTCCGCCAATGTGGTATAAATCTTCTCAGGTAAGAAATATTTTCCAAGAAGCTCTTGAGTTGTCTCTGAATTTTTAGCAGTGGATTCATCAAAATGGATTTCCTATTTTCTTCATCAAGCTGCACCCCTCGTCTGTTTACTACAAAACTCAAAAATTTCCCTAAAGGCACAATTAGAGGGGTTCATCTTCATCTTATATTTGCGGCAGCTTTCAAACACCCGCCTCAGATCCTGAATATGCATTCTTTACTTTTTGGATTTCACTACTAGATCATCCATATAGAACGGCCATCATTGTATGTTGATAGGTGGCACCTACGTTCTTCAGACCAAACGCATGATTGTGCAGTGGAAGTTCCTCAAGGGTGTGCAAAAGAAGTTTTTCAGCTTCAGCTGAATTCATTCTAATTTAGTTGTGACCAACATACCCGTCCATAAAGCTGTACATTTCGTGTCCCACTATGGCATCCATCAAACTATCAATGTTTAGCAGTGGAAATTCATCTTTCGACGGGCCTAGTTTAAGTCTTTGAAGTCTACACGGATTCTTATTTGCGTGTTATCTTTCTTAGCTACAGGTGCAACGCTTGAGAGCCATATGGGATGCTGAATGGGCTTAATAAACCCTGCTGCCAATAGTTTCTCTACTTCTGCTTTGATTTTGAGGTTTAACTCAACTTTGTAGGTATGAGTACCTTGTGTTACTGGTAGGGCATTGGGGAGAACATTAAACTTGTGGGAGCTCACTTTTGGGTCTATCCCAGGCATCACCATATATTTCCATGTGAGCAAATCTGTGAACTCCTTGAGTAGGCTGATGATCTCCTCCCTTTGTTTAGGGTTCAAGACTTTGTAGATGAAGATAGGTCTCTTCTCTCCTCTTTATACTCCCAAGTTTATCTTTTCTAGTTCTTGGAGTTTTTCCCTTGGCCCAATTTTCATGCACTCGGGTGCCTCTTAAGGCTCCTCTATATGTTTAATAATGTGAGACTCATCCACCACAATTCATTCTAGTGTCGGTTCAGTGCTTTCGTCCCAGAATTCCACCCATGCAAACTGTTATAAACGGTAGATAACGTTTCCATCAGGTAACACGACTTTCTTGCAGGTTCAAGGAGTCCTTGTCTTAGCTTCAAGCTTTCTCTTTCTTTTCACTTTTACATTTAACATGGTCACTTACTGACCCAATCTTTCGTGAATAAATTTTTTGAGATGGTCACTTTCTCTAGCCATGCGGGACTCCTCCAACCCCCTGATCATGTTTCTTCTCCCTTCATCTAGCGCAGTATAGAATGTTGCATCCACTAAATGAGCTTCTTCTACCGAAAACGGATCTTCCGTGGCTTTGATCACAATCTTTGTTCTTCTAATGTTTTCTTTTGTACAATGGTGGTATGTTAATAGCATTATCCTATGTGTGTGCATCCACACTCACCCTATCAAGAGCTGGTAGTTGGTACTAGAATTTATTATATGAAATTTGATATGGGATATGAAATTTCCCAATTTAATTCCCACATTCACATAGCCCAACGATTGCATCCCTGCACTATCGAAATTAAAAATCACCAACGGGACCAGCACTATCCTCTTGAGAGATGTCTATTTCATATAACATGCTAATGGGCATGATATTAATGATTCCCCTCCATCCAGGAGTGCTCTAGGAAAATTGATTCCATTTATTAAAGTTGTCTCATACAAAGGATGGTTATGGAAATAAGGCACTTGTTGATCAGCTTCTGAGAAGACCACCTCAGAGGTGTACCTCTTGATTAACCTTCCTATAGACCCTTGCCCATTTAGAGAAGGATCTCCTAACTATTGAAATGACTCTAGGATCCTCTTTGTATTACCACACTAGTATCACGTTTCACTCCTATCCGATGGAAAAAACACTTGAATTTCGGACTTCGTGCTATGGATGAATATTTTGAGTCCAATTTTGCTTCATATGTTTGCGCATTACATACATACTCCGCTTCAGATGTCCTGCCCTCATCTAGGGAAAGGACCACATATGTTCTTCCTTACGAGGGGCTAACCTGCCCACCCCACTCATCATCTTGATATTCTCTATCTAGGCTATCTATCCATGCTTCACACATTTTCTCATTGCTCCACCATTCTTTTAGCTGTTGAGTTCCTTCCTTATCATATGCCACCAGCATTTTGGATAAACCATAATGATACGTGGGTAATGGGTCCTCATTAACATGTACTGACCAATGATCCTTCGCAAACAAAAGAAATCTTTGGTCGCATGCTGGAACCTTTGGTGGAGTTCACAAAATTTTGCATCTGCCTTATCTGCTGCTAATGGTATTTTCCCATTAGAATGAGGAGGTCCCTCTACTTCTTCTCGCACTAAAGTGTGCTAATAATCCATGACTTCTGCCACACTACAAGGCAGTGGTGTGGAATGTCATCCTATAAAATACCCATCCTAATTTGTTTCAACCTTGCACTACCTATACCATTCACACGTCGTCTTAAGGAAAGAAAACCCTTCTCTGTTCTTTAAAACTTTCATCTTTCGATCATTTTCTTATTCATTTCCACCATTTCCAGTTACTTTCTTGCATGAAAAACTTTCTACTGGGGATGGTTTTCCTTCTTTTTCATTCATAGTGATAGAATGAACTTTTGCATATGTGTTTTTCGTCGTTGCTTGAAAAGTTCCTCTAATCAAAACCTCAAATTACCTACAAAATATAACAATCTCAAGTGTAGATGTAAGTAAGGGTATCAATCCACATCAAGGGGGTAAGCTAGAGACAAACTCAATTGTAATTCAATTTTTATTTTCTTTTTGGGATTTTGCTTTTTCTATTTTTTTTAGCGTTTTCAAATATTAAAATAAGTAGGTGAGGTGAGGTGAAATAGTACTAAACTAAAATGAAAGATCAAATGACAAACTAAAAAGTGACTAAAATGAAAAATTAAGTCTAAAATTAAAATATGAGATAAATGAGGTAAATAAATGTGAGAACAACCAAGGAGTGGGATTACACCACAAATTTTAGCTATTCCAACTAATTAATTAAATTAATTGAATTCTCCCAAATTAATATCAAAATTACAAATCAACTCTCGCTGCTAATGTAATTTTAATAGTAACCTTTTAGAAAATTAAGTTTAACACCCCACAACTCTAGAAAATAAATCTACATTCCTTTTAATTAATCACCCGCTAGGATCATTCAATTAAAATTTATGTATATCTTAGAAAATAAATTTAGAGTTGAAATTCAAATAATAATACCCCACTTAAGAAACCCCTATCTCTAGTTCGAATCTAAAATGAGTATTATAAATAGAATTTCGATTTTCTCTCGAAAATCATTTACTCTTTCTCGAGGTATAAATTTAAGGGTGAGGGATCAAAATTAACATTTAAAGGGAAATTTCAAGTAATCAAACTAATTAAACTAAAATAACATCAAATAAGGGTTTTCCCCCACCCCTTGAAAGGGGATTTAGCCTAACATAATACAAAGCAGGATAATCAAATAATCAATAGGCATTTAATATAAAAGAGAAAAGAGAAGAACAATTAAACCAATCTCTTGAATTTAATTGACTCCAATCCTCCAATTTGAAGTATACAACCCTCTTAATTGAGCATCCATGTAGTTTGCAATAATACCCACTCAATTAAATCTGAAACAAAATTTCTCCTCACAAATCTATAAAAAAAAGTAAAACTAAAACTATTTACAAATTGTTTCTCCTAATTTATTTTCTACACTAAACTATCTCTAACTCTCTTTAGAATTCTCTTCCTATTTCATGATAAGTCCTCAAATGGGGTCTTCCGTCTTTTAAATAGTAGGCATGGAGCATGGGGGTAAAAATGGGAGGACAAGGGTGTATGGGATATGTAAGGTATTGGGGTGAGGGTATCTAGGGAATTATGCACACATGTGCATGAGTAAGAGGTGAGGTCATGTGGGAAGTGTGGTGGTGAGGATAAAATCAGATTTGGTTTGAGGGGTATTTTGGGCATTGGGTAAAAAAGAGTAGTTGGGGGTTTTTAAGGGTATATTGGGATAAAGGGTTTAAATTGGTTTAGTTGGCACATGTGGGATTTGTTTTGTATTTTTTTGGTCTTTGGCATTGGCTTTTGGCAGGTGAATGAAATTCGTGTGTGCCTTAAGTTGAAATGGGTTGGAAGGTTTGAATGGATATGGTGTGGGTTTGTTCCTGACAGAGGGGTGGTTGGATCGGGTAGGGATTGGATGGGAAATGGGTCGAGTCAGGCCGGTCACAGGTTCGGATGTGGTGGGCAGCAGGTCCGGGTTTTGAGGTATGGTGATAGGGTTTGGTTTTGGAGGATGGGGAAGTGTGGTTGAGGGTAGGATGGGATTATGGAGGTTTGTCTTTAGGTGGGTAATGGAGGAGAGAGAAAGTGAGGAGTTTGAGGTTGAAGAAGAAGGGAAATGGTTAGTTGTGGTAAGGTGTAGGTAGATAGTGTGTAGGATAGGATGTGTTTGGGTGTGAGTGGGTTGTAGGGTAATTAGGTGTGAGTGAGTTAGGTGTTGTGTGTGTTTGGGATTTGTGTGTGTGTGTTAGTTTGTGACCCTTAAATAATAAAGACTCAACTAAAATTAATTAAACTAAAACTAAAAAAAATAAAATCTAACTAAAAATAAAACAAACTAAAAATAATAAAACTAAAAAAATAAAATCCTAAGCTTATATATAAAAAAAACTAAAATAAAACAAAAGAAATAAAAACTTAAAATCTAAACTAAAGTCCTAAAAAATATAAAATCTAATAAACTAAAAATAAACTCCTAAAAACTAATCCTAATAAAACTATTTACTAATAAAAATCAAAATAAAATAAAATAAAATTATAAAAATAAAATAGAAAAATAGAAAATAAGCCTAAATAAATCTAAAATAAAATCTAAAAATAAAACGACTCAACGAAAAATCTAAAAATATATATAAAAGGGCACAACCTAAGCATACACGGAGTTTGGGGTAGGTTTAGGCTCGGTTTAGGGTAGGCTAGGATACGTGACAGGGGTAATTAGCTCCATAACCCGCACAATTTCCTTGAAATACGCGTTTGAACACCGCAACGTGCATTCGACCTACAAAATAGATAATAAAGCGCATAAGACCCAAATTGCTGAGAATTAGCAACTAAAGTACGTCTATTCGGGGTATAAAATCTACAGTTTTGGGTGCTTATCACATAGTCTATTTTTGAGTGGTTTTTTAATTATTTTTCAGTATTTGGGGTTTCATGTACGCCTTTACCCCCATTTTTTTATTTTTTTATGGTTTCTCTGCAATATCTTCATTTTTTAGTAGCGAGTTACTGAATATTATTGTAGTTGCTATTAATTTTGGTTGTTGGTCGGTGGGTTTTGTGATTTAAGTGGACATTAAGTTGGTTTGCCTAGGATTACTTAGATTCTAAGGTTGTTTATTATATGCAAGTACCCCGCAATTATATGCAAGTGGACATTAAGTTGTCGATCTGCGGGGTACTCATCAGTCTTGTTTTTAAAAATCCAACGTCTACCAATAACCCTTTTATTTTCAAGCCTGGGTACAAGATACCAAACATCATGAATGACAAATTGAATAAGTTCCTCCTGCGTAGCATTTATCCACAAAGTGTCATTCAAGGTTTCATTTACATTTTTGGGCTCAATAAGAGACACAAAACATGCAAAATGAGCAATGTTATGAAATTGAGATCTTGTACGAACAGGATCAGTAGGATTACCAACTACACTATCTAAAGGATGATTTTTAGAAACCCAGTTAGGTACATCAGGGGTCTCAGTTGGTAAAGATTCAACTATTTTTGGAGAGTCATAATTTAAAATGTTATCGGGCTCTTCCACAATAACTGAACCCTCCAGAACGGAACATCTTAGCAGACTCCCCCTGCTGGGAACCCTGCCTCTGACTCTGCTCAACTGGTACTCCACTGGCATTTCCTCCCCCTGTCTTTCCCAACTGGTTGGGATCTCCCCCTCGCTTGCTTCCCTTAGCATGAAAGCGATTGTCCTGACAATTCCATAAGGCGGCATTCAGAATGTCGGTATATGAGTGTAGGGAAAGGTTACCCAATAAATGTTGCCGTATCTTCCAAGTCAAGTCATCCATGAACATCTAAATGCGCTTCTCTTCAGTAGGCACCTCCTCCGATACCATATTTGTCAAACGTGAAAACTCTTCCTCGTATTCCGCAACGGTCTTCCCTTCCTGGGTGAGGTCTAAAAGTTTCCATCTCATCTCAGTCTTGACGGCGGAAGGAAAATACTTGCGGTCAAACCGCACCCAGAAATCACTGATAGCATCAAATCTCGCTCCTCGTTAGTAGTAGTGGACTCCCACCACTGTAAGGCTGCCCCTCTCAGCTTGAAGGTAGCCAAAATTTGCCTTTGAACCTTTGTGCACTCATACATGCGAAGATGCCGCTGTATGTCCTTCTTCCACTGACTCGCGGTAACCACATCTGAACTGCCCAAGAACTCTGGGGGACAAGCCCTCTGAAAGGACTCTCTAACTCTCTCCCATGCAGTGGGAAATGGATGCACTGGAACTGGTGCCACTGCCTGAACCTGGGGTGGGGCCAGCTGCACCACCGCTATGGCTGCATTTACCGCTTGTGCAAGTATCACGGCAACTTATGTTGCGTTCATTGTCCCCTGAGCCTGTATGGCCGGTTGTTCTGGCTGGGCCTGTCGGTCTCTTGGTGCACGTCGAGGAGGCATCTGAGACGAGAAAGAATATTATTAGTCCACAGTTATTCCAAAATTTCAAATAGCTGAAGATGTAACCGCAAAATATAAGATCACAACAGTCCTAAAAATAGGGCTCTATATCAAAGGACGCAAAGCTGAAAACATAGTAAGCCGTACAGATCCTAATGGACACTAAAACCTGATGATCTGATACCACCTGTGACACCCCGCCCAATTAAATATCGGGTGATCAGTCCTTTATAAAATTTAAAACAGAATGTTCGGTTGGTTCATTCTTACCATCACTGTCGAAAACGCAATAACTTATTTAATCACCTAATATAATTAAGCTAAGTGTCAAAACATTTTTTTCTTATTAATTAAAAACCATTTATTTACCAAACTAAGTTTTTTAATGTAAAACATCCACGCACAATTAATTAATACACATACTGAATCAGAATCGCATGCTGAAATAAATAAGACTGAATAAAACATCCCAGTTCAAAACTCTAAACCAAAACAATAGTAGCCATCAATCCAAATGAAAATGAACGAGAAATAGGGTAATATAATCTCTAAAACTGTCTAAAGAAGGGGCGACACATGCCCTAATGAAAATGTCATAATGAATAGGAATGAAACAATAGAAGCATCTAAACAAAGTCCTGCAACTCCCACAGCTACAGCATGCCACACAATCCGAAACTCTAAGCCTGATGTCCTTGTGGCTGAGCACCTGATATAATATATATATACAGCAAGAGAGAGAAAAGATGCAAGAAACGGGTCAGAGCCCAATGTGTAAAAATATTTGTTTAATCAAGTATTTAAAATTTGCAGTAAAGCAAGTATCAAGTACATGTTAGTTCGAACTCTCTCTTGAGATTCTCACCTCTCTTCTATTGTGCACGCCTAACGCGTATCTAAATTTTCTCCTTAGCTATAACTCCCAATATAACTAGTCTGAATCCATCCTAATAGAATTTACTCTCACTATTAGTAAAACCGTATTGCCCATACAATACGTTATCCAATTAGCCTATGACGAAAAGCTAATTAATACATTTTCCAATTTCATAAAAATTCAAGTATACGATTAGAATTTTCTTAACAAATTTTCCTGCCCATATTCATTACTATACACATTATATTGATTCAAAACTCTCATACATATATACATATAGTCACATCTGCCCTATATATATATATATATATATATATATATATATATAACATGATACTGCACCCCAGGGCTATATCCCATTAGCGCACCTATTCAATATACTGTACCCCAGGGTTATCACCCTTTAGTACACTTATTTAAATAATCATGTACCCCCGGGTTATCACCCATTAGTACACTTACAATACATTTTTGTACCCCCGGGTTATCACCCATTAGTACACTTATAATAATAAAATTCTCACACCCCCGGTTTATCACCCATTGGTGCCTTTAATAATAATAATTCATAATAGGCATACAGACGTCCTATTATAATAAATAGGTATTTCCCTCACCTACATATATGCTTCTCTTACGCATTTTGATTTCAACATTCCGTAATAGTTATTGGGTTATTCTCCCTCTCGAAATCTCTACGGTATATTCTCTCCGTACCTAATTCATTAAAGTATTTAGCTCCTCATACTTCTTACGAAATTCTGCCTTACTTAAGTTTATTATTAGAAAATATATTTCTCATTTCTGAACTAATAAACTCAAAACTGGGCCCTAAAAGAAATTATCAAAACTTCACTCTGTCGCTCGAACGAGGTGGCAAGTCGTTTGAATAACTCCCACATGTCGCTCGAACGACTTCGAGCGACTTCGCGCGAGATTTTGCTGTTTGTCTCCTACCCAGATTTTTCCAACGTTTTCCACCATTTTTAATCTCAAATCTTCTCATTCAACACCCCAAACTCCAAATAAACAGTTCTACATCGAACCCCGTCAATAACATATGAATTCTAACATCCTAGAATCATCAATTCATTACGAATCATTCATAAAACGTGAAATCCCCAATTTAAACTTATCAAAACCCTAATTCTTCCAATACATGTTCAAGAAGCCATAATTTCCAGATTTGTTCTACATATAAATTCCTTAAAACGTGATTTTCAGTCTATATACATTAAGGGTCAATCTAATAAATCACAGAATTTATTTACACATTCAAATTCCTCAATTTCACCATTTTTATAACCTATAACATAATCCTAACAATCCTACACTAACATGAATCAAATCAATACCGAAATACAGCAAGTTATAAACACTTGCCTTGAGTGAGTAGTCTGATTTCTTGATGATGTTGGTATGGGTGTGTTCCCCTCGTCCCGATCTACCCGGTGGTGGTGGTGGTTGTGCAAGGTGATGTCGATTTGGCCCTCTTCTCTTGGCAAAAGCTCTCCCTCACACTTCTTATGGCCGTTCTTACTTTCTCCAGCTTTCTAACCCTAATGTAATTGTTTTGGCTGATAAATTAAGTCCTAATTTTCGTCCATTAATTAGGCCTAAAAATCTAATTTACCATAATGCCTTTTTGGGGGTGCCGGTTAGGCCTAAAATTGCCCCGGGACCCAAACTAAACACCCGAGTATACTATTTCGACTATTTCGACCCTTCCGGACTCAACGGTACACTCCAAATCATCAGACGAGTTACTAAAAATAATTTATATATTTATTCCACCAATTTAGTCCCGACACGACTCACACGCGCGTCTGACTTAATTCACTAAACTGTAGTATTATTATCTCTTGACAATTTATCAAAGTGTATAGTTCCATATTACATATCGCACAGTAATATTAAACTAATAAGTATTAACCCTTAGCAAGCTAGTTAATATTTAATTTTATTAGATCCGTATTAATTAACAATTTAATTCTTCACATTTAAATTTAATTAATCCCGTTGTAATAAAAATCCCTTAATTATTTAAATCATAAAAAATGTGGGGTATTACACATAGTGGCGAGTCTTATAAGAGATCTTCAAGCTTCATTAGAGACTTGTGAGAAACTTGAATCCCTATTTTCCAACTCGAGAAAGATCTCGAACGTGCTCGGGAGGTCAAGGTCACTATAGAGAACACATCTAAAAAGGTTTAAAAGATGTTCCTCAGTCCTACATTAGGTTTTAACAAGAGGCGTGGAATAGGTTATGATAGTGCATCCACTTCTAATGCCACACCCGAACCGATTAACGAGTTTGTGATGGATCCTTATGGGCCTCGACTTAACCCACCAATGAGAGCTCTTCATAGGCATTTTAATCGAGGTAAACCCAATCCTGTCTATGTTTGTTGTCATTACAAATAAAGAGTTCACCTTAGGGAATTTCATTTTAAGCTAGGGAGAGTTTCTCACGTTCATGTTCCCCGAAATTCTCCCATATGAGTTCACACACGTGTTCCCACATGAGCCTCCACATGTGTAATTCCATATTCTCTCACACACGATTTTAGAGATTTTTCTAGTTTTCAAGACCAAGTAGAGTTTTTAGTCAAGACTTCTCAATGTGAAATTGAGTTCAAGACTTGTTTTTAGTATAAGGTTCCATATCATGTTGCTATATTTTGTCCCTATTACTAGATTGTATTTCTATATTTATATATGGTTTTATTTTGAAAAATCTTGAAAAATCCAAAAAGATTTTATTTTCTTTGGGAAAAAGTTTGAAAATTTTCAAAGAGATTTTTTTGATAAAATTTTTGAAAAAATCGTATTTTGTTTTTCACAATATATTCATGTGCAAGTAAGATGTTTGAATCATAACTACTTTCCATCCATTCATGTGAATTTTTCATGGTGTTTTGATACATGGCTTCATTTCTTTAGTGTGCTTAATAATGTGTGGCTAGAATTTCGTTGTTCACTGATTATCACTTTCTTCATACTAGACATTTATAACCTTTATTACATACATGACTTTTGAATATTGTACTTACTTGTCATATGTCGAATACGGTGTTTACATCTCAGTTGTGTTTAATAACAAACCATATGTACCAGATATAAGTTGTGCTTTTAATAACCATTGCCCAGATTTCGTTCCTCGAAAAATTTGTTTATGTTAAGCAATGGAAAAGGGCTACGAAAGAGAAAATTCTCTTTGCATTAAAAGCCACGATTGAAAAGCGCCTAAAAAATTAACGGCACAAAAAAATAAAAGTCTCAAAGCCATCTTTATTTCATTGATGCTTCGCCTATTGAGAGTGAATTCTTAAATATGTGATGTTTTGAGAGTGTTATGAAGTAGAAAATCAATGCATTTTCACAACGGACTTTTTTGAAAAATATTAAATAGTTTGGCGTTATTGATTTTAGAAGCATTTAATTTCATGGCATTTTGCATGAAACGAGTCAATTTGATATTGTTCAACATTCTTACACTCAAGGTTGAAATTGAGTTTTTGTTTAGAAGCTTCTTATTGACTTCATGTGCCTTTGTTATAAATGCCTAAGTTGATTTTTCCATGAAACTCGTTCACACAATTACATTTTGAATTCATGATTAAGGTGTTTTAGTTTTATTCCATGGTGTCACGTATTTGTACATATATTTACCCTTTATTAATTTTTATTTTTAATTTTTTATATTTAAGAAAATTGGAAATTTTCAAAAATAGTTGGTTGCCTTTTGGAAATTCATCACATGTGCTTTATTGATTATCTTTATGATGTTATTTCATTTGGATTTGGGTGATGTTAATAATTCATGCTTTGTTTATTACCTTTTGTCTTTTACGGACAAAAAGGGGGAGAACAAATTGAGAGGGGGTTTCCTTGTTTTAAACTCTCGTATGCATCACTTGTATTTCTTTTGCTTCATTTGTGTAAGTATTTTTTGTCTTTTTCGCATCGATGATGATCTCTTGGAGTACACAATATGAAGAATTTCAGTTGAAGACAAAGTCTCCATTGTTTTTCCCTTTTTGGGTTTGGGAGGGCATTTGTAATACAATGTCATAGGGGTTTAATTTGGTTTGATTTTCTTTTAATACCGAAATAGCCAAAGGGGGAGATTTATAAGAAAGATTTTATTATTACTCATAGTATAATTATTTTGGCATATCCAGTTACAAACGGAGTAATCCACATCCACATATTCTTCCATATTCGTCGAAGACAAATTAGTGACCGAGAAACATTTCAAAGATCGAACGCGTTAGAACTGTCACGTCACTTTTAGAATGTATATGGTTTTAAAGGTCTTTAATTTAAACTTAGACTAATTTGTGGTGTGATGTATTTATTTTAAACGAGGCATTTTTATTAAAGGTTTTCAAAAAGAATTTTTGTTTTTGTTTTTCAATTTGTTGGAACGAACTATGCATCTCGTAGGAATGAGAGCCTATTCTCATTAGAACGAGGTTTTTTACTCGTTGGAACGAAGTTCTTAGCTCACTGGAACGAACTTCTAACGAGATTCAAACGGGGTCTCTCTGTTTGACAGAGTTGCACCCGTTGGAAGTTCGTTGGATACTCTTTAGAACAAACTAGGTTGTTTGTTTCGAACGAGACAACTCGTTAGAGTAAAACTAGTGTTTTCATTCTAAGTTTCCCTTGGAGTTTTATTTAGAGATGAAACTTTCTCGAATTGGAACCAAAATTTTTAGGGACCTTTGTGAGATTAATATGAACTTAATAGGGTATATTTGAGTTGGGATATACCATCCTATGAATTATATTAAATAGCGGGATGTAGCTATTTTGGTATTGGATCGTATTTAATACGAGCGAACTCGTTAATAATTGGAATATATGTATATATATATATATATATATGAATGTGGGAATTATATATATAAATATGGGAATACATAATCCAATATAAAAATGATAATAGGTTACGTGAATACCTAAAAAATGATAGGTTGTGTGAATACCTAAAACAATGAAAGGTTGTGCGATTACCTAAGATTTTAATAGGGTGCGTGAATACCTATTTGATTGTTTTATTATGTGTATGACATACCTACGCTGCTTGCTATCGAGTGGAGGTTGCGCATGGTGGACAATCATGCCTTGAGGATCCTTAGGGTGGGATATTGAATTATACCACTAGAGCATAAAACCTAGGTACGGGCTATCTGAGAGAATAATAGTGATGACGATCGTATGAGTGCGTAGGTATGTGCATATCCCATCGGCTTGGAACTATGTTCACCTCCAATATGTGTGTTTTGTTTTGATGGTTTGCGAGAGATTGACCCTATAGTCCTTTATGCAATGAGTGATGCAACGGGACATGATACCAGAGTATGCAGGGACTGCAGCTTTGTCTCGGGGTGCAGTATAGCATATTTACGTAAGATAGTGTTCTTATATATATACATGTACTTGTGATGATATCTACTGTGTGAATTAAGTAGACAGGAATAATAAAAAAATCTAAAATGAATAGTAATCCTCCATGCAGTGAGTAATGCACCGGGACACGATAACAGAGTATACAATGCACCATGAGGTTTTAATTTAGGGGTGCAGGAATAGAATATATATATATATATGTGTGTGTGTGTGTGTGTGTGTGTGTGTGTGTGTGTGTGTGTGTGTGTGTGTGTGATTAAATATATACACTGGTAAATATTTCTACTGTGTGTAATTAGTTGAGGTGAATGTCATGATAAGTAAAATATTCTTAATGAGAAAAAGATTAGCTAAACAAATAATGAACGTAATTGACTTTTTTGTACAAACTATTTTGATATGGTATCGTATGGGTGATACGGGTATTCTTGAGTGAACGTAGGCAGTAATAACATGGGGTTAAACTAATGTCATATTTAGTATATATATATATATATATATATATATATATATATATATATATATATATATATATATATATATATATATAGAGAGAGAGAGAGAGAGAGAGAGAGAGAGGGAGAGAGAGAGAGTATATAACTAAGTATTGACAGTATTAAGGTAATATTTAAAAATATTCATAAAGTTGAAAATTTACATACGTGATTCTAATCATAAAAGTACGCTTAACTTGCAACTGGAGGATTTGCGGGCTAGTTATATAGCTGTTATGGACTAGATGGATAGAGAAACGACTTGGCGGAATAAATGAATGTGATAGGTGTGCACTATAGAAAAGAGGTGAGATTTTCCTCAAGAGAGTGCGACCATAAAAGAAATTATGAACATTATATACTACGCATTTCATTATTGCAATAAAATGCTTGCTAAACATTTTTATAAATCGGGTTCTGACCCGTTTCTTGTATTTCTTCTCTCTTGTCTATGTATAAGTATATTAACAGGTGTCCAGCCATAGGGATTCCATAGTTGACTTATCATTTCCAGGGTTACGCAGCTGTAACATTGCGGAGGGTTACAAGACTTTATTTAGACGTATCATTTATGTATTCCTAGAGTAGGATTATTTTCTCAGTTGTAGGTTCATTCATGTCATGTTTCATGTTTTACTTTTAGACTCAGTATGTGGTTTATGTATTCATTTATTGGATTATTATATTGGGATTTTGAGCCGATTGTTTATTCGGCAGGTCATTTATTCATTTAGTATTATTTTAGACTCATGGTTTGGATGTATGATTTATTTGTTATTTGTCATGGATATTTAATTGTTTAATAAAAAGATAAAATTTGACATCAGTCTTTTTGAATACTAGGTGGTTAGTAAAATTTTAAAAAGTTTTCGGCAGTGATGCTAAGAATGAACCCCATGAGATTCCTATTTTGAATTTGATATAGGACTGATCACCCGGTATTTATTTGGGCGGGGTGTCACAGAGGGTATTAGAGCATCAGTTTTTAGTGTCCTTAGGATTTGTACGGCTTTTCACGTTTCAGTTTAGCGTTCTTTGATGTATAGCCTTATGATAAGATTATTGAATTCATCTACGTATGCTATTTCGTTCTCCTGCTATCAAGTATAGTTCATGTGATTCATGTACGAGTTTGGTTAGGTTTCAAACACCTAACATTACAGTACGATTAGCGGGGGCCGTTAGAAGGAATAAAGGAGGAAGGCGACAGAAGAAATAGAGTAATCTGAAAATAGTAATGGCGATAGAGTCACCATAATTGTTGTTTAGAAAAGTGATGATAGGAAAATCTCGGGGACAGTAGTTTCTCCTAGCACAATCAAGGATGACAATGGTGCAAATCTTACACTCACCCAGTGTAGTCGGCAAGGGGTGGGGAAAGTCGGAAGGACTCTTTCGAGGAGCCGACGATAAGATTAAAAAAAAAGAGGAAGTGTGATAAACCATTGAAAGGATAAATCCAATGGCAACTATGGAGGGTAGAGTACAAAGATACTCAGTAGTAAATTTTGGACAGCAACATTTTAAGCTCATAGGATCAACGTAAATCGACAAGAGTCAGTCACTATATATAAGAAGAATATGGGATTAAACGAGAAATTTAAATACAATTTAATCGTTAGATTTTCGATCTGCTATTAGGATAGGGGTGCGACTGAAGTTTCGAAACTTATCACAAGCGAGCAAGTTAGAAACCGATCGCGAGAGAGAAGTTAACTTGATTAGTGAACTTTATACCCGGCGATGGGGATACGGAATATATGAAGGGTTCGTAAGTTATTAATGGACTCATGAGTTGAATACACAAGCGTGAGTATAAAATCCGAATAAGATGACTAGTGTCGACGTCATCAAGTTCATGAATTTACATGTTTATATCAATGCTTCCATGGGAAGGGAGCCTAAGGAATTGAGATCGAGCCGAAGAGCTAGACTAAATTTAACGGTGCTAGTAAAGCACCACATGGGGGTATACCCTGTAGGGATGCAGTTAAATGTTTTAATTAAATTAAATTTCTACCAAGTAGTGGTGGATTCAGTCAGGGCCATTGATGACAACAAAGAGTCCCAGAGGGCCAGCGGAGCTAAAGGGACAATGGGGTAGCAAACGGGGAACCGATGATAAGGCAAGGCAGATATAATAGAGATGTGTCTTATGTGTAAAGAGTAGGAACACATGTGTAGACCGTGTCTACAGAGAATCGGGGGATAAAAATGGGATGCCCAGTAGGGGCAACAATTATAAGAAGTTTTGGTTCGGTTAGGACAAGGGCGTTATGTCCCAGAACCATTTGAACCGCCACTCGAGGTGATTGAGATATGTCATGTGTGACAGTAGTTGCTTATTACTAAATTCACATTTAGTAGAAATGTCGTAGATATTAAAATAGTGTACATATCATTGTCGTCGTGTACTCGTTAGTTCCATCTGCAGGGGAGCAGGTGAGGAAACTAGGAGGGTGTCGTATATTATGTGATAGATTTTTTTCTCCTTTTGAGGGATATGAAAGGGAGTATAGTATTGTCTTACGTAGTGACTGGATATCGAGTGTTGGAGTAATAGTAGACTGTATAGGGAGTCTATGGTGCTCATTGTGCCAGGCTAAGATACGCTAATTTGTAAATCATCACATGGAAGAGGGTAGAGCCAAAATAAATTGTATTATATTGTAGACTTCGACGAGTAAAATGGTGTTATTACTTTTAATCCCAGAGTGGGGTCTTCTACCTACGTAATTCAAGGTATATCGGGTTTAGAGTTGAGTAGGGGGATTTAACTCATTATTGTCTACGTATTGAGAATTTAGTGATAGCTAGAACACCGTAATGTGTGACACCCCGAGAGACATAGGCTTAGGTAATTGAATTATGTGTCAAGAGACAGGATTCGTGATATCTTAGTTATGTGCTTTGGACCTATGAATTTTGTTTAAAATGCTAGAGAATAGTGCAGTGAGAAATTTCTTTGAACTTAGTTGCGGGATGTTACACGTAGGGACCTTAATTTACGTCCGCAATAATGAGACGTAGTTGGATGCTAATGCATCGGTTTTAAAATTTTAATTATTGAACGTGTAGAGAAAACACCTTAAGCTGAGAGCTATTAAAAATATAGGGCCGATGGATGAATATATATATTATAGTGTGCATATACGTGTATATATGTGATATTGTGTTTCATAATAGACATATGAGAATATGTTGGCTTTGTTATATGTAATTCTGATGAGTAGGGACGTTTACTCATATGATTCATGGTATACTGACTTATTATTGAGCAAAGAGATATAGCTCATGATTTATTCGCGCTAAGAAATTGGTGATAGTAAGAGAACCGTATTATATGTTATCTTATGTAACATGGGAGTGAACGAATATACTTTTATGTTAAGAGACGTGGATTTGGGGGTATGTGCTATGGACTGAGGGCCTAACGAATCTCAACGACCAACAATGTTAGGTAGTAGTGTATTGGGAGGGTTCCTTATTTGGAATTTTCTTTGCGAGACATCCCACGCATGAAATTTAGCACAACGTTGGAAGTGGGAAGTAGTTTGGCCATAGGACATAGGTTTGGTATCGTGGTTATTATACATACATTTAGTTATAACTATGAGTTGATAATTATATTACGACTTAAGGCCGATAGAGCCGTATAGTGTTGATGTGAGAAAACTTTGTGGAACACTTTTACCATGAGTAGATCGGTGGGATAACCTACATGATAATTAAGTTGCAATTAGTAGGGTAATTTAGTATAACCTTACCGTATAATCAGGTCAACTATGAAAAGCTTAGTTATAGCAAGTTCATTACGTTTAGTTTAATTGGGCAGTTACGTGCAGCATATAAAGTGTATGGGTACCCTAGATAGTTAAATTTTTATATATTATCCGCGATCGATAGATGTAGAAATACATGTACCAAAAGAGTAAACGAATAAGGGAGTTATCGTAGGAGGATGCTAGAGTATTCCCCATTAAAGGAAGTATGGTAGCCGTTAATGGTTAGGCTCATAGTAGTGTGAGAAGCTGGAAGCTTCAAAGTGTTGAGTAGGCACCAATGTGAGATGATAACTTATATGATGGAACATTTTAAAATAAAATGACTAAAGCAAATTGGCTACAGGATTGAACGGTAGTGTAGGGACCGTTGGACAAAGGGGTATCGCTAAGAGAAGTGTAACGAGAACATCATAACGATTTAGATTGTGTGGGAAAGGATGAAGGGGTACGAGATTATATCTGAAGCTTTGAGAACAAGTCTTATCCGAATTTGGGGAGAAGTATGTAACACCCCATATTTTAGAGGATATATAAATTAATTAAATTAGTGATTTGAAATTTATTTAATTTGGTGATTTAATTTATTTAAAATTGGTGAAATTATTGAAATTGGAGATTTAGAACTTTCATTTATATTTGGGGATTTAGAAATTTAAATTAATTCGGGTTACTGAAATTTTTCGTATGTGTCGCATTTTGAGGTTGAAATTGGAAAATTTTATAAATTATCCTGGATGACAATTCTGAGTGCACGGTTTACTCTAGATGGGTCGAGATAGTCGAAAACGAGTACCCGGGGTAGCTAATGGGTCTTGGGGCATTTTTAGACATGACCGAGCTCATATGGCGGCATTTAAGTCATTTTTAATTGGCCAATAGGCTTAATTATAGGATTAAAGGATTTTTATCTAGGTTTAAGTGTGTTGGGCAGCCATGAGTCATTCCAAAACACAAAGGGTTGCGAGAGGAGAGAAAGGGGAAATAAGAAGAAGGAAAGAAGGATGACATGAGCAATCCGGGCAAGAATTTTGACTTGGGATCGTCAGATTTAATCCACCGAGGCAAGTGTTTTCTTGCTTTAATTTGAGTTGTAGTTAATGATGTAAATAGTTGTAATTATGTCAATTAATTCTGGAAATTTGGAAGTATGAATTTGAATTGAAATTTTGGGGGTTATGGTAAACAAGATGAAGAATAACCATTAATGGGGGATTTCAAATTTTGTGAGAAATTGGGTTAATAGTGAGATTATAACTTAATTTGAGAAGTGAATAACAGGATTAGATCCTGGTTTTTGAAAATCCATTAGTGATATTGTTAGAAGAAATTGTTAATGAGGAAGTTTGGGTGGATTTAGGATGAATCTTGGGAGGTTTTGGGGGTAAAAGATTTGGGCATAATCGCAGGTTTTGGAGCTTTAATGGAGATTATGTCCACAAATCGTATAAAAAATCGCGTTTTCTACATTTTGTTCTCTCTCGCTCTTCCTCCAAAACTGCTCCAAACTGCCTTAAAACAACAATTTATTAATCTGGGCAGAATCTGGAGAAAATTTTTAAGAATATTTTTTTTTTATCTTCTTTGAGGTGAATCTTTATAATTCCCTAACTTTTGGCATACGGACTCGGATTATTGTGCCGTTCGTGGCCACGCGTAGATAGCGAAGAGTATTACGCTGTCCTGGGAATGTTTTTAATTTGATACATAAATTGAAAGGTCTAAAATACCATTGAAGACGGAACGAGTTATTTAATTTTTAGCATAACTTTGAATGAGCATAGTTTTGTCATATGAACTAGGATTTACGTGCCATTTGCAGCCATGCGTAGCTTACGGAGAGTAGTACGCTGCTATATAGAAATTATTGTTTAGGCATAAGGTGTGAAAGGTCTAAAATGCCCTTGGATTTTTATTTAGAGATGAAACTTTCCCGAATTGGAACCAAAATTTTTAGGGACCTTTGTGAGATTAATATGAACTTAATAGGGTATATATGAGGTGGGATATACAATCCTGTGAATTATATTAAATATCCGAATGTAGCTATTTTGGTATTGGATCGTATTTAATACGAGCGAACTCGTTAATAATTGGAATATGTGTGTGTGTGTGTGTGTGTATATATATATATATATATATATGGGAATACATAATCCAATAGAAAAATGATAATAGGTTACGTGAATATCTAAAACAATGATAAGTTATATGAATACCTAAAACAATGAAAGGTTGTGTGATTACCTAAGATTTTAATAGGGTGCGTGAATACATATTTGATTGTTTTATTATGTGTATGACATACCTCCGCTGCTTGTTATCGAGTGGAGGTTGCGCGTTCTGGACAATCATGCCTTGAGGATACTTCGGGTGGGATATTGAATTGTGCCACTAGAGCATAGAACCTAGGTACGGGCTATCTGTGAGAACGATAGTGATGACGGTCGTATGGGTGCGTAGGTATGTGCGTAGTCCATCGGCTTGGAACTATGTTCACCTCTAATATGTTTGTTTTATTTTGATGGTTCACGAGAGATTGAACCTATAGTCCTTTATGCAATGAGTGATCCCACGGGACATGATAGCAGAGTATGCAGGCACCGCAGCTTTGTCTCGGGGTGCAGTATAGTATATTCATATAAGAAAGTGTGCTTATATATACATGTACTTGTGATGATATCTACTATGTGAATTAAGTAGATAGGAATAATAATAAAATCTGAAATGAATAGTAGCCCTCCATGCAGTGAGTAATGCACCGGGACACGACAACTGAGTATACATTGCGCCAAGAGGTCTTAATTTAGGGGTGCATGAATAGAATACATATATATATATATATATATATATATATATATATATATATATATATATATATATATATATATATATATATGTGTGTGTGTGTGTGTGTGTGTGTGTGTGGAGTGATTGTAATTAGTAGAGGTGAATGTCATGATAAGTAAAATAATCTTCATGAGAAAAGGATTAACTATACAAATAATAAACGTAATTGACTTTTTGATACAAACTATTTTGATATGGTACCGTTTGGGTGATACGGGTATTCTAGATTGAACATAGGTAATAATAACACTGGGTTGAACTAATGTCATATTTAGTGTGTGTGTGTGTGTGTGTATATATATATATATATATATATATATATATATATATATATATAGAGAGAGAGAGAGAGAGAGAGAAATTTTGTAACTAAGTATTGACAGTATTGAGGTAATATTTAAAGATATTCATAAAGCTGAGAATTTACATACGTGATTCTAGTTAAATAGTTGTTATGGACTAGCTGGATAGAGAAACTACTTGGCGGAATAAATGAATGCGATAGGTGTGCACTATAGAAGAGAGGTGAGACTGTCCTCAAGAGAGTGCGACCATAAAAGCAGTTATGAACATTATATACTATGCATTTCATTTATTGCAATAAAATGCTTGCTAAACATTTTTATAAATCGGGCTCTGACCCGTTTCTTGTACTTCTTCTCTCTTGTCGATGTATATGTATATAAACAGGTGTCCAGCCATAGGGATGCCATAGTTGACTTATCATTTTCAGTGTTACGTAGCTACAACATTGCGGAGGGTTGCAAGACTTTATTTAGACGTATCATTTATTTATTCCTAGAATAGGATTCTTATCTCAGTTGTAGATTCATTCAGGGCATGTTTCTCGTTTTACTTTTAGACTCAGTATGTGGTTTATGTATTCATTTATTGGATTATTAGATTGGGATTTTGAGCCGATTGTTTATTCGGTAGGTCATTTATTCATTTAGTATTATTTTAGACTCATGGTTTGGATGTATGATTTATTTATTATTTATCATGGATATTTAATTGTTTAATAAAAAGATAAAATTTGACATCAGTCTTTTTGAATACTAGGTGGTTAGTAAAGGTTTAAAAAGTTTTCGAAAGTGATTGCTAAGAATGAACCCCTGAGATTCCTATTTTGAATTTGATATAGGACTGATCACCCGGTATTTATTTGGGCGGGGTGTCACATGTGGTATCAGAGCACCAGGTTCTATTATCCTTAGGATCTATATGGCTTTTCACATTCCAGTTTAGCGTTCTTTGATGTAAAGCCTTATGATAAGATTGTTGAATTCATCTACGTATGCGATTTCGTTCTCCTGCTATCAAGTATAGTTCATGTGATTCATGTACGAGTTCGGTTAGGTTTCGAACACCTAACATTATAGGACGATCAGTGGGGGCCGTTAGAAGGAATGCAGGAGGAAGGCAACAGAAGCAATAGAGTATTCTGAAAATAGTAATGGTGATAGAGTCACCATAATTTTTGTTTAGAAAAGTGATGATAGGAAAATCTCGGGGACAGTAGTTTCCCCTAGCACCGTCAAGGAAGACAATGGTGCAAATCTTACACTCACCCAGTGTAGTCGGCAAGGGGTGGGGAAAGTCGGAAGGACTCTTTCGAGGAGCCGTCGATAAGAATCCAAAAAAAAGGGGAAGTGTGATAAACCATTAGAAGGAGAAATCCAATGGAAACTATGTTGATTAGAGTACAATGATACTCAGTAGTAAATTTTGGACAGCAAAATTTTAAGCTCATAGGAGCAACGTAAAGTGACAAGAGCCAGTCACTATATATAAGAAGAATTTGGGATTAAACGAGAAATTTAAGTACAATTTATTCGTTAGATTTTTTATCTGTTGTTCGGATAAGGGTGCGAATGAAGTTTTGAAACTTATCACAAGCAAGCAAGATAGAAACCGATCCCGAGAGAGAAGTTAACATGATTAGTGAACTACGTACCTGTTGAAGGGGATACGGAGTATATGAAGGGTCCGTAAGTTATTAATGGACTCATGAGTAGAATACACAAGGTGAGTGTAAAATCTAAATAAGATGACTAGTGTTGACGTCGTCAAGGTCATACATTTACACGTTTATATCAACGCTTCCATGGGAAGGGAGACTAGGGAATTGAGATCGAGCCGAAGAGCTAGACAAAATTTAACGTTGCTAGTAAATCATTACATGGGGGTTTACCCTGTAGAGACCCAGTTAAATGTTTCACTTATATTAAATTTTTGCCAAGTAATGGTGGATTCAGTCAGGGCCAGTGAGGACAATAAAGAGTCCCAGAGGGCCAGCGGAGCCAAAGGGACAACAAGGGTAGTAATCGGGGACCCGATGATCAGGAAAGGCAGATATAATAGAGAGGTGTATTATGTGTAAAGAGTAGGAACACATGTGTAGACCGTGTCTACAGAGAATCTGGGGATAGAAACGGGTTGCCCAATAGGGGCAACAATTATAAGAAGTTTTGGTTCGGTTAGGAAGAGGGCGTTATGTCCCAGAACCATTTGAATCGCCACTCGGTGATTGAGATATGTTCTGTGTGACAGTAGTTGGTTAATACTAAATTCACATGTGAAACAGGTTTAGTAGAGATGTCGTAGATATTAAAATAGTGTACATATCTTTTGCCGTCACGAAATGGGGCTCTCATTTGTTCCATCTGCAGGGGAGCAGGTGAGGAGACTAGGAGGTTGTCGTATATTATGTGATAGATTTTTTCTCCTTTTGTGGGATATGAAAGGGAGTATATTATTATCTTACGTAGTGACTGGATATCGAGAGTTAGAGCAATAGTAGACTGTATGGGGAGTCTATGGTGCTCGTTGTGCCAGGGTAAGATACGCTAATTTGTAAATCATCACCTGGAAGAGGGTAGAGCCAAAATAAATTGCATTATATTGTAGACTTCGAAGAGTAAAATGGTGTTACTACTTTTAATCCCAGTGAGTGGGGTCTTCTACCTACGTAATTCAAGGTATATCGGGTTTGCCGTTGAGCAAGGGGATTTAACTCATTATTGTCTACGTATTGAGAATTTACTGGTAGCTAGAACACTGTAATGTGTGATGCCTTGAGAGACATAGGCTTAGGTAATTGAATTATGTGTTGAGAGACAGGATTCGTGATATCTTAGTTATGTGCTTTGGACCTATGAATTTTTGAAAATGCTAGAGAATAGTGCACTGAGAAATTTCTTTGAACTTCGTTACGGGATGTTACACGTAGGGACCTTAATTTACGTCCACAATGATGAGACGTAGTTGGATACTAATGCATCGGTTTTAAAATTTTAATTTTGAACGTGTAGAGAAAACACCTTAGCTAAGAGCTATTAAAAATATAGGGCCAATGGATGAATATATATTATAGTGTGCATATACGTGTAATATATGATAATGTGTTTCATAATAGACATATGAGAATATATTGGCGTTGTTATATGTAATCCCGATGAGTAGAGACGTTTAGTGATGTGATTCATGGTATACTGACTTATTATTGAGCGGAGAGATATAGCTCATGATTTATTCGCGCTAAGAAACTGGTGATAGTAAGAGCACCGTATTATATGTTATCTTGTGTAACATGGGAGTGAACGAATATACTTTTATGTTAAGAGACGGGGATTTGGGGGTATGTGCTATGGACTGAGGGCCTAACGGATCTCAATGACCAGCAATGTTAGGTAGTAGTCTATCGGGAGGGTTCCTTATTTGGATTTCGCTTTGCGAGACATCCTTCACATGAAACTTAGTGCAACGTTGGAAGTGGGAAGTTGTTTGGCTATAGGACATAGGTTTGGTACCGTGGTTATTATATATATATAGTTATAACTATGAGTTGATAATTATACTACGACTTAAGGATGATAAAGCCATATAGTGTTGATGTGAAAAAACTTTGTGGAACACTTTCACCACGAGTAGATATGTGGGATAACCTAAATGATAATTAAGTTACAATTGGTAGGGTAATTTAGTATAACCTTACCATTTAATCACGTCAAATATGAAAAGCTTAGTTATAGCAAGTTTATTACGTTTAGTTTAATTGGGCAGTTACGTGCAGCATATAAGGTGTATGGGAACCCTAGATAGTTAAATTTTTAGATATTATCCACGGTCGACAGATGTAGAAATACATGTGCCAAAAGAGTAAACGAATAAGGGAGTTATCGCTGGGGGATGCTGGATTTTTCCCCATTAAAGGAAGTATGGTAGCCGTTAGTGGTTAGGCTCATAGTAGTGTCAGAAGCTGGAAACTTCAAAGTGTTGTATAGGCACCGATGTGAGATAATAAATTATATGATGGAACATTTTAATATAAAATGACTATAGAAAATTGGCCACAGGATTGAATGGTAGTGTAGGGACCATTGGACTAGGGGGTATCTGTCACACCCCAAACAAAATTCCATACTAATAATTTCTCATTATAATAATTAGATCATGATCTTGAGCCCATTGGAAATATAATTAATTTATCAATATTTTTCTACATAATGTGCACAATGAACATACTGTTATTCTTATTCCATATCGAAATCAATATCAATGTCGTAATTAAGCAAACATACAATAACGTGATTAACTATGATCAACTCAATCCATGCTAAATTTATATATACAATATGTGAGTGTATTAAAATCTTCAGTGTGACAAGGTTAAAATCCCCATATTTAGACCCCGTCTCTTCCAACGGTGCAACTCTCAAAGTTACCGGTCATATAGTATCCTAGCTGGCAGCGTACAAACCCGAAAATGTTAAAATATAAACCGTAAGAATTAAGCTTAGTGAGGTACTTTTCCCCTGCAATGGAATAACAATTCTATATCAAATCTGTGGATATAAAATCTGAACAATCCTGCCCATTGGCAATAACAAATCCTGGATCATAAGATCCAAATAATTCTGCCCACTGGCAATATCAAATCCTGGATCATAAGACCCAAATAATTCTTCCCATTGGTAATATCAAATCCTGGATCATAAGACCCAAACAATCCTGGATATTTTAATATCGAAAAAAATCCTGAATACCGAAGTATTCAAATAAATCCTGCTCTTAGAGCTATATTCATATATCTATATATATGAAACAATCATAAGTACACTCACCTTGACAGTTTAACTGGCTTTTCCCTTGCCTTTATCCGGTACTTGTTCAATCAGCTCTTCTTACCTTCCTATCATTCTTACAATATTAGTGTCATCATAACAATATTAAAAATTCAAAGAATAACTTGAACATAACTCAATTCATAAGCATCATACGATTATATTCAAATCATTTGTCACAGATGAAGTTTCATCCGAATTCATGTTAATATAATTGTCATATCCAAATCATAAACCAAACATATATTCATTTATTCTTGGTAATTCAATCCTTATCATATTATTATTCTAATACAAAAGACGGTACATCATTTCAAGTCTCCTAGAGCAAGATATGACCATTTCTTTACCACATAGCAAATCTGTCCTATAGGCTCTTTTATCGTTCATTCAACTTTCAGGAATTTCCATAATTTTTATACATCATAAATTAATATGATATTTCACTCAACATCATTAAAAATATTGAACAATACAAGATTAAAATTTCATAATTTTTAGAGTTCATTTGCTATGTCAAGTAAGACATCAAACATATGGTATGCATACTTTTACCCTTGGGGAAGATTTCATACCCAAACTTCAAACTCTCACCAAAGACTCATTTATTGGTATTTTCAACTTATTTTAGGATATGTCATACATATATGAGTCCAGGTTAATCTTCAATTGGAATAAATCAATTTCAGTAAGTATAAAGAAATATATGGAAGTTTGAATAAACAAGGTTCCTAAACAATACAATCTCAAGGGTTTACACATTCAAGTTTGCTTAAACTTGCATCTATCCATAAGTACACATAAAGACATGGAATTTCAGTAAACAAATGATTATTTCAATCATTTAAATAAGTAATACAAAAAAATAAACAAGATTTATGGATGGAAATACCTTAGGGGCTTTTACGTAATTTTTCTATGAATTTTTCTTCAATTTCTCCAAACATTTTCTTCCTAAACTCCAAAACTCTCTTTCCTTAGGTTAAAACTCTTCCATGGATGAAATATGCTGAAGGAAGAGCTTAATTCAAGGGTTATAAGTCGGCATAAGGTCACCCCCCCCCCCCCCCCCCCCCCTTGGTCCAATCAAAATATAACATGTGGCATTATATAAAATAAAATATCATTTAAGGCTAAATGACTATTTTACCCCCTATTCGTAAAAAGACAATATCTTCCCACTAGGATGTCCGTTCGATGAACCGTTTGTTTTATTATAAACCTAACTCATATATCTACAAATATCTAGTTTACACCTCAAGTTCATTGTTATGTCATAAAGGTCAAAACTAGCCTCCAACAGGAACATTCTTACCGAAACTTTAAAATTTCACAGTTGTAACTAATTCGATACCTCAAGCTTTATGAAGGTAGGATTAAGCTAAACATAATGACTTAAAATTATATATATACTAATAACATATTATCCATATCACATAAGCTAAACATGATTTATCATAATTATATTCGGGTTGTCACAATTCTCCCCCTGTTAGGAAATTTCGTCCCCGAAATTGACATACCTTGGTTGTCCGAATCAAACAAATACGGATAATTAATCTTCATGGTATCCTCACTCTCCAATGTAGCCTCTTCCATGGAATGCCTTCTCCACACAACTTTCACAAGTGGGATCACTTTTGATCTCAATATTTCTTCCTTCCTATCCACAATAGCAAGTGGTTCTTCGACATAACTCAAGTCTTCCTTTAACTCAATAGGATGTTCCACCAACACATGTGAGGGATCCGCTACATACTTTCTTAACATAGAAACATGAAAAACATCATGTAATCGAGCTAACTCTGGTGGTAACGCTAACTTGTAGGCAACCATCCCAACTTTCTCAAGGATTTCATAAGGTCTAATATAGCGTGGACTTAATTTCCCTTTCTTTCCAAACCTCATAACTCCTTTCCATGGCGATATCTGAAGAAACACATAATCCCCTTTCTGGAATTCCAAATCTTTTCGTCGTTTATCCGCATAACTTTTTTGTCTGCTTTGAGCTGTTCTCATTCTATCTTGAATAATCTTCACTTTTTCAGTGGTGAGTTCAATCAATTCTGGACCCTCTATCTTCCTTTCACCAACTTCACCCCAACATATTGGTGTACGACATCGTCTACTGTATAATGCTTCATATGGAGCCATACCAATAGTAGATTGAAAACTATTGTTATATGCAAATTCTATCAAAGGCAAATATTCATCCCAATTACCTTTGAAATCAAGCACACAAGCTCTAAGCATATCTTCCAAAATCTGTATTGTCCTTTCAGACTGCCCATCTGTCTGGGGTTGAAAAGCCGTACTAAACTTTAAGTTGGTACCCATAGCGTACTGCAAACTATCCCAAAATCTGGATGTAAAAGTAGGGTCCCTGTCTGAAACAATAGAAACAGGTGCTCCATGCAATCGAATAATTTCATTAACATACAATCTAGCATACCTATCAACTGTATATGTAGTCTTGACTGCTAGAAAGTGATCTGACTTGGTTAACCTGTCTACCACTACCCAAATCGAATCTGACCCCTTTTGAGATCGAGGAAGCCCAACCACAAAATCCATCGTTATATGATCCCATTTCCACTCTGGTATTGGCAACGGTTGAAGCAAACCAGTAGGTTTCTGATGCTCCACTTTCACTTGCTGACATATAAGGCACCTAGCAACGAAATCAGCTATTTCCTTCTTCATATTATTCCACCAATAATGCTCCTTCAAATCCCTGTACATTTTAGTACTACCAGGATGCATAGTATAAATGGAATTATGAGCCTCATCTAAAACTTCCTCTTTCAATTCACCCACATTAGGCACACATAACCGTTGCTTGTACAATAAATTATCATCATTAACAATACAAAAATCATCAGACTTACCATCTCGGACATCTTGCCATTTTTTCTCAAGAAAAGGATCCTGACTTTGCAAATCATGAATACGAGTAGCTAATAAAGGCCTCACGCTTACATGAGCAAAGAATCTGTCCCCATCTGCTAGTTGCAATTCCACTCCCATCAATCTCAACTCCATAATATGAGAAACTCTAGCACACTGAATACAAGATAACCTGCCCGAAGCTTTTCTACTCAAAGCATCTGCAACTATATTCGCCTTCCCTAGATGGTAGTGAATTGTACAATCATAATCTTTAATTAACTCCATGCACCGCCTCTGACTCAAATTTAACTCCTTCTGAGTAAATAAATACTTAAGACTCTGATGGTCAGTAAAAATTTCACATACTTCACCATATAATTA
This sequence comes from Sambucus nigra, assembly GCA_949130495.1. Classification (NCBI taxonomy): domain Eukaryota; kingdom Viridiplantae; phylum Streptophyta; class Magnoliopsida; order Dipsacales; family Adoxaceae; genus Sambucus; species Sambucus nigra. The sequence goes on along the minus strand of OX422217.1, from coordinate 237,200,405 downwards.
ATGACGCCATAATTTCAAAGCAAACACAATAGCAGTAAGTTCCAAATCATGTGTAGGATAATTACGTTCATGTGTACGCAACTGCCTAGAAGCATAAGCAATAACTTTACCATGCTACATAAAAACATAACCCAACCCCTGATGTGAAGCATCGGTATAAATAATAAAACCATCTCCACCGTGTGGAATACTAAGAACAGGTGCAGTCACCAACCTCTTCTTCAATTCTTCAAAACCATTTTCACAATCAGAATTCCATTCAAACTTAATATCTTTCCGGGTCAATTTAGTCATTGGCAAGGCAATTGAAGAAAATTCCTTAATAAACCTTCTATAATACCCAGCTAAACCCATAAAACTTCTCACCTCAGTGACATTATTGGGCCTCTCCCATTTTACAATAGCTTCTACCTTCTTGGGATCAACACATATACCATCTCCAGAAATAACATGGCCTAAAAATACAACTTTTGATAGCCAAAATTCACATTTTCTAAACTTAGCATATAATTGTTTATCTTTTAACACATTCAAAATAGTTCTGAGATGCTTTTCATGTTCAAACATATCACGTGAATAAATCAGAATATCATCAATAAAAACTATCACAAATGAATCAACGAAAGGATGCAGTACCCGGTTGATAAGATTCATAAATACAACTGGAGCATTAGTCACCCCAAAAGGCATCACCAGAAATTCAAAATGACCATACCGAGTACGAAAGGCAGTTTTAGAAATATCACTCCCCTTCACCCTCAACTGATGATAACCTGATCGCAAGTCTATCTTTGAAAACACTTTAGCACCCTGTAACTGTTCAAACAAATCATCTATACGAGGTAAAGGATATTTGTTCTTAATTGTAGCTTTATTCAGTTGCCTATAGTTAATACACAAACGCATAGTGCCATCTTTCTTTTTCACAAATAAAACTGGTGCACCCCATGGAGATACACTTGGCTGTATGAACCCTCTATCAAGTAAATCCTGTAACTGAATCTTGAGTTCTTTTAATTCAACAGGTGCCATTTTATACGGTGCCATAGAAATAGGGGTTGTTCCCGGTGCTAATTCAATACTAAATTCAACTTCTCTCTCTGGCGGTAATCCATGCAATTCGCTAGGAAACACTTCTGGAAAATCTCGTACTATAGGAACATCAACTAATTGTAAAGCCCCCTTTGCAGTGTCAAGAACATATGCAATAAAACCCTCACAACCCTTACTCAATAATTTCCTTGCCTAAATAGCAGGAATAATGCAACTAGGAACAATTTTCCTTTCCCCCACAAATTTAAATTCAGACTCACCAGGTAATTTAAAAATAACTTCCTTACGGAAGCAATCCATGGATGCGTGATATTTGGATAACCAATCCATTCCCAAAATTATGTCAAAATCAGAGATACCCAATAGAAGTAAGTCTATAACTGTATCTCTAACCCCCCACAGTCAAAACACAATCACGAAAAACATATTCAACTACAATCATATCCTCCATAGGCATGGAAATACCCAACCCCACCTCTAAATGAGTACATGGTCTATTCAAATATATGGAAAATGCATATGACACAAAAGAATGTGTGGAACCAGGATCAATCAGAACATAAGCACTTCTATCAGTAACAGAAAGTGTACCTGTCACCACATCTGGAGTAATCTGAGCTTCTTTCATTGTAAAAACTCGTCCACCTGGCCTGGAACTACTAGCTTGTCCTCTGCCCATACTTTTCACTGCACTACCTGGAGATAACATTCTGCTTGCTACTTCACTATGTGCTGTTGGAGTCTCTGCCAATTGCGGATAATTCTTCTTAATATGCCCCACTTGATGACAATGATAGCATTCCAATACCTTAAGCTTAGGACACTCAGATTTATAATGCCCTTCCTCTTTACAAAAGAAACATGTAACACCTCCTATTGGGGCCTCACATCTCCCTGACTTTCTGGCTGAAGCAAATGATCCTCCACCCCTGGTATCTCTACCGAATCTCCCCTGACCTCTACCACTATCTCCACCACCTCTCTGAAATTTATGAGGTTCCATCTTAACACTTCCACCCTCACCTCCCTTAGAGTGAGATGCGTCGAATCTACTTTTCTTAAAACTCTCTCTACTCGCCACCCCTTGGTTCATTTGCCTTTCTGCTATCGTGGCTTTGTTTACCAGAGAAGCATAATCTTCTAACTCGTAAGTGGCCACTCTATTTTGAATAGGCCAAATCAGTCCATCTTCAAACTTACTACATTTATCTTCTTCATTCTCCACATATTTAGTGGAAAATCTAGACAAAGCAGTAAATTTAACCTCACACTCCCTCACAGACATTTTCCCTTGGGTCAAATTTATAAATTCCCTCAATTTCTCCCTCCTATAAACTTTAGGGAAATACTTAACATACAAAGCTTTAATAAATTTAGCCCAAGTAATAACATCAGTACCTTCCATCCTGGGCACCAAATGGTTGCTGGCTTCCCACCAATATTTTGCCTCTCCTTTCAGCTTAAACACGGCTAGATTCACTTTCTGGTTATCTATAACCTTCATAACTGCAAAGATAGTTTCTAGATCTCTGACCCACATCTCAGCTTCTGTAGGTTCAACTGACCCAGAATATTCTGGAGGATTCAACTTCAAAAACTTCTCATGCATATAATCTTTCATTTCTTTCCTTGCCTCTTTCTCAATCCTGGCCACAGTCTTTGATTCTAGATATCTAGCCTGTTGTTCTGCCATTTACGCCATATTTCTATCTTGTTGTTCTGCCATCCTCATCATTGCCTGTGCCATTATTTACATCTCTGTACGTTGCTCTTGCTCTCTAGCCCTTCCAACAACACTTTGTTCTACTTTAGTATTCTCTGTACGAGAAGCCACTCCCTCTTCTCTATGTTGTCCATTCCCAGGTTCCATCTGGAATTATTTGTAATACAACAAAGTTCTAGAAACCAATATAAACAATTTATCATACTAAACTATTGGTTAGTACAAAAACAATTCATAAATATAAAATCAACTCAATACTGCCATTTAATCGTCACACACGTCCAGAATTAATAACTACGCTCTGATACCACTAATTGTCACACCCCAAACCAAATTCCATACTAATAATTTCTCATTATAATAATTAGATCATGATCTTGAGCCCATTGGAAATAAAATTCATTTATCAATATTTTTCTACATAATGTGCACAATGAACGTACTATTATTCTTATTCTATACCGAAATCAATATCAAAGTCGTAATTAAGCAGACATACAATAACGTGATTAACTATGATCAACTCAATCCATGCTAAATTTATATATACAATATGTGAGTGTATTAAAATCTTCAGTGTGACAAGGTTAAAATCCCCATATTTAAAACCCAGCTCTTCCAACGGTGCAACTCTCAAAGTTACCGGTCATATAGTATCCTAGCTGGCAGCGTACAAACCTGAAAATGTTAAAATATAAACCGTAAGCATTAAGCTTAGTGAGGTACTTTTCCCCTGCAATGGAATAAGAATTCGATATCAAATCTATGGATATAAAATCCGAACAATCCTGCCCATTGGCAATAACAAATCCTGGATCATAAGATCCAAATAATTCTGCCCACTGGCAATATCAAATCCTGGATCATAAGACCCAAATAATTCTGCCCATTGGCAATATCAAATCCTGGATCATAAGACCCAAACAATCCTGGATATTTTAATATCCACAAAAATCCTGAATACCGAAGTATTCAAAGAAATCCTGCTCTTAAAGCTATATTCATATATCTATATATATGAAACAATTATAAGTACACTCACCTTGACAGTTTAACTGGCTTTTCCCTTGCCTTTATCCGTTACTTGTTCAATCAGCTCTTCTTCCCTTCCTATCATTATTACAATATTAGTGTCATCATAACAATATTAAAAATTCAAAGAATAACTTGAACATAACTCAATTCATAAGCATCATACGATTATATTCAAATCATTTGTCACATATGAAGTTTCATCCAAATTCATGTTAATATAATTGTCATATCCAAATCATAGGCCAAACATATACTCATTTATTATTGGTAATTAAATCCTTATCATATTATTATTCCAATACAAAAGACGGTACATCATTTCAAGTCTATTAGAGCAAGATATGCCCATTTCTTTACCACATAGCAAATCTGCCCTATAGGCTCTTTTATCGTTCATTCAACTTTCAGGAATTTTCATAATTTTTCTACATCATAAATTTATATGATATTTCACCTAACATCAGTAAACATATTGAACAATACAAGATTCAAATTTCATAATTTTCAGAGTTCATTTTCTATGTCAAGTAAGACATCAAACATATGGTATGCATACTTTCACCCTTGGGGCAGATTTCATACCCAAACTTCAAACTCTCACCAAAGACTCATTTATTGGTAGTTTTACCTGATTTTAGGATATGTCATACATATATGAGTCTAGGTTAATCTCAAATTGGAATAAATCAATTCCAGTAAGCATAAAGAAATATATGGAAGTTTGAATAAACAAGGTTCCTAAACAAAAAATCTCAAGGGTTTACACATTCAAGTTTGCTTAAACTTGCATCTATCCATAAGTACACATCAAGACATGGAATTTCAGTAAACAAATGATTATTTCAATCATTTAAATAAGTAATACAAAAAAATAAACAATATTTGTGGATGGAAATACCTTAGGGGCTTTTACGTAATTTTTTTATGTAATACCCCGTACTTTTGGCTATATTTATTTTTGGGATTAATTAATTAAATGCGTATTTATTGGAAATTAATCCGGGTTATAAATACTAATGAGATGCGTATTGGTATTTGATTATGTGCATATATGATTATATATGAACTTGGTATTATAAAATTTGTCGTGAGATTTATATACGGCAATTTGGAAATTTTGTTGAGACGCGTGGGACCGCCGCGTCACGGTATAATATTTTATTTATAAAAAGTGAATTTAAAATCTATAATCCGTATGGTCGTTTTGAGTGCGCCAACGCGTCCGGAAGGGTCGAGATAGTCAGAAAACACTAGCCGGGGGTATAGTTTGGGTCCCGGGGTAATTTTAGACCATACCGGTAACTTAAAGGGTATTTTAGTAATTTGGTATTTTTGGGTAATTAAAAGTGACGAAAATTGAGAGTTGTAATCTGATAAGGATTGACCCTAACCAACCCTTATTAACCCAACAAGCTACGGAGGTTCATTAATTAGGTTTCATAAGTTTCCCCAAAGCAAACCCTAGCCACCATAGCCTTTTGGAGAAGAAAGCTTGGAGAAGGAGAGAGAGAGAGGAATTCTGCAGAAATTCTACACCGAATCCACACCAAATTCAGAAATCAAACCAAGGCAAGTGACTTTATTTCCATTTAATTACTGAGAATGTCTTTTCCATGTTAGAAATTGATGAATTTCAACTGTTCTTGGAAGATAATGAAAACCCATGTAGTTTGAGGATTAGAACTTAAAAATTGTGAAGAGAATTGCATGTAGTATGATAGGTAAATGATTTCCCTTATTATAATTGTGATTAGAAGGAAAGAAAACGAATTAAATTCTGGGATTTGATGATGATATGTAGTTAGGGTTCATGTTCTTGAGATAATTGGGAAAAGTGTAGAAAGGTGTAAATTAAATTAATATTTGGATGGATTGATCCCTTAGAAACATGTTAGGATGTGACTATATATGTTTAGTATTGATTATAGACCCTAAAACGTTGTTAGGATGGACTTTGGGAGAGATTAGAAGTGTTATAAATGGTGAAAAACGATTTTTGGGAAATTCTGGGCCGAAACTGGCATCTCGTTAGAAGCAGCCCCCAGGTCGTTCGAACGAGCTCGTTCGAACGAGCTTCTAACGAGTTGACCAGTCGTTATTAACGAGTGGGGTTTTCGTTCGATATCTCGTTCGAACGAGATGTCGTTAGAAGGGTCAGTTCGTTCGAACGAACTGGGATCTCGTTCGAACAGCCTCGTTCGAACGAGACTTCTAACGACCTGACAGTCCAAACTCGTTCGAAGCCTCGTTCGAACGAGACTTCTAACGAGTTGACAGTTTGACCCTTTTTGGACTGTTTTGACTTTTGGAGTTCCGGGAGATGGTTCAAGGGTAGAGTTAGCATCCCTTTGATGATATAGTGATTGATTTGGGACTTTTGGGTTGTTGGGATTAGCAAATCATATACGAGAGTTATATTCAATGAATCATTTGGGTTGAGACGTGAGTGACTACTACGATGTGAGGATGAATTATAGCGCGTATAATTATGAACCGGAATAAAATAAGTTGTGATAACTAGTTAGTACAAGAATGCGATATGTACTACGATTATAATACGGTATTACTAAGATGTGTGGTTACTTAGTATTAGTATATGGATTGTTTGTATGACATACCTACCATACTTGCTATCACGGGAGGTTTCGTTCGCTTAGGACCCTCTAATCCTTGTGTGCCTACGGGGGGGATATAGACTGGTACCTTGATGAACATAGGTCATAGAAAGACTTATTGTGATATTAATAAGTCCGCATGACCATGGGAGCGTAGGTATGTGCGTGACCCATGCGATGGTGACTGTGTTCGCCTCCAATATTTGTGATGTTGTTATCGGTAAACTATTCCTGAGAGATTCGGAATATGTAATCCTTATGTACGTGATGTACCGGGATGGATAGCAGAGTATGTGTGCACTACAGCTTAGATTGCGGGGTGCTTGTATAGTATATTTATGATGTGAATAATATACATTAAATTAATGGAAATCCTCATGTTAATGTTGTAAAAATATTACGGTATTGTTTCGAGTTATATAATGAGATAACTGATAGTTATATCATTGGCATATTTAGTAACTGTGTTCACAGTAAACCTCTACTTAATTACGAGAGTTGTTATGTTTATGGAACCGAGTAATATGGGTAGAACCTTTGGCAGTCTAGCTAGTTATGTTGTCAGTTAGCTAGTAATATGGGTCGATATAGATGGGTACTTACGTTAGGAGTGCACAGTTAGACGAGAGGTGAGAATATCATGCGAGTGTACGTCCTAACATGTACTTTGCATTTAATGTTTTAAATGTTTTTAAAGCACTTGCAGGTTTTTAAAATGATTTCCACTTTCGGGCTCTGACCCATTTGCTTTCAAATATATTTTCTTGTAAAACCTTTTTAGGTGCCCAGCCACAAGGACACCAAGCATAGGTACTCATTCAGGTGACGTGCTGTAGCTGGTTGCGGAAGCTACAGGGATTTGCTCATAGACGCTTCTATCTTTTGGATTCCAGAGTCACTATCTATCAGTTGTAGGGCATGTTGCCCATTCCTATTTAGAGCATTTTTACATTTCAGTTTTCAGATTCTAGTATGTATTGCTCAGTATTCAGTTTTAGTTATTTATTTCAGTTTACATATCAGTTGTGGGATTTGTATTGAGGAGTTTTTCCTCCAGGTTTTATTTACATATTGTGATGGTTATTCATTCTATTTCAGTATGGTGAATGGTGTTATTTAGTTATTCATTACTCTTGTTGCATGTTAATCAGATTTAATAAAATTTGGCACTTACTTTTTAAATACTAGGTGGTTAGTAATCTTTAAAAATGTTTTCGACAGTGATGCTATTAACTGAGCCAACTTGGCATTTTGAATTAATTTTATAAAGGAGTAGCTACCCGGTGTTTAATTAGTCGGGGTGTCACATTTTATGAATTTTTCTTCAATTTCTCCAAGCACTTTCTTCCTAAACTTCAAAACTCTCTTTCCTTAGGTTAAAACTCTTACATGGCTGAAATATGCTGAAGGAAGAGCTTAATTCAAGGGTTATAAGTCGGCATAAGGTCACCCCTCATTGGTCCAATCAAAATATATCATGTGGCATTATATAAAACAAAATATCATTTAAGGCTAAATGTCTACTTTACCCCCTGTCCGTAAAAAGATAATATCTTCCCACTCGGATGTCCGTTCGATGAACCGTTTGTTTTGTTATAAACCCAACTCATATATCTACAAATATCTAGTTTACACCTCAAGTTCATTGTTTGGTCATAAAGGTCAAAACTAGCCTCCAGTAGGAACATTCTTACCGAAAACTTTAAAATTTCACAGTTATAACTAATTCGATACCTCAAGCTTTATGAAGGTAGGATTAAACTAAACATAATGACTTAACATTATATATATACTAATAACATATTATCCATATCACATAAGCTAATCATGATTTAAACATAATTTATCATAATTATATTCGGGTTGTCACAGTATCGCTAGGAAAAGTGTAACGAGAACATCATAACGATTTAGATTGTGTGGGAAAGGTTGAAGGTGTACGAGATTATATCTGAAGCTTTGAGTACTAGTCTTATCCGAATTTCGAGGACGAAATTCCATTGTAAAGGGAGAAGTATGTAACACCCCATATTTTAGAGGATATATAAATTAATTAAATTAGTGATTTGAAATTTATTTAATTTGGTGATTTAATTTATTTAAATTGGAGAAATTATCGAAATTGGAGATTTAGAACTTTCATTTATATTTGGGGATTTAGAAATTTAAATTAATTCGGGTTATTGAAATTTTCCACATGTGTCGCATTTTGAGGTTGAAATTGGAAAATTTTATAAAGTATCTCGGATTATAAGTCTGAGTGCACGGTTGACTCCAGAAGGGTTTAGATAGTCGAAAAAGAGTACCCGGGATAGTAAATGGGTCTCGGGGCATTTTTAGATATGATCGAGACCATACGGGGGCATTTAAGTCATTTTTAATTGGCCAATAGGCTTAATTACGGGATTGAGGGATTTTTACCTAGGTTTAAGTGTGTTGGGAAGCCATGAGTCATTCCAAAACACAAAGTGTTGAGAGGGGAGTGAAAGGAGAAAGAAGAAGACGGAAAGAAGGATGACAAGAGCAATCCGGGCAAGAATTTTGACATGGGATCGTCGGATTTAATCCATCAAGGCAAGTGTATTCTTTCTTTAATTTGAGTTGTAGTTAATGATGTAAATAGTTGTAATTATGTCAATTAATTCTGGAAATTTGGAAGTAGGAATTTGAATTGAAATTTTTGGGTTTATGGTGAAGAAGATGAAGAATAACCGTTAATGGGGGATTTCTAATTTTGTGAGAAATTGGGTTAATAGTGAGATTATAAGTTAATTTGAAAAGTGAATAACATGGTTAGATCTTGGTTTTTGAATCTCCATTAGTGATATTGTTGGATGAAATTATTAATGAGGAAGTTTGGGTGGATTTAGGATGAATCTTGGGAGGTTTAGGGGGTAAAAGATCTGGGCATAATCGCAAGTTTTTGAGCTTTAATGGCGATTATGTCCTCATGTCCCTGTAGAAAATCGCATTTTCAACATTTTGTTCGCTCACGCGCTTCCTCCAAAACTGCTCTTAAATGCCTCAAAACAGCAATTTATTAATCTGGGCAGAATCTGGGGAAAATTTTTAAGAAAGGTTTTTTTTATCTTCTTTGAGGTTAATCTTTATAATTCCCTAACTTTTGGCATACGGACTCGGATTAGTGTGCCGTTCATGGCCACGCGTAGATAGCGAAGAGTATTATGCTCCTGGGAATGTTTTTAATTAGATACATAAATTGAAAGGTCTAAAATACCCTTGAAGACGGAACAAGTTATTTGATTTTTAGCATAACTTTGAATGAGCATAGTTTTGTCATACGAATTCGGATTTACGTGCCATTTGCGGCCATGCGTAGATAACGAAGAGTAGTACGCTGCTATATAGAAATTATTATTTAGGCATAAGGTGTGAAATGTCTAAAATGCCCTTGGAGTTTTATTTAGAGATATAACTTTCCCGAATTGGAACCAAAATTTTTAGGGACCTTTGTGAGATTAATATGAACTTAATAGGGTATATATGAGGTGGGATATACCATCCTATGAATTATATTAAATAGCTTGATGTAGTTATTTTTGTATTGGATCGTATTTAACACGAGCAAACTCGTTAATAATTAGAATATATGTATATATATATATGAATGTGGGAATTATATATATAAATATGGGAATATATAATCTAATAGAAAAATGGTAATAGGTTACGTGAATACCTAAAACAGTGATAGGTTGTGTGAAAACCTGAAACATTGAAAGGTTGTGTGATTACTTAAGATTTTAATAGGGTGCGTGAATACCTATTTGATTGTTTTATTATGTGTATGACATACCTATTTGGTTGCGCGTTGTGGACAAGCTTTCCTTGAGGATCCTTCGGGTGGGATATTGAATTATACCACTAGAGCATAGAACCTAGGTATGGGATATCCATGAGAACAATAGTGATGACGGTCGTATGGGTGCGTAGGTATGTGCGTAGCCTATCGGCTTGGAACTATGTTCACCTCCATTGTGTGTTTTGTTTTGATGGTTCGCGAGAGATTGAACCTATAGTCATTTATGCAATGAGTGATGCAATGGGACATGATAGCAGAGTATGCAGGCACCGCAGCTTTGTCTCGGGATGAAGTATAGTATATTTATTTAAGATAGTGTGCTTATATATATACATGTAATTGTGATGATATCTACTGTGTGAATTAAGTAGACATGAATGATAATAAAATCTTAAATGAATAGTAGTCCTCCATGCAGTGAGTAATACACGGGGACACGATAACAGAGTATACATTGCGCCAAGAGGTCTTAATTTAGGGGTGCAGGAATAGAATATATATATATATATATATATATATATATATGTATGTATGTATATATGTGTGTGTGTGTGTGGAGTGATTAAATATATAAACCGGTAAACAATTTTACTGTGTCTAATTTGTAGAGGTGAATGTCATGATAAGTAAAATAATCTTAGTGAGAAAAGGATTAACTATACAAATAATGAACGTAATTGACTTTTTGGCACAAACTATTTTGATATGGTATCGTATAGGTGATACGGGTATTCTAGAGTGAACGTAGGTAGTAATAACACTGGGTTGAACTAGTGTCATATATATATATATAAAGAGAGAGAGAGAGAGAGTATGTAACTAAGTATTGACAGTATTGAGGTAATATTTAAAAATATTCGTAAAGCTGAGAATTTACATACGTGATTCTAATCATAAAAGTACGCTTAACTTGCGATCGGAGGATTAGCAGGCTAGTTATATAGCTGTTATGGACTAGCTGGATAGAGAAACGACTTGGCGGAATAAATGAATGCGATAGATGTGCACTATAGAAGAGAGGTGAGATTGTCCTCAAGAGAGTGCGACCATAAAAGCAATTATGAACATTATATATTACGCATCTCATGTATTGCAATAAAATGCTTGCTAAACATTTTTATAAATCGGGTTCTAACCCGTTTCTTGTACTTCTTCTCTCTTGTCTATGTATATGTGTATTAACAGGTGTTCAGCCAGAGGGATACCATAGTTGAGTTATCTATTCCAGGGTTACGCAGCTGCAACATTGTGAATGGTTGCAGGACTTGATTTAGACGTATCATTTCTTTATTACTAGAGTAGGATTCTTATCTCAGTTGTAGATTCATTCAAGCCATATTTCCCCTTTTACTTTTAGACTCGGTATGTGGTTTATGTATTCATTTATTGGATTATTATATTGGGATTTTGAGCCGATTGTTTATTCGACAGGTCATTTATTCATTTAGTACTGTTTTGGACTCATTGTTTGGATGTATGGTTTATTTGTTATTTAGCATGCATTGTTAACACAAAAATTCTCCATCTACGAGGACCAATCAGAAAAGGACACGTGTCATCCTACGTGTCAATATTCGACACTCGAAGAATGTTAGTCGGCACCCGAGGAGAGTTGGTCGGCACCCGAGGAGTATTAGTCGGCACCCGAGGAGAGTTGGTCGGCACCCGAGGAGTGTTGGTCGGCATACCAACCAGGAATATCAAAGGATAACTACGCATTTAATGATCATTAATGTACATTTATATTGTAGATGACAACACATAGCTACCAAGCAATTAGATTCGTTGAATGTAGACATAATGTATAAATGTCTACATACAATGAATCTCTTTATCTCCCATCACTATAAATACATGTATTCCCTTAGCCAAAGGGGGAGAGAGATCCGAGAGAACCAAAAAAACACCATATTGTGCCATTGTAAACCCCTGGGAATAAAATAACAGTGGACGTAGGCTTTATTCATAGCCGAACCACTTTAAAAATCTTTGTCTCTTATGTGCTTGATTGGATTGCTTTCATCTATTTATCTGTGATCATAAAAATGGGATTCGGTCCAGTTTTTTATATCAACAGATTGGCGCCGTCTGTGGGAACGTGTTACAAGCATTGTTCTCCATCAAAAGCTAAGTTTTTATTTTCTCTACGTATAATCAATTATACATACATCTTTTGATTCAATCATGATTTTTATGTTTATATACATAAATTAATTGTCCAATTTTTATCTGCAAAATGCTGCATATCATGATTTTTAAACCATAACTATTAGATTAATTCTTATTTAGAAATCTGAAAAATAATGGATTTCATAAATCATAAATTTTTGCTTGATTCTCAAGTTTCAATTTTATATCATGGATTAAATATTTTAAATGATTACATATACCAATATATACGACGATGATAAGATTTAATCATTTTCATTGTTGATTTTGAAATAAATTTTGTAAGATCTTTGATGTCTATTCAAATTCCCATCATATTTTTAATAAAAGAATGGGAAAAGGTTAAAGACAATAAAAATTCTTCTCATGGAAATCATGACCCAGATCTATTTTCTCTCTCTTCAAGTTTGAGTCTCTTTGCATTCACTTTTATGAACTATATACTTAATTTGGTTCATCTTCCATCTATGTCAATAAAGTCAAATTGATTGATTTTTTATATAAATTTGGTAATAACTTTAATCATTCACCATATTTTTATCTCTCCAAATTGGGAATAGGAAGGGATCAATATAAAAAATAATTTTCTCTCACCTGAAAAATCATTACCCACCTCTTGTAAAAGAGGATCAGTAAAATAATCATGACCATATCAAGACTCTGGGCACAAATTTGATATGTTGGCCCCTCGTTCATCACATCACAAGGTTTCTTTGTCGAAATCACAGGATCTAGTGGGTTATATATTTATTCATTTAATTAACATTCTTAAGGCTTAAATTTTACATTGAATGTTATTTTTTGATTTAAAGATTCGATATATTCTGGTCATCCAACCATATATTCTATAATTTGAGATATCCTTAAATGTTGGTCGGCAACATCAAGGTGTTTGTCGGCAGCAGTAGAATCTTGGGGTATTAAAAAAATGCTAAGCACCCCTGATATTTCTTTAAACACGAGTTTGGCTTGGGGACAAGCAGGGGGCTTAAGTCTTTTTTAACTTATGATCACCCCAAAAATATTTTTAAAACCAAGTGATAAATAATTTTCAAACAGCAACTTATACCTGATTAGTTGTTGGAGATTAAATAAATTTACAAAAAACTTTACGTCTTATTTATGATGCATATTTGATAATAATTTGTCCATCTCACACACATTTGGCATAAAACATATTATTTTATATTTTGAAATTAATATTTTTATTTCTCAAGCATATACATATCATATATTGATTGGATGAGTAAATTATTCTCATGACTAATTAATTCAGCCTACACAAATGGTAGAGCAAGATATTAATTTTTACAGGTACAAGATTCAACTCCGACGAATGCTCGGAAATAATCTTACTCTTCTGAAAAATATTATCATAGCTTGGCAGTATGAAATTTCACCTCAGCGAGGAACTATTGATTTTATTATTGCTATGATATCTGATCCAGCACAAATGATTCTATATATCCATTGGGATTCATATTCTATATTCATCTCAACATGGAGCACGGCGAGATACTTATTATCATATTCAGCTCTGAGGAGAACTATAACATTTATTATATTTCACCCCCAACGGATAGTTGGTCGGGGTAATTCTTATTTATATGCAGGCCCAGCAAAGTTCTCGACCATATTCTTATGTTCTGGAAAATATTATTCTTATTCGGCATTCTGCAATTATGCCTCGACAAGATACTTACTCAGCTTTAAGGAGAATTACAACATTCGTTCGGATAATTCTTATTTATATTAAGGCCTGACAACGTTCTCGGCCATATTCTTATGTTCTGAAAGATCTTATTCTTGTTCGGCATTATATGATTCTACCTCGACTGATCGGCGAGGCACTTTATTATTTTTAATTATTCTTTATATCTATTTGGATGCATATTCTATTCTCATTTCAGCATGGAGCTCGACAAATATTTATAATCATATATTCAGCTCCAAGGATATCTCCAACATTTATATTATCTTATTCCCAACAATCTGTTGAGGAGGTCTCCAGCATTTATTATATCTTATTCAGCTCCAAGGATGTCTCCAGCATTTATTATATCTTATTCCCAACAATCTGTTGGTCATCGCCGAGGAGGTATCCTGCATTTATATTATCTTATTCCCAACAAATCTATTGGTCAGCGCCGAGGAGGTCTCCAGCATTTATATTATCTTATTCCCAACAATCCGTTGGTCAGCTCCGAGGAAGTCTTCATCATTTATTATCAATTACCACCAACTCCGATTGGTAGATAAAATCCAACTCCGGTTGGTAGACAAAATCCAACTCCGGTTGGTAGATAAAATCCAACTCCGGTTGGTATTGGTCGATAAATCTCATTCAAAGTTCACATTCTACAGTTGGGGGCTTCTATTACAGATATATTTGTTCATTTGGTGGCACATTCTTATAACATCATGCATTCGAGCATCAAATTCAACTCCACAAACTCACACGGTCGGGGCCCCGACTAATCATCATTCAGGAGTTATTTTTCTTGCTCAGGAATTATTTTTGATATTGAAGTTCAGGAGGTATATTGAAGTTCAGGAGGAATATTGAAGTTCAGGAGGTATATTGAAATTCAATTGGTGTATTCAGAAGTATCAGGACATGATGAAAGAAAGCGACAAGTATTCCACCGAGGAATTCTGTCAGACCAGAAATTAGAAAACAAGTTGCCTATATGGAGGCTATATGTAGATGGCTCATCTTGCACTACAGGCTGTGGGGCAGGGATCGTTTTGAACAGACCAGACGAGGTCGACATGGAATACGCCCTACGTTTCTAATTCAAAGCTTCTAATAATGAGGTTGAGTATGAGGCCATGATTGCAGGTCTTAATTTGTCAAATACTATGGAGGCACAGCAGGTTATTGTCTTCAGTGATTCTCAATTGATCGTAAACCAAATATTGGGAATATATGCAGCCAAAGGAGAATTGATGATCAAGTATCAAGCAAAGGTGATGGAGTTAGTATCAGAGTTTGTTGCTGTTCAACTGGTAAGAATATCAAGAATGGAGAATGTGAGAGCATACGCCTTGGCCCGATTAGCATCAGCTACTCGTACCGAGCTGCGAAGAACGATACCAATTGAAGTATTAGAAAGTCGGAGCATAGATGAAGACCTGACGATGAATATTATTACCCTTGATTTAGGAACATCTTTGATGGATCCCATCAGAGCATATATTGAGGAGGAACAATTACCGGAGGATAAGCTCGCTCCAAGAAATGGAAGTTTAAAGCTGCTCGGTATGTACTAATTAATGGTATTTTGTATAGACGAGGAATTATGGCAGGTTTGCAAAGATGTGTACATCCCTCCGAGATGAAAGAATTGATTAAAGAGATCCATGAAGGGTCCTATGGAGCCCATGTAGCAGGTCGGACACTTTTGCAAAAGGTGATGACGCAGGGATACTACTGGCCGACGATGAGAGCTGATTGTATAGCTTATGCCAAGAAATGTGACAAGTGCCAACGCTTTTCCTCCATCCGAAGAACTCCACAAACATTGTTGACACCCATCACTTCTCCTTGGCCATTTGCCATGTGGGAATTGATTTGGTTGGACCACTGCCGACGACCCGAGGAAGATTCAAATACCTCGTCATTGCCATCATCACAGACTACGGAACACAATTCGATAACGAGGAGTTTGCCGCTTATTGTCATCAGTCAAACATTTTGAAGGTTCATTCAGCACCAGGTCATCCTCAGAATAATGGACAAATTGAAGTGACGAGCAGAACATTACTAAATGGTTTGAAAAAGAGGCTATGTAAGGCTAATTGGATTAATGAGCTACATTCAATATTGTGTGCAACACTATGCTGCCCAGCAATAAAAGCAAACACCGATAGTTCAAACCCACGATCAACTTCGGTTGGTAAGATAGTTCGAAAGAACCAGATAGTTCGAAAGAACCAGATAGCTCGAAAGAACCAAAAAATATACTCCTTTGGTTAGGAGGCGTACACTAGCGTGACCAACTACGGTTGGTAAGATAACTAGTGGACAGATAGTTCAAAAGAACCAGATAGTTCGAAAGAACCAAAAAATATACTCCTTTGGTTAGGAGGCGTACACTAGCGTGACCAACTACGGTTGGTAAGATAACTAGTGGACAGATAGTTCGAAAGAACCAGATAGTTCGAAAGAACCAGATAGTTCGAAAGAACCAGATAGTTCGAAAGAACCCGATAGTTCGAAAGAACCTGATAGTTCGAATCCATGACCAACTCCGGTTGGTAAAAGGGCAAGAACAACATTCTTAAAAATGCCAATCTCGGTTGGTTTGAAAACAAAATATGCTCTCACATGCCAACTTATGTTGGTCGGAAAGTAAGATTATTATAGAAAATATAAAAGTTCCTCGAAAAACAAAATATTCCAAACTGAACCAAGTATGGTTGGTCGGGGATAAAAACCCACTAATTGTAGTTGGTCGACGAGGAGAATTTATCGACCTTGGTTGGTCGGACACATTTTATGAAAAAGACAAAAATTTACCAAGTATGGTTAGTCGAGGATAAACTCTCACTAACCATAATTGGTCAATGAGCAAAATTTAACAACCTTGATTGGTTGAAAAAAATTTAAACATTTTTATACTCATTACTTTATTATTAAGTGATCGAGCAACGTTACTACTACTTGTAACTTTTTTATTACTAGGTTGGTCGATGAACAGCACAATATTGTTATCTTTTTAACAGATACATATGCATAAATGTAAAGTGTTTGATATTTACAAGACAATAGCAATTAAGATTGCGAACAAAAATGAAAGTCTTTCATTAAAATCAAAAACAAAATACATTGAGAATGAAAATATATACTAACTATTACATTGAGATTCCTACTCTATTAGTCTCTTTCCCTCTGCTTTTGAAACAGGTTCCTTGCCCGCAGGAGGATCATCCAAAGCATAAGGGGAGTTCATGAAGTTAAGATCTTTCAGCATTCTGATGTTCATCACAGATGGTCTGTCCGAGCAGCTCTTGCTCGTCCCTGAGAACCTCTTGCTCGTCCCCGAGCAGAGGTAGAAGTCAAAATCAGCATCTACAGCACTGAGATTTTTGCTACTACTGTCTCGACGAATACTGAAGAAGAAGTTGTGTGAAAATGTTTCAAAGTCCACCACTAGCTTGGTACTAATCAGATTGAAGAGTTGGGTTCAAAAGCTAGTATGCTACTCGACAAAGTATTCAGAGGATCATAAATCAGAAGAATCAAGCACGTGAAGTTAGCACTCAGTTGCTCGACACAGGAAGCAGTTGGTCGGCTGGCAAACCAATTAACATACTTGAAGATTATGACAAGCTACAAATTTCATACTATGGCATGGCTGCATCCAAATTCCCAGGGGTGATACATAGCACACGGAGTTCCTCAAAATAAATATTAGCAACCATCGATCAGCCTGCATCATATGTCGTCTAGGAGATAATGCACTTTATGTTGAACAAATCAAGAAGGTAGATCAAGAATTTCACGAGCACCGAGCAACACTGCAGAATAAATACTCCATCCTTTCAAGTAAACCATCAAGCATGGAGCATTGGGGGCTTCTGTTAACACAAAAATTCTCCATCTACGAGGACCAATCAGAAAAGGACACGTGTCATCCTACGTGTCAATATTCGACACCCGAAGAATGTTAGTCGGCACCCGAGGAGAGTTGGTCGGCACCCGAGGAGTATTAGTCGGCACCCGAGGAGAGTTGGTCGGCACCCGAGGAGTGTTGGTCGGCATACCAACCAGGAATATCAAAGGATAACTACGCATTTAATGATCATTAATGTACATTTATATTGTAGATGACAACACATAGCATACCAAGCAATTAGATTCGTTGAATGTAGACATAATGTATAAATGTCTACATACAATGAATCTCTTTATCTCCCATCACTATAAATACATGTATTCCCTTAGCCAAAGGGGGAGAGAGATCCGAGAGAACCAAAAAAACACCATATTGTGCCATTGTAAACCCCTGGGAATAAAATAACAGTGGACGTAGGCTTTATTCATAGCCGAACCACTTTAAAAATCTTTGTCTCTTATGTGCTTGATTGGATTGCTTTCATCTATTTATCTGTGATCATAAAAATGGGATTTGGTCCAGTTTTTTGCATCAACATGCATATTTAATTATTTAATAAAAAGATAAAATTTGGCATCAGTCTTTTTGAATACTAGGTGGTTAGTAAAGTTTTAAAAAGTTTTCGGCAGTGATGCTAAGAATGAACCCTTGAGATTCATGTTTTAAATTTGATATAGGACTGATCACCCGGTATTTATTTGGGCGGGGTGTCACAAGTATCGTACGTGCATACTATGTATGAAGGAGATTTAGACAGGATTGGTAAATAGTTGGGCCCCTCTCTTCGATCTTAGTTTTTATCATCTTTTGGTTCTTCCTCCTCTCAGTCTTGAAAGCATATCAACATGACACCAAAGTTCAACTGGATCTTGTTAAGGACGCCTTACATGATGTCTAGATGAATTTTTGGGAATCAAAAAGCTTTATGGAGAATAAGAAAAAAAATATGAGATGTTAACTTCGGTTTAGGTATTTTGTAGTTTAAGAGTTAGGACTTATCTTTAAATGATTATATTTGTATAAATCCCATAGATCTTATTTGGTTTTTAATTGTTATCAAGTTTTAGCATGAGTTTATTGTATATATTTGCAATGATATATCGTTTATCTTCATGTATAGGTATTGGTATTACATCTTAAGCCTATTGTTGATGCCTATAAGATAACATAAATATAAAGTGAAGGTATGAAGAAGATGAGATTGAAGATGAAGTGGAGATCACATCAAATATATAAGAGACAAAGGATTTTAAAGTGGTTCGGCTATTGAAGAAAGCCTACGTTCACTATTATTTTATTCCCAGGGGTTTACAATAGCACAATACAATGTGATGAGAATGATTGAATTATTATCATGTCTTGAGAGAGAGAGAGATGTGTAGAGAGATAAAATGAATTGCTTGCCTCTTTAGCTAAGGGAGGGGTTGTATTAATAGTGATGGGAGTCCAAGAGATAGAATGTCTTTATATATTCAGATATTTATATCTATATACAATGAATATAACTATTTATCTTCTCGGGTACAATGACTGTTGGCTATTCCACACCAGTGGCTCTTTATCTTCTGGATGGTTGGTCTTCTTTATATTGGTCGGGAGGTACAACGACTAACTGTCCTCAAGTGTCGACTAACTCTCCTCGGGGGATGACCAAGTGTCTTCTGAGCCAAGAAAATATGAATATTGCCACGTAGGATGACAGGTGTCCTTTTTTTAGCGGTCCATGTGGACGTATAAATTTTTGGCGTCAACAAAAGCTCCCAATACTCCATGCTTAATGGTTTACTGAGAGGACGGAGTATTTATTCTGAAAAGTTACTCGGTACTCGTACATAATGAATTATGTTGTTCTGTCTTCTTAATTTGTCCAACATATGAGTGGACTATCTCCTGGACAACGGATGACTCGGGCTGATCGATGGATGCATTATAGTTAATCTTTCTCTTGAGGAACTATGCTCGGTGAGCAAACTAGTGTTATGTATCACCCCTCGGTATTTGGATGCAGCAATGAGATCTGTCATAGTTTACAGCTTTTGGCTTATCATAATCTTCATGTGGGTTGGTTAGCTGGTTATCCGACCAACTGTCTTCGACCAACTGATTGCTAACTGTACATATTTTATTTTATTTTTATTTCTACTCCTCTGAATGCTTTGGTGGTGTAACATGATAGCTTTTGAGCCCCATTCTTCAATCTGATTAGTGTCGAGCTAGTAGCAGATCTAGATATAAGTACAACTTCTTACTCGGTATTGATCGGAACAATAGTAGTGGAGATCCCAATGATGTACATACTGACTGCAACTCTTAATTCTTCAATAGCAAAAATAACTCTTGAATGTGAATTTTAAACTTCGATAGAAAAAATAATTCTTGAATGATGATTGGCCGATGTGCCGACCATATTATGATCTGGAGCATAGTTTGATGCTTGGCTGATGATGTCATCAATTCTTCTTGCTCTCTTTGGAATTTCTTAGCAACATGAACAATAAGCCCCCAATAATGGAATATGAGCTTTGAATACTTTCTAGATCTTTAAATATTATTTGTGGTTGGAAGCCGACCTACTGGACTTTGTAGAATAGTTCACTATTGTTCTTGTAATTGTCCTGTATTTCAATTATAAAAAAATATTTTCATATAATCATTATTCAAATGAGTGCTTTGATTAACTTATCTTATTGATCTCTGGATGTGAATGTCTTCTTTGTTTCATTAGTTATTGATACACTTAAGCTTTGGCCTAAGTTTAGCATCAATTACCAATGAGTACATAGATTCTACTAGTACACTTAGATTAAAATCCAAGTTTGGTAGTACTTACCCATGTGTCTCCATAGGTTCTACTAATGCACCTAAATTTTTAGGTTTTTTGCATTAGTTACCAGTGGTGTGACCAGGTGTATGCGGAATATGTGGTTACATTCCTTTTTTAGGAATCTTCACAACGGTCTTCCTTCACTTTGCCCAGTAGGATAAAGATCTTATTTTATCCTTATTGTAGATAAAATCTTGTTTTATCTTTGTCTTTATTGACCAAGTTTCTTGAGGACTTAATATCCTGCTTTACTTGGGTTTTTGTCTGCTGTTGAGGATGATTTCATCCTTTTGGTTCTTTCTGAATGTGATCTCTCTTCTGGAGAATTTTGCTCAGCTGCAAGTCTTCATATGTAGATTGGTATCAGGAGCCCCCATTTTTTAAGAGAAGACTGAACAATGATAAGAATATTTGATACTAATAATGCTTGAATCGGGACTTTGTTTCAGCGTAATGTACGTTATGTTGATCATGTGATAAGATCAAATAATAAGCATGGACCGAGCTTGTAAATATAATGTTGGATGGACAAGCGGTTGATAACGCCAAGTAATTTGTCGAGGCTATATAAATTGCATTGAATATTCATGCTAGTGAGAAATCCATATAAATAATGAAATCGCCGACCATCTGTCGGGGCTTAATGAGAAATCCAGATAAATAATGAAAGCGCGGACCATATGTCGTGGCTTAGTAAGAAATCCATATAAATAATGACAGCACCAACTAAGAATAGGTATGGGCCTTTAAATAATGCATAATGGGACTGAATGATCCTGCATTGTTAGAGAAATGTAGATTTCCATACCATAAATGTAATATTGATGATTGATCGAATATGTCAACCATTTGCCAGGACTGAATATAAATAAGAATTACCCCGACCAACTGTCCGTTAGTGGTGAAATAAAATAAATATTGCAGATCTCTTCGGGATTGAATATATGACAATAAATATTTTGTCGAGCTTCTGCCGAGAGGAATATATAATATGCATAGCCATTTGAGAGAATAATTCGTGCTCGAGCATATATGTTGGAGCATTAAGAAGACAAATAGTGCCTGGCTGATATGTCAAGGTAAAATTGTATAGTGCCGAGCATTAATAATATTTCCAAGAACTTAAGATTGTGGTTGAGCGTTCGTCGTGACTGGATCTTGTTCCTGTGGAATTTAATAAATTTACCCTGACTATCTGTTGAGGCTAAATCAAATAATCATTATCATGAGAATAACTATTCAGCCAATCAATATATGATATGTATTTGTTCTAACATTAGGCGATAAAAAATTCAAAATATGAAATAACATGTTTTGTGCCATATATGTGTTAGACGAGGAGATGTTCATCAAATATGTGCCATATGTAAGGCATAATTGTGTAATCTAGAGTTTTTGTAAAATTATAAAACTATCCAATGTAAAAATATATGTTGAATTTAAAATTTATCCTCTCGTAAAGCTTTAAAACATTTTTCAGCAAAGTCAGGTCTCAGACCAAAGCATTTGTCCGTGTTGGATTTCAAAATTTGGTTATATTTAAACTGTGAAATGCAAAGTATAGAGAGGGGTGGTATTTTTGACCAAGATGGTGTTATTCTAACAAGGCAAAGAAATTTTATTCCTGTTTAATATTGTGCTGCTGACTAGTTGACGTGGACAATAATGTTCTCCTCTCACAGTGACGACCAATGTATTTTACTCTGCCGACCAACATATAGTTGGTCGGGAACCCCAATCCAGTATCGTAACCAAGTTGTCGACCAATAATTGATATTGTCGAGCAATAATAGTTGCCCCCAATGAGCATTTGATGGTGCCGATCTGGGCATTGATCCTCAGACCATGATTTTTGGTTTTCAATCTAAGTATATGTTTCTTGAGTTGATGATGTACTTGCTAGAGAGGAGATCCGAGGTGCTTGGAGCAAAAATTACTATACATATAACTGGTTTTCAACATAAACTTTATAGCATTATTCACAGTGATATGTGGTCAGGAAACTCCGACATGTGCAACACCCACAGCCGACCAATAACTTGTGGTTGGGAACCTCCGACTTGCCACCGACCAGGTCCGTATGCAATTTATTTTGTCCCCGTAAGTGGTTGCCGACCAAGAAATGATGGTCCGATGATGTGTAGGACTGGATGTTTAAGTGTTCCCGACCTCTGAAACTTTACCTTGGGGTCTTACACCTTACTGCTGACTAGCCAAGAGAGAATCATTTTTGTAAAAAAATTGTTATCTTTCCTCACATTTCAGGTTGTCGACCAAAGAAGGTGCAGCCAACCAACATTAAATGGTGTCTGTCAGTATTAAATGGTGATCTTTAGCTGTTGTAATAACTGATCAACAAAGATTGGTCCGAGTATTATCCGACCAGCAATAAATGCGCCGACCAATAATCGGGGAAACCCCCGACCTGTGCAATGCTTAATTTAAGATAGCTTTTGGTACCATAACAGTATAGCCAACCAGTAACAACAACAATTGACATTACAATCATCTTTGAACAATAATAATAACACTTGGTATCACAATCGTCGCAGATGTATTCTGTAATGGGTACAGTGGTAGCCGACCAGCGATTATGGTTCAGCAATGAGCTGTGATGGTGAGGTAACTGGGTAAAACAATATATATTTTTGAAGGAAACTGCGTGATCTTGATTGACCCAGTGACATAATTTGTTAATCTTAAATCCAAGTCTGAATTTAAAATTCGAATCGAAAAATCTGGGGTCTGAGACTTTTGTTATTTTTAGACCAAATAGTGATTATACCAAGTTATGACTCCGTTGGATATATCGGATCTGGTATATACTTGTTGGAGCCTTCAATTGAGGCGGTTCCTTTTAATAATAAAGGTCATGTATATTCATCTTTTCCCCTTTTTGAGGAGGTGCGCAACTGAATTTTTAGGGACAAATATAATAGGACGATCGTATCACATCAAAAATTATCATGGAAATTAAGATGTTCAGGGAGTCATTGAAGATGTCCTATTACGAGATTCATCACAAAATCAATAATAAAAATTATCTAAAATTGACACAGCTGATTGATAAATGAATAAAAATTATACAGTTCCTTTAAAGAAACATTGTGGTTATCATCTCTGAAGATAGAGAATCATTTGAGATGTTCATTCCCATTAACAAATGTCAGATATGGGAATTAAAATATCAGATCTAATCAAGTGAATAAATGTGGATCTGTACAAAACTTATCGTTATGAAATCCAGGGTTTTGTAAATAAAAATTGATCAAATAATTCATTAGTATAAACATATGAGCAAAAAGATGCGTGCATAACATATAATTAGTTATACGCAAAGAAAAGAAAAAATTAGCTTTTGATGACGATCTTCATATCTTATAATAAGAATGGAAATATTTTTATATCTCTTCCCATAGATGGCGCCAATCTATTGATGACTAGAAATAGCATCTATGTTATCTTATAATCATCAACAACAGATAAAATGAAGTTATGAAGAAGATGAGATTGAACATGAAGTGGAGATCACATCAAATATATAAGAGATAAAGGTTTTTAAAGTGGATTGACTGTTGAAAGAAATGAGGAGAGTGCGCTTGCGTTCAAATAAGGAAGTTATTTAATTAAACACAGTTTTTACCACTCAAGTCCTAAGCATGCATCTATATGTGATTAAATACGATGATGAAACATGCAAGAATACATATATGAGGAAAAATCCCCCAAAGGGGCAAAACCTTTTATTTTCACAATAATTTTGTAAGAGTACGGCTTACACGGATTACAATGAAAATATATGACACAGAAATACCCTCGGGTGTCAGTTCTGTTGTCGGCGGCTGGAACAATCCCTTTCCAGTAGGGCGGCAGTGAAGAAGAGAGCGGTTTCCTCACATATTACTCCAGATGAGTAAATGATCTTCTTGAAGGTTTAAAGATTCATACACATGTATGGGAATGGTTTTGTGAATAAAAAAGGTTTAGAAAACCTTAAAAAGTGAAGTCATATTCTGGGCTGTTTTTGCAAAATTTTGAGATTGCAGAAAGACTTGAAAAAATGTGTAGAAGGAGATCAGATATTTATACAAAAATCGAGGCGGTGGCTCGTTCGAACGAGATAGCCATGTCTCTCGAACGAAGGACAGAAGTCGTTCGAACGATATCGCGCGACATGCCTATCTCGTAAGAACGACTTCCAAAGTCGTTTGAGCGATCTCGTCGATCGAGGCATTTCGCTTCTACACTTAGAAAAATTCTGATTTTGATAAAAAAATAAAACCAGACTTCAAAAATAATTTTCAAAAATATTTCCCAAATATTTATGCAAATATTTAAAGCTCCAATAAAACATATTATTGATAGAGCGTAGTGGAGTAGTGGGAATGAGCTGAGCAGCAAGTTGCATGTAGCATGATGCACGTGAAGAAAGTGGATGCATTGAATTCAGATAAAGGCCGTCGAGAATGATCGTGTTGAAGTGCCGAATGTAGTGGTATCAGACATATGAACTGTGATCTAGGAGAAAACAGAAATTTCCTAGAATCTACCCCGGGCATTTATAAAATTATGTCCTTATAAATCTCCCCCTATGTCTATGCCGGTACATACATAAAAATCCGAATTATGCAATCAAATGACATACAAGATAATATCCCCATTAAACCCTCAAACTGAGAATACTAAATGACTTGTCTTCCAAAACTTCAGCTCTCCGGTACCTTCCAAAGCTTTTCTCATCAGGGTGTGTAATCAAATGATGAGCAATGATGTACCTACACACATGAGATAAAGCAAATACCCGTGACAAGAAACAAATTGAAATATAATGATATGCAAAAATTGATGATCAATTAAGCTTAAGCAAATCATTCATGCAGCAACCAAACAATTCTCCCCCATAATTCTTCTCCCCCTTTTTATGATGTCCCCAAATAGACAGATATGAGAAGCAGAAATGAATGCACATGGAGAATGACACACGGGAATAACCTGTTATTTTTGTATTTTTCAAAAATTTTCACACATAGTATACAACAAAGAATCTCACCATGAAAGATCACAAAAAAAACCAAGTCAATGATAGCGAAAATGAAGGGGTGTGATCAAATTCGATAGGAAAATCAATGCATACAAACATGACATATGTGCACGATGAATATCGGATACTCCTAACGAATGAACTCAAAGTCTTCCTTTGGTGTAAAAAAGGTGGTAATATGAGACATCGACTCAATCAAATCAACAAATCAAAGCTCAAAGTGAATTCCACACCGATAACGTCCAAACTATTTCATGATTTTTCAGGACTTTCAAGGAAGTGCAAACCCGTTTATATTCTCCAACCAAACTCCCTCAGATTTTAATTTTGAATAGAGGCTTTCTAAATTCTCAAACTTTGGAGAATTGATGGTGAAACCTAATGGCACATATGTGGCATGAATTGCTTTTTATTGCCTTTACATTTTTTCGGGGCTCTTTTAACCTCTTTGGACCTCGGATAATAAAATTCCTCCATTTTTAGGTCCTTTTGAACGGTGGCTTTTACGCAAAAAATAGATAAGTACCTTTCGCAGCCCCTCCCCCTTCTTAAACAAACATTCAGTCTCACAAAAACGGTTTTTACATGCATTCCAATCTTGTCAAGTTTTATCGCATATTGTAAGTTATATAGACAGAATTGAGATGGAAACACTCAAGCCAACATCTGATAGACAAGTACAATAATCAAATAAAGCCGTGCATGTGTGCAATAAAGGAGATAGGAGTCAAACATGTAGACAATATATCACGAATCACATCTCAAAGACTCCAAGCTGTGTAAAGCACATGGATGAAATGATGTAGCGTCTCCAATCTCTATCAAACAGTCACATGAAAAGATGGAATGAAATTGTGACTTGGCTATCTTTAATGTTCATCCATAAAAGGTGCATAAAAAATACAAAAATCTTTTTGGATTTTTCAGAAGAATAAATAAATAACTGTACAACAAAGCAAAAGTACATATAAAACAAACTAATGGTACATGCTAGCAATAGGCAAAAGAGACATCATGAAACCCACCCTATGCTAGCAGACATATCAAGACCTCAACCGGGAAGAGTTGTGGAGTTTTCCAAAGATGGTGACATCATTTGGACCAACTCCATAAGATCATGTGTGGTCTTGATCAAAAATTTTACTTGCTCACAAATGTGTGCAAACTCTCTATCATTATGTGCAAGCAAGGTATCATGAGTGGGTGCTTGTGCATGAATGTGTGAAGTGGAATGATGTAACACAAAACCCAAGTTAGAACAAAACTCCCTAAGAGTCCTCGTTTCTTGCAGTGGGAGCAAACATAAACCGGTCTAGGAACTAATTTATCAAAAATCCTGGGATGAACTATCCTAGACGGACACCCATGAGAATCACTCACCAAAGTGGAGATAGGCTCGAGCGCATTAGAAGTAGTGAATGCACCGTCATAACCTTTTCCAACATTCTCACCATTATTCAAATCGGGATAAGGAACCATCTTATAAACCTTCTCAGATGCGTTCTCTAATGAGACTTGAACCTCCCGTGCTTGTATGAGATCATCCTCAAGATGGGATACACGTGTCGTCAGACTAGACACCGTGTTAGTCAAGTCACATTTTTCCTTTTTCAGCTCAACATTCTCCTCCTTCAACTCACAAATCCGAAGACCTAGAATTCTATTTGACCTTTTTATTTCCATGGTCTCGATAAATAACTTTCTAAAAGCTTTTTGGATCACACTTTCATCACCCTTCTCATCCTCACTATCGCTTAGGGTAGCGGGCATGGCAACTTTCTTGCCCTCTCTCCTAAGTCTGGTGGGACACTCAAATTTCTTGTGTCCTGTCCCATCACACTCAAAACATCTTATTTTCTCAAGGTTTTCCTTTCTCTCTTTTTCTTTTTCATAAAAACTTTCTCTCTCTTCAAACGATCTTAACTCTTTCTCTAAAGCGGCGATTCTAAGAACTAACGCTTTGTTACGTTTTTTGGTCTCAAAAGACTCGGTATATAACTCTGCATAGGCGCGTTGAATCTCACTCTCTCTCACTTGTGTCATCCTCCCCCTCACTCACATCGCTCTCACTGTCGAGGTGTCCCTGTGATGCATCATCCTCATCGTCGTGAGGAGAACTAGAAGTGCTCACATGACTAGCCATGAATGCGGTAAAGTTACACTCATGCGGTGACTCGACTCCAGAATCCACCGACTCGACCTCACTGTCGTCACTAAGGGTAGCATTAAGGACAGCTTTGCCCTTTTCTCTGTTCAGCCTAGTAGCACACTCAAAAGCTCTATGACCCCTACCGTTTCACTCAAAGCATCTCTCACTTTCTTTCTTAGGAGGATCTTTAAAATCTTTTTCATTTTTCTTTTCAAACTTATTTTTCTCAAAATTCTTTTTATTTTTAAAATTACTATTTTTCTTGAATTTGAGAATTCTCTTGAATTTTTTTGCAAAAAGAGCCAAATCATCTAAATCAAAATCACACTCAGAATCAGACGAATCTGTCTCTCTTTTTCTAGTTGACTCTCCCCTCTTTCTAGTCGACCCCTCACTCTTTCTCTCTTGGGCATTAAGTGCAATTCCCTTATCTTTAGACCTAGCAGTTTTAGGGAACATATCAATTTCATATGTTTGCAAGACTCCTATAAGTTCTTCCAATTTTAGCGTATTTAAATTACCCATAGAATTTAGCACAGTGACTTTAGGGATAAAACGCTTAGGCAAAGAATGAAGAATCTTTTTTACAACTCTGGCATTAGGAATATGTTCACCAAGATTAAAGCTAGTATTAACAATGTCAGAAAGCCTAGCATAAAAATCATCAAAAATTCATTCTCATGCATGGTGATGGTTTCAAATTGAGTTGTCAAATTTTGCAATTTAGACTCTTTCACAGCGTTAGTTCCTTCATGGGTAAGTTGTAAAACATCCCAAGCCTCTTTTGATGTGGTGCACGTCATTATGCGTTTGAACTCGTCAGGTGTGACAGACCCAGAAATAGCACTTAGACCCTTAGAATTGAATGATGATCATTTAAATTCTTCTTCAGTCCAAGAAGTGACAGGTTTTAAATTGATCACATTTTCAACAGTGACGGAGGGAGGAGTCCACCCTCTTTCTACCAAAATCCAGACACGTTCATCAATAGCTTTTAATGCAGATCTCATGCGGGCTTTCCAATATGCATAGTTTGTCCCGTCAAAAACTGGCATTTTATTATATAACTTCTCCATTATGAACACACTCGTTTTCAAAAGTCAATTTTTCAGAAAATTGATATCTTAGAAAAATTTTGCGAAAAATTACACGGTAAATTTGTGTAACTGGCTCTGATACCAATTTGAGGAGAGTGCGCTTGCATTCAAATAAGGAAGTTATTTAATTAAACACATTTTTACCACTCAAGTCCTAAACATGCATCTATATGTGATTAAATACGATGATGAAACATGCAAGAACACATATATGAGGAAAAATCCCCCAAAGGGGCAAAACCTTTTATTTTTACAATAATTTTGTAAGAGTACGGCTTACACGGATTACAATGAAAATATATGACACAGAAATACCCTCGGGTGTCGGTTCTGTTATCGGCGGCTGGAACAATCCCTTTCCAGTAGGGCAACAGTGAAGAAGAGAGCGACTTCCTCACAAACTACTCCAGATGAGTAAATGATCTTCTTGAAGGTTTAAAGATTCACACACATGTATGGGAATGGTTTTGTGAATCAAAAAGGTTTAGAAAACCTTAAAAAGTGAAGTCTTATTCTGGGCTATTTTCGCAGAATTTTGAGATTGCAGAAAGACTTGAAAAAACGTCTAGAAGGAGATCAGATATTTATACAAAAATTGAGGCGGTGGCTCGTTCGAACGAGATAGCCATATCGCTAGAACGAAGGACAAAAGTCGTTCGTACGATATCGCGCGACATGCCTATCTCGCGCGAACGACTTCCAAAGTCGTTTGAGCGATCTCGTCGATCGAGGCATTTCGCTTCTACACTTAGAAAATTTCTGCTTTTGATAAAAAATAAAACCAGACTTCAAAAATAATTTTCAAAAATATTTCCCAAATATTTATGCAAATATTTAAAGCTCCAATAAAACATATTACTGATAGAGCGTAATGGAGTAGTGGGAATGAGCTGAGCAGCACGTTGCATGTAGCATGATGCACGTGAGAAAGTGGATGCATTGAATTCGGATAAAGGCCGTCGAGGATGATCGTGTTGACGTGCCGAATGTAGTGGTATCAGACATATGAACTGTGATCTAGGAGAAAACAGAAATTTCCTAGAATCTACCCCGGGCATTTATAAAATTATGTCCTTACAAGAAAGCCTACGTCCACTGCTATTTTATTCCCAAGAATTTATAATAGCACAATACAATGTGATGAGAATTATTGAATTATTCTCATGTTTTGAGAGAGATAAATGTGTAGAGATGTGTAAAGAGATAGAATGAATTACTTTCCCCTTTAGCTAAGGGAGGGGTTGTATTTATAGTGATGGGAGTCCAAGAGATAGAATGTCTTTATATATTCAGACATTTATATCTATATACACTGAATATAACTGTTTGTCTTCTCAGGTACAATGACTATTGGCTACTCCACACCAGTGGCTTTTGATCTTCTGGATGGTTGGTCTTCTTTATGTTGGTCGGGAGGTATGCCGACTAACTGTCCTCAAGGCGCCGACTAGCTCTCCTCAGGGGCCGACCAAGTGTCTTCTGTGCCGAGAAAGTGTGAATATTGCCACATAGGATGACAGGTGTCCCTTTTTTAACGGTCTATGTGGACGGGTAAATTTTTGGCGTCAACACATGTGTATCACCTGTTTCATATATAACCTAAATTATTGTGTCAATTTCTCACTCACTACATGGTTATCTCTCATTTTGTTAGTTTGATTAGCATGTTTACTCTCGTTAGTTGCTTATCTTTATTTTATCTCAATATGTACTTAGTTCTTTCGTTTGTCTCAATGCGTGACAAAAATGGAGAGAAGTTTGTAGATAAGGGGAGTATATAGTATTGATCATGTTGTATTACCAAGAGTGTTTTTATGATAGTTCATGTTTATTGAAATAAATTCATAATTTAGGGGAAGTTACTTTAATAATATGATGTTTACATGTACACATATTCATATCCACATGTTTCATCGTATTACTCTTTTATTTTTCTATATTAACATTATACATTAGTATTTGATGAGTTTGTTAGTGTGTGATACTAAAATAGGTACAAGAATCACCTTAAAAGGTCTTGTCTTTTGCTACTTGTTATTGTGTTGTATTTATCTTATACGCCTTTGGCTGCTCAAATCATGTTATGGTTATAGATTTGATTCAATTGCTAGTAATTATTGTTTTATGTATTTCTATCAAGGAATAAAAAAAAATGGGAGATTGTAAAGTATAGTATACACATGTGCCCTACGAAAGTTAAATTGTCTTATTCCATGCTATAAAAGACAAGTTGTATCTAGTCTAAGAGGTCTCCAAAAAGTTTCATCAAACTCACACCAGATCATGCATGCCATTTTCCCTGAGTTAATCACTTAGGATAAGGTATTTATCTAGCTGACTTAGATTCACCCTTGGTTAAAATAATTTTCATAATTGGAAAATCCTTCTCATTTAACATATTAGTTTTTTTTAGATTTCTAATTCCAAAGATGTTAGATTCTCCCTATAAAAAAAACTTATGTTTTTAATGCATATTTGCATTTAGAAACTTACTTGTCCTTGGTTGAACAAGTGAAATTTCTATGTTTTGTGATAGAATAACATGGAATCTTATGTTTCCATTCACGACCTTTCTCGCTGGAGATTCACTGCAGTGAAATAAGACTTTGCGTCAGCGAAAGTCTTCTTCACTAGTCGAACCATTTGGAAACTAAATCTGTGTAAAAGTCTATCACAATTCTGGATCTTCTTCAATGGTGGTTCACTATAGCAAAATGGGCATCGCTTCAACGAATGTTCCATCTTGTTGGTTGCAAACTTTTGTTAACCATATTTTAAAATATCTTGTTACACCCTCGCCCTTTATCATTTACCCTTCACATTAATGAAAATGGCTTCGTTGCAGTGAAGGTACCTGCGAATTCTGTTTGGCTTCTACATAATTTTGAGATCTTTCTATTTAGATTTCAATAGAAGTTGTGCCTAAACATAACATTTGTTTACGTCCAGCAAAGATTATTTCTTAGCCAATGAGATTGATCCACTTGATTGTCTAACCACTTGTCTTTATATACAAGTACTATATTTATTCTTGCAAGTCATTTGCCTCCGTGTTGATTTTAAAAGAGGAATTTTAAGAATGTATAAATTATTTGTTCATGTTTTATATGATATTGATACCAAAAATTATCCTGCTACGTGGACCATTCAGGTATGAACACGTGTGATCCATCTGGGCATTAATCCAAGTCAACAAGGGCGACTCACTGACTAACTGAAGGAATGCCGACCAACAGGTCAAAGAAGCCCGACCAATGCCAGGAATGCTGACCAATAATGACAGTGAATCGCTATTAGTTATATACACTATTAACGTTATATAGATGTAAATGCCTATGTTATTAAGGAATTCCATCATTTAGTATTCAAGCCCTTGTACACCCTCAAGGGACTATAAATACATTGTAAAACCTACATCCAAGGGACATGAACAACGAGACCATAGGCTCTTGAACAAAGCAATACACAATAGTGGATGTAAGCCCTTCTTTCAGCCGAACCACTTTAAAAAACCCTTGTCTCTTTTACTCATTTTTAACTGTGATCAATTAATTAGGTCAGTCTAACTTTTTTGCATCAACAGATTGGTGTCGTCTGTGGGAACTTATTTTTAATCGTTCTCATTCATTCAACCACCTAAATGGCTGATATTCCTAAATCAAGTCTCAAGAACGATGGCATTTCGCCTGTCCCTTTTGCCCCACCAACAACAAATGAATTAGTTAGAATTCTGGTTAGTCTTGTAAGAGGCTATGCAGGACACTATCAGGCAGGAACACCTGCTTTGTCTGCCCATGCAAATATGTCACCACCACCACCAAGAAGAAGCAGACAAAGTCATTCAAGAACTACAAGGGATATATCCTATCGTCCAGGGTCAAATTCATTATCCAGGGCGTCATAATCTTTCAATACACAGTCTTACTCTCCAAAAAGACTAAACGCCTTAGAAAGGCTAAGTCGTGCCTCTCCCTTCGATCATTGGGGATCCAGGGCGAATAGAAATGGCAATGTTAGGAAACACTCAACGACCATCTGATCGAAGGGAAGGCTTTGCCCAGTCTAAATCAGACGCCCGACGTATTTCTTGGACTGAGAAATAATCCCAAGAGGAGAGTTCAACAAACAACAAAACAACAATGTACAGGTTTGATGCTGGTAACAACGCTTGGAAAGGTTCTATTAAGAAATTGGAGGACAGGCTAGGAGAGATGGCTAAGGCCAAAAACCCACTACAAAGAATCTTTGTAAAAGGATTTCCCTTTGTACAAGCAATTATGGATTGCCCCAATCCAGTAAAGTTCAAAGCTACAGTAGTTATACCCAAATATAATGGGAAAACTGATCCAATCCTCCATATTTCCACAATACCAGACAGCCGTTAATATTTATACAGTTCCCGACGAAATAAGGTGTAGAGCATTCTTTGGAAAAATTATTGGATCTGCCCAAATCTGATACAATAGCCTTCCTCAGGGACAGGTTTCTAGCTTCAACCAGTTGGCCGAGCTATTTATTAGCAACTTTTGTTTTGGAGACAAACCTATAAAAAGGGTAGCGTATTTGCTTAGTGTACGACAAAAGGAATGAGAGAGCACAAAGGACTACATCACTCGTTTCAATAATGGGAAGCTGGAGGTCGTGGATTATGAAGAGAAAACTACTATGACAACCCTTATTAGTGGATTGCTTCCCAAGAAGCTCTATTATACACTTTCTAAATATCCCCCAAAGACCATGGCAGAATTGATGGCCAAACCAGCCAAAATCATGAATGCTAAGGAAATAATGGCAGCTAAGAGGAGCTCGGGAGTAAAAGTTGAGGTAAAAAATGACAAAAAAGATCACAAAGATTCCAAAGAGCACAAGGAGTCAAAACAGAAAGGAATTATAGAAAAGATTAAAAAGTATCACAACTACACTCCACTCACCATGGGCATTCATCATGTCTTGGAGGAGAACAAGTACAATAAAGATGTGCGTTGACCTAATAAGTTAAGGAGTTCCCCTACCAAGAGGAATAAAACTAAGTATTGTGGGTTCATAGAGATCATGGTCATAAGACGGATTGTTGTATTTCCCTTTAAAATGAGATTGAAACTCTCATCCGAAGAGGAAAATTGAATCAGTTTATTGATCGACGGAACAATAAAGGAGCTCGGCACAAATCAAAATCTCCTTGCAGACCTAGATAGGAGAAGAATAGGGCTCATAAAGATGATCAAGATGGTAATATCGACTTATCAAAAAAGCCTTTACAACCGGAACGCAAGGTATTCACACTCAGTTTTGGTTCTTGCCAAAGGATTATATGTGGAGACGCGGGAGGAGGAGATCACACAGTATAGAGAAAATCTTACCTCAATGAGGCTCAAGCTTGCTCGTACATACAGAGGATTAATCTTACCGAGGAAGACAGACCAAGGAAGGTTAATAAAGACAAGTTGGTAATAAATTTTTTTTTAAATGAACTATTAGGAGTATTGTACCCCCATGATGATCATCTGGTAATTAAAATCAGAAAGGAAGATATCATTGTCTCTAGAGTATTAGTAAATAATAACAACTCGACAGATATCATATTCTAACCTTATTTCAGCAGCTTGAACTTTAAGCTCAGCCAGTTAGAACCCTATCATCGACCACTAATAGGTTTGTAGGTGAAAAAGTTTTCCCTTTGGGAACTATGAAGATGGAATTGATGATTGGTATATGGACAGCCAGTCGAACAGAGAAAATCCATTTCTTTATAATGGATAAAAACATCCATTCAACGTACAATATAATTATGGAAAGATTTGGGCTAAAAAAGTTTGAGGCAGTGCCCTCTACAGTTCATCAATCCTTGAAATTCCCAACCAACTTTAGCGTAGAAGTTGTGAAGGGTGATTAAAAAGTAGCTTAAGAATGCTACTAATCATCTGTCGATCCTTTAACTGAATGGTTAAAGGATGTGACATGTGTAGAATGGATGAGAGGGGTTGAGGGCAGGTATGTGGTTGGGAGGAAGAGGTAAAGATTTGGCAATCATTGCAGTTGGATCTTTAATTATTTAGTTAAATGAATTTAACCGTTTGATTAAAGGGCATTTAGGGCCTTTAACCGTTTGGTTAAATGACCTCTTACATGTGTTTTGTGTCTTTTGGCAGTCTTTTGGGATTTTCACTTTGGTACACCTAAAAACCTCTTTATTTGTGGTTTCAACCCCTTTTATTTTAGGTGGTTTGCCATTTTCACACCATGGGATTTCTAAGGTGTCGATTGGGAGAAGGACTCAAGCCCCGATTATGGATCTGGGTTTCCATAGAGGCGATCGACTAAGAGGGTACGTGTGCGAACAATCTTCATCAAAACTGGGATGGAAATAATAAGTTTTCCTAGTTTGAGATGAGTGTGGATATGTTGAAAAATTGACTTGTATAAAGCCTGGGGAAATGGGATTTAGGAAAACACACCTGGGGTTTTAACCATTCGGTTATAGGATTTTAAACGTTTAACCTTTCAGTTAAAGGGTTCAAACGGTAAACTGTTCGTTTAAACATTTAGAATTGCTTAACCTCTCGGTTAAACGTGTCCTCAACCCGAAATGTCTCTCTCTCTCTCTCTCTCTCTCTCTCTCTCTCTCTCTCTCTCTATCTATCTATCTATCTATATATATATATAATTTTTTATTTTTTCATGAATCATCACATTCTTAGTTTTTTTGGGTGCTTTTAGAAACAAAATGTAATGAATTAAGGCATGACGTTCCTAAAAAGTAAGTATGATAATAAATAATAATGTGGGATGGACAAAAAATGATAAATTTTTTATTAATAAATAAATCAACATAAATAGAAGGAAAATAAATAGGATAAAGATAATGAGATATCGAATCAACCAAAATATAAAAGGAAATATGGTAATAAAAATAAGATAAAGTAAAAACAGGAAAACATCGTAAGATAGGGAAATAACTCGTAACGAGGGTATGATGATGATTTACTAGCCGCGTCTCATGTGTGTGCCCTTTAAATGGTAATACTAATAAAGGCGAAAGCACCGAGGGGGTTTAGGATTACCTCACGGCTAATTAACCTTCTTAGTTAGTGGGAACCGAATAAAGGTAGTTTAATGTGAACATACGACAATTCAAACACCGAGAGGGAGAAAGCTCCATGGATTTATGATTACCTCACGACTAATTAACCTTCTTCGTTAGCGTGAACTGAAGTTAGCTAGATTAAGTGTAAACATACGACAATTCAAGCACTAACAGGAAGAAACCTCCAGGGGTTAGGACTACCTCACGACTGATTAACCATTTTAGTAGCGGGCATAAAAAATAGGTAGCTTAAGTGTGAACATATTGTAAGTCAAACATCGTGAGGGAGAAATCTCTTAGTGTTAGGATTACATCACGACCGATTAACCTTCTTAATTGGCAGGAATCGAAGATAGGTAACTTAAGTGTGAACATACGATAATTCATACACCGAGAGGGAAAAGGCTTAATGGAGTTTAGGATTACATCACGAATGATTAACCTTCTTAGTTAGTGGGAACGAAGATAGGTAACTTAAGTGTGAATATATGATAGTTTAAACACTAAGATAGAGAAAGCTCTGGGCGGGTTTACTATTGCCTCACGACTGATTAACATTCTTAGTTAATGGGAACCAAAGATAGGTAGCTAAAGTGTGAACATATGGCTATTCAAACATCGAGAGGAAGGAAGCTCCGGGTGGTTAGGAGTACATCACAACTTATTAACCTTCTTAGTTAGTGAGAATAAAAGATAAGTAGCTTAAGCATGAACATACGAAAATTCAAACCCGAAAGCTCCATGGGGTTTAGGATTACCTCACGATTGATCAACCTTCTTAGTTAGCAGGAACCAAAGATGGGTAGATTAAGTGTGAACGTACAGAAATTCAAACACCGAGAGGCAGAAAGCTATGTGTGTGGTGGTGGTGGGGGGTAGGATTACCTCACGACCGATTAACCTTTTTAGTTCACGGGAACCAAAGATAGATCACTTAAGTATGAACATACGACAATTCAAACACCGAGTGGGAGAAATCTCAGGGGGTTTAAGATTACCTCACAACTGATTAATCTTCTTAGTTAGTGGTAATTGAATATAAGTAGCTTAAGTGACAATATATGGTAATTCAAACACCGAAAGGGAGAAAGGTCCGGGGGATTTAGGATTGCCTCATGGCTGATTAACCTTCTTAGTCAGCGATAATAAAAGATATTTAGCTTAAGTGTGAACATATGAACATCTAGATGGACAAAGCTTTGGGGGTTTAGGATTGCCTCACGACTGATTAACCCTCTTAGTTAGCAGGAATCAAAGATAAGTATCTTTAATGTGAACATGACATAATTCAAACACCATGAAGGAGAAATATTTGAGGGGATTTAGGATTAACTAACAACTATTTAACCTTAATAGTTAGCGAGAACCGAAGATATGTAGATTAAGTGTGAAAATACAACAATTAAAACATTAAAAGGGAGAGAACTTTGGGGGATTATGATTACCTTACGATTGATTAACCTTCTTAGTTAGCGGGAACCGAAGATAGGTAGCTTAAGTGTGAACATACAACTGTTCAAACACCAACAGGGAGAAAGCTCCGGGGAGGTAGGATTACCTCACGACTGATTAACCATCTTAGTTAGTGGGAACAAAAAATAGGTACCTTAAGTGTGAACATAGGGCAAGTCAAACATCGAGAGGGAGAAATCTTTTGGGGGGTAGTATTACGTCATTACTAATTAACCTTCTTAGTTAATGAGAATCAAATATAGTTATCTTAAGTGTGAACATATAATAATTCAAACACCAAGAGGGAGAAACTTCTTGGGGGGGGGGGGGGGGGGGGGGTGTAGGATTACATAATTTCTAATTAACCTTCTTAGTTAGTAGGAACCGAAGATATGTAGCTTAAGTATGAACATACGATAGTTTAAACATGATTGATTAACCTTTTTAGTTAGCGAGAAACAAAGATAGGTAGCTTATGTTTGAACATACGACAAATCAAACACCGAAAGCTTCGGGGGTGTATAGGATTATCTCACGACTGAGTAACCTTCTTAGTTAGCGGGAACCAAAGATAAGTAACTTAAGTGTGAACATAAGACAATTCAAACACCGAGAGGTAGAAAGCTCAGGGGGGGTAGGATTACCTCAGGACTGATTAACCTTCTTAGTTAGCAGGAACCAAAGATAGGTAGCTTAAGTGTGAACATACGACAATTCAAACACCGAACGAAAAAAAGCTCGTCGGGGGAGGGGGGATTACCTCACGATTAATTAACCTTTTTAGTTAACGAGGAACAAAGATGGGTAATTAGAGTGAGAACATACGACAATTCAAACACCATGAGGGAGAAAGCTCCAGGGTGTTTAGGATTACTTTAAGACTGAGTAACCTTCTTAGTCATCAGGAACCGAAGATAGATAACTTAAGTGTGAATAAGCGACAATTCAAATAATGAGATCGATAAATCCTCGTGGGGTTTAGGATTACCTCACAACTGATTAAACTTCTTAGTTAGCAGGAGACGAAAATATGTATTTTAAGCATGAACATACAAGAATTCAAACATCGAGAGGAAGAAAGCTCGGGGAGGTTTAGGATTACCTCACGAGTGATTAACCTTAATAGTTAGCGGGAACCTAAAATATGTAGCTTATGTGTGAAAATACGAAAATTCAAACACTAAAAGGAAGAAAGCTCCGGGGGTAGGATTAACTCACAACTGATTAACCTTTCTAGTTAATGGGAACCGAATATAGGTATTTTAAGTGTAAACATACGACAATTCACACATCGATAGGGAGAAAGCTCGAGGGGGTTAGGATTACCTCATGACTGAATACATATGTGTATTTTAATTTAATTTAAGTACTTTATATGCTCCAAGTCATGTTAAATTGTTGATGGTTTTTTTACGTTTTGCGCTGTAATAATTTAAAAATATTTTATTTTCTAATTAAAAGCGGTAATACCCCGTAATTTTATGGATACTTAAATTACGTAAATGGGTGTAATTTGGAAATTTGAGGAATTTTTGAGAATAATAATTTTTGGAATTTATGAGTCAAAAAAATTTATATGTTATGTCGCAATTGGAAAAGGCGACGAATGATAGTATTTTAATTGGAAAACACGCGTAGTGAGATGCGTTGGGTTTAATTAGTGAATTTTAATTAAGTGACTCAGATTGAGATTTTGAGTGCGCGGTTGGTTTCGGAATGGCTGAGATAGTCAGAATAGAGTATCCGGAAGTAGTGTTTAGGTTCCGGGGATTTTTGGACTAATAAAGACTCGCAATTGAGTAAACGAGTCATTTATGGGTTTATAAGGGATAAACCCTTATTTCTCTCCTATAAAAGACACGAGAGAGTGGGAGAAGAAAATAAAAGAGGGAGAAGAAAGGAAGGAGGAGAGGAAGAAGAAAAGGGAGATTCCGGCCAAACTCCCCGGAATTCGACTCGAAGTCGTCGGATTTTAATGGAGGTTTGGGATAAAAAGCTGGGAGGTGTATTAATGGAGGTTTGGTATTTTTTGAGAAGAAGGTGAATAGTAACTCCATCCTTTACGAATCGATTCAGCTAGGAAGCGAATCGATCCGGCTCTTGGTCAACAAATAAAATTTGTAGATCTTTTCGTTACGGTCACGTGGGTGCCGACCGCATATTTTTCTGTTTTTTTTAATTAGTAATGATTTTTCTGCGAAAGGGTATTCGAGATCGAAATCGTTAGTTAGAAATTAAGGTTAGAATTTTTTGGAGATAAATATTAGGGGTTCCTAAATAGAGTGTTAGGACCTCTAAAGGACTTGAGGAGATATAAAAACTTTGGGTTCGTAGAAATAAATCCGAGTTATAATTCAAATGGAGATTAGGATGATATTTGAGTTTTGGAGAAGTTAGAAAACCTTAACAGATTTTCGGATTCGAACTAGCCGAATCGATTCGGACAGGCCGAATCGATTCGGTATGAGACAGTTAGAAAGTTGAACCTTTTCGAACCGATTCGGTTCTGGCATATTTTTGAGGTTTTCTCCTTTAAGTTTAGGGAAATTTAAACTATGGTTTTGGAGATTATTATGGGGGATTCTAGATTTGATAATAGGACTCCTAAATGATGGTATTGAGGGTGAGTAAACATCAGGATGAAAGAGGGAACCTCAGATTAATTTAGCGTACGATCCAGGGTATGGATTTAATGAATGTTTGGGATGAGAGACATTCGAGAGAATCTTTTGGCAAGCATGTATAG
This sequence comes from Sambucus nigra, assembly GCA_949130495.1. Classification (NCBI taxonomy): domain Eukaryota; kingdom Viridiplantae; phylum Streptophyta; class Magnoliopsida; order Dipsacales; family Adoxaceae; genus Sambucus; species Sambucus nigra. The sequence continues at coordinate 237,159,973 of OX422217.1, read as the reverse complement.
ATATATTTATGCGGTTAGAATAAATATGGGTCGATTGCATTGGAGAAAATCCTAGGATGTGATTAGGATGGAGGTTAAGATATGGGAACATTTAAGGTTATTGGCTATAGCTACGAGAGTTTAGCAATTATAGCCATATGTATTGAGAAGTAATATAGCGTATATATACGACGTTGTTACAGTATATATAGTATGATACGAATACATATATATATTTGTGTGTGATTGATATATTTGTATCTTAAAGGCTGGTTCCATGGGATTTCCTTTGGCGTAGGCTTGGAACAACCAGATTATATATTTCTCTAGTGCGATCCGGGGAGTTTATGTGTTGTGGGTGAATCACCTGGCTTGAGGAGCAGGGAGAGTATATCCCCAGGTTATCTCGTCCCGCATTCGAGTGCGATGTGTGTACTCCACTTGTAGAGGGAATATGAACGCCTCCACCGTTGTGTATTTTTACCATGACCATGAGTGAGTCTGGCTTGGTACCATGGCATAGTGAGTAAACCCGGATTCGAATGGCGACGAGACTGCATCCTCGAGTTATAGCTCGGAGGGATGGTTATTATACTTATGTTTGTGATAGGTATAATTATACTTGTTGTGTATATCATATTACTTGTATATGAAGATGATATATCATATAAAGTAAACATATGTGCATAAAGTTAGAAGACTGATAAGGTGTATTTCCCCTTCCGGTAGGTTTATATCCGAATTTATATGAATATGAATTATAGGTTCTATTGAGAATTATATATTTATATATATATGAGTTACATATATACGTTGTGTGCTTAGGGCCTAATGGATCTCGACGATCAACATTGCCAAGTAGTAGTGTATCGGGGGGTTCCTTGTTTGGATTTTGTTTCGTAAGACACCCCACGCACGAACGTAGCGCAGTGTTGGGAATGGGGAGAAGTTTAGCCCTTAGTACTCGGGTTTATAAGGATTTTCAGATATTGGGTGAAAAAAATTAGCTAGGTAGGGTATCTTAACTAAGTTGTTTAAAAAGGTATGCAATAGGTGTGCACTATTAGAGGAGAGGTGAGGGGTATCTCATGGGAGTGCGATACCAATTTAAATACGAGATAAATCATATAAAAAAATATGGCATTTATGCGCTTATAAAATATTTTCAAACTCGGGTTCTGGCCCATTTCTATATCTTCTCCTCTCTTGCTATATATTATATATATATAGGTATCCAGACACAGGGACGCCTAGATGATGATCCTTTCGAGTCAGACATTGCTGCAGCAGCTGTGGATGCATGCAGGTTTATTTTTAGACGCTTATATTCTTATGATCTCGATAGGAAGCATTGTAGTAATACTCGGGCCGAAAGCCCAATTGTATTCATTTATACTTTTAGTGAGGCATTCGGTTTGGTTGTATTATATTGAGCCGAGTGTTCGGTCATTTTATTTCATTTCAGTTTCATATATATAAACTGTGTGAATGATTTATTTGAATGGTTTGATTAAATAGATTAGTTGAATAAAATTTTGACGCCAGCCTAATAGGTTATTAGTAATTAAATTGATTTTCGAGAGTGATGCTAAGAATGAACCATATGAGACTCCTCTTTTAATTTGGTACAGGATTGATCGCATGATATTTTATTAGGTGGGGTGTCACAGATGGCATCAGAGTATCAGGTTCTAGTGTCCTTAGGAATCTATTTGAACATACTATGCTTTCAGCGTTGCTTTCGATTTTATATATAGCCTTATGATTAGGATTGTTGATTCCTCTTGTGAGATTTCTTTCTCCTGCCATTATGTAAGATTATAGTAAATCTTTTGCACGCTCGTTCAAGATTCGTGTGCTGATCGATGAAAAGCGAACACAGAAGGCCATTTCAAGGGCGGCAGGAGGTGGGGCTTAGTTGGATCTATAAGTTGAAGTTGGGGATGAGGACCGCAACAGAGGTCACTCCCTTTGTGGCATTATCAAGGATTATTGCAACGACTACTAAAGTATAATAGTTACAATCATCCAAGTACCGTTGTAGTAGAGAGTGGTGCTAAAGTTGAATTACCTAGTGAAGTTAAGTTGGGGAAAAAGTTGGAAAGGGGTCTTTGATAAGGACCATACATTGAAGTTAAGTCATGCGAAGTAAGTGTCGCATTACTCAGTGGAAGTAGAAGGCTCAAAAGCTTTAGGCTTAGAGCAGGGTATGGAAATGTCCAAATATGAAAATTTAAGGAAAAAAATTTCACTCGTGGGAGCAATATTGAAATGGTAGGAATGGTAGTCACCATATTTAAGAGAGAGCAAGATGTTTTGCTCATAAAGGGATCTTACAAATGGTTTTAATCGCGAGTTCCCATGAATTAACAGGAATGAAAAGAGTGCAGTTTTGAATTATTCACATAAGGATCGGTCAGAGGTCGATAGTGAATAAAGAGTGATATGGAGAAATGAACCTTGTGCCGAAGTAAGGTAGGTATAATGAAGAGAAAGTCCTTCAGAAGAATGGTAGGCTCACTAGAAAGTGTCCCTAACACTTATGGAGAAATTGTGTTCGTGGATCCCCATTGGTGGACATCCACCCGGGGATTTCATTGAAACAGGGCTGTTGAGGCCGGTAGTGGAGTTTCCTTTTGACGGAGAAGTTAAGGGGACTATGAAGGCGATTGTTAGAGTCGAGGCTATAGAGTCTGAGATACTGATAACCTCATGGTCAGGTTGGCCAGAGAGGGGGAATGTTGCAATGTGGAGTGTACAACCACACGCTTTGAATTTACCTAGTAGAAGTTAAAGGACAAGAGTAGGGTGCCTAGACGGGGCATTGATTTAAAGTAGTTTTTGGTTTTGTCAGGATAAGTACACCATGTCCGGGAACCAATTGGAATGGCCAGGGTGATTGGCAAGAATGTTATTGTGAGTCTCACCTCGGACGAAGGTGGTATATTTCGTGTGATAAGATTGAGTCACTGTATTTTAATTGCCCTAGATTTGTGTGTGATTCGAGTTTACTGGCGGTAACGGTAACATTATATAGTGTATGTCTATATGTTTTTCTGCGGTAGCGGGGCTCAATTTTCTTCATTCGTTATGAAAATGGGTGTTGTTATTTTGAGCTTATATTTGCTTTGCATTGCTTGTTTTGTGTGTTTTACAGGTATGGTATTATTCTGAGTATAATATGTTCTTAGTTGATCGGAGCGATAGCAGGCTAATGATTGCAAGACTATCGTATCCGCAAATCCAAGGTGGAACTGGTTGTTATTGCGATATCTCACCTGGATACAGGTTGAGCTCGCCTTTATTATACGTTTAGATGGAACTTCGGTGAGTAGATGTTTCACTGGCATGATTTTAAGTGCATGGGGATATGCATGATTTATATTTTTTCATGATTTACGTTGACATACCTCCACGATCGACAGAGTTAAGTAGTAGTGTATAAGAGGGGTTCCTTATTTGGATTTCGCTTTGCGAGACACTCCACGCATGAACCTTAACGACGTCGGGAGTGAAGAGATGTTGTGGGATGCTAGGATGTTGGTTTTGGTGAAATTAGCCGAGATCCATGTGATGACTAGGGGCTAATAAAAATTAGATGTGCTGTGGAAAAGCACCAGAAATGTTTCTCTCATGACTAGTATGTGGGTGAGGCAAGGTGAAGAAAATTGATCTAAGTCTTGTAGCCAGGCCTTGATGAAAAGGCAAATTTTGGAGGTAGTATGTTTTGGGTTTGATGTTCGTAACACTTTTGCAGAGAGTAGGCGCTCCGATTAGTTAGACTTTCCATTTTGCCAAGATGGAAGGACATAGTGGTAGAAGTACGTAAGTAGGCTAGCGAGGGAGGATTTAGAATGTCCCGATGGTGTGACTTGGACCATTATATCTCGGTGACCGACGACGCGAGGGAGTAGTGTAACGGGAGGGTTCTTTGTTTGGATTTCGCTTTGCGAGACGTCCCACGCATGAAACCGAACAAATGTCGAAAGTTGGGAGAGGTCTTGGGCACTAGGTATATAGTTAGGATACTAATCATTTTACGAGTGTAGGAAACACATCGATCTTAGGGTTATTATGAAGTAAGGCCAGTAGGACTAGTGGCATCGATATAGGAAGATTGTTGGGAGTTAACCACAAGAATGGTGGGTTAACCTTGAGAAGGATTGGATTTCCAAGTATAAGAATAATTGAATTTTGAATTTTTTTTTCAAGTTAGGAAAACCCATGTGTTAGCACTAGGCCGAGAAAATGAGGCCCATTGTTTAGAGAGAGTGTTATGTGTCGGACGTTTACAATGGTTGTGCAAATAGGCACGGGTTAAAAGGTGTATGGGAACCTTGGTAAGTTGATTTTATATACCGCCCGAAATAGAAGGGACGCAGTATAAAAACCTGAAGATTATGCTGCGAGGCCGTTATGAATGAGATTGGAGATTGTTGGATGGAATGTCATATGAGGTATGCAGGAATCCAATTATATCGGTGTAATAAGAGGTAGCACGCCCAAGCCAAGCAATGAGACTGACGGGAGTAGTCAAACGTTAGTGTAATTTCCTTTTGATGGAAATTCGATGTCCTGTTATAGATGAGTGGACGCCTAAAGTAGCGGATCTTCGATGGGATCAATAAGTTAGAGCGGCGATTATAGGCTCATTTTCCTTATATGCGATTATAAAAGCACTAGGTGCGATGTGACGTTAGAGTCAACCTTACGACCGAGGTAGCGTTGTAGCATATGGAGATTTAGATAAGCTTGTTGTTAAGCTAGTGCGTTAGAGTATAAGCCTTGAGATAGGTGGGTACTATTTGGGTTAGTACCTTTCGACTTGTGTGTGCAGGATGAAGTGTGAGTAAAAATCCTAGGTTAGTACTACCGATCGTATTTGAATTTCGGGGACGAAATTCCGTTGTAAGGGGGGGAGAATGTAATACCCTGTACTTTTATGGATACTTAAATTACGTAAATGGGTGTAATTTGGAAATTTGAGAAATTTATGAGAATAATAATTTTTGGAATTTAAAGTCGAAAAAATTTATATGTCATGTCGCAATTGGAAAAAGCGATGAAGGATAGTATTTTAATTGGAAAACACGCGTAGTGAGATGTGTTGGGTTTAATTAGTGAATTTTAGTTAAGTGACTTGGATGGAGATTTCGAGTGCGCGATTGGTTTCGAAATGGTCGAGATAGTCAGAATAGAGTATCCGGGAGTAGTGTTTAGGTTCCGGGGATTTTTAGACTAATAGAGACTCGCAATTGAGTAAACGAGTCATTTTTGGGTTTATAAGGGATAAACCCTTATTTCTCTCCTATAAAAGACACGAGAGAGTGGGAGAAGAAGAGAAAAGAGGGAGAAGAAAGGAAGGAGGAGAGGAAGAAGAAAAGGGAGATTACGACCAAACTCGACGGGATTCGACTCGAGGTCGTCGAATTTTATCTACGAGGCAAGTGTTTACTTGATTTATTCCTTTTTAGCATAAATCTCATATCATAGTTGGTAATAACAAACTATAAATACTTTTGGGTTCGGTTTTCGTGAATCAAATGATTTTTTCGAAAGTTTAACGGATAGATACCGAATAATATCCAATTCGAGAAACCTATAAATTTATTTAAATTAATTGATGGATATAGGTTCTTAGATGATTATAAACCGTTTTATGTGTGTATAGATTGTTGTTTGAGGTTGGTTGATGATGGGAGAGAAGATAAAAAGCTTGGAGGTGTATTAATGGAGGTTTGGGATTTTTGGGGAAGAAGGTGAATAGTAACTCCGTCGTTTACGAATCGATTCGGCTAGGAAACGAATCGATTCGGCTCTTGGTCAAAAAATAAAATTTGTATATCTTTTTGTTACGGTGGCGTGGGCGCCGACCGCGTAGTTTTATGATTTTTTTTGAATTAGTAATGATTTTTCTACGAAAGGGTATTCGAGATCGAAATCGTTAGTTAGAAATTAAGGCTAGAATTATTTGGAGATAAATATTAGGGGTTCCCATATAGAGTGTTAGGACCTCTAAAGGACTTGAGGAGATATAAAAGCTTTGGGTTCGTAGAAATAAATCCGAGTTATAATTCAAATGAAGATTAGGTTGATATTTGGGTTTTGGAGAAGTTAGAAAACCTTAACAGATTTTCGAATTCGAACCAGCCAAATCGATTCGGACAGGTCGAATCGATTCGGTATGAGACAGTTAAAAATTTGAACCTTTTTGAATCGATTCGGACAGACCAAATCGATTCGGTGGCCAGCGAATCGATTCGGGCAGGCCGAATCGATTCGGTTCTGGGATATTTTTGAGGTTTTCTCCTTTAAGTTTGGGGAAATTTAAACTATGGTTTTGGAGATTATTATAGGGGATTCTAGATTTGATATTAGGACTCCTAGATGATGGTATTGATGGTGAGTAAACATCGGGATGAAAGAGGGAACCTCAGATTAATTTAGTATACAATCTGGGGTATAGATTTAATGAATGTTTGGGACGAGAGACATTTGAGAGAATCTTTTGGCAAGCGTGTATAGATATATTTATGCGGTTAGAATAAATATGAGCCGATTTCATTTGAGCAAATCTTAGGATGTGATTAGGATGGAGGTTTGGATATGGGAACATTCAAGGTTATTGGCTATAGCTACGGGAGTTTAGCAGTTATAGCCATATGTATTGAGAAGTAATATAGATTGTATATACGACGTTGTTACTATATATATAGTATGATACGAATACATATATATCTGTGTGTGATTGATATATTTGTATCTTAGAGGCTGGTTTCACGGGCTTTCCTTTGGCGTAGGGTTGGAACAACCAAATTATGTATTTCTTTAGTGCGATCCGGGGAGGTTGCGCGATATGGGTGAATACCCTGGCTTGAGGAGCAGGGAGAGTATATCCCCAGGTCATCTCGTCCCGCGTTCGAATGCGATGTGTGTACTCCACTTGTAGAGGGAATATGAACGCCTCCACCGTTGTGTATTTTTACCATGACCATGAGTGAGTCTGGCTTGGTACCGTGGTATAGTGAGTAAACCCGAATTTAGATGGCACTACGAGACTGCTTCTTCGAGTTATAGCTCGAAGGGATGGTTATTATACTTGTGTTTGTGATAGGTATAATTATACTTGTTGCATATAACATATAACTTGTATATGAAGATGAGATATCATATAAAGTAAACATATGTACATAAAGTGAGAAGACTGATAAGGAGTATTTCCCCTTCCGGTAGGGTTATATCCGGATTTATATGAATATGAATCATAGGTTCTATTGAGAACTATATATTTATATATTTATATATATATGAGTTACATATATACGTTATGTGACGAGGGCCTAATGGATCTCGACGATCAACATTGCCAGGTAGTAGTGTATCGGAGGGGTTCCTTGTTTGGATTTCCCTTCGCGAGACACCCCACGCACGAATGTAGCGCAGTGTTGGGAATGGGGAGAAGTGTAGCCCTTAGTACTCGGGTTTATAAGGATTTTCAGAGATTGGGTGAAAAAAATTAGCTAGGTAGGTTATCTTAACTAGGTTGTTTAAAAAGATATGCGATAGGTGTGCACTATTAGAGAAGAGGTGAGGGGTATCTCATGGGAGTGTAATACCAATTTAAATATGAGATAAATCATATAAAAAAATATGGCATTTATGCACTTACAAAATATTTTCAAACTCGGGCTCTGACCCGTTTCTATATTTTCTCCTCTCTTGCTATATATTATATATATATATAGGTGTCCAGACATAGGGACGCCTAGATGATGATCCTTTCGAGTCAGATGTTGCTGCAGCAGCTGTAGATGCATGCAGATTTATTTTTAGACGCTTCCATTCTTGTGATCTAGATAAGAAGCATTTTAGTAATACTCGGGCCGAAAAGCCCAATTGTATTCATTTATACTTTTAACGCCTTTTAGTGCAACATTCGATTTGGTTGTATTATGTTGAGCCGAGTGTTCGGTTATTTTCTTTAATTGTGGGAATGTTTTATTTGAATGATTTGATTAAAAAGATTAGTTAAATAAAATTTTGACGCCAGCATAATAGGTTATTAGTAATTAAATTGGTTTTCGACGGTGATGCTAAGAATGAACCATATGAGACTCATGTTTTAATTTGGTACATGATTGATCGCACGATATTTATTAGGAATCTAGTCGATCATAGAACACCATTAATAAGACAAGTAAATATTATAGACGAAACAAACATTGGTTTACATTTATATGTACGATGAAAAATTATCAAACGTACTTGCGGATGTAAAATTATTGAGTATAAATCATCCATTCATGAAGATTATTTAGGATAACTTCTCGTTCCATCACGAACGCCTGGTCTTCATACCTAAATCATTCAAGTCGGGTTTACATGTTATTGACATTAATCTCGTTTATAACGCCCTGCACAAAATTGAGTTTGATAATGGTTATAATCATTTGCTTTTTAGGATAATTAATCCGATGAGTATCACTCTGTCCCCTAGAAACAACACATCAATCTTCACTGAAGACCTCGCCCCAGCATTTATTGAACAATTCATTGTTAACATAATCCGGTAACTCATCCCAATAACGAAGAAGTTAAAATCAAATGCCACATATATGTAATAGGAATCGAAGATGTGCCAATGTACATGTAAAAATGATTTGTCCGTAGTTGCCTTAAAAAATTAAACTAAACCAAGATGTTTCATATTGAAATGTCAGTCCCAATGGGCTCAATACTGCGGCCAACCACAATCGGATATGGACCCCATTGGAGACCTCTTGATGAATTCCAACACATATGGATCATCCCAAAGAGACGGGTATATTTGTATAATCTAGCGCTTAGCATTGGAGTATGTGGTTGAGATGACGTGAACTTCAAGCTGATCTTTGAGAATGAGAAAGAATGAGAGAGGTTGTGTTAGGACGTGACAAGGTACAGGGCAATTCACGACGAAGTGTGCTATTTGTTTAACAAATTCAGGAGTACCCTCTCCTTACGACATAAAGTTTAAATGCTTGTGCAATGCTTTTTCTATATTGTTTGTTTTAGTTGTTTGAATAGAAATCATCTCTGTCTATCTTGATGTACTCCTTTTTCATACAATAAATGATATTAATGCCACAATCGATTATTGAAAATGTATGGAAAAAAAATAGAGCGCTTCTATTGGAACCGAAATTTTGACAGAAATCACACGTGACAGCGTATTATTTGTGGGTTCTTTGATCCCACTGACGTGGACCCCACAAACTAACCAATAGAAGCACTCCTCCTCATTGAGTATCTCCACTTTCGATAAAAATTTCTATTGCAATATCATTGAAAAAAATCTCTCTCTCCCATCTCTTAATACTATAAAATGCAAAACAAGGCATTTATTATGCTTTGCAATTAGCCTATCCACGTGGCACATCACTTCACTATAATTTTGATGTCTCTTTATAGAGAATTGACACATGACAACGCCATTAATTGCACATCTTAGTCTTTGCATAGGTATTAGACACATGGCAATAATTAATTTTTCCTCATTTATAATATCTTCTCTTAAAATCCTCAAATCTCTTCATTTCCCAATCCTTACAATGGCCATTATTAAATACATCTCTTCATTTCCCAAGGCATTTATTATGCTTTGCAATTAGCCTATCCACGTGGCACATCACTTCACTATAATTTTGATGTCTCTTTATAGAGAATTGACACGTGGCAACGCCATTAATTGCACATCTTAGTCTTTGCATAGGTATTAGACACATGGCAATAATTAATTTTTCCTCATTTATAATATCTTCTCTTAAAATCCTCAAATCTCTTCATTTCCCAATCCTTACAATGGCCATTATTAAATACATCTCTTCATTTCCCAATCCTTCGTCATCTCTTAATACTATAAAATGCAAAACAAGACATTTATTATGCTTTGCAATTAGCCTATCCACGTGGCACATCACTTCACTATAATTTTGATGTCTTTTTATAGAGAATTGACACGTGGCAACGCCATTAATTGCACATCTTAGTCTTTGCATAGGCATTAGACACATGACAATAATTAATTTTTCCTCATTTATAATATCTTCTCTTAAAATCCTCAAATCTCTTCATTTCCCAATCCTTACAATGGTCATTATTAAATACATCTCTTCATTTCCCAATCATTCCAATGACCATTATTAAATACATACATGATGTTCTTATTCTCCTCTCTCCCCATATATATCTTAATCAACGTGTATCTCCCCATATATATCTTAACCAACGTGTAAAAGATGGTTCTCTCTAATGTAAGTTTATTTCTTCTTTCTCCCTAATAATTTTTTTGTCTCTTATTCTCCTATTATCTCTCTTTCACCGAATTATTTTTTCTCTCTTATCCTCTTATTATCTCTGTGCCAAGTTCACTCTTATCTCTTTAACAACTAAGATCTCCAAGAAATAGTACGGAGATGATCCTCAAAGTCAGGAAGATTATATGCACCCAATAATTTATCTCCCTCTCTTTATATATATATATATATATATATATATATATATATATATATATATATATATATATATATATATATTGACATTTCGATCGTTAGATATTCTAACTTAGATTCAATGATTTAAAAATAGGGGTTAGAATGATTTTAAGATTAAAGTTCAACCTTATAGTTTTAACTCTTTTTTTCTATTAAAAATCATTTTTTATACAGTAAATTTCTAAAAAGTGGAGTTTTTAATTTCGTTTCTTTACATATATTGTGTTTTAAGAGAATGTTCTTAAAATTTAAATACTATATTCTTTAAGGAAAAATTATTTTTATAAAGTAATGTTAACATGAAAATTTTATAGACTGTTTTACAAAAGTATCCATTTTTTTTTTATAAAAAACATTTTTTTTGAGTTATACATAAAAAAAACTTTTTATTATATAAATATTAGAATTTATTCATTGAAGAAAAAATGTTTCATATAATATAAACTTTTTTTATACATATGAAAGTATTTTATGTGAAATATCTTTTTCTTTAATTAGTAAATACTAATATTTATATAACAAATAGTTTTTTTATATAACTAAAAAATATTTGTTAAATAAAAAATGTAAATTTTACTAATACAGTTTATAAATTCTGAACAATAACATTAGATTATAAAAAAAAATTAAATTTATATTTATATTTATAAAATAGTCTTTTAAAGTACAATTTGTATGAAGAAATGAAGTTAAAAACTATATTTTTAGAAAATTACTTTATAAAAATACAACTTTTATAATAAAATATTTATACTTATCTTTATAAAATCAAGTTTTGCAAAAAAACTTATAAAAAAGTTTTAACACCGTAGTGTTATTAAAAAAAATGATAATATATTTATATTTTTGTAAAAATAGTATTGTTTAAAAAAATAATTTTTACTGATAAAACAGTTTTTTAATATATATATATATATATATATATATATATATATATATATATATATATATATATATATATATATATATATATATATATAGTGTGTGTGTGTGTGTGTATGTTCTATTCTTTTTGTTTTTTTAATTTTACTTACTTCATCATTAAATGTTTCCCTTTATGCATTTCAATTTTACATGTAAGTATTTAGTTGACATCATATATTCTATAAATTAAATACATATATTCGTTATCCTTTTATAATTTTTCTGCATTAACGACATATATCATAAAAATATAAAATAGGTCTTTTTAACGTTGTAGATTTTTTCTATGTTTTTGTAAGTACATCCGCATTGTATTTTTTAATAAAAAATGCAAAGCACCCGCGCATCGTGCGGGATTAAAAACTAGTTGAGTGGTATTACGGAAAAACAACTATTCTAGAAATCGAGATTACATTAATTGTGGTTGTAATTGAGCGTGATATTAAGAACCTTTTTAAAAAACCTCCTAAGTAGTGCGGTGAAAAAAATGGAGAAAACCGTATTAAAGTTGAAGAACGTGCAAGGTGAGGAAATCACGTGCTTCCCCCACCCATGATCTCTTGCGGACGGCCTCTTTCCCTTGAATTCTCCAAAGTCCATCATCTCATTCCCCTAACCCGGCGATTGTTCTGAACGCAACACCGCTCCGCAAACAAATTTATAGAGAGAAGAGTGAGTGATTGATTGAATAAAATCAAAGATAGTTGTTGATGGAGTAGATAGAAGATTGCCATGATATGATGAACAACAGCGTGAACGCTCAATCACAGGGACAAGGACAGGGGGGCCTCAAAACCTACTTTAAAACCCCCGAAGGCCGATACAAACTCCGTCACGATAAGACTCACCCCTCTGGTCTCCTCCCTTACGCCCTCGCCAAATCCACCACTCAGGTCTCTCTCTCTCTCTCGTTCAATCCGAATCTCGTAATAAAAAGACTTAGGGCACAATCACAATATCAATTCTTTAAGATCAACTGCCCTTTTGTTTTTTCACCCTGTTTCTTTCATTGTTTAAACTTTGACTATTTTACCATTAACAATTATGTACTATACTCCTTTAATCAATACAATAAAACCTTCAGTAAGGGTCTTGCTTTCTAATGGTCAATGCTAAATGTTAATGTCATTCCCCATTAAGAAGTAAGAAAACAAAAACCTAACATCACCTTCGTTCATACAATATATATATATATATATATATATATATATAGAGAGAGAGAGAGAGAGAGAGAGAGAGAGAGGGAGAGAGAGCACGTATTTATGTATACACATGTATTTCTATTACACGCATGTATGTTCTGGTTCGTTGAATCGATTTAGAATGATAGACGTTTTGGTTGTGGTGTGTAGATAACGCTAGCGAATCTTAAGGACCAGCCGACACAGGTGGCACTGCAACCGAGCTCAAGCTACAGCGCGAGTAGCGGAGTGCGGTTTGTGACATCAAAATTGTTAGGTAGTGGTAATGGAGGTCGAGTGCTTAGCTTTGTGGGAGGAAACGGGACGAATAAAGCCAACGGTGCTGCGAGTAGGAATGGTTCTATGGGAGTGTCAAATGGTTATAATTCCGTGACTAGTTCGAATTGTGATGGGAAAGGGACGTATTTGATATTTAATGTAGGGGATACTTTATATATTTGCGAGCTTAATTCACAGGATAAGGTAATTTGATGTTGTTTAATGTGTTTTTTACGATGTTTCGTTGCTTTGGATTGATTTTCTAAGGAGTGTTTTTTACGTGCAGGATCCTATAAAATCATTAAGTTTTAGTAATTCAAACCCTGTTTGTCATGCTTTTGATTCTGATGCTAAAGACGGACATGACTTGCTGATTGGATTGAGCTCCGGAGATGGTAATATTCCCGTCAATTTTACGGGATTCTTTTGTGTGTGATCATTTTGATTCAACGTAGTGTGTTTTTTAGATAAAATTACATTTATGACTTCATGCATAGCGTTTGTGTTTTGTAGTATACACGGTATCTTTGAGACAACAATTACAAGATGCTGGGAAGAAACTAGTTGGTGCCCAACATTATAACAAAGATGGTTCTATTAACAACAGGCAAGTGATTATCTGTTATCTTTGGCGTCGCTATTTTTTCCTTTAATAAGTCATTGTCGTTACCATTTTAGTTCCATTTTTGTAGCTCTAATCATTTGATTCAGATTGTTGTTTTCTCTGTTAAAAAGTTGTAACAATGCTTTGAATTGTTTTAAATTTATCTGGGTGAATGATTTAAAAAAAAAATATATTTCAAGCTCTGAATATTACTCTTCTATTTCGTGAGAAGCAATTAGTATGGACAAGATGCCCACTAAAACAATATTCATTTGCTTGAAGTATTCTACTGTGATTTCATAAACACAAAGTTGATCTCTTTTGGAATTCAGATAATAAATGGAAATATAGTGAGCTGTCATACAACACTTAGTTCAATTCAAGTTTCTATACCTGATTTTGGCTAAAGATAATTTGAGAGAAATATGTCTATTGAGATTCCCTTGTTAAGGAGGGAAGTGTCAACAACTCTGGAAGCTTCTTGTTCTCAATTCTCTACATTTGAGTGAGGCTAAACTTGCTCAAATTGATTTTCTTAGAGAAAAAGAGGCTCTAAGCAAAGAGGCTGGCTTCGGAGGAGGAGAATCTCGGTGATAAATCGAAGATGAAAATTTTGGTTGCTAAGTTGGACAAGATCCTAAGGAAAGAAGGATGAGTTGGATAATAAGCATGATGAGGCCGATTGTTAAGAAATATGGCGAGGGCTCTCTCAATTATATTTTAGGTTCTTTAGGGGGGAGATTGTTGGGGTAATGACTTAATAGTTACGTATCTATTTTCCTTGTACCTTTTTAAATATATTCATATATAACTACTATTAATGTAGCGGGATAGACTTTTGTTTCAAGAATTACACAAATGTTTTTAGAGGACTTTTAACACAAGCCCTCGAGTGGCGAAATAAGAAGTTACAAAAAGTGCCCTAACTCATTCGAGTCAATGCCAGAATTCACGCTGTAGGCTTAGTTGTCATTTCCCTTTAGATGGGCCACTATAGAAATGTGCCTCGTGATGTCATAATTGGCAAGAAGTTGCATAACTTCCTTGCTATTAAATGTTCTTCCATTAGCAGTCAAAATAACCAATAAAATAACCAATACGAACTAGATGTATTCTTTTATGAAGTTGGCCCACTTATTTAGTGGCTCACTTTAGAGGCATAATCTCTGCCCATTGCTTGGTTGCCACCAAATCAAAATCTTGCCTTTCGATAAGTATGGAACATATAGGTACCTAGAGAGAGAGAGAGAGAGAGCGAAGTTATACAATTGGTGCATAGATAAGGTTTTCACAATATTGGCAAGGTATGTATTTCCTTACAAAATTGTGACAATAATAGCCTTAAGTCATTAGGGTTTTACCCCGCTAATGTGGGCTAGCTCATGAACCTCTTTCATTATTGATATCTGGGCGAGTAATGCATCGTCAGGGATGAGCCTGATACCCCCTTTGGAATACTTGTCCTTCGAGGATGTAAGTTACGCCCTTCTTTGAACAACTACTTCATTTCCTTGCTCTTCGGATTGAACTCTATGTAAGGTTTGTCTGTAATATTCATAACTTCCAAGAAAACAGATTTCCCTTACTTTACCATAATGTTATCACTTGAGGCACTTTTGTTGAGCTTTTGTAGCATCTTGACTCATTGGTGGTCAATAATAGCAGAATGTTTGTTTGTTTGTCCACAATTATCTTCTTGGTGATCTATCAGTCTTTAGGCCCATGCATTGAATGAGTAGCCCACATATAGTACATAAATACAACACTCCGTGGAATCAGACAAACTGCTTTGAGGTAAAAGGAGTGATATAATACGTTATTTGCTTTCCAACTAGTTTGAGCTTGCGGTCCTTCGTTCGTGGGAAGAAAAATCCAGGACGGTCGAAGGGACTAACTACTTCTTGATGATGATTTTAGCAGTTCCCCAAGATGTCAAGTTTGATGTCAATTCGCAATCTTGGTAGTCTTAATCCCAACATAGGCAAACTAAACGAATAACTTGTGGACCATTGCTTGGTAGGGTGCCAAGTTGGCGTATTGCACTGCAAAGTTCTCACTTGGAATCATCTTTGATAGATATGGCTTGGATACCTTGCCTGACGGTCTTAAGGGAGGTCTAGGCTCATTGTTAGAGGCTTTAAAGTCTAGCTTGAATAATAATTTTGACTTCTTGCATGAAAATAACTGCACATTCGGTACCCATGGTCGAGAACTCATTAAACTCCACTCTCCACTCTTATTGTTGCTTAAAAAATTATCTCCTCGAATGGCGGCTCGTATTTGGCGCTTAGGAAATAAGCAAGCTAGTTAGCCATGGCTTAACGATTAATGGCCTCGGGTGTAGAGCACCAAATTTACATACTCGAAAGAATGAGGAACCACCTTAGTGTTCTCTCATAAGGATAGGTATAAGTGAGTAGGTAGCAATGGGATCATACAATGATGTATA
The DNA here is from genome assembly GCA_949130495.1 of Sambucus nigra. Classification (NCBI taxonomy): domain Eukaryota; kingdom Viridiplantae; phylum Streptophyta; class Magnoliopsida; order Dipsacales; family Adoxaceae; genus Sambucus; species Sambucus nigra. Next base: position 237,144,025 of record OX422217.1, on the reverse strand, counting down.
ACAAAAGCCAGATAGCTACCAAGAAGCATAAGCTTGACAAAATGTGTCCCAACCACACCACCAAGTAATGCCTTACCTTTTGAGCAATAAAGAGTATTGCTTTTGGAAACCATATGCTTTTGGAAATATGATTTTGCTCTGATAGCATACTCAAAATGATTAACCATCGATATTTCGGCCGAGGTGGACTAGATTGCAAGGGAACCATAGTTGAATTTTGTAAAGCAACCTTAACCTTCACTAATGCTCCTTACTACCCTTCCACTTGAATTTTACTTTAACTTAGTAAATGGCTTACCTCAACAAGGGTAAGGATGAAACGTCTCATCCTAGGAAACTTTTGAGAATGCTTTTCTTCTTGTCTACACTCGTTTGCACCTCTTTGGCGGTTGACAATGAATTCGAGAAACTTTTCTCGAGGCTCGAGTAACTGTAAATGCACATTTGAGTGAGTTTATCTTTGACTAGAATTTTCTTCATCGCTTGAAGACTCTTGCGAGGTCTTGTTGATGAGAGAGATTATTTTCTTTGATTTGGTGACTAAATCATCAACGTTAAGCTCTCGACTTTGGTGCAGTAGATCATGAAAAATAGCCATCATTTTTTTTAATGGCAGGTGGCTCTAACATTTGTTAAACCAAAGGGCATGACAATATTATGGCAAGGGTGGGTTTTGAGGGTTGTCTTGCATTAACTTCATTTATTTTGATATGATTGTAGCCTACATATCCATTTGTGAAGCGTCCACTAAGGCATCAAGTTTGGTAAAGGAAAATTGTCTTCGGTCATGATCGATTGAGATCTAAAAAAATTGACACATGCTCGAATTTGGTCCTGTTTTAGTCATTGGAACTATGCTCAAGAGCCACAATGGGTATTAATAAGGTCAAAATTAACCCAACTTTGAGTAGCTTCTCCACCTCCCTTTAGTTTGCAGTTCCAAATATGGTTTGAAAGTACTTGTTGCTTGTTTAAATGGGTAGGTGCTCATAAGAATAAAGCCAAACAAAGACATCTGAAAAATCTCTCGCTCGCTGTGCAAATGTCTCACCCTTTAATAGGAACACTTGTAGGTTGGTCTTCCATTCAATCTGGAATTCATATGTTTGGTAATCGTTTATGATGTAACAATTATGCCCTGAGTCAACACCTTCACCCCAAAATGCTTTTTCCTCACGTATACCTTGATGCCACGTGGTAAGCAATTCTCGAGGATTATTTCTCCTTTTTGGTACCTCTGCCCTCCTCTTGGACAAGTTACTCTGTTTTTGTGGCGGCGGTAGATGGACGCCAATAATTGGAGAAAGGACAAAAGGACCATGAAAAGACGACGTTATTTCAGTGCCCTTCATGTTAGCTTTACTAGGTTAAGTCGAGGGAATCATTTGACGTATATGCGTCCATACTCTGCCAATAAGAAGTTGATAAGAAAGTTTGGCGTTAATGATATGGAACCGAGTGTGAGGGTTGAGGTTCCCTATCACGTTGACATGGTCAAATGGATAACTCCATCGCATTGAGGGTCCCTCTTTAACGAGGGTAATCTCCATAGTAGCTTCCTCTTGGACTTTTGTTGATTGTTTGATCCGGTTCATAAACCATTTGAATTTTGTAATATTGGCCAAAACGACTATGGGACTTGGTGGCATAACTTCCTCCACAGGCACAACATACGCCTACATCTAAAAAGGTTGTATCCAGTGCACAAGGCTCCCGCTTAACTGCAGGGTCTGAGAGAGGCGGATGTTGTCTGTCTTTACCCCCATATATGGAGAGGCTGATCCCATATCTCGAACCCAAAGGGCGATGACATTTGCCATCGCACCAAGTATTACCTCGTATGATAGCCTATGACCTACACCACTTAGGCTTTTGTCTCACATTCTTCTTGGACATCATCTTAATCACTATATCTGATATGCCGTGACCTCATATCCTTTCGATTCTTTGAGGCAATAACTAAATTGGCAAATGGTGGTTAGGTAAATGATTGCGTTTACAATCTTTTGGGCCTATCTTTAGAGTTCTATCGCCTATTGATTATTCTTCTAAGGGTGCGACAATCTGCTAAAGAGTGTCCCACGCACTTATGAATAAAGTAGAGTAGAACTTAGGATCTGCTTTATCGGCATTGATGGCTGCTTTTTCAGGATCCTCGATCGAATCACATGCCATCCTCGACCATGGTATACTAGAGATTGAGGTCCTCCCTAACACTACGAGGAAAACCCTTAGATGACTCATCAAAGCTTGTTCGTGTGTTTCCTTCGTTGATCCCTATTGTGTGTTGATGGTGGCACCTCTTCCATCTTTATAACCTCGAGGCAGCTCTCTTGCTTGTAGTGGTTTGATCACATTGTCGATGTTGTGGGCAACCTTCATGAAGCATTTGAAGGATTCAGGTGCTAGTTCGTTAGAAGGAGTTTGTACGTTGTCCATGGGTCTTGAAGGAGCCTTCTCGAAAGGGTGTTTTTTATATAAACCCCTTTATTCTTTATACAACCCCGACTAGTATTTTGTTGACTTTTAAAGAAGAAATATGTTAAATTATCTTGATATCCCTCGATTAACACCCCAATAACACAACAACAACAATTAATGACAACAACAATAGTTATCTTGACAAACAGGACCGAGATCATTTGATTGCTAAACAACAACAGGGAAAAAAAGGGAAGGAGGAAAACAGACTCTATTTAGGACCGGGTTTGAAAGACAAAAAAAAGATACAAACTTTCATTGAATCTTTTAAGTTCTAATAGATTATAAAGTGCAGAAGGTGTTGTTTATGCATCATAAATTATGTTTGTGTTCTATATTAAACCTATTAGGGGATTCAGTGGGTTTATATACGATTTTGGTAGAGATCGTAAGTAGTCACCGGTGGGTCTGTGGCCTTTTATAGTTTAAACTTGAAATATTACATCTTTTGATTTGGAAGAAGGCAAAAACTACACCACACTCCGAAACTACACAAATTTCTTGGCCGAAAAGCCCATATATTTTTGTGTATAAATCACAGAGAGAAACCCAAATAGTGATTATAAAGGTTTCTTCCTTTGTGTATGTTTAACTATCGATGCGACAGTTTCTGATGGGAGTTTCTATACGTAAGCCACATTTTTGCTTTTGAAGATGATCATTGACGTTTTTTTTTTCCGTCCGAAATGTCTCTGGTGAGATGATTCCAAACATAATGGTCTCCGGCAAGATGGTTTGTTTCAATGTTTGGCTGAAGTTTTAAATGAGTTTTTTTTTCCTTTTATAAACCCCCTGTGAAATGGGAGCCCATTTGATGGTGTGAGAATAATGTGGGGTATGTTTAGTGAAATCAGGGTTCTAAATAAAAACGCTACTCGAAAACTTTTGATGAATCTCATGAGGTTTTGCCTTTTATATGCTAAATAAATGATGATGAGCTCTTTTTTGGTTCAAACTAGATTTATGCTTATAAGACAGAGAGAAGTAACCCTCTAGGTAAGGTAGCTAAAGCTCGACGATCTCATCTAGGTAAGGATTTTGGAAATTATAGTTACTAACGGTATTCATTGATTTAATCCCAGCGAGCACTTTTCGCAACTCTATTAGAGCAGTTATGGTGGACATGAAGAGGGTACTATTGCAGACATAACTAGGTTGGGGAGTGGGTGATGTGTGTGTAGAGGTGTTTCGTGAACAAAAGAGATAGCTCCTTCTATCTCGTGGCTCAAAAGTGACTAGCCACGACAGTAATTTGATTTTTGGCCTGTTGTTGTGAGAGATAGTTGGGAATGGAGGGAGTTTTGAGGGATCTCCTCCATTTTCGGTAAAGAACTTTAGTAGAATGAAAACTTTGGCAAAAATTGCTCTGGCTGCTTAATGGTGGTTCTCGTCCTTGTGGCACTCAGTGTGATTTGTTAGATGGCGAAGACAAGATAATTGTATTGTGTCATGGGCTCTTAACTCACAACTTGGAGATCACGAGTTCAAACACTCTAAGGGGCCATCGCCTATAGTGCGTCTTGGTACGTTTAAACGTACTCTTGGGTATTAGTCAGGTCCTCAAAGAGGTGTGGATACCATTAGATAACAAAAAAAGCAAGATGATTGTCTGGTGAGTGGATTCCTTTAATAATGACCAAGGGTCTTGCACTTTCCATGAGTATTATAAATGTTAGTACACTGGTGGGTGCAAATATGAATATGCCAATATGAGAGGGAGATACGCAACATACTCGATGGTTAAAGCAATGAGCTGAAAATACTAACAATAATTATATTGAGAAAGATCATTTGAGAGTGGTTTTTGAGAGGGTGAGAGAGACCATGCACCAAGACAAACAGGAAAAAAGGTAGGCATACCAAACGCTATAAATGGGGTATTAAAATCTTAAAGAGGATTAAAATGTGGTTCAGGGAATGTTTATGGGAAGTAAATGGTTAAAGCAAAAAATATTCTAGAGAGTTATGGAAAACTTGGGTAGTTGGAGAGTTGACACAGACGCATCTTAGGTTACAAGTGATTAATATTCAGTAAACAAAAAATTGGTCAATAATTAAGAATATTTGGCAATCTCTCTTGGATGTGAGGTTTCTCAAGTGATGTTTTGAGGGTTTTGGCTAATGCCTTGACAAATAGGAATAACACCTAATGTGGTTAAATGTCACTGCTCGGATAAACCATCGAGTTATGTTAAAGGATCTTGGTTAGCACTCCACTCGAGTAAATATGTGTTAGAGGGTCTCGGTTAGTACCCTGACGATTGGGGATAGCACCCTGTGCTTGGATGAAATCGTTGACATGCGTTTTTACTCGGCTGAGTCCTTCGTGTTTTAGGATTTTTGGAGCACCCTTATACAAATACTATTATAACATTAACTCAAATGTGTCCGGTGCACAGTGCCCTCTTAAAGTAGGATATCCACTTTCTGGTACTTTTTTTCCCTTCAAAAAAGGAAATAAATTAAATTCACCCATGTGTTACAAGATTTTTCCATCCACAACTGCCCATTCCAACTTCCAAGCATAGGAATAAGGTATTATTAATACTGGGATTGCCTTTTCCACTGAATGTTTCTTTTAGTTACCAAATTCTGAAATTTCCCAGCCTCTTTCTTTATCTAGAAATAATAATAAGGATAATATGAAATATGACCATAATTGAATCATTAAAAGCCCATTACCATTACATTGAAAGTGGTCTTCCTTAACAAAGAAGTCACTCTAAATTATATTATCAATGTGAATTGCTCAAGTTGTAGATAAAGAGTTTTGGAATTTAATTCCTTTTGCTAAGCTAGTGGGCAATATTTGAATCCATTTTTATTTGATGTCTCCGTTATAATATAGTTTATATATATTGTATGAAAGTATATTATCCTGTTTGATTTTGTGTTTATTTTTTTATGCTTATTGTATATTTCTCTTTTATGTTGGACCTTCCTTATACGACATTGGTTTAGTAGGCTTTTCCTTTTGGTGTTTATTTGTTCTCTTAAACTTACTAGAAGTATAACATTCTTTAGTTGGTACAATCACTGGGCTCCCAATCGGGTAAGCCTTTAACAAAGTCCTCTTTGGTAGTAGTGGCACATCATCCTTTCTTTTTATAGCCTCTCTCTTTCTTGCATCATCTCCATCGCCTATATAAACTTCCCTCTCTTCTCCTACCACAGTTGGCCCATTCTCTCTCTACTCTAGCCATCGTTGGCCTTCCCTACCCTCCTTGCGCCACCTCAGGTAGAGGCCAACTGGTAGGCGTTCTCTCTTCTCATCAGAGTAGGGTCGCGAACCTTACCCTTGGTTTAGGTTTGTTTAATTTTTCACCCATCTAATTTTTCATTCCAACTTTATGCAGTAAAGATACGCTGTTTTCTCTATTTTTGGGGTTGTTAGCAACAACATTATTTGATGACTGATTATTCGATTATTTTTACTGTTTGGGGATAATTGTTCTTCGTGCGTTCAGTTTAAAATTCGTTTATGCTATTTTTTGCTATTAAGGGTGATTTGTGTTGTGTGTGATTTTGGATTGTGAAAAGGACATTTTCTCTTTGTCACAACATTCCTGACCCAACGGGACACCAACGTTAAGGGTGTGAAAAAAATTGATGACTTGATAAACTGAACCGGACAGAAACGAACTGAACCAAACTGACAATTTTTTTATGATTGGTTTGGCCGACGGATTATCAATTAAAAAATTGACTATATTCGGTTCGGTTGTCGGTTTTAATACAATTGAACCAAAGGAGGCTGAACCGAACCGAGCTTTAAATCCATGGCTCATAATAATCCATATTACATCTTACAAACGCATCTATTCTTGCATACTCTTCTCTTTCTTATTTCTCTCTGTTTCTCCCAAAACCTAACAACAACGTTGTGGTTAAAATCGGAGGTTCCAGTTAAAGGATTTCATTGAAAAATCGGAGGCCCTAGTCAAAGGATTTCATTGAAAAATCGGAGACTAGGGTTCAAGTTCGAGGATGGAACGCTTGACGTTGTAAGATAAGGTTGGAGTTTAAGGACTATAGGCTTTAAATTGGTATATGTTTGATTTGTGATTCAATCTGTGTTTGAAAATTAAGTAAAGCATTTGTTTCTCCATTTTTGTGGCTTTTGATTTAGTCAATATATATTTGGTATTATCTCATCCATATAAGATTTCAGACTGTGATTGTATTGGTTGTGGGTGAAACCAACGAACCCACCGGGGCAAAATCGATAACTTTCCACTCATCGGTTTAATTGTCGGTTGTGAATTATAGAAAACCGACCAAGTCGGTTTGGTTGGAAAAATGGCTCTAAAACTGAACCGATCGAACCGTGTACACCCCTAACTAGCGTGCTATTGAATGGTCGTAACTTTGCATCATCGTATCGTTCCCTTCGCCTTTGTATTAATGGGAAGGGAAATTTGCGTGTCTATTAGGAATCGAGTGGAAACCACTAATAATCCTAAGTTTGCACAGTGGTATATGGATAATTGCACGATGTTGAGTTTGAGTTGTATATTTTATGATTTGCTGCATAGCCTTTCGACGGCTATAAACCAAATGCATGTGCATTTGCATAATGGCACCTGCACTCTTGTGTTTCCCAAGAGACACTGAACCTCAGGATTACTTTGGTTTACTTTGGTTATTTGCAATCCTGGTGCGCTGAGTTAGCTGAGTATGAGCCTCTTAGTTTTTTTCCGCCCGATGCAGCGTCTCTTTTTGTCAAGCGACTTGATAAGCAACACACGTATCGACTTCTGATGGGTTTACGATGTGAGTTTGGTTCTCTCAAGACTCGGATCCTAAACTCCTCTCCCATGCCATCCATGATGGAGGCCTTTGTTATAGTTGGTGGCAAGGAGTGCAAACTCCACATTGCCCAACCTTTGCTTGCACCCTTCGTAGATTAGATGGCCTTTGCTGGGAGTTTTGTCGTGTTCTGAAGTCGAAAATATTGTTTGCCATCACTGTGATGCTATAGAGCATACGAGGACTCGGTGCCTTAAATTCACATCCAGAGTTGAAGCAAAAGTGTACTTGTTATTGATCTTACGGTTCCATCCGCAATGGTTTGTGTGTGATACCACCTCTGTTATGACTTCTCTCACTCCCATTGATCTTAGCCACTTACAGTCCCCAATTACATTACGCTTTATAAATTGGATAATTTACCATTATTGCCACCATTGCTACATGTACCTTCTTATATTTGGGCTGCATAGCCCACATGAGTTATGGATTCAGGAGCCAGTGATCACATGACGGGGGAGTCGTATCTTTTTTTCTCACCCATGGTCCTATTAGTCAGTGAGTTTGTCTTGTGGACGGGTCATTTGTTTGTATTCGTATATGTTCCTAACTTTGCTTTTAACCTATTGTTTTTTGCCTGCCTTTCCAAAAACCTCAATGTATTCTTACTCACCCATTCGAGGAGGTTTTTTGCATGTGAGCGTTACGTGCTGTATTATTTGGGGGGATTCCCCTCCACAACCTCACATCCAGATTTTGAGTTTGTATTCTCCCTAATTCTAGCTCTCATGATATTTCTTTTCAGTCGTTGCAATTGTGCATGCCCGTTTAGGGCATGTTAATTTTCGGTACCTTTGCTTGTTATTTCCCTCTCTTATTAAGACTTGCAAGGACAAGAAATTTCAATATTCAGTGTGAAATTTCTAAACACATTAGAACTAGTTATATTTCTAATAAAAACCGCGCTCTTAATATGTTTAATTTGATTCATTTGGACGTGGGAAGCTTCCTTTTCTCAGTGTTTTAATGATCGTTATTTGTGACCTTTATTGATGATTATGTTGTACTCGGATGTGTCTTATACAAGAAAATATGTATTTCTTCCTTTATTTGTTCAGTTTCTTGAGGTGATTAAAACTTCATTAAACACTGTGGTTCGTAATATTAGGTCGAATAATGGGCATGAGTATGTTTTTAATGAGTTCCAATTTTAAGTGAACCAAATTGAATCTTGCGTCAACTTATTTTTCCATATTTCCCCAAACATAATGGGGTGGTGCAACCAATGTTTAAAAATGCGTGAGGCGAGGCGTAAGCCTCACCCCCCCACCCCCACCCCCCCCCCCCCAAAAAAAAAAAAAAAAAAAAGAGCAAAATAATATTAAAAAAATTAATAAAATCATAAAAATAAAGTAACAAAGAAATATAAAATAAAACTGCAAAAAAAAAAATCTTTGAAGACTTTATCACATAGTTTAACATTTTTTTCCCCTTAGATTAAAAATAATTTGATAAAATCAATTTTGACATATTGGTTGTTTTACAATATGGCGATAAATTAATCAATGTAAAATCATTTTTTTTTTCATTTACATATTGTTAATTTTATAATATGACAATAAATTAATCAATGCAAAATCATTTTTTTTAGTTTCATTCACATATTGGTTATTTTATAATGACATTGGTTATTTTTTTTAAATTTCTTTTAATTTAATATAGTAAATAGTATAAGTTAAGTGCAATTTTAAAACAAAATAAAAGGAAAAAAGGAATAAGAGTTCGTAGATTAAATCACTTTTATAAAGTTAAGTGCAATTTTAGAAAAATGAAGAAGTTAGCCTTAAAAAAACAGTGAATTTGGAAAAAAAACACATCATTTATCCTTAATAAAAAGAGAGTGTAATTTAGTAGAATTATAACAAAATTGTTGCACTATCTTAATAACAAAATTGTTACACTATCTTCAAAGTATGTATTTATATACCAATTGTTGACATATATTGAAATAACAAAAAAAAAACAAAGCTCTTGATGGAAGAACAATTTTTTTTTCCACACCTCAGGCGCATCGAGGCATAAGCCTTAAATTCAACTTCAGTGCTTAAGCCTCAAGGCAATTTTTTAGTGATTCGCCTCGAGTGATTTTTAAAACATTGGGTGCAACTCAAAAGACCACCATTTCATACCCGTTCTTAGATGCATCTTTAGTGGTACGAAGTTTCCCAAGTTTTATTCTGTATTGGGTTTTGCGTGGTTAGATGCCCCTTCAACTTCTCCAACTCGATATGACCTTATTTCATCATATGTTTGGGTATACATGTTTTGTTCATAATTGTAGTCCCTCGACTTATACTTGATGATAAAGCTATTCGATGCATTTTTGTGGGATACACATCTATGTCGAGGGGGTATCGATGCCATGGCACATGTAATTTATGTGGATGTTCCTCTCTACAGTGGTATTGGTATTTTTAACGGTTCTAAAAGGTGCGCCTAGGCGCGAGGCGTGGTGTGGGTGCGGGAAAAAAATACCACGACTTATATATATATATTTATCTTGATGTTGTGTTAAAAAAAAGTCTAGGCGTCAATCACACGCCCGCCTAGCGCCACGCGCTTTTTAAAACATTGGTATTTTTATAGGATTCTCTTCCCTCTCCACTGGAGTACGAAGATTTATCTCCTAGCGCCTTGCGCTTTTTAAAACAATGGTATTTTTATAGGAATCTCTTCCCTCTCCGTTGGAGTACGAAGATTTATCTCTTGTTCGCCATGTTCCTTTCTTCGATGAGGCGTAGGTTTATTCTCGTAACCCTTGGCCGCCCCCACCATATGCTTCTCCGGACTTGGGTAACTCCCCTCCTCTTTTACCACCTACTACTTTTACTACTTGCTATCCCGTTCGTATTCAGTGTCCCCTTCCCGTTATGGATTTTCTTGTAGGACTACGGCTATATTTCTTAACAGTCTTTTAGGTCCTTAGCACTCTTTTTTTTGCAAGCTTGACTCCATCTTTGTTCCCCAGTCTATATTTGAGGCTCTCTAGAATCCTTATTGGGTGGCGATATGGAATTGGAAATGAATGTCTTGGACTATAAATGTGGGAGCTTGTTTCTTTGCCTCGTGGTGAGAAGACCGTTGGGAGCAAATGGGCCTTATTGTGAAGTACATGTCTGATGACTTTATTGATCGCTATAAGGCTAAGTTGGTGGCTAAAGGCTCCACTAGGATTCTTGGAAAAGGTCTTGGTGCCACTTTTGCTAATGTGGCAAAGCTAACTTTGATGCGACTTCTGATCTCCTTAGTGGCATCCTACTCTTTGGTCTCGTCATTAGTTAGACATTAAGAATGCTTTTATTCAAGGCGATGTTTCCGAGACTATCTAGTTAGCCTTATTTATCTCTCGTTATTAGTTTTTGATGAATATCGTTGAGAATTGAGAGCCCAAATCTCTCTTTTTTGCTGAGTTTACATTAAAGTGGTAACAGAGTATGATTTATGATTCGTAGTGTAGGATGAGGAGCTATGGCAACTTCTCGGAACAACCTATCGACTGGTGGAGTTCCGTCGGTGATGGAAGCCTTTAGATTGAGGAGCAACCCTTCGCTCCTCGATATTCAACATCTTCATTAAAGCCTATAGATCCTATAAATTGCTACCTTTTTGATAACATGCCCACAACCTCGACCTTTCGACGAGGCCGTGTCATCAATGAGTTGATGCAACAATTTTATGTGAATCAACCCTCTCCCTCTGCCACTGAACTAAGCCCTACATGAATCCCACAAACCACCCCAAACCCGTCGGCACCCAACCACCGGCCTCCACCAGCAACATCTAAGTCCACGACAACCCCGTCATCAAATATCTTTAGTTCGGAGACTGAGCCGCCTTGGATCCTCTATAGCCCCAGATCTGAAGGTTGAGCCTTCTCTACATCTCACGTTGTCAAAAACGAAAGCCCCTAAGAGTTTAATCATAGCCGCCAATTTGTTGAAGCAGAAGACAGTACAGTAGCGATGAAGTGGATGATGCTGTTGGTGAAGAATTTTTATAAGAAATTCTGCAGATGAAGCGCTGGTTGGTGGGATGAGATGTCAGTTCGAAATACCATGGTCATGGAGGAAAGGGTTTTTTCGGGAGAGTATTTGGTGCTCCGTGACCCATAAAACTCTTTAATGCTCCGTTGTCCATTTAGCGATCTGGCCAGATTAACTGGGCATCTTGCTAAACTGGGTCGACGTCATAAAAAGGTTTATGGAGCTTTGTTTGACTTTGCACATGGGTTTGGTCTTTAGGAGAGCACATGCTACTGGCCCATTAAGTGAGTTGATCAATTGGGCCTGACTTGATAATATGGGAATACGGCTCAGTTAGAGTGTTCGACAGTTATAGGAAACAGGTCAGAAAAAGTTAACGACCAAACAAATGATTTGTGGGCCAAGGAAATCCGGAGAAATTGTCATGGGCCACCTTTGAATCGGAAGATGTTTTCAAAATATATGTTCAGGTGGCAGGGGTTCTGCAGTTCTCCCCGAAAGCTTGTAGACGAGCTCTTTCGAACGTGAAGAGAGTGATGTACATGGATGATTTGTGGGTGGAGCTATGGGATTTTGGAATTATCTTCTTTTATTTTATTAGTTTTATTATTTACTAGCTAAAATTAGGATAATTACAAGGAGATATCTTAGGAATTATCTTTTTGTTTCCTTGTTATCGTTATGTTTTCTCATTAGATATAGGACTCTTGTTAGTTAGTTTAAACCATTGATTTTCCTCATGGTTCAAAGTCTCGGTATCAGTCCCGGTATTGGATGCTCGATTTTCAACTCGGTCGCGGTATCGGTCGCAGTATCGGGCGATACGCAAAGATATGCTATTTAGAGAGCGCAAAAAATTCCGAAAAAATAGAAAATTTCAAAAAAATAATATTAACAATGTGAGCCAATCATATACATTCAAACCATCATTTAATATGTATTGCATTGTACAATTGGTTATTGAAGCACGACGGACTTGGTATATTGCTAATGTACTAATTTTAATTTTAATTTTTAATTACTTAAGATCTCTAAATAATTACGTATTAATGACTAATTGTTGATTTTAATTTATGTAAGTGGAAGAGGATGTTTGACCTTCATGGACGAGACTAGACTTGTGGAGATTTTTTTTCCCCCTAATCTTTGTCTCTTCCATTTATGGACATCATTATGTGATATTATATTTTGTTCCAAGTTCAAATATTTGTATGTACGGTGAATGTTATTAGTTTTATATTAGTGACATTTTAATTTATTGCAATTGTTTAATTTAATCTTAGTGTGTAAAATTATTTTGCATATATATGTTATGTGTACAAACTTATATAGGGGGTTCTTCTGTAAATGTTACAATATATTTTTAACAACAAAGAAATATGGTAAAAGATTAAAATTCTATCAAAAAATTAAAAAAAATGTCACAATGTTCCAATAATGACGCAAAAAAAATTTCATGTTACTTGGAAAAATATATAATGTCGCAACAATTTCCCAGCATTTTTTATTTTTTTGTACAAGAAAATTTTCTCAGCGTTTGAATCGGTTGTCTCGGCGAGACATCTCGGAATCGGTTGTCTCGGCCGATATCGTGGTGAGACAACACGATTCAGTATTTTTTTTAAGCATGTCTCGGTATCGTATCGCCATCCTCTGATTCCGAGTTTACTCGGTCGATACTTTGAACTTCCTCTTATAATGAGTTTTTGATGAATATTGTAGAGATTGAAAGGTGAAATTTCTTTTTTGTGTTTATGTTTTCAATCTGTTGCGTTTACATCAAATTGATTGATTTCTTAATATAAAATTCTTATATTTCCATCTTCTCTATCATTTCATTGCGCATGGAAGAGACAAACAAATCAAGAAAAATTAAATTTTAAGCTTGAAGATTTATTTGAACCATGCTTGAACATTCTATTGGTTTCGTTACAACCCTACCTCTATCCAAACCATGCGTCATAATTATCATCATAGCCACCTTCAAACATTGGTTAACGATAATAGCCACCAACATTCATATTACATATCGTTGGAAACCATCTTCGCTCTTGTCATTATAATCAATCACTAACACTAGTTATAACTCAATCAATCCCCTCGCCAGTCAACGGTTGAACATACGGATCACAATTACCATTTATACAACTCATAGCATATTTAATGCAAATATATATTGAATCTCACACATTATGGACATATCAGCAAGTCCAGAGACTGTTTTCTACATGCCACAAAAATTTCTTCATAATGAAGTTAAAAAACAATCTCTAATCATATTTTCAATAATGATCATGGATCCCATCCTATGTGGCATTCTTTTGTCGTATTCTGATGAAACGCAATGGAAAATAAATACACTACCACACAATTGATCAACAATTTTTTTTCTTCTTATAATCATATCCTCATAAATACATAATAATGTTTTAATCAAGTGATTACAAGGGAGGGTTGTAGGCCTTATTTATACTAATAATAACTAGAGTCGGTAATTTTAATGATTATCTTATAAGAGAGACATGGATAAACAAGTAAAAGTAAATCCTAATCTAATCCTATCTCTTAGTGGTGATCCTAAACAATATCTGCACTCTAAAGCATCTCCCAAGTTGTAGCTACTATTAACAATAATAAAATAAATAATTACAACCGACCAAATTTCCGAAATATCATGGGGACCCACCACCACCTTTTAGCCTTGAACAGATATTCACTTTCGCATTGAAAAAGGTACTACGGATGTCGTACCTTGGTGCGATGGCAAGTGCCCTCGCCCAAGCTGCTGATGGTCTCGGGTTCGAGACATGAGAGTAGCCTCTCCATATATGGGGGGTAAGGCCAGCTATATCCGCCTCTCTAAGACCTTGCAGTTAAGCGGGAGCCTTGTGCACTGGGTACGACCTTTTTATTGAAAAAGATACTATTCCTTCTCAATTCATGGTATTACTTGCCACCTTTCAATTCAACATCACCTAGTTTGCTATCATTCAGGTGCCTCCATGTGATTGAAGACGACGGGAGTGTAAGCCCCGAGGGGATAGCCTAGTGGTATTTGCTCTTACCTTACAATCTGTTGGCCAAGTGTCCGTATCCTCTTGGGGGCAACTCCCATAGTATGTCTTGGTGCAAGTAGGTTAGAGGGTCTAACGTACCTCTTGGGATTAGTCGGTGCTCTAAGAGGCCTGGATCCCCCGAATTAAAGAGAGAGCTAGAGAGATGATGAGCTTGTAAGAGAAGACAAGGCCACTTGCAGCCTTCTCGACCCTGAGAATGGAATTCCATCGCGCTATAATAATTCTTTTGGTTATATTAATAATGATTTTCCTTTATAGTGTATGTGGGTGAAGTTATCTTCTTGTATTGATGTTAGAAAGAGGGATGGTTCTGATGCTGAGAAAGAATAGAGATATGGAAAGAAAAAATGCACAGTAAGTTCACAAGGTTATTTAATTTTATTTTAATTGCCAAAGTACTGAGGATCACCAGCCCCCATTTGCTGGGAAAATCAAATCAAATTTGGAACCAATAATGTTCCTAAAATAAAGAAGGATCCCAAATAATAAGCTAGATTAAGAAAATGCCAAAAATAAAGAAATTCTAAACTAATATTATAACAATCCACAATTTAAAATCAGATAATAATGAATAAAATTAAAATGCAATGTCATAACGATTTTATTTACTCTTTTGGTGCTTTCTTCCTGAGGTTCTTATATTATTTTTTTATCTTTAGTTTTTATATTTTTTTACGCGTGCACAGAAAATATCAGGCACTAATTTTTCTTTACACCCAGAGAAATAGAGATGCTTTGATTGCTTTATAAATTTGAGGGATCACTGATTATACTCCAGATTTTTAAAAGCTAGTAATGAGAGGTATAAGACATCTGAAGCATGAGTTTCAAGGAGACATTCTAGTAATGAGGTTTTGATGTACTTTTATCATTTTCGCACTTTCTGATGATGGCCTTGCAATTAGTTGTTATGTTAAAAAGTTTTAGGGGCTGGGGGCTAATTTTTCTGGACAAAGGTGGTGGAAGTGATGGGTTACCGGTGCCAGAGTTTGTAAAGAGAGTAGATAGGAGGGGAAAGAGGAAAAAAACTTAGATGGTGAGTTGTTGATGATTTTAACGAGGTTAAGATGGATGTTTTGCTTCACTTTTAAGTATAAACTTAAATGCTTTTTTTTTTCTTGGCTTTACAAAACCATAAAACTTACGGTTTAGTAATCATAAGACGGTATCAGCAATTTTGCTACCGTTTGCCAAACGTATAATTTATTCCTGTTTCTCTTAGAAGTTAAATTTTATGTAATGCTGGTGCATCACTGAAAAGATTTAAGTATCTCTTCCGGATTTTCATTTTTGGTATGCTTTAGTATGCACTGATTGCACGTTGATTTGGCGATTCTTAATGAATTTATTTGGTAACTGAACCAATTCATAAGGAGTGTTTGGAAGGAACAGGCATCTTTTGTAAACATTATTCTAAAGCATAGACTTTTACGAACTAACATTTTAATTTGATTCATGATAGAGTTTTAAAGAATATATTTGGTGACTGCACCAATTGACAAGGACTGTTTGGAAAAAAAAGGGAATCTTTGGTATAAGTTATTCTAAAGTATATACTTTTATGGGCTTACATATTAATTTGATTCATGATATATTTGGGTAATTTGTACTTTAGATTATTAGATTGAATATATTCGTCGGATATTACAGTCATTATAATTTACTTCTAGTTACTGGTCTCAATTTGTAACTATCTAACTGTTTTCAACAGTCGATGTACTAGTGTCACATGGATACCTGAACGTGATGGGGCTTTTGTTGTCGCTTATGCTGATGGAAATCTGTACATATATGAAAAGGCAAGCCTCAGATTCCACTAGAAATTCCTATCCCTATGTGCCTTGGCTTTTTCCAGTCTATTCCATGGACTAAATTTAGTATGGTTTGCTTCTGATCTATTTTAGAGTAAAGATGGTACAGGTGAATCTTCGTTCCCTGTCATCAAGGATCAAACTCAATTTTCTGTCGCACATGCACGGTCCAGCAAGGTAATTGGCATTTTTCAACTGTACACTGGAGCTGTTTTTTGATACGTAATACGGAGGTTAATAGTTATCCAATTGTTATTTTTTTTGAATTATCTAATTTTGACAGTTTTTTCTGATGCAGTACCTACATGATTCTAGATTTTTTAAAGGGCTGTTAAATAACTCATAGGCTCTTTATCTGTCTCAACATTGTTTCAACAAAATTGAATTCCGTAAAAATTCTCTGTTCTGCACCTATACCAAAGGAGTAGGATAAGAGTTAGGGTTGGGATTTGGTGTAGGTGAAGACAATTTGGGTAATTTACGGGGGTCAAGTTTGTTTAAAAAAGGTGCGAGGAGATAGGAAGAGATTTGATGGGTTTGTATATGTTTAACAGTTATGTTTTCTTTCATTCTTCCTTTTTTTTCCTTCCTAATTGTGCATCTACAATAGAAGGTTTGGTTGAGTTGAATTAATAGCAAATGCAAAGGTTTACGTGCATTTATTCGTCTTTGTTGATATGCCGGCTATAATATTCCCCACTTCCCCCAATATATATATATATATATATATATATATATATATATATATATATATATATATGTATGTATGTATGTATGTATGTATGTATATACATGATTCTTTTGAATTTTTGCTAGATTTGTTCTACATGTTGAATTGTACATTAAAAAAAGGTTGTACTCAGTGCACAAGGCCCCCGCTTAACTGCAGGTCTGGGAGAGGCGGATGTCGGCTGGCCTTACCCCCATATATGGAGAGGCTGCTCCCATGTCTCGAACCCGAGACCAACTGTAGTTTGGGCGAGGGCACTTGCCATTGTACATTGTTTTATTGAAGTTTTCATTCGATCAGAAGGATAATTGTAAATATGTCTCTTTATATGCTAATAATTCACTTATTATTATTATTATTATTATTATTATTATTATTATTATTATTATTATTTTGTTATTATTCCTGACTGGCAACCTACAGCATATTTTATATTACTTCAGTGTCAAGCATATTAGTGTATATTTCTATCACAAATGTGCGAGACTCCATCAAGCCTTGCACTTTGCAATTGGTTTTTTGCAGATCCGCGCCTTAGTTTGGCCAGAGCTTCTACAATTGCTACAACCACTTATGATTTTAGTTGACTTTGTCTTTTAGATTATTCCCCAGCTTATCAAAAAGGGGAAAAAAAATTTCCTGTAGATAATTCCCCATTCACTCTTATATTGTTACTACCACTTGAGCCTTTTACTACTATTGTCTATTGCTACAACTACTTGTGATTTGACTTTATCTTTTATATAATTCCCAATTCACTTTCATATATATAGTTTAACATTGGCAGAAATTTTAATATTTTTTTTCCGAATACTTGTTACCTTGCAAATATCGAGGAAAATCAGTCCATTATCTGCTAATAGTGCTCCCTACCTCGTGGTTGTTCATTTTGATTTTTCTGCAGAGTAATCCAATTGCTAGATGGCATATTTGCCAAAGTTCTGTCAATAGCATTGCCTTTTCAACTGATGGGAAATATTTGGCAACTGTTGGTAGAGATGGTAATGTATTGATCTGCTACCCCTATTATATTTGGCATATGTTGCCATTGTTTACAGGAGCTGATATTAATCTTCGAATGTAGGTTATTTGAGGGTTTTTGACTACTCAAATGAACAACTAATATGCGGAGGGAAAAGTTATTACGGTGCTCTTCTGTGTTGTGCTTGGAGGTAAAGAGAAATTAAACCTTAATATTTTTTTCCAAGAGGTAGCTGAAAGCCTTACTTTTATTTTATAACAATGAGGAGTACAAGTTGGTTTTCAGTGACCCAAATAATTAAACTGGCCAAATATTCTATGGTCCTGTTTGGTTTGATGCATATTTGGTGTGGTTTTGGTTAGCAAGACTTTTTTTATGAGTTGATTAGTTGGCCAAGAACAAGCTAACCTCTGAACCGAATTTTACCCATGTATATACCACACACAAAATATTAGATGACTCTATTGCCAAAGTTGTTTTGATATATTCTAAAGCAGTGTATTCAAAAGAAGCAAATAATATAATACTTTACTGGTGTTGTTGAATAGTGTTGTAATGTCCTATGTATCGAGCTCCTTGTATAGAGTCCATATGTCTAGTCGACCCTTATTTTTACATTCCTAGACACGCCTAAGAAAAGTATCTGCTGTGGTGTTGTCCATAATGATCTCTCTAGCTTATTCATCATATTTTTTTTACAAATTTTTATATTAAATATGGATCTTGTTTATAAATCTTGAAGAATGGATCTTGTTTACTAATCTTGATGAATGCTTTTCCAAAAGAGTAGCACTAGGGGGACCCAGAAAAAAAACCCACTTCGTAAACCCAGTGCATAAGACAAAAATGAGTACAAGTTTTTAATGCACATTTTGATGCTCTGGCGGGACCCACAACCATAAGGTATAAGCTTTTAATGCACTAGGTTTACGAAATGAGTTTTTTTCTGGGTCTCCCTAGATTTATTCTTTCCAAAATGTGTGTAGAATAAAGCGAAATAATATTTTATAGTTTGATAAAAAAGTTGCGGAATAAAAAAGCTTATGTTGATTTTCGGTGTCATGTCATATTCACATTCTCTGTCTTGTCACTGCCACATTATTTTCATATCTTATAGTCACATAGTTCAATTAGAGAATATTTGTTGTTTTTGCCTGTTTAAACATGTAATCAGCCTCATAGAGAGAGAACCCCACTGTAGATGGCCCAAGTAGGTTACCTGTAATTTGTATTTGGAGCCTTTGTATGCCGAGCCAAAATATTTTGTGGTTATCAATTGCCAATACTGAACGAAGAGAATATCAACGAAGCTAATGGAGCTTGTATTTTTTTAGGTCGGTTTTGTTCCAAGAATTAATGAATTGATTCTGGGCTAAAAATTATAGAACCAGTCATATGCTGGTTCGGTCTTCGGTCAATGATAAACCCACCCACGAAGACAAAATTGCATTCGTAATTACAATCTCCTTACATATCATGTTTTCTGCTATCTAGTTTTTCGTCCAAGGGCCACTGAAACTATAGAATAGATTTATATTTGGCCTTTGTATGCCTTTTTCTTAGTTCGGATGGAAAATATATTTGGCCTTTGTATGCCTTTTTCTTAGTTCGGATGGAAAATACATTTTGACTGGTGGTGAAGATGATCTAGTTCAAGTTTGGAGTATGGAAGACAGGAAAGTAGTAGCATGGGGCGAGGGACACAACTCATGGGTAAATTTTTGGCTAAATTGTCGGCTCTTAGTTAGGGTTTTGTTCATCATGACCATCTTTCTCATTTGGACTTGGATGGCTTGCAGGTTAGTGGAGTGGCCTTTGACTCTTATTGGTCACCACCAACTTCAGAGGACGGTGACACATCGGAGAATGTTGTGTATCGGTTCGGTTCTGTTGGTCAGGTTTGCCAGCTTTCCTTTTTTGTTTTCAACTTATAAATTACTGAGCCAATATATTTAATAAATGGGTAACGGAACTTCGAGAAACAACTACTCATTTCAGAAATTATACATGAAACTAATAATTATATGCATGTATTAAAATCTGACACTACAGTTGGGCTATTGTCAAAATACATCTGAGTTAAATGTTTTATATCAAAATAATAATAATAATAATAATAATAATAATAATAAAATTAAGGCGCATTAGCTAATAGATCCCTTAAAAGTCTATTTATATATGATCAGTCTAAGCGATAACCTTGTTGGTATCTTAAACGCATAAACTTTTTAATTAATTAACGATAAGTATACGATACAGTTACAAT
Organism: Sambucus nigra; assembly: GCA_949130495.1. Taxonomy (NCBI): domain Eukaryota; kingdom Viridiplantae; phylum Streptophyta; class Magnoliopsida; order Dipsacales; family Adoxaceae; genus Sambucus; species Sambucus nigra. The sequence continues at coordinate 237,123,886 of OX422217.1, read as the reverse complement.
CATTAATGGAAATACAATTACATTTATAAATGTTGATTGTAACTCTATCTACACTAATAAGTGCAAGTGTATTTACATTAATTAGTGTTATTGTATCTATATTACTCAGTGTAATTGTCTCTACATTAATAATTATAACACACCCGGGCTTATTGAAAAAACTATTTGTAGCTTGTCCTTATCGTTAATTTCTAAGGAGTTTTAAGGATTTATCACCATGTTTCCCTAAAATTAATGATAAGTAGCATAATATGATGTGAAACGCAACGAAACTTACACGCATTAGTTACACACATGAATGAAATGCTGAAATATGAAATCTCCATTAATCTTCTCTCTAAACTCTCTCTAAAACAAAATGATACTAATGAAAGTTAAGCAACTAGGGTCCTCTTATAAGAACAAGGGCCCAAAAAGACGAAAATACCCTAAATAAGTAAATGAACAAAATTTATGAAATGACATAAATAAATGACACGCTCTTGTGTCACTCTCCCCCACGAAGCATCGCCATATCTTCTTGGAGATGGTCATAGAAGTCGCGGCCAATATTGTGCAACGTGGCCTCAGTAATCCACGAACCGTCACTCTCAGGGCGTCCTAACCAACGGATTAGATAACAGACAAGGGGGCCAGTAGGCGTCGTAGTTGTCTCGGAGTCCAAAATACCCTTGACATGGTCAACATGTGAGCGAAGTGTGCGTCGGATGTGATCCCCAATATGGAGTCAAACCAGCCATATTAAATGTGGGATGTGTCTTGAAACCTCTGGCAAGGTCAAATCGTCGCATCTGTAACTTGGTGCCTTTGCCCACCAGCAGTGCACGCACCTCAGCAAGATTTGCGGGCTGAAAAACAAGGGACCGACGTTGAGAATCTGCCTGCTCCTTGTAGGAAGCATACATTTGCTGTAAACGTGTTCGCTCATCGTCACGAATGGAGTGTATTTTTGTAGCAAAATTAGTAGCTGTCGGGCTCACTGTCATAGCAGGGCATAGTGGGGGCTCTCAGCAAGATCAACGGGTAATAAAGTAGAAGATCCCATGACAATCTGGAAAGGGGAAAGACCAGTGGAACGATGGACGAAATTGGTGAAAGTAAATTCCATAATTCCGCCCGGGCAAGAACCACCTCCCAAGTTTTAGGTGACTCACCAGCTAAGCACCGTAAAAGATCTCCCAAACTACGATTGATCATCTCGGTCTGACCATCTGTCTGTGGGTGGAAAGATGTGGAGAATTGAAGCGTGCATCGCAACAACTTTCAAAGGGTCCGCCAAAAGTGTCCCGTAATACAAAAATCCATGTCAAACGTAATACTTCTCGGTATACCATGTAAACGGATAACCTCATCGAAGTAGAGCATGGCTACATGTGAAGCATCCAAAATTCGAGAGCATGGAATGAAATGAGTTATCTTAGAAAATCAGTCAACTACCACGAACACAGAATCATGCCCCTTCGCCGTCTTAGGTGAACCCCACAACAAAGTCCATAGAAACGCCTAGCCACGGTGGACGGGTAGAGGTGTATACAAACCGGCATTAGTGTGTTGCTCCTTTGCCGTCTGACAAGTATAGCAACGCTGAACATGGGTGTTGACCTTCCTCCTCATGATAGGCTAATAGAACGCTCATGCAGTGTAACTAATGTACGAGCGACACTCAGATGGCCAACTAGTCCCCCACGATGGGGTTCTGTGATGATCTTCTCCGGCAAAGAAGATGCAGGGATGCATAATGTTGTGTCACTAGAAAAGTACCCATCCTGCAGTAAAGTCACCTTGAACGCCAGGCTGACGAGCACATGCTTCCATAATTGGCCCAAATAAGGTGTCTATTGTATACAAATCTCGAATATCAGAAAAGCCATAGGTTAAACCTGAATGATGATCAGGGCATGAGACCTTCTACTCAGGGTATCTGCAACCAAGTTCTCCGACCGGGCTTGTATTATAGGTGGAAGGTGAACTGCTGCAGGAAACTAGTTCACTTGGCGTGCCGGTCACTGACTTTCTTCTGTAAATGAAATAAAGGGCCTTATGATCCGATTTAAGTACAAACTCCCGGTGAATCAAATTGGGTTGCTAATGCTTGACCGACGGCACCACTGTATAGAACTTTTAATCATAGGCAGAATAGTTGCTAGCAAAACTGATAACTTTCTAACTAAAGTAAGCAACGGGGCTACCATCTGACTGAGAATTGCACCAATCCCGGAATTACTGGCATCGCAAGTCAACTTGAACTATTGGGTGAAGTTTAGCAAGACTAGAATGGGAGCGGATGTCATCTTGCCGCCTCAGCCTCACCAGTCCGAGTAAACTCAGTCACGTACACGAGCATTAACGCTGTGATTGGAGCCATCACAAAACTGAACCCCTCACTGAATCGACGATAAAAATTGGCTAGCTTGTGGAAACTGCGGACCTGGGAGGCAGTGGTTGGTCTAAGCCACTCCCGAATAGCCTGAACCTTCTCGTTGCCCAAAAAAGTAACCTTTGGCACCATAATAGAACACTTCTTCACCGAGTTAAAAATCCTAACGCCGAAGAACCTCAAATTCTCTCTGTTTGACATGGTCCCTCTGCTCCTCACTAGATGGGTTGTAGATCAAAATGTCATCAAAATAAACCATGACAAACTTTCCCAAAAAGGGACGGGGGATCTGTGTCATTATACGTAGGCTTATCAATGGGTAGGGTCTAGGTCCGGACCCGATCCGAACCCGGAACTTGTAATATGTCCGAGCATATTTTTTTGGACCCGAGACCTGAAGACTCGTTTATTACATGGGTAGGGTTTGGATTCTATACAAAAGTCGGACCCGACTCGCCTTGTACATTATTATTTTATATATATATATATATATATATATATATTTCTTTATCAATATAACATGTAAGTATTATATATTAAAATATATATTTATGTATGTAATAAATATAAATAATATATGTTTTATTTAATACTAATCATATACTATAATACATTCAAAATATTTTAATCTAAGATTAAAAAATAAAGAAGGGGGATAAAATAAAAATAAATATAAAATAAATGTATATATCTGGGCAGACCTGGACCCGACCCGATCCGGATTTAGATCCAATATTGTAGATCCGATTCAGACCCGACCCAGATCCGAATCCGATTAAGTGCCTATTAAATGGATCTGGATCTCTCTAGATTCGGTCCGGACCCGTCCCGTTGATAGGCCTAATTATACGCATAAATGTGGTCGGGGCATCGGACAACCTGAAGGGCACGATGGTCCACTCGTACAATTTGTCCTTCGTCTTGAAGGCGGTTTTCCACTCATCCCTAGGTCTCATGCGAATCTGATGGTACTCACTATTCAAATCAAGTTGAAAAACACTGTGGCCTCGTGAAGTTGATCAATCAGATCATCCAATTTCAAGATGGAAAAATCGTACTTGACTGTGATTTTATTCACAGTCCGATTGTCAACACACATTCTTTAACTACCATCCTTTTTCGGCGTCAACAAAGCAGGCACAACAAAAGAGAATATGCTTTCCCGTACGAGGCCACGACAACATGGCTCTGACACCTGTTGCTGTAGCTCAGCGTGCTCGTCAAGTGACATTTTGTAGTGGGGGAGGTCGGGTAACAGGGTTCCCGAAACAAAATCAATCGCATGCTGAATATAAGGAAATCGGGCAGTGTACATACATCCTTGAACGACACCAAGGTGTTGCGAAGGCCCTCTGGAACACTAGTCGACGTGGTGCTCAAGGGGCTAACAAGGCATAAAACAACCCCACGTTCGAGGGCATCGACAAGGAGTACATGTTTTGAGGTCAGGGACATAAGGGGGCCGGAGTCTGGACTGTGGCATGGGGTCAAGGCACCTCACGGCCCTGGTGCATAAACGAACAAGTATTAGCACGATCATCGTGCATGCTAGAATGATCAAACTGCCAGGATATTCCCAATAGGTGGTGGCACACGTCCATATTAACAATCGTACAAGCAACCTCATAATATGTATAGACGGTAAACGGTACTCGGCATTGTCCAGTAGGGCGCACTTCATTTTTGGATCCTAGTCACCCAATTTTACTCGAATTCTGGATAGGTTGGACACGATGTCCCAGACCCTCCACTATTTCTCGAGAGATCAAATTGACACTAGAGCTACATTTAGTTATGATCTTGTACAACCGTCCCTTCGCAACACACTGCGTGTAGAATAATGTATGTCGTTGCGACTGATCTATCGACGTGACGGCTGAACTGGATATAAGGGCAAATGGGAGGATGAGGGCGTAGTGATGGGTACTCAGTGGTGGGGGTGTAGGTCGGGGCAGCAGTGGTGAGGCTGGCTATTGGGGTTGTTTTGAGCGTGGGGATAGGGTAGAGGACTAATTGTTCAACAAACGAAGCTGATTTTGACTGTGGGTGACGCGCCTACCATAAATAGAGGCGTGAACACTAGCGGGGACCATCGGGTTAATGGGCTTGAGACCCATCGAATCGCCGGTGACCGGGAAAAGACCCTTTGTGGCCATCTCGGTGAGAGGAGGTTCAGGTTGGTTGGGGCTGGGCAAAATTTTGTTAGTTCGTGGGGTTCAGTGGTGTGGTTGAGGGCTGCTGGAGGTGTGTCGGCATGGGTCGGGGTTAGAAGAGGGGTTCTCCGGCTGGGTCGGGGGTCGTTGCTTAGTGGGGGTAGGTGGTTGGAGGCTGGAACAAGGTGGAGGGGTCAGCTGGAGCTGTTCGGCGTCCGGGGGCTGTTAGCTGGGGGTCGGGAAGGCCTGTGAGGTGGCGCTAGGGCAGGTAGGGTTCCTGCAGGGTTCGGGTGCGGGGTCGGGTCTTGGGTTTGATGGGGGTTGGAGGAGGCTGGCCCGCTAGGGTTTGGGGCTGGTGTTCAGGCATCGCCGTTACTGCTGCTGCCTCACTTCGGCGGTGAACAATGGTCGCATCTAGGGTTCCAGCCCTAGTTGCGGATGAGGATTTGAATCACCAGAATTCCGACGGATGTAACCAACTGTACTCCCAATCGTCACACATACTGATCCAAGAACGAACCTGGCTCTGATACCAATTTGATGCGAAAGATAACGGAACTTATTAATTACACACACACATGAATGAAATGCTGAAATAGGAAATCTCCATTAATTCTCTCTCAAACAAAATGATACTAATGAAAGCTAAGCAACTAGGGATCCTCTTATAAGCACAAGGTCCCAAAAAGACGAAATACCCTAAATAAGTAAATGAACAAACTAAAAAACTAAATGAAATGACATAAATAAATGACACTCCTGCGTCATAGTAACTAAAATTCTGTGAATGCAGTACTCTATAATAACTATGAGAGTGTGCGTGTTTTGGGTCATTGGATCTTTTATTCTCGTGCATGTAGTTAGTCTTTTACCATTCCTGAAAGTTTCTCCATGTGTTAGTTTTGCAAAGTATCTTTTTTAATTTGTCTCTGCGGTAGAAGTTTCCACAAGCCTTACAAAATATGGGGGGAGGAGTGCAAGTAAGATCACAAGTTCTTCAAAATATGTGGGAGAAAAATAAAGATAGTTTGTGAAATAATTATCTCCCCATAGTGTTGAGAGCAGAAATGCACGATGCCAGAGTTAAATTACCAAGGATGGCAATGTTGTCGTGACTCAACAACAAAGATGTTTCCCAAATTACAATTTCCCAATTACATGACACCGTTGTGAATAATGCAAAAGAAAACAAAAGTATTCTTCTGTTTAAATATCAATAAAAATATTTAGGATCTTTTCCCTTTAAAAACTAGAAACAATTTAAGGGCACGTGATTTTTCTTTTATTTTTTTTTATAAATTTTAACAGATTTTTGTGTGTTTTTGAATTATTTTTAATTTAAAATGCCACGTGGTTACTAAAGTTAACAGCTTTTAACAATTTTGGGCAAAGTCTAATTTTTAAATTCGTAGCATATATTTAAGTCTAATATTGAAGTTAGTAATGTATTAAAGGATTTTTTTTTTTAAAATTTATAGCCAAGTTGAAATTTGATTCAATGGCCTTCCATTGCTGGCTTCATCAATTTTCGTATTTTAATTTTCCATCCTTCCATTTTTTATTTTTTATTTTAACCAGGACACTCAATTACTGCTTTGGGACCTGGCAATGGATGAGATTGTGGTCCCACTTCGCCGGTGTCCACCTGGCGGGTCCCCCACATTCAGCAACGGAAGCCAGTCATCTCGGTGGGACAGTGTACTCCCCGCTGGTACCCTCCAACCTGCTCCGAGCATGAGAGATATTCCCAAACTATCCCCTCTAGTTGCCCATCGTGTACACTCAGAACCCCTCTCTGGCTTGATTTTTGCCCAGGAATCTGTGCTCACTGCTTGTCGAGACGGGCACGTGAAAATCTGGACTAGACCTGAATATTCGGATAGTCAAGCAACCAACTCAGAAGCCCTTCCGAGTACTGTTGTAAAGGAGAAAACTTCACTGCCCCCCAAAGTTGGCGGTCCGAGTTACAAATAATTATTTCCCATTCGAGTTGATTTCAGTTTGCATATATGGATCGCTATTTATACATGTTTTTAAGTAAAGTAATCAGGTAATTGAATACTACTGGTCGATGCATGAGCTGCGATAGGGAGGTGGCTTTGTTGAACAAGTGAAATGTTTTTAATAGAGAGAAAGAGAGGAGAGAGAACATGCACAAGAAGTACAAAGTTTGTTTTGCCAACTGTATGGGATGAAGCGATTATAGCTCTCTGTTTATGCTATAGATCCAAATTGGAATGCCAGAGCTTCAACTTGGATAATATTTTGGAGTTAAAAATAAATGGCTGTTTTGAATGCCTCGTGTTATGCTTCTGTAAAGACATCCATGTGTACATTTCATCATCCCTTTATGTGCAGTTGATTTTTGTCTTTTGAGCAATAATAGTCAGTTGAGTGAAAACAATGTTTGATCTTCTTACTCCTGCTATGAAAATGCACCCTTCCCCAACACCAGATTTTTCCTTGACCATTACCATTAGCAGGGCCTGCCATTCTAGTTTTTGTTTCTCTATGCGCTTGGTAATTGTTACGTGCTTTGTTTCTCAAGAATTTCTGGGAAATTACGAAGGTTTTTAACGTCTGCATACTGAAATCAAAAGCAATAACAAAAAAAGGGTAAACCACCTCCAGCTAAAATAAGGGGTTTAGCTCAGGTATTTTTTTTGGGCAATTTACAATTAAGGCCCTTGTTGACAATTTTTAAACATCCAAGGACAAATTACTATTAAGTTCACTTGTGCCACTAGCGTTAACTTTTATGTGAAGAGAATTAGTGGACTCAAATGTTTAAAATTTGTCAAAATTCCTTTAGTGTTTAAAATTTGTTTGCGAGGGATCTAAGAGTATTTTGATATTTTTTTCCCCCACTGCACTACAGTTACTCAAACATCAACTTTATAGTCAATTTTCAACAAATCATGGGGCTCCACACATCATGGCGCAAACATACAATCACCTTGTCATAGCCAGCCAGCCAACACGTGACCAAGACCTATGCACAAATCCATAGCTATAGCCAGCCAGTCCTAGGACCTGCACGTATCATGTCACGCTTGTCGCACACGACTCCATTTCCGTCACTATACCATCCATCGCTAGGCCTCGCACTTATTGTGATAGGTCTGTGACTATAGCCAGCCATCTTTACGACCGCACATACTGTGATGCTCACAACAACATACTCGTCATGTTTTTAATATGAGTATCACTACATGGACCTTTTTTTCATACCCACTTTGTTACTCGCCTAATAAGATAAGGCTGATAAGGGTTGTACTTTGTGCCCTGGAGGGATCCACAACAACAGGGTATAGCATTTTTATGCACCGGGTATGGAAAAAGGGTACCAAAGTGGTTCTGTGTAGCTTTATTCTTTTAATATAAGCAATCTTTACCATTTGTTCAAGTATCCTAACTTGCCATTCTTTTTAAAGCTAGACTACAACTCAAACTTTTTCTCTAATCCCATACGCAGATAATTCATACAACTCATTTTATATTGTTAATTTATTTTCTCAAGTTATAGAATGGTTAATGCATTATTTCCATCTTAATTAGCTCATAAAATATCCCCTACTATTTTATCATGATCACAATCGCATTGACGTTTTAACTGTCATCCTATTTCATCATTCATCAATTCCCTTACAACCACAAACTACTACATACTTGTAGATGAAAATATACTATTCATTGTCTGCTTCGCAAAATTTTTCCTTTAGTATCACAATCCCATTACCATAGAATTTATATTATTTCAAGCATTCATGATGAATTCAATTTCTATATTCTTGCATACAACCACCCAAAAATCCCTACATGACATCAATAATCTCAACTACAAGTATGCAAAATAATTTTGATATTATCTCAATTCAAGAATACATTAGCATTTGGGATTCATCATGCTATTTACTTCCCAACATTTCAACAAAAATATGAAATCTTTACCCTTATAAGTTATACTATCTTTCATTATTGAATATCTTTGGTCAAAGATTACTAGAATTACTCATCATGTTATCACCTTAATTATCTTCCTATTTTATCTGAAGTTATCAATTAGGTTTAGGTGATATTCAAACCAATTAGCTTTTAAGGAGAAGAGTATGGTATATTTTTGCTTTTGGATAAACTCGTGTTCTTCTCTTTTTGTACTCTAATTCTTCCTCTTGATCTTCTTCTATTTCTTCACTTTGAAATTCTCAATTGAAATGTCTATGGAGGTTTAGGTTTAGGTTTAGAACGTGTTTTGGTGTTTAAAGATGATATTGGGTAAAAAAAGGATGTTTTGGTTTGCAAAAACACCTTTAAATATCCCCAACAACCAAAAATCCTTATTGGACACGCTATTACATATCTGAGAGCCGCTATAGCAACCTTGGAGCTGCTGGAGTCACTATAACTAGGGCTATAAATCGGGCTGGGTGAGCCGGGCTTGGGCTTGCTCAGGCTCGGCCCGAACAGTTTTTTCCTACCTAGCCCCGAACTCGTCTCATAAATGTTACGGGCTTCGGGCCCGATTTCAATTTTTTTGTTAAAAAAAGTTTGAATTAGTATTTTTTTTCCTTGTATTTTCATCATGGACAAAATGTGTACGCTAAAATATAATTGACATTTCATCAAATAAAATATATATTTATGAAATATATTAAATTAAAACATGGTAAATAAGAGTGAAAACCTACAAATGCCTATTAAATTTCGTACATTTAGCATTATTTGATCACTAACAAGGGCCTATTGTGACTTAAGCAATTTATAAATAAAATACCCATAACGAGATTAACAATAAAATCACAAAAATGAAAATCTCATGTAATTTAATGGATTATGACAAATGAAACTTTAACAAAAAGTAGTAAATGAAATAAAAGAACGAAACCTAATTAAAAATGTTAACATAAATATGTTATATTATATAAATTATTTATTTATTTATAAATTCGAAGTTCGAGCTTCGGGTCCAATCCGGGTTTGGGAAAGTTCGGTTCAAGCTCGACCCGAAATTCACCCGGGGTTGAAATTTTGGCTCAAGCTCGACTCGGCTCAGACTCAAATAAAGCTCGGCTCGAAAATAACGGCCCGAACGGGCGGGCTTCGGGCCTCGGCGACTCAATTTACAGGCCTAACTATAACATCTTTAGGAGCTGTTATAACAACCCTGGAGCCACTATTGCAGCCCTTTGGGTTTTATTATGCCCCCAAGTGCTCTGTCTATCTCTTCCAGCTTTATCCTAATAAATCAATTTAAATTCAAAATTAATTCATGCCAACACTACGAAACTCATACATGCACGCTTTTCACTATTCTAAAAACCCTAGCTTGCCCGTCAATCTAGCCTAAATGTATATTATACCCTTAAACCTCCAACTTAAACCCTAACCTAATTAATTCAAGGCCCAAACTATCATTTTGGGTCCAAATGCACAACAATTTTAATCCAACTATATTAATTAGATTACAAGCCCATGTTTCAAGTATCCACTTTCATTTATCATCACTTTTTACCATTTTCATTTTTATTATCAATTTTATATAATTATTAATTTCTAAAATCAAGGGGTATTACACACGAGTTCCTATTGGGGATTGGGATATGCACCCAACAAGTTACAGTTTCTCATTTGTTGGGTATTTGAAATCATAGAACTAGTGGTATATATGGGAGTTTCTTTGTTTGGATTAGTCTTTTGACGTACAATGTCTGTGGTAGGTGGTTAGCATGTTATGCTATCAGTTTTAGTTATTCGTGTGTGTCTGTGTGTGATTATATGCAAGATATGCTATTTGTTAACTTCGTATGCGTAGGGGTTGGTTAACATAGCAGTGAAACCAATAGCTGTTAATATATGCAATTATGGTATATAAGTTTTAAGAATTTTGAGTATGGAATTCCCGTTATAAGGGGGGAGAATATAATACTATGTATTTTTTAGAAATAATTAACGCTCGTGAATTAATAAAATAATAATATGGTAGTTTGAATTTAAATTAATATACTATATTTGATTTTTTGGCGTCAAATAGATAATGGTTTGCTTAAAATTGATAGGGTATTTGTGTTTTTTGAATTGACTTAGTGGGAAGGATAAGTGAATTTGGAATGATAAAAACGCGGGTAAATAATTTTCAAGAGTTGGAATTACTTAAAAGACTTTAAAATGGTATTTGAGGAAAAATATTAGTTGGAATCCGCTACTGCGATGAACTAGGCCGCTATGGTAGACCCTAGATTTAGTGACTAGGCCACTATGACGGGTCTATTAGGCCACTACGGGGCCATCTTGCCTCTATAGATGGAAGGACCGCTATAACGAGCCTTTTTTCCAATGTAGTGGGGGTGACCATAGGGATGATTTTAACAAGTTATTTAAAGGATTTTTTGGACGATTTTCAAATAATTTTTTTCACCACTCTTACCCAAGGAACCATGAAACCATTACTTCTAACCCTATTTTTTGCTTTTGTAACTTAAATTTACAAAGTATATGAAAATTGAGAAGTGTGGTTCGTTTTTGTAATTTAAAATATTGGTGTAACCCAATGTTTTTGGGTAAGATAATATGAGTATTGGATTTAAATGTCTCAGTAGAATGAAAGGTACTTTGATGCATAACAATCATAAAAAATAATAATATATGTTGCACCCATGTATTTAACATGTTTATATGTATGGTATCTGCATATTGATGTTGAACGTATATGAACCTTAGATTTGGTTTATGATGATATATATATATATATATATATATATATATATATATATATATATATATATATATATATATGTATATATGTGCCCGATGAGACTGGGTATATGGGCACCCCAAATGTGGCATATAATACTATTAGGCATACTTGAGACTTATGTATCTTATATGATGGTGGTGGATATGTGTGAGCCATAAAGGTATTATATTTTGATTATAAGCGTGCATTGGCTGTGCGTGGACCCATGATGTACGATATTCTTATATTCGACCGGCGTGAGTTTATATTGTGTGTTATGATTTGTTTTGTTGGAGAAATGCTAGGCATGTGTAAGCCCATGGAATGTGATCTGGAATATTATGTGGTATTCGTGAGTGTAGGGGTGTAAAAAGGATGGATATAGATTGAGATACTATCCATTATCCGTATCCGTTTATAAGTGCGCTATCCGTATCCTTATACATATCCGCTCGGATAGTATACACAACTATCCTTATCCGCATCCTTTTAGATTTCACTAATCTCTGCATTCATTTGTATTATTTAATATGCATACATTGTACTGATTAAGCATTGATTGAAAATTTCTAAACCTTAACAAAAATATTTTTTTTCCACAACATTCTAAATAATGTAAAATTATTTTACTAAGGATGTATAAGAAAATAGAGGAGGATTAGAAACAAGTGCTAACATTTAATGTCTAATAAATGACCTTTTATTGACCAATAACGAGTCATATCCAAGTGAATAAGAGTTTGAGAAATTATTTTAGTGAATACATAAAGGAATATTTATTGGGTCTCAACTACGCTAAATGACAAGATAACTATGTACGAGTCGTCATGAATATGTCAAACCAAATGAGACAATATACAGAGTTATAGTATCTTTCGACAACAAGACGACTAATGTAAAATAGAGACATAAGTGTGTAAGAAAGTATCAAAGACAATAGAAAAATGAATGTAATTTTTTTTTGTTTATACTTGAAAAAATCATCTTTCTGAAAGCCAATGGGCCAAGCGAAGGTTTTATGGCTTAACGAGAGAAGGTTTGAACCCACGATGATCTGTAATTGATGGGCCTGAGGGGTGCCATTAGGCAAATACTTTGGTTGGACTAATGAGACCGTCTTTAGGACAAGATCCCGGGTTGATTTAGTCTTATATGCGATATTAACCTCAACCAATCACTGGGTAGGTGAACCCAATATAGAGGCCTTTTGTTGTTATTGCACATATTCAATAATATTCTTGGAAAAATTAATGCCAGGAGGAAGTCAATTTTTCTTTAGAAAGTTTCCCTTAACGATTTAAATTACTTACAAAGAACATCTTGATAATTAAATTACAAATATCTATTAATCTCTCTCTCTCTCTCTCTCTCTATATATATATATATATATATATATATCCGTAAATATGGATAGTTCGCTCAGGATACGAAGTATCCATGACGGATATCTTAGTATCCATATCCGTATCTATTTTCCTGGATATATAACAGTGGTATTTGTATCTGCTCTTTCAAATTTTTGAATATCCGTTTATAGGGGTGTAAATGGATATTCGAAAATTCGAATTCGTTCGGCATTCGAGTTCGAATTTTATGGATATTTATCCGAAAAAATGGATACGGATATGGATATTGCGTTAAAATATCCAGGAAAATGGATAGTATGTGTATCCGACATGGATAATCTGTATCCAAAGCGGAGTATCCATATTTGTGGCTATCTGTTTTTTCGGATATCCGTATTCGTATTGTATTTAATAGTAATATATTATTAATATCAGTTATGTATAATTATTATTTATAATATTTATTATATATAATATAAAATATAAAAATGTTAATCATCACTTTTCACTCATTTAAAAAAATAAAGAAATAATACTGTTTAAAACTCAAAAGTAATGAATGGCTTAAAAAGACAAAATGAAAATAATAGATGTCAATGTCAAAAAATGGACTAGATCCAGATTTATCATCACAGATAAAATATGATATGCTATATAAACAAACACACAAGAGACAAATTTTTTTAAAGTGGTTCGACTATGAAGAAAGCCTACGTTCACTGTTGGTATTATTTTTGGTAGTTACAATAGCACAACTGGGTGTGCTTGAGAATGATTGAATTGTCCCTTTGAGTTATGGGAGATAATGTATTTATAGTGGTTAGGAGTCCAAGATATGGAATACCTTTATATATTCAGGCATTTACATTTGTATGCAATAAACACAACTGTTGATATTCACGGGTACAATGACTGTTGATGACTCCACACAAATGGCTTTTGATATTCTTGATGGTTCATATTCTTTAGGTTGGTCGGCCGGTTGGCCGACCAACTGTCTCGGGAGTTGACCACGTAAGTAATTACTATGAAGATCTCCACGTAGGAGAACATGTGTCCATTTCTCATTAGTCCACGTAGGGGAGTAAATTTTACACACAACAATATAAAAGAACAAAAAGCTGAGAAAACAAACTCAAACAAAACATTTGACATAAAACCTTTCTCTTTCATTTTACTTTTTTCCCATTCTCCCTCATTTTCGGTGCATATCCTCTTCTCCAAAACCTTCCCTCTATTGGTAACTTGGTAAGCTCCCCCCCGCTCTCGCTCTCTTTAGCACTCACTCACCCATCCACACCCACACCACACACATACACAGTAACACCCCCACACAAAATAACACAAAACACACACATACACGCACACACATAACAACACACACATACGTACACATCAACACACATAGATGCACACAGTAATACACACACATATAGACATACAAAAATTGTTAGGGCTAAATTTTTTATTCTAATTTCTAAGTTGTTGATTTTGAAATGGTAGATCAATTTGTTAATTCAAAATTGTTGATTCTAAATTATTAATTCTAATTTGTTGATTCTAAACAACTAGGTCTTGATATTTTTTTGACAATAATATGGATATTACATGTGAAAAGAGTCAGTCAATTTTAATGGAGAAGTAATATAAACGGATACGGATATTATCCGAATCTGGGAAATCTGAGAGGATATGGATATGGATAGTTATTTTTACTATTAGGGCGGAGTGCATCCATATAGTGGATGCGGATATAGATAGCATGGTATCCTCTCCGTATCCGTCTGTTTATACCCCTATCCATTTACACCCCTACGTGAGTATATACGCTAGTTATGCATGAGTGACACCATGATAGTTATTGGTATACGAGTTATCCACTAAAATATTTTGGTGTATATGATATATTAATAGGATGGGAGAGATAGGATCGTTATGGGATGTTGGCATGATGTACGATGTAGTGGTATTACGACTTCAATAGTGTTATGGATATAAACTTCTAGGTGTTGGTAGTTGCAGGTTAATCATAATTATTTTTATTTAGTATGGAATTTACGTTCATTGTAGTGGTGTCGGACACCGGGGACTCTCTTTTAGTGGGCTTGACTCACTTTTTACTGATAACATTTCCAGGCATAGTCGATTTTGTATCAGTGGAGTTAGTCGTGCAGCGTTGATTCTCACTGTAGTTTAGTTGCCATTAAAGGAGTATTAATGTAGGTTCTTTACAGTTGTTCAATTTTTCTTACCATAATTTAATATTTAGTTTTGGGTCCCTGATTGATGGGATTTTAAAGTTGTACTCGTTACATTTGGTTTTAGTTTATTTAGAGATTTATGTAAATGTTCAAGTTTTGTTTATTGGAATCCTTATGGCTTGTGAAATACATATATACTTTCGCTAGTCTTTATGTTTTTCTTCATTCTTAGAATGATTATTAATGTTTAACCCGCATACATTTCTTGTTTAGGCATGATCACCACAAATATAGACTCTATGGGTTGTTACATTAAAAAATCTACTAATATATATATATGTTCTTATCCCTTAGTAATTATCATTTAGTAGGATTCGTAGCTTATAAATAATTGTAACCTTCATTATCGAAAAACAATTTTTGATGAATTAAAATAGAGTATTGAAAATTTATTTTGATAATTGGTTTGTGTAGTTTTAGTTTCTCTTTTAGGATTATTGCTAATTTCTTCGAGCATTTTCTCTTCTCTTTGTCAATTTAGTGTATCACAAATCCTCAATATTTTGTCCTACACAATTTTGGTATCAGAGCTGTAACTCTGATCCATCATTATCACCACTTTTCAATCTCAACATACATCACCAAAACCCTCTCACCAACACTCATCGTCGAAGGCACCACTAACCAAAATCATGAGAAATAGAAACCCACATTACCTTTGCAACATAAACCCTATGCCCAACCTCTGTCACTCACCGAAAAAACGAATCCTTCATAAACATCACCAAAAACAACCTTCTTCATCATCATCATTGGTTGAAAAAAATATCCATAAAAGCCTTGTTTCGAATCCTACTCCACACTCCTAAACATCTTTGTCATACATCAATCCCCATCGCCTCGCAATATTAACAACACTTACTCTTGAAATCAACCAATCCATTCATCAACAAACCTCCTCATTTTAAGACTATCAACTCCACCCATTTGAAAATAAAATAAGAAATAAAGATAGAGAGACATGATGAAGAAGCAGGGTCGGCCCTAGATATAGGAAACATTGGCTGTTGCCTAAGGCCCCCAATTCCTTTTTGGGTCCTGATATTTACACCCAAAAAATATATCAAAAACACCCTTTTACACAAAACACAACATAAGCACCTAATATACATGTAAAACACCACAAAAACCCAACACCACAAAAACCCAACACCGCATGTACCTTTACCCATATAAAAATCCAAAAAATTTCTCAATCCTCAATTTTTCCCCTTCCCTCTCCCTCTCTCTAATTTTTCTCCCAAACCACCATCCCCCATTAAACCTTAATCCCAACACCAAAAACACACAACACCACATTACCATCAAGCTTCATTTCTGGTATGTTAAACCATTAAACCTTACTCCCATTACTGTCATGTTCTCATTTTGTGCTCCCATTTTGTGTATTAAACCCTAACATGCAAACTTCATATAAGAAATCCATTATGAACTCTTTAAAATGTAACCCTAATTAATCTAACTTCAAATATATTCCATTTGCGTGAATGGGACCTAGGGTTTACCACAGTAAGAAAAAACTAGGGTTTAACGATTTGAAAAAAAGAGAAAAAAATGGTCTGCACCTACGGTTTCCCGTCACCATAGCTGCCAATAATATTCGGTCATGTCCAACCATGATTACACAATATACGGCCAGTTCTCACCATGGTTTTATGATTCATGGCCAAACCCAATCGTGGTTATATTTTCACGGCCAAACCCAACCGTTTATAAATATTTCACGGCCATATAGAACCGTAGTTTCCTTTTTAGTAATTATTGTTTCTAATTTTAATTTAATCTCTCAAAGTACTAATTTATTTCCTATTTCATATATTCATTTGCTAGGGTATATAAATGTTGATTTGCTAATATAATTTTTTAATTTCTTATGTAGGTCATATAAATGGTGAGAAGCAAAAATCCTCTTATCGCATCCGAGCGGAGGAGGAGGTTGGAGGCGGCTAAGGAAGTATGACGACACGTATCTTCCTCTAGTAGTAGTAGTGCTAGTGAGGCCACTACTTCAAGAAAAGGATATTCTATGACGACTTCGTTAGATAAACTGGCTGGAGATTTACTTAATATTGAGGCGGGTGATACTTCGAAGTCAATTGAGCAAGTAGTTGAGGCGGTTGTAGGTGATTTGATTGGGGTTAGTGAAAGGGGTGAGGTAGGAGTAGTGGGAGATAAAGAGGAGGTGAAAAAAGAAGAAGATAAATCACGAGAGAGAGAGAGAGAGAGAGAGAGAGAGAGAAGGAAAGTGAGGAAGAGAGATAGGAGGAAAGTGAGGAAGAGAGAGAGGCAACGAGAGAGGAGGAAAAAGATAAGGATAAAGAGAAAGATGGATAGAGAGGAGGAGGGGAAGATAGAGAGGAATATAGGGAGGAATAAGGAGAGAGAGCAGGAGAGGACGAGTCTTCTTCCTCGTAAGATGAAATCCAACCATCCACATCGAAAGGTCTAGAGAAGAATGACCGAAAAAAAATAATCCACTCTGATTCCCAACCGCTCGAGGGGTGCACACCAAACAACCCGAACTCTTGAAAAATTATCATAACAATTTTGGTTATTATATTTGGAATAAAGATGAGGAGAGGGGAATAATGAAGTTCGTGTACCACTTAAAAAAATTTGCTGAGTGGGATCTAACCAAAGAGGATAAGGGGTAATAGAGTTGGTGGGGAACTCTGAGTTGTACGGTCTTATTAAACACTCCTATCGGTACGTAGACTATGTATCGGTGTTGACATTCATCGAACGGTGGCTGCCGGAGACAAATTTATTTCATATGCCGTTCAGCGAGATGACCATCACCCTAAATGATGTGTATCATCTCCTTCAAATCTCGGTAGTAGGTAAACCCGTGTACGGTATCGTTCTAAAGAAAGTTGAGGAGAAGACGACCCAAATTATCGAGGAGGAGGCCAAAGAGGAGTGTAAGTCTGTATACGCTGTTCGTTTTGATTGGTTAATGAATTTGTGTAAGGGGAGGGCTGGGAAGCTAGGGGAAAGTGCTTCAAAGAGGAATATTGAGCAGGATTCTAGGGGGTACTTACTTTTCAAGGTCGGTTGCTTGTTGTTCCCGGATAAATCAAGCAACCGAGTTCCAGTGTACTACCTGTAGTCTTTGCGAAAGGTCGGCAAATGCAAAGACTATGCTTGGGGGATGGGTGTATTGGCCCATTTATGTTGACAGTTGGGTATTGCCTCTCGGGTGGACGTTCGGCAAGTGGCCGGATATCTTCCCCTTCTCGTGGTACATATTTTAAATTTTGTTTTGTAATATAATAATCTCCTAATTAATATGTCTACATTGAAATTTTATTTTGTTTTGACTGCAGACGTGGATATACGACCACTTTAATTTGGCAAGGGGTGTTAGAAATCTCCATTTCGAGCATAGCGAGCTCCGTTTATGCAAATGGAGTGCACAAACGGTGTTAAGGGATTCCTTTGCACAGTTACAAGAGCTAAGGCTCAGACCAGGATGTTACGGATGTCCTTGAACTATCATGTGCAATGCTTGATGCCCTTCTTCAGGCCAAAAGGATGCATGCTCATACAGAAAAGGGGAGACCCCGGTGCGTGAAGAAACCCAGACCAAGGCACGACACGATCCATCCCCCAAGAAAAAAGCACCAAGAGAAATCCCCCCTAAGAAAAAACCACCTCGTCGAAGCATTTAAAGAGAAGATAGACAAAATTTGTTCAAACAATTTGAATGTAACTATATTCTTAAAACTTTTATTTGTAAAGTATCCCAAATTTTGTTATGTCTTTTGTGTTGGAATAACTTTACAACAATTATGCGGGAACAACTTATTTGGAACAACTTTGAAACAAATATGTTATGTTATATTTGTTTGATTGTTATGTACTTGAATGTTATGTTATGTACTTCAATGTATATATTATGTGATATGTGTTTGATTGTTATATACTTGAATGTTAACCGTGAACATGCTTGAATGTTAACAAAATGATGGGTTCTCACCATTTATTACGTCTACATGGTGTGGTGCCACCGTCATACTAACATCAACGGTGTGGTGTCACCACCAAATAAACAACCACGGCTACATTAGACCGTGTAAATTGGGGGAAAAATCACCAAAGTCTCTTTATATAATTCACGGTTGGATCAAACCGTGGAGAGTATATTTACGGCTACAACCAATTGTGTATTTTGGGGTGAAAAAATAGCCAAGTCTCTGCATATATTTCACAGTTACAGCTTACCGTGTAGTGGAAACACACGGTTATATTTCACCATGAAGGTACATGTCACGGTTACCTGAAACCATGTAGTTTGGGAAAAAAATGCCAAAGTCTCTGTATATAATTCAGGGTTGGGTCTCATCGTGGAATGTATACTTACGGCTATAACCAACCGTCTATATACCTGTCACGGTTACATTAAACCGTATATGTTGGGGGTGAATAAATAGGCAAGTCTCTGCATATATTTCACGATTACAATGCACTGTGAAAGTACATGTCACGGTTACATGAAATCGTGTATGTTGGGGGAAAAAATTGCCAAAGTCTCTGCATATAATTCACGGTTGGGTCTCACCGTGAAATGTATACTTACGGCTATAACCAACCATTTATATACCTGTCACGGTTACATTAAACCGTGTATGTTAGGGTGAAAAAATATCCAACTCTCGGCATATATTTCATGGTTACAACGCACCTTGACAGTACATTTCACTGGTATATGAAATCATGAAGAGTGTATTTACGACTACAACCAACTGTGTACTTTGGGGTGAAAAAATAGCCAAATCTTTGCATATATTTCACGATTACTACTCACCGTGTAGTGGAAACACACGACTATATTTCACCGTGAAGGTACATGTCACGATTACATGAAATCGTGTACATTGAGGGAAAGAATTTACAAAGTCTCTGCATATAATTCACGGTTAGGTCTCACCGTGGAATTTATACTTACGGCTATAACCAACCGTCTATATACCTGTCACGGTTACATTAAACCGAGTATGCTGGGGGGTGAAAAAATAGCCAAGTTTCTACATATAATTTATGATTACAACTCAACGTGGTTATTTTTTTAATAGTGTGGTGTCACCATGGGTTCTTAGTTACGGTGTGGTGTCACCGCGTATACATTTCGGCGGTGTCAATCGACCGTGAGTTACTTTCAATACCTCAAGATTTCCAATTTATCACATACAATCAATTTATCACATACATAACCAATGAATATTATAGTAATGATTACAAAAAGATAGAAAAATTTCCAATCAATAATTGTTAATAACTACATACAATCCATTTACATATAATCAATGATTGCAAGAAGTTACAAAAAGTTACAATCATTAGCACTAGACTTTATCCAATAACCAATTTACATATAACAATCCTAATAAATTACAAAAAGTTTCCAATCCTGATAATTACAAAAAGTTACAAAAAACTCTAGTAATTTCACCACAAAATTTAAGCTGCTGTCAAGTCCTCGTCCTCATCAGATGATATCAAGCACGGTTCATCTCTTGTCGTACTGTCTTTGGGACATAGATTCTGAAACATTTGAAAGCGGGACTTAAACAAAGTAGGCCACTGAAGGGCATCTTCACTAGCCCTTGATTTCCAGTTAGAGGCAATTGGTGGTAAGGGAAAAATCTTGTGCATTTCAAACTCACCCAATGAATATTTGACGAGTTCAGGATATAGATGATGCGATTATCTTCCATATTAGGTTTTGGCCCAACGTCGAATGGAACAAAAGTTAAGCATTGAAATTTTAATATCAACACAACCATTAGCTTAAGTGCATTCTCCGCAAGGTAGCCAAACTCCGGCATTATAAACCATCGTTCACTTGTGAACGAGTGTCTAAAATAGTCTAATCTCCTCTCATACTCATCAATATCATAGGAGGTCATCACCGTAGCCCAAAACAGCTTGTCCCTACGTAGCTCAGACAATAAAGAACCATGAATAACATGAGAATGTTCAAGTCCATCCCCAACACCCGCCCCTTTTGAAATATCCCTATATCTATAGTTCCCTTCAGATTTTACATTATATATATCCTCCACAAATTATCGGAAGAACTCAAGAACGTCCTTCATATACATTTTCTTCTCCCGGGACCACATCTCCGATTTCACTCCCGTCAACGGGGCAATGTTTGTGAAGACTTTTTTAAACTCCCTTGTGGACGGTACATCTTGCTTTCAAGCACAAAGGGATCATTTCGTAGATACGTCGGCTAAATTTTTCCTCTTAGGTGGCCTTCCCTTTTGATGAATTTGTATGGGCTCCATCAAGGGTGTGGTAGAGGGTTCGATAATCTCCATTAACTTGCTTAACATCATATTTTTAACAGATTCACCGGCCTCATTCCACATTTTCTTAAAAAATATCATTTCGAGTGTATAGTCAAGGTCACGGTACCGAGGGATGTCCAAGATAATACAAAGTTTCCTCCAATGATCGTTTAGTGCCCACAGTGGAATTGTTTGGCCTAGCTTCTCCCATTGGGCCAACTCGTGGACACATGGTAATCCGTATATGGCTCGAACTACGTGGAAGCGTCGTATCTTCGTATATTACGTGCTAGTTCCTGATGTGCTCAATACTGATCGCATGGAATATATCTTAACAATAATTATATCCAATGCATAGTGTGATGGCCTACCATGGATCTCCCGCAACAACGTATCACTGTATCCATGCTTGGTGTATTGAAGTGATTTCTGAAACTCAGTTTGAATTTGAGTTACTTGGTGGCCAAGTAATGTGTCCATACCCTTCCACACCATCGTAAACGAACTAGTGCTATTTGTTAAGTGTTTTTTTAATTGCGCATGGGCACCCTATGCTCTGTTAGTTGTTCGGTTGCGATGGTGGGGTACGCGATTAATCCATGCATACGTGAACTGAAAACGTAAAGGGATCAAATTCTTTGATATGTACCCAACCATGTTCAGGTATTCTTTCCAGTTTTGGTGAAAAGCAGTCCATGCATTCTCAAAGTCATTCGTAGTCTTTAACTTCAACACCCCAATCCAACCTTGCCTGAACACCTTCTTGTCTTGGTCTTTAATGTTTTGTTTCACACATGCACCTTCAATGTTATTCTATACACAGAATAAGCATAGAAGAACGGTGGCGCCTGGAAACATGCTTGGCAAAGAGTTTAGACACGATTGTTGTTTGTCGAAGACAACAACTTGCGACAAAAGCTTCTGGCTTGTATAATGATCTCAAATGTTGCAAAGCCCATCTAAAATTCTCCTCCTTCTCACTCTTCAGAAATGCAAATGCAATGTAAAAAGATTGTCCGGTATAAGTGACCCCAATCATCTCAAATAATGGCATATTGTAACGATTGGTCTTGTAAGTGAAATTGATCACAAGCACACTCGGGAAGCATTTCACCAACAAGCAAGAGGTGGGATGTGCAAAAAATAAATCATCCACCACATCGTTTTGATCATTCCTTCGATGTCAGTGAACATAATTCTTTTCCCTGAATAAATGCATCAAATATTGCATGGCGGTGCGACCTTGCATCTTAACGCTCTTCATTTTGGTTTTAGCATTATATATTGTTCGTATTGATGAACAATCATACTCCGACCTCTTTTTCAATGTATGGAGTACTTCCTTTGGGCTAACCCCATTGTTTATCATCTCATTTGCAATGTTCCACTCTTCTTGGGAGAGTCGGCCGACAGATGGGTGCCGGACAAGTGATTTTGACACCACGTGGTTGTGTACCCCACAAAGAACTTCAACCCCCCAACGAACATTATCATGCGGAACCCCTTTCAATCTAAATGGGCAATCACATTTTTGCGTTCTGGAAGAACGCTTCCTCTTCTTTTCCAACTCCTCATCTTTTTTGGGTCTATGAAGCTCACTTCGCTCACAACCAAGTACGACCCTAACCTTGTGGACTGTATCGACCTTATCAGATTTCAGAATTATCATGACTGCATGAAGCTTGTGACCAACTTGTTGACACCAATCAATCATCTTGTCCCGATCATAAAAAATTTGCACAAGACGAACATTATTAAATGAAAGGACCTTTTAAATGGAGATTTCGAGTATAATTGTAAAATCATGTTGAGTACAATATTAATAAACAGAACATACCTCCCCAATTGTGAATTCGATTGTATGGTCTTGATTAATCGCATTAATAACCAATCCTTCGTCTATTTCCACATCCTAACAATGCACACAATCAAATTATGTCATACAATAATATCATGCATTAAATATCTCTAATTGGAAATTAACTACCTGATATGGTTTTTTACAATAGACGATTTGAAATCTGGAAACAAATCACGCAAACACTTGGGCGAAGTAGATGCCGTTGCTTGTTCAATCATACTCGGCTCACTCATATTCATTTTCTCGGTGGATGCACATTCAGTAGGTACACTCGGTACAATGAGATTGTCTATATCGTGCCAAAATGTATCATTTAGAACCGAGTCATCTAACTGAAATGATAATATAATAATCAATACATGAATGAATGTCAATATGTTACATGATTTATATCTATATTGAACTTATGATGGCCACATTAGACCGTGGGTATAATACCACAACCAAATAAAACCGTGGTGAACTTATCACGGCCAACGTAAATCGTGAATATATAACCACGGCCAAGTGAAACTGTGAGTTTATAACCCAGCCAAGAAGCATTACACGGTGAAGTGTAACCATGTTATGCTAATATACGGTGAAATATAATCACGATCTGTCATTACACAGCATCTTGGGACCGAAACTCATTGTCACTTACGGTGACGGGCAACTGTAAGTACAGTGAGTGTAGTTTTTTCCCCATATTTTCTTCATTTTAAATGTTGTTTTACAGATTATATAGTGTGTAGAGGTGTTTTAATACCTCAAAACCATCAAACGAGCATTGAATATTTCGAGTTTGGGAAGCTTGATCATCAACATTCTTTTCATCACCCATTGCAATGTAGACCCTTAATACTTAGTTTCTGTATATAAACAGCACAACAAAGACCACAACAACACAACAAACACACGAAAATGGAGATTTGGGAAGGAACGATGAAGACGATTTTGGCTAGGTTTTGCCATGGGTTTGAAGTTTCGGTGGGAAGAGTAATCGGTTTGAAAATGTGTCTTTCAGTTGGTTTGTGGTGTTTTAGAGTTTGTAGTGTTAGATTGGGTGTAATTTTTTGTTTAGTTTGGGGTATATTGGACATTTTACAAGAAAAAAAGGTACAACACTTTTGGGTGTTTTGGAGTAAAGTTTGGATTTAATTTTATGTTGTGTTTTGGAGATATTTTTTAGGTGTAAATATCAGGACCCTTCCCTTTTTAGGTATAATTTTTTTATAGGTATTAAAACCTCTTAAAACAACCCCCCCCACCCAAAAAAAAAACTTGGTCCGAAAATTGACAAATCTAAAAATAAAAATAAAAAAGTAGATCCACTTAAATTGGTCAAAATAAAAAAATTAATCCAATTAAAATAGGCCAACTTAAAATGATCCCATTGACCCAAAATGAATAACCCTAAGCCTCTAACTCTCTCTCTCACTCTCACTCTCTTTTAATGTTTCCACCTACTCTCTTTATTCTCTCTTTTGTCCGTCTCTCTCTCTCTCTCTCTCTCTCTCTCTATATATATATATATATATATATATATATATATATATATATAGTTAATTAGTTCTTTCATCATAGTCCTCATTCAAACAATATTTTTAGGATATAGTTTAAATTTAAAGGCTAGGGTTTTAATTTCAAGGTTATGGTTTGAAATTCAAGCAAAAAATTAGGGACTCAACCATTTGTGAGATTGTAAGCATGAACAATTATTTGTGTTTGACTTTGGGGTATTTCTTTAGAGTGGTCTGAACCAGCTGGATTCAACATCCTACAAAGAAGGATAAGAAACTAGTCGAGTGACACACGACAAGAACTTGGTTGCAAAATAGGTTTTATTATTCTTTTATATTACTTCAATAATTTCTTATGTGATTAATTTGATTATTTTTAATATATCTACTAGAAAATATCCATGTGGTCATGAAAAAAGAAAATACAAAAACATATTCAAGAAGAAACAAGGAATTTAGTAAGGTCACTAAATAAATATTTTAATAAAATTAAAGAAGTCGAAGATTTAATTGATAAAGAAGAAAGTGATACAAATAATAATGCGAGTTATGAAATTTTAATTGATGAACATGATAATGAGGATGAAGAAATTATGAATGAGATTAATAATGATCCCTTATTTTGTGAAAAATGTAATATTTATAGAAAAACAGTTTGATGAGAATTCTCGTGACGATGTTTGACAAATCATTAGGATAATATTATAGATTAATTACTTATTACATGTAATAGATCAATCTCTTATGCCACTTATAAATGAATTTGAACAATTTTAAAAATATAATGATACTTTTGTATTTTTTTTAGTTGAAAAAAATTGAAGAGTATGTGTATTAAGAACACAATTTTTTAATAGACACGACTTTTAATATTGATGCAAATGAATTGTTTTTAGAATTGATTTTTTTAAACTAGCTGCTAAGGGCACACCATAAATTACTCCATAATACCACACAACAAAAAAATTATTATTATTTTGCTAAGGGCCATCACATGGTATAAATATATTTTTTGAACACATAAAGAGACCCCACCACCATTTCATCCCCCTCTCAAATCCTTATTGCTCTCAAGCCCTACCCAAACCCACCAAATTACCCCAAAATACATTCGCAACCTTTCATTATCAAATTATTATTTAAGAGTTGATAATACATTTTTTGTCATCCATTTTTGATTCCATTTTCTCTCATGTCAACCATTAAACTCCATGGAAGGCGGACATGAGAATGGAGACGGTTTTGGTCACTCAAACTCTATCCAAAGGAGCGAAAACAATCAATTTGAGGTATTTTTACACTTAACAATATTTTATTTTGATTACTTTGAATATTTGAAAATCTTGGAAGCCGAAGATGGACGAACACATTGGTTTGGTATCAGGAGACCGATAACAATGATAAATTTTGGTATGAGGATACCGAACCAATATATATATATATATTGTTAAAAAATTCTCATTCGGGAACTTATACCAAATGAAATTCTTATATTCAAGATCTAGGCCCCTAAACAAGGCCAAATTCTCGATACATAGGGCCCGAATGAAGGATACTGAACCACTATATATTTTTTTGTTAAAAATCTCATTCGAGGTACTTATACCAAATGAAATGTATATATCCGGGGTACTTTTACCGAATGAATACTGAATTTAGTGTTTTTTTTATAAAATATTATCTCGGGACATAGATAATGAAATATGGATATTGATTCGGGGCGGAGTATTGACGGTAAAGTGTACCAAGTTAGGTTTTTTGAAAACATTCATTGCTTGTTATATGGACCATTAAAATGACTTTGGGTTATTTTTTTTTCTTTTTTTCAAAGGTTTATAACTTATTAACGTGTCCCATTCCATAAATTCGTCAGTAAATATGTGTAAATTAAAGGTTTGACACTAATGAAGGTTTGACACTAATGAACATTTTAAATCCTTGAGTAAAGGTACATTTAGTGAGTACCATTGAGATTTTATGGTGTTTAATGATCTGAAGGTTGAAATTTGAGTTTTTGTAGTGTTGATCTTTGTAGATTTTGAGGATTAGAGGTAAAAAGGTTTAGAAAGAACGAGGGAAAGTTGAAAGTAAGAAATTTGAACTTTAAATACTTAGGTGCCCTTTTGAACTTATAATTCAACCCTGAACCCAAGCCTAATACATTGTTAGATCCAAACCCAAATTTAACCCATTTAACCAAATTTTATTTAAGACTCAGTCAATCAAAATGGACCTTATTGAAAGTCCAAAGCCCCATAGGGTTTCAATATTGGAATGGGTGCAAAACAAGCAAACTAACTACTTTGAATTTTTTTAATTTTATGTTCAATTAAACAATTAACCCAAATTAAACTTAGCACCGAATACTCAACTCTTTTAATAAGTAGATTAACAAATTTTATCTTAACCTAAACATGCATAAAGGTGAGTGCAGGATAAAATAAGTAAATCAATCACAATGTCTGATGTACGAGGATAACCCAAATGGAAAAAACCTTGGACGACCAACTCAACACAATTCATTATGCTGAGGAATTACACGAGACAAACATTAGACTTACAACACAGACTCAATGCCCTCGTAAGCCTTGATTATCTTCATTCTTTAACCTCTCCTACACAGTGAACACAAGAATCCTCTCACGCAGTGCCATAACGTGTGAGTCCACACACGCTTGGGTATCCAATGAATATGCTTAGTAACCGTCACACACAGAGTCCATCATATGTAAACAAACTAGGAACAAAATCTACCACACGAAATAACTATAAACAAATGTAGAGAATAAACCGTTGGTGCTCAAAATAGGATATTAAAATCATATTAATATGAACACTTGGATCCTAAACAACTAAGGTGAAAACTAGGGTTTTGGAGAGATTTTTGATAGAGTTTGGAAACTCAAAACATAAGTTTTTTCCTTATATAAAACTGTTGCTCCACACTCCTATTCATAGGAGGTTTTTCAAAAACGAGATAAAGATGAAATCATTTAAGAAAATATTAAAATATTGAAAAACTTATCATCTCGTTCAAACGAGGTACGTCTCGTTCGAATGAAGCCCCTTATTTTTGAAAAGGCTGTAAGAATGCTCTGATACCAATTTGAAAAGGCAATAATAATGCTCTGATACCAATTTGAGAGTGCGCAATAGTCCAATGGTGTAACTTATTTAATTAGATGTCAACTCATAATTTTTTTTTTAATTCTTCTAACCTTAAAACATGTAACTAGGTGGTTCAAGACATTTAGCAATAAAGTATGGAAGCACAAATAGGGGTGGCAATTCGAGTAAATCGTGTTATTTTCGAGTCGCGTTGATTTTGATTTGAGCATAAGTTTTGGGTACTCTTAAATCTATACTAGTTAATCGTGTCATGTTCGGGTCATGTTCGGGTTATTATCATAAATGGGTTATTGTTTCAAAAATTGCCAGCCCTAATCGCAAAATCAGTCAATACAAGATTTTAGGAGAAATTCCCAAAGGGGCAAAAACTTTTATTTCACTAATACAATTTGCAAATCGCAACTTACAATCTTATGAGTGAAATACATCTCGACGAATCTCCTGCTGGTGACCTTCATCTTCTTTAGCATTGGTTCTCATAAGTACCATAAAGACTGCTGTATTCGTTCAGCAATGATTCCCGCAAGAATCACAAGAGCAACAATAGAGACTCCTTCTCGACAAGGTTCAATATAGAAGTGGTTTAGGATTTTAAAGATGATTCATAAAATTATATAAGAGAGATGTCTGAATTAAAATAGTGTTTTTTCCTTTTTAAAAGTGAAGGCTTTATGCAGTAGGTCTGTAGTTTGCGTAAATGAAAAGTTTTATCAAAAACCCTACAGAAAGCAGGTATTTATAGAAAAACACAAAAATCGAGGCGACGTAGGCTCGTTTGAATGAAACTTGAACTTCGTTCTAATGAGATCATAATCTTGTTCGAACGAAGAAAATCTCGCTTCTAACGACTTGTAAAAACTGAAAACAATACGCCCTCGTTCGAACCAAACGACCTTGAACGAGACACAAGGTCATTCTAACGAGATTGCCATCTCATTTGAACAAAGCAGACGTAAATTAAAATAATTTTTAAGTTACAAAATAGCCACGTTTTGTAAAAACATGTTAATAAAAATCTTCGAATACTATATGAAAATTCGACGAAGTCCAAAGAGACTACTATACCAAAATTACATGACGACGTGGGGTATCGTGGTGCGTGTTGAAGATGCATTGCGTGATGCTTGATAATCAGATCCGTCTCATTGAATGTGAAGTACCATGATGGAAGTAATGGGATATGCCATATTCTATATATCCTAGATTCTATGGAAAAGCCCTAGATGATAAAAGCAATGCCAGGAAAGTTTCCCTTACAAATCTTCCCCCATGTTTATTCCGGTACAAAATAAAAAATTTGAATTATCTAAACTAAAAATAATACCCTAAGACAAATAAAATATCCTAATACCCTCCCAAACCCTAAAATGTATAGGTACAAATAGAAAGTTATCTTTAAATAAAATTCTTCAATTGTCCACTTCTTCTTGGTGTTCTCTTGGGCACTTTGTCTTCATCGAGTGTAATCCAAATATGATCTTCCAAATATATACACACATATCCCGTGATGCATCGACTTTGAAATATTTCACATAAAAGTATAAAGAGATGAAAATCTCCCCCATAAATCAAACTCTCCCCCGTAATTTGTTCTCCCCTTTTTATTTTGTTTGAAATAGACAAGGAGTAAAAACTAAACATGAAACATATTGGGAAGATCACCAAGTATAGAAAGATATCATCACAAAAACACATGAATGAATAATCATGCAATAATAATCCCAAAAATTCCAAAACTATTTTTGATTTTTCAAAATTTTTAAGAAAAAATAGTTTTACAAAAAAAACAACACACCTTGGAGAAACACAAAAATAATCGAATCATTGTAACGAAATGTAAGGGTGTGAACACATTCTATAGGTATATCAACGTAGGCACACATAACATATGTGCATGAAGGTATGAGACACCACTAACGCAAGATCTCAAAGTATACCTTAGGTGTAAAAATGGTAAACTCAAGTGAAATCAACTCAACCGATTCAACTAATCCAGGCCGTGAATGATTTTCACACCAATAACGCCCAAAACTAATCCAGGACTTGAATGATTTTTTTCTTCTTATGTGCCTTTAATCTTATAGGCTCTTTTCTGTTTGCTAATGGTGTCTTCATGCAAAGACAACCTGTCTTTCGCAACCCGATTCCATTGCTTTAAATATAATATATTTATCGAAGATAAGATTTTCAAATTTTCCAATCTGGGCAATGGTTCTTACAAGCACTACTTTCATTATCATGGTTTATTGTATTTGGTTCATTTTAAAAGCATGATTGAGAAGAAAACACTACAACTGACATGCGAAAGGTAAGTGCAATACTCAAATAAGTTTGTGCTCGTGTGCATTAAAGGTGACAGAGAGTCAAACGGGCCAGTAGTCATCATATCACATCTTAATGACTCCACATATTATTAAGCAGAAAATGAAATGACGTCACATCTCAAAAGACTACAAAATACCCACGTGGATATGGAATGAATGGGTGACTCGGACATCTTTAATGTACATCCACGTATGGTGAAAAAAAATACAAAACTATTTGGATTTTTTAAATTTTTTATCAATAATAAAATCTTTTTGGCTTTTTCACTTTTTCTTAACAAGAAACCAAAAAGCTTTTTGTATCTTTCCAAAATTTTTCAAGAAAATAAAAATCTTTTTGGAATTTTCAAAAAATATATCAACATGGAATTTTGTTAGTACAATGATAGTACAAGGGTAGTATATTCTAGCAATTGGTATGTATGATATGAACATGAAAAGCATCCTATTCTAGATAACATCTATCAACCTCAATCATTAGGCCCAGAGGAATTCTCCAAAGGAGATGACATCTTATGAAAAACATCCATCAAATCATGTGAAGTTTTGACCAAATACTCAACTTGCTCTCAAAAACTCTCAAAGTATCTCATGTGATCTGCGGAAGCATGTGGAGTAACATGTGTGGGAGTGCGTACGGGAACACATGTAGTAGCATATCGTGGAAGATACCTATTAGGCACACTACCCAACTTAAAGAAAAATTTCCTAAGGTGACATCTTTGTTTGCAATGGGAACAAACATACACGGGTTTGGGTACACGTCTAGGTCGAGGTGTCCTATGTGGAATCGGATGCCTAGGTAGGTTAGGTCGAATGCCATATGGATCTAAAACAAACTCGAGAACCATCTTGGGTGGAATATGGGAAGTGGATGCACCGTCATAACAAATTCCTAGCCTATGAACATTACCCAAAGCGGTACCAAGGATAATCTTTCCAACCTTCTTAGATGTGTCCTCTAAAGTGACTTTGACCTCCCGAGCATGTTCAAGATCTCTCTTGAGTTGGGATACACGGGCTTCAAGTTTCTCATGAGTTTTTAATCAAGATTAAATATCTACCGTAAGACTATCCACAATTTTGGTCAAGTATCTCTTCTCCCTACCTAAGACGAATAACTGCTTACACAAATAAATCTTCACTTTCTCAAGTTGACTCGCCGACGCCTTTCACACCTCAAAGCTTTCACCTTTCTCTCCAAATCTAACACCTTAAGACTCAAATATTTATTCAACTTTTTAGTTTTCAACATTTCGGTGTACAAATCACAAAAATCTTTTTAGAGATCCCCTTCTCCCTCACTTACAATCTCATCCTCACACTCACTCAAATGGATCGAAACATCACCGAGTCTCTCGCATTTACAGTGTCTTCATCATCGTGGGACAAGATAGAAGTACTCACATGATGAGCCATAAAAGCAATGCACTTCTCATGTGGTGATTTTTCCCCTGAATCAACCGAGTCGATGTCTTTATCACTAATAGTGGCCTTATTAGCAACTTTCTAGCCCTTTATCTTTAGCATAGTGGTACAATCAAATGACTTGTTTGCCCTTTACCTTCACACTCAAAACATCGTATCTCTTCTTGTTTCTCACCGCTATCCTTGATCTCATCTTTATTTTTGTTTTTCTTAATTTTTTTTATTGGATGATTTCTTTTTAAAAATTTGAGAAATTTATTAAATTTTTTCGTAAATAAGGCTAAGTCTTCAACATCAAAATCTCCCTCAGATTCAAACTCAAAATCTCCCTTAGGTTTAATGGTTTTAGGGAACATATCTATCTCATAATTCTAATGGTCTCCTACGAGATCTTCTAACCGAAGAGTGTCTAAAATCCCTAAGGAGTTAAGCATGGTGACCTTAGGAATAAATCAGGAAGGGAGTTACCTCAAAATCTTTTTAATGACCCTAGTCTCCAAAAATTTCTCACCCAAATTAAAACTAGTGTTTACGATATCTGACAACCTAGCATAAAATTCATCAAAACTCTCAAACTCTAACATAGTGATGGTCTCGAATTGTGTGGTCAAAATTTGAAGATTAGACGCCATGACAGTGTTGGTACCCTCATGTGTCAACTGGAAGATATCCCATGCTTCCTTAGCCATAGTTCACGTAATGATGCATCGGAACTCGACAAGGGTGTCGGCTCCAGAAAGAGTACTAAGGCCGCATGAGTTGTAGGTACTTTATTTAAACTCATAATTAGTCCAAGAAGAGACGGGTTTAGAATTTGTGACATTATCAACCGTGATCGTAGGAGGAGTCCACTGACTTTCACATACTAACCAAACTCTCTCATCTATGGTTTTTAAAGTGGATCTCATTCTGGATTTCCAATAGGCATAATTTGATCCATCAAAATTGGCATCATATTATATAAGTTATCCATTAGAAAATTTGCACTTTTTGAAAATCATTTGTCGAAACAATTGATATCACATAATTTTTTTTGTGAAAAATCCAGATCTCACGATAATTTTGTGAAACCTGCTCTGATACCAATTTGAAAAGGCAGTAAGAATGCTCTGATACCAATTTGAAAAGACGCTCTGATACCAATTTGAGAGTGCACTTGTCCAATGGTGTAACTTATTTAATTAAATGTCAACCCATAATTTTTTTTTAATTCATCTAACCTTAAAACATGAAACTAGGTGGTTCAAGACATTAAGCAATAAAACATGCAATTACAAAATCATCCAACACAATATTTTGAGAAAAATCTCCAAAGGGGAAAAACCTTTTATTTTACTAATACAGTTTGCAAATCGCAACTTACAATCTTATGAGTGAAATACAGCCCTACGAATCTCCTGCAAGTGACCTTCATCTTCTTTAGCAGTGGTTCTAAAAAGTACCACAAAGACCGCAATCTTCCTTCAGTAATGATTCCCGCAAGAATCATAAGAGAAACAATAGAAACTCATTCTCTACAAGGTCAGCAGTGAAGACTCTTTCTTCACAATCGTAATTTAATAGTGATTTAGGGTTTTAAGATGATTCAAAAAAGTATATAGGAGAGATGTGTGAATCAAAAAGTTTTTTTCCTTTTGTAAAAGTGAAGACTTTATGCAGAAGGTCTGCTGTTTGCGTAATTGAAAGGTCTTATAAAAAGCCCTACAAAATGCAGGTTTTTATAGGAAAATACGAAAATTGAGGTGGCATAAGCTCATTCGAACGAAACTTGAACTTCATTCTAATGAGATCATCATCTCTTTCGAACGAAGCATATCTCACTTTTAACGACTTGTAAAAAACCGAAACAATACGCCCCCGTTCGAACCTCATTTGATCAAGGCTTCAAATGACCATTGAACGAGACATAAGGTCATTCTTCCATCTCGTTTGAACGAAGCAGGGGAAAATTAAAATAATTTTTAAGTTTACAAAATAGCCTCATTTTGTAAAAACATTTTAGTAAAAAATCTCCCGATACTATATGAAAAATCCACGAAGTCCAAAGCGACTATTATACCAAAATTACGTGATGACGTGGAGTATCGTGGAGATGATACTTGATAATCGGATTGGTTTTCTTGAACCTGAAGTACCATGATGGAAGTAATGGGATATTCCATACGTTATGTATCCTAGATTCCATGGACAAGTCCTAGATGCTGGGGGCAATGCCATAAAAGTTACCCTAAGAATTTTATTCTAAGTTAGAACAATAAATGCTTACCAATTCGTTTTACCACATTGTTTAACTGTTGAACCCAATTTTTTTGGGCTAAATGCTTCCAAAATTCTTGTATTGGACAAAATAATTCAAACTAACAATAAAGGGCATTTTGGATGTCTTGCGATCCTTTTCTTTATCAGTAAAGATCAATTCATCTTAAGATGTAACATAAGTTGAAAATAATAATGGATGCATCATAGGATGTTTTTATACAAGAAATAAAAGATGTTCTCTATAAAAGTTTTTTTTGTTTCCAGTTTAAAACATTTTGACTTTTCGGATAAAGTAGGAAACATTGAGAGATTGAGACTGAATTTGTTCAATATTTCTTTTAAATAGTATATTTTATTAATGTTAGGAACGATAAACTAAATCGAATCGACCATATAAAAAACCGAACTGAATAGGTTCGGTTAATTAATATTATCGATCCGGTCTTGCTCCATTTTTAAAGGACCGACATAGTCAATTCGGTCCAAAAAAATTCAAAACTGAACAGGACCGGACCGCGAACACCCCTTAGTTCTAACGGCTTCTAATGAGTTATCAAAATAGAAAACAGAGTGGCATTAAAATGTTTGGTTCCATATCTCGTTGGAACCCTGTTCTAATGAGTTAAGGTAACTTGTTCGAATGACATACAAAGTCATTATAACGACCACGTAAAAAAAATAATTTTCTCTTGAAATTAATAAAAAGGACAAAATCATTTTAAAACCAATTTTTTGAATCCTAACTCCCAAAAAATAAATTTCCAAGGCTTTTCATAAGTACACATTCATACCTGAGAGATCCTTGGAATATGAAGATACAAATGGGCATGAAATAGAATACAATGGTATAGATCTTATGAGTTGGCCATTTTGCATTCAAGAAATCACATCATAGGATTGAAAGGAGAACACACTCAAGTTTTAACCTATATCTCAAATGGTTTTGTCCAAACATGGAATAAGCCAAAATATACAAATTGACTCGATTCAGAAATTTATCCTTACAAATGAACCCTTTAGGCTTTTGTGGGACAAAACACAAAATTAAAAACCTATGGGCCATTAAATCATCTAAAGACTCAATCCCCAACCGCAAAATGGAAAAAGTATAACTTGTCCTACTCACGTTGAGTAGTTTTTCTCTTGTGTCAATTTTGTCACATCATTTTGAACATGCATAGTTAAACACACCTTCAAATGTAACTTGAATACATACCAATATAAACATCATAAGCTTACCTCACCTTTGTCTAACAATCTCTGCCTAAGTTAGGACGTTTCCCCCTAAGACGAAAATCTTCCCCAGACTACAAAGATTGAGATACCATTTCTCGTATTTTTTGTTCAGGAATAGACAAAGAATAATGGTGCACAATAAAATCATTTCTTATAAGAGCATAATTTCTGTCATTGCTCAAATAGCTTAGGCTTACACAGAGTTTCGCATATCTAGCTACCACTTTGAATAAAGCCTTCAAGAAGTTCGAAGATCCAACATCTCCAACTTTCAAGCATCTCCACATCATGAAGGTATAACACTATTTGTTCTTAAATGTGTTCCTTGAATTTATTTTAAGATGTTTATTTTAACTGAAATATAATTTTTTATTCAAAAAATCAAGGCGTTTTTCTTTATTAATTTTTTTTCAAAGTTCGTGCATCTCGTTCGAACGAGATGGGAATCTCGTTCTTATGAGATCCTCTTTTCGTTCGAAGTCTCCTTTAAAGTTAACTTTGATCGAACATCAAACGAGGGCGTATTATATTAGTTCGTTTGAAGGTCATTTGAACTTCGTTCAAATGAGATAGCTTGGTCATTCGAATGAGATCAATTCTCATTTGAACTAATTAATATTCCCGTTTGAACGAGTCTCATTTTTGTTCGAACGAGCCGTCGCCTCTAAATTTGTGTTCACCTTATAAATAGATGTTTCGTGTTTAGTTTTGTTAAGACTTTTGTCAGAACTATTTATACATACCTTTTGCAAAAGTTTTCAACCATTTAAATTTGGAAAACATTTTTGATTCACAAATTACATCCCTAAAATATATTTGAGTGAATCAAGTTAAAATCCTATAGCTTGTATCTTGCATACACCTTTGTGGAGAGATATTTTCACGGACTGACTTGTGATTATCGAAAGAACTCATTGCTGATGACAGAGGCTGATCGGTGGATAACGAGCATGGAAGGCCACGTGTGGATGACTTTGGATGGAGCCGTATTCTTTAGAGATTTGCTAAGGTATTGTGCATTATATGTTTGACGGTTATGAAGTAATCTTTAAGTTGATAGTCTTGTAAACTCTCTAAAATGATTAAAATAAAGGTTTTACCCGAAGGTTTTTTTTCTTAATTTTCCTCTGTCGAATGCATGCTGTATTTTATCTACTTTATCACTTAAATGCTTGCTTAGGATAAAAAGATAAATTTGGGTATTGTGTGTATTGGACATTAAATTATATAAATAATCCATTAAGATCTCGATAGCGCACTCTCAAATTGGTATCAGAGCAGGTTATACAAAAATAGAATTTGTATAATCGAGTTTCCATCTTTAACGGTACAAATTATGCATATTGGAAGGCTAGGATGAGGTCTGGTTTGAAAACCATAGATGAGAGAGTCTAGTCAGTTTGTGAATAAGGGTGATCTCCACCCACTATCACTATTGGAAATTTTGTTGGCCTTAAACCTGTTTCCTCCTGGACTGATGAGGCATTTAAGTGGAGTAATTTTAATTCTCATGGACTTAGTGCTATTTCTGGAGCCGTCATCCCTGACGAGTTCCGTCGAATCATGACATGCACTACATCTAAGGAAGCATGGGATACCCTCCAACTATATTATGAGGGTACCAACACTGTAAAAGCGTGAAAGCTTTAAAATTTGACCACACAATTTGAGACCATCACGATGTTAAAGTTCGAGTCATTCAATGAGTTTTATGCGCGTTTATCGAACATTACTAATTTAAGTGAGAAAATTCAAAAAATAAAAGCTGTGAAAAATATTTTGAGGCCACTCCCTATCCGTTTTATTCCTAAGGTTACCATGCTTAACTCATTAGGGATTTTATATACTCTTAGGTTAGAAGAACTTATAGGAGATCTTTAAACGTACGACATTGGTATGTTTCCTAAAACCATTAAACCTAAGGATATAGGGGTATATTTAAAGACTCAAACTAAGAAAAAAAGAAAGAAGAAGTTTATGAGTCTGATTCTGGGGGAGATTGAGATTTCGATGACTAGACCTTGTTTGAAATTTTTTTAAAAAAGTATCTCAAATTTTTCAAAAATAATTCTTCTAATAAAAAGAATTTTGAGAAAAAAAAAATAAGAATGAGGTAAAGGATAAAGGTGAGAAAGAGGAAGAGTTAAGGTGTTATGAGTGCGAGGGCAAAGGGCAC
Organism: Sambucus nigra; assembly: GCA_949130495.1. Taxonomy (NCBI): domain Eukaryota; kingdom Viridiplantae; phylum Streptophyta; class Magnoliopsida; order Dipsacales; family Adoxaceae; genus Sambucus; species Sambucus nigra. The sequence continues at coordinate 237,086,805 of OX422217.1, read as the reverse complement.
AAGGCATATTACTGTCTCACTAGGCTAAAGAGAAAGGGTAAAGAGATGGCAAATAATGCCAGTTTTAGCGATATTGACATTGAGTCGGTTGATTCAGGGGGACAATCACCACATGAATCGTACATTGTGTTCATGGCTAGTCACAAGAGTACTTCTGGTTTGTCCCAGTGATGAGAACACATGTAAACATGAGAGCCTCAATGCTGTTTCGAGTCATTCTAGTGAGAGTGAGGGTGAGATGGCAAGGGAAGGAGAAGGTGATATCGAAAAATCTTTTAGTGATCTTTACACCGATACATTGAAGACCAAAAATATCAATAAGGATTTATATCTTAGGGTGTTAGATTTGGAGAGATAGGTGAAAGTTGTGAGGGTGTGTGACGTGTCGACTAGTCAACTCGAGAAGGCGAAGGTTTCTTTGTGTGAAAAGTTGATAGTTTTAGGCCGAGAAAAGAGTGACTTGACCAACATCGTGACGAGTCTTACAAGAGATCTTTAATCTTCATTGAAGACTCGTGATAAACTTGAAGCTTGTGTATCCAAACTCGAGAGAGATCTCAAATGTTACCGAGAGGTAATGGTTACTTTAGAGGACACATATAAGAAGGTTGGAAAGATGCTCCTCAGTCCCACTTTGGGTAATATTGAGAGGCTAGAAATAGGTTAGGACGGTGCGTCCACTTCCCATGTAGCACCTGAGCCAATTCTCAACTTTTTGTTAGATCCATATGGCCCTCAACCTAACCCACTTAAAAGAGCCCAACCTGGATGTTTTAAGAAAGGTGGGCCTAAGCCCGTGTATGTTTGTTCCCATTGCAAGCAAAAAGATCACCTGAGGGAGTTTTGTTTTAAGTTAGGTAGAGTGTATCATAGGTATCTTCCATGATATGTTACCACATGAGATCCCACACGCACTCCCATACATGTTACTCCGCATGCTTCTGCACATCACATAAGAGACTTTGAGAGTTTTCGAGAGCAGGTAGAGTATTTGGTCAAGACTTCACAAGATTTGATAGAGGTTTTTCATAGGATGTCATCTCCTTATGAGAACTCCTCCGGGACTAATGATTGAAGTTGAGACTTGTTTTCTAGCATAGGATGCTTTTCATGTTCATATTTTATATGCCTATTGCTAGATTGTACTATCATGTACTTATATTTTTTATTTTGATATATTTTTCAAAAAATCCAAAAATATTTTTGTTTTTCTTGAATTTTTTTGAAAAATATAAAAAGTTTTTCATTTTTTAATGAAAAAAATGAAAAATACAAAAAGATTTTATTTTTGATAATTTTTTTGAAAAATGCAAAAAGAGTTTTGTATTTTTTACACCTTATATGGAAGAAGATTAAAGAAGTCCGGGTCACCCATTCATTCCATATCCATGTGACTATTTTGTAGTGTTATGAGACGTGACATAATTTTATTTTTGTGCTTTATAATGTGTGGAGTTATTAAGATATGATGTGATGATAACTTACTACATGTTTGATTCCTTGTCTTATTTAATGCACATGAGCACGAACTTATTTGAGTATTGTACCAACCTTTCACGCGTCAATTGTAGTGTTTTAATCTCAATCATGCTTTTAAAATGAACCAAATGTGAAAAAAAGATAATAAAAGTAGTGCATGTAATAACCATTGTCTGGATTAAAAAAAAAATAGAAAATCAATTTTTTGACAAATTTGGTATATTTTAAGCAATCGAATTATGCTGTGAAAGACATGTTGTCTTTGCGTGAACAACAACCATTTGCTAAGAAAGGAGTCTAAAAAATTAAAGGCACATAAAAATCGAAGTGTCGGGCCAATCTCTAAGAACATTGATGCTTCGCTACATATGAGCATTAGTTTATTCAAAAAGGAATTGAGAGAAAAAAATTCAATATTTGAGTTTTTTGGGAGTTAAGTAAAAGATCAATGGGTTTGCACGTTCTTATAAATCTCGTAAATCATTACATAGTGAAAATCACTTATAGTCTTGATTAGTTGATTAGTTTAAGTCAATTTCACCATTTTTACACCTAAGGTAGACTTTGAGATCTTGCATTAGTTGTGTCTCATTACTTCGTCCACATATGTTATGTTTGTCTACATTTAGTAATCTATAGAATGTGTTCAAACCTCTACATTCCGTTTCCATGATTCGGTTATTTTTGCGTTTCTCCATAATGTGTTGTATTTGTAATTTTTTTTCTTGAAAAAATTAAAAAATTTCAAAAATAGTTTGTGGAGTCTTTGAGATTAGCATTGCATGATTATTTATTCATATTTTTTTTTATGATGATACCTTTTTCTTATTGGTGATGTTCCCTATTATTCATGATTAGTTTCTACTCCTTGTCTATTTCGGACAAAATAAAAGGGGGAGAAAAAAATAAGGGGAAGTTTGATTTATGGGGGATAATTCATATCTTTATGAATTTTATTTGATACGTCGAACTTGATGCATCACTGGGTATTTTCTTTGTTTCATGTGTGTAGGTACTTTTGGAACATCATATTCGGATTACACTCGATGAAGACAAAGTGCCCAAGAGAAGACAAAGAAGAAGAGGAGATTCGAAGACTTCATTTTGAAGACATATTTATTCTTGTACTTATCCATTTTAGTGTTTGGGTAGGTATTAGAATAATGTTTTTGTCTTTGAGGATTTTCATGTAATTTGGATTTTGATTTTATGTTTGTATCGGAATAGCCAAAAAGGGGAGATTTGTAAGAGCATATTTTTTTTCATTGCTCAAATAGCTTAGGCTTACATAAATTTTGGCGTATCCCATTACCACTTCGACTCGATCCGTCACGAAGTCCGAAGGTCCATCATCTCCAACTTTCGAGCATCTCCACATCATGAAGTTATAATGTTATTTAAAGTTTAAATTTATAACTTGAATTTATTTTGGGATTTTTATTTTACATGGAATAGGATTTTTTATTTAAAAAATTGAGGCATTTTTCTTTATTTAAAAAAGTTTCAAAGTTTGCGCATCTAATTTTATTGAGATGGGAATGTCTTTCTAACGAGATCCTCTTTTCATGCGAAGTCTCGTTTGAATTCACTTCGATCGAGCATCGAACGAGGGCGTACTGTTTTAGGTCATTGGAACTTTGTTCAAACGAGATAGCTTGGTCATTCGAACGAGATCCATTCTCGTTAGAACGAATTGCTAATCTTGTTTAAAAGAGTCTCATTTTTGTTCGAACAAGCCGTCACCTCAAAATTTGTGTTCACCTTATAAATGCCTGTTTCATGTTTATTTTTCTTAAGACTTTTGCAAGAACTGTTGCTGCATACCTTTTGCAAAAGTTTTAAATCATTTAATTTTAGAAAATCTTTTTGATTAACAAATCACATCATCGGAATATGTGAATCAAGTTTAAACCCTATAGCTTGTATCTTGCATACACCTTTGTGGAGATGTATCTTCACGACTGAACTTGTGATTCTCGAGGGAACTCATTGCTGATGATAAAGGCTGATCGGTGGATACTGAGCATGGAAGGCCGCGTGTGGATGACTCTAGATGGAGCTGTATTCTTTAGAGATTTGCTAAGGCACTGCGCATTATTCTTTTGGCGGTTATCATGTAGTCTGTAAGTCAATAGTCTTGTAAACTCTCTAAAGTGCTAAAAATAAAGATTTTACCCGAAAGTTTTTTTTTCCTTAATTTGCCTTTGTCGAATGCATGCTTTATTTTATGTGCTTTATCTCCTTGATGCTTAATTAGGATAAAAAGATAAAATTTGGATATTGTGTGTGTTGGACTTTAAATTATATAAATAATCCATTAAGATCCCAATAGCACACTCTCATTTCTCCCTAATAAAACCAATTCTCCACCGAAATGAAACAAGGGTAAACAAATAGGAAAGACAATTATACCATGTAACGATGTTTAATGAAATAAGCAACGACAAATAATTTAGAAACACAAGCACAAATAATCCAAACAATGATCAATCATTTCCAATTTTTGTGAAAATACGATACCAACTTGAATAAAAATGATGCTTTATATACCAATATAAACACGCAACAATATATACCAATATGTTCATACAACATAGCAATTTAATTCAAAGATAAAACACATGGCAAATTTGGATTAAATGCAAATGTGAAGACTAAAAAACAGACGATACCATATATATAAATATGCAAAATATTCAAATGACACACATGTATATACATACATATATACATACATACATACATACACACACACACACACACACACACACACACACACACACACACACATATATATATATATATATATATATATATATATATATAATTTTATTTGATTTTTAAAAATATTTTGAATTATTTTAATCGAAATGCCACATGGCTCTTAACACTCATTTATACTGGTTATTTTCATAAAGCGAAGTGTAAAAATTTGTATACATTATAATTTGGCTAATTTTCGTATTGAATTAAAATAGATATTTTTCTTTAAAAAATAATTATATATTATATTGTAAAAACTAATTGGATATTTTTTGTATAAAAATATAGTCGGATATTTTTCTATGAGGCCAACTGGATAGTTTGGGTTGAAATATTGGACCACAATTTTGGGATCCGATTAGACTATATATTTGAGCTTTTCATTTTCATTTGATTTATTGAGTTATTTGGAGGCCCAAGTGATGTTAAAATAATAGAAAATTCGACTTATGAGTTGGGTATACCTTAAGATTGAAAGGACCTGGGTGTAGTTTGGGGGCCAATAAGCTATTGTTAAAATAAGCCCATTAAAAGTGCTAAAAATCATATGTTTTTATATAATTTAAGTTAAAGTCATCATCTCCTCAATTTTAACAATAAACCCTAAACAAAATCTGGAGGCTAGAGAGAGAGTGTGAAAACTTGGAGGCAATATAGGTTCCACAGAAGATGAAGAAAAAATAAGGATGGAGGTATAATTAAAGCAAACACACACTTGAGTCAATTTTATACGATAATAGGAATTCATCTCTAATCACTCAAGGAAAGATTTATTGTATATAGTCTCTTTGATTAGATTAGTGTATATTAGAACTCATGTAAATTATTTAATTAAACAAGAGAAAATATTAAGTTACTAAAAGTATGAATTTAAAGTATAGTGGTACATTATTGGATTGTTGTGAAATCCAATTAATGTCAAAATGCTAGAACTAGGGGTCTAATTGTTAGTTGATTTAAAAATAATTGTGTATTTTTAAATATTTATTATTATTTCGTATTATTTCATATTATTGAATCATAAATTCTAGTTGAATTGGGTAAAATGGTTGAGATCGATAATAATTACCTATAGATTGTATAAACTAGGGATTTTATGTTAAATTAGAATTTTGAGAATTCTTGTACGATGACAAATAATTACTTTGAGTATTGAGTTATATCATAGTAAATTCCTTGTTTATAGTGAGAATTCACATTTGTGTGATTGGGATTCAAGGGAATTAGGAACAAACCATAAATTATGAATTGAAGGTTAATAGGTGTGATGAACTTGCAAATTGTTGCAGTATTGATTCTTGTTATGGATAATACCCACGTTAGACTTTATTTATGTTAGATTTCACGCCATAAATATGTATTAGTTTTTTAATAATGGATTGACATGAATTAGGATTAAAGTAGAGGATTTTTGGTGCTTAACCAAAAACGGTTAGGTTCAAAGTACTAGCAGAAAAATAAAATTACCACCCTGAAAATTGGTTTGTGTTCCTAAGCATGGAGTCATCTTTTTACACTGAATAAGACGTTGGGTAATATACCAAAATAAATATCTACAAGTTAGATTCAAAATGCAAAAGTGGTTCGCTAATTGGACTTCTGCTGAATGAGTGATGATCATTTTAGAAAAATGTATTGGGATGACAACACAACCTGAAAATGAACTTTTGAGTAGATTCATAAACTAATAAATTAATTTCTCATGCATTTGGTGATTTGGAATGTATCTAGGACTTTGAGGGTATTATTTAACTAACATTTGGACTCAATGTTGAGACTTATGACTTGGGTTAGTGTAATAACATTAAAAATAATGAATATGTAATTATTGGGTGATGGGAAATACGCTTATACCATATTTAACATTATATAAATGGGATTTCCAATTAAAATGATGCTAAAAATATTTTTAATTTATAAATAATGTTGGTTTTTTTGAGTTAAATCTGGGTATCCACATAAATTATAAAGAATGTGGAATACAAGGATATTAAGAAATATGTCTAAAATGTATTTGGTAAATTCGAGGTAGAATTTACGTTGAGAATGCTCTTAAATTATTTGGGACACGCACGAGACTAATAACATGGGAATTCTTATTAGTCTAAATAATAAATATTGGTAACCTATGAAACTTGATGATACCCTAATCAACCCTTGGTATTTAGAAGGCTCTTAGAGCCCCTGATTACGCTCAAGAAAGAATAGAGTTCCCAAGGCTGTCCTCTGACCTCAAACAGACTACTATTTAGTCCCCTACACCTCTGTTGCTCTCAAGGAAATGCTACTGTGATGCACTAGACCTCAGTCATCTTTACATACTCCTGGAAAAGTCAGTCCTTCTAATATATCTCCTCAACCAAGCTCAGATACCACATCACTAGAGTTTTTCCATGTCCTATGTTCACACTTGACCTCAGATTGAAGAGAAATGACCTACCAAGGTCTCTTAACCATCAGGACTGAGTTATATCATTGAGTACTACCTTAAAATTAACTTATAGCTTCCCCATGACAACTTCAGAGCTCCTGGACTTCTGATAAAGCTTCTGCAATTAGTCTGATGGAGTAGGCACAAATTATAACACTATTCCACTTACCAAGACCACTCAAGCCCACTTGCATTGAAGGCTCACATACTCATTTAATGTAATAACAAACTACCTTAAGACACCTGTAAAACCTTTGACCAACACTCCAGCATGTTGCTGACATCGTTAGACCTCAGAGGCACCACAACCACGTTGTGATAGTCCACTCATTATATATATCCTAGAGTTTTCATATAAATATGAAGATGGTTGAAGGTTGAAGATACATTCAAGTCATCACACATTAAGATAACCAAGGGATCCAGCATTCATAAGAGTTTACTCCTTGTTCTCTACTCTTTCAACTCACTATTGTGAGAATAAATCTATAACTTGGATCATTTCTAATGATCTTATACAATGTATATCTTGTTGAAACCTAAATTAATACTTGGGAACCCTTAGGGAAGTCCATAAGTTACTTCCTAAGGTCCTTTAGATTGTTAAGAAGGCCGCAAAGACCTCAGACTCTCCTAAACAAAACTCAAGGTGTCTCAGAGATTGTAAAAACTCTTTTACTATCTAATAAACAATATAACACCCTTTGACTGTGGATGAACGATCCTATATGATCTTACATGATTAAAGTTATAAAGGGGAGCACCTATTGGTTTGAGGTCATATATGATTTTAACACCTATCAGTTTGGTGCCGTCTGTGGGAAAGACAAGTTCCATTTATTTCACAAATCAACTTTGCTATTTTCAAGATGCCAACCAATGTCGTTTTGGACCGTTTGCTCAAAGAAATGGATGCTCATAAAAGGATCTATAGGAGAAGATATCTGACATTATCAGTAGGATTCCCTTACCTTTAGTGGTTGAGGCACCAATGTTACCAGAGAATAATGGTGATAGGGAGTACCATGAGCCCAAGTATGAGGTGGAGAATGATATAGAGGGTGTTCTTAGGGACCCCCCATTGATCAATAACTCGTGTTCCTATCAAGGACATGATATCACTCCCAGAAGATCAGTCTCAAGGTGGTTCTAGGGTGTATAGGCACTGGGATAATGATAGCATAACGACCGGGGAATTTCCTCAACCAGTACAAGACGTAAATGCCTAATACTGTTGAGTTGGCTCTCCAAAAGACTTTCTCCCTATTCACCAATGACGTTGAATATTATTCTCTTTCCTCAAAATTGAAGATGCCTACTATTTAATCGTTTGATTGATTTAAGGATCCCATCGATCACTTGGATACTTATAGATCTCTCATTCTCCTTTAGGATACTCCAGATGAGGTCCCGTGTAGAGATCTTCCAGTTACCTTAAGGGGAAATACTAGGAAGTAGTTTACAAAGCTTAAACCATGAACCTCTACAAGCTTCATTGTACTAGAAAGATACTTTATCTTCCATGTCATCAGGTCAAAAAAGATAAGGAAGCCTATCACTTACCTTTTCCATTTTAGATAGAAGATGAATGGGCTTATCATGGAGTATTCAAAGATATTCAACCAAGAGACCCTCCATGTTAATGATTTGAATGACACTATCTGTATGGTTGCCTTTTTATCAGTCCTTACCTTATAAGACCTACCGAGGTTTTTAAATATGAAGCCCCTGAAGTCCATGACTAAGTTTCTCAAAAGGACTCAGAAGTATATGAAAGCTGAGGATAAAATCTCAGTAGGCATGTCATGGCCATCTCTCAGCAGGGAAAGAGGAAAGAGATCTTCTATCATCTTGGGGAATACTTTAAGACCGCATAATCGAAGAAAAAGAATGGTGGATAGCGATTGGGGAATTTCCTCAATTAGTACATGATGCAAATGCCCTGGAAAAATGAGATAAAGAAAATGAAAGAATGGTTGAGGAATTTCCTCAAGTAGTACAAGATGCAAATGCCCAACACTATTGAGTTGGATCTCCAAAATAATCTATCTCTATTCTCAAATAATGTTCAATATTATACTCTTGCCCCAAAGTGGAAGATGTTTACTATTTAACTATTTAATGGATTTAAGGTTCCCATCGATCACTTGGACTTATAAATCTCTCATGATCCTTTAGGATACTCCAGATGAGGTCCTGTGAAGATCTTTTACAACTACCTTAAGGGGAAATGCTAGGCACTAGTTTGCAAAGCTCAAACCACGAACCATTACAAGCTTCACTGTGTAGGCAATATGTTTTATCATCCATTTAGGGCACAAAGGATGAGGAGGCCCGTTAATTACTTTATCCACTTATCATAGAAAACTAGAGTGTCTATCCGGGAGTATGCTAGATATTTAAGAAAGAAAACTTCTAGGTTGACGATCTGAATGACACCATCTGTGTGATGACCTTTATTTTAGGCCTCACCTCATAAGACCTATTGAGGTCCTTCAGTAAGAAGTCCAAGAAATCCATGACTATACTAATCGAAAGGGCGCATAAGTATATGAATATTAAGGACGCAATCTCGGTAAGGCGTGCCGTATCGACCCCTCAGCATGGAAAGTGGAAAGATGCCTTCTATCATCTCAGAGAATCCCCTAAGGCCGCATAATCCAAGAAGAAAAAAAGGTGGAGGTAAAAAGAACAAACCTCGAGAGGCCAAGCATTTTATCCCACTAACTACCACCATAGAGGAGGTCTTTATAGTAGTGGAAGCTCAGGAGCTCTTGCCTCAGCCAAAACCCATGAGGACTACTGACGAAAAAATATATAAGTCTAAGTACTATTGATTCCACAAAGACCATGGACACAACATAATGATTGGTTTAGACAGAAAGAATCCGTCAAAGGGGTAATAAATAGGGGTTACCTCAAAGAATTTATAGCCAAATACATTAACAGTGGTCAGCGCAATAATAATAAAAACAAGGATGGTGTTCCTTTAATTGATGTCCAAAGAATTTATAGAGGCTTAACTGTACGTGGACTCTCTGCCATAGCAGCAAAGACCCACCTCAAGAGCATCCAACATAAAGGAGTGAAAGTCAGCCATGTCTTTCTCCTACATTAAGCTCCCAAGGGAGTTCTAATGATAATATTTTTGGGACCGACCTCAGGATGGTTCGTATACCTCATGGCGACCCCTTTGTAATCACTGTGATTATAGGTAAATACAACATGCAGATGATATTGATTAACATAGGGAGATGTGAAGATATCCTGTTCTTAAATGCCTTTAAGTCCATAAGCCTTGATGAAAAACATATGCAACCTATCACCACTCCTCTCATCAGATTCAACAGAGAGAGGACATATTCATTGAGATATGTCAGTCTCCGCCTCACCCTTGGTTCCAAATATTATTTCACAACCATTAAGAACAAGTTCATACTGGTGGATCTCCCCTTAGCTTATAACATGATCTTGGAAAAAACTTTACTCAATGACTTAGATGTTATCATCTCAACATGGAGACTGGTGATGAGATTCTCGACCCCAAGGGAGTGGGAGAAGTGTTTGGAGATCAAAAGAATGATCGAGAATGTTACATCACATCCATGAAAGATAAGAAGAAGCGGCCTAAAAGACTTATTAGAGGTCCTATCTCCTCCACCACAAATGCCAAATCTCCCCTAGAGATCTTAGGCATATAATTATTGAACATAGATACTCTAGATCCATGAGATGAATAAAAGGAGCAAAGGGTGATCCATTCGGGGCTCTGATTACCATCTGCATTGATAAGGAGGATCTAACCAAATAAGTTCAGATTGGGTCTGGCCTTAGCTCCTCCCTCGAAGAAGATATCATCCAGTTCCTAAGGGATAACAACGACATCTTCTCCTAGAGCGACTCAGATATGATTGGAGTGGACTTTGAGGTCATGGTCCATTGCCTCAGTGTGAACTCGAACCATAAACTAGTCAGACAAAAGAATAGGTTCTTTAACCCAAAAGGAATAATTCTTTAGAAGAGGAGGTCAACAAGATCTTAATAACCAACTTTATTAGAGAGGTCAAATACCCGACATGGCTTTCAAATGTGGTAGTTCTGCCTAAAGACAACAAAAAATAGGGGATGCGTATTGAATTCACTAACGTTAACATGGCATACCCTATGAACTTCTATCCTCTACCAGAGATTGACACTTTGTGGACTCAATAATGGGTCATAAGGTCCTATCCTTCATGGATGCCTACTTTGGGTATAATCAAATCATAATGTCCCCTACCGATGAACAAAATATCTCATGCATTACAAACAAAGATACCTTCTATTACAAAGTTATGCCACCTTTCAGACTAAATAATGTAGGTGCCACTTACTAGAGGATCGTGAACTCCATTTTGAAAGACCTCATTGGTAAAACCATGGAGGTTTATGTTAATGGCATGTTGGTAAAAAACTTAGAGGCTCAAAACCATTTGAATAACTCCAAGTGACCTTTTCCATCCTCAGGAGGAACCAAATTAGCTTAAACCCTAAAAAATATGCTTTTAGGGTTGTTGGAGGAAATTCCCCGGGTTCATGGTCACCGGGTGAGGCATAGAGGCCAATATAGAGAAAATTCAAGCTCTGCTAGATATGAAGTCTCCATGGACAGTCAAAGAGTTCCAGAGCCTAGTCAAAAGAGTTTCTTCCCTTAATCACTTTATCTAAAAGGCCATACACAAGTTCCTTCCCTTCTTCAAGGTACTAAATAATGCCTTCAAATGGACTCTTGAGGCGAAAGGAGATTTTTAGAGGCAAAGTTATACAATTATGCAAAAGCCTTATTCGAATCTTGTTAAACCTCATATTTTACAAAATCCCCAACTGTCAAGCATGTATTTTAATTATAAAATCTGAGATATAATAGAAAACTTCTATTTTTTCAATTTTTTTGGGGGGCTAAGTGTTCAAGTGAATTTTTTTTAATGAAAAACTCTAGTTTTATAAGCAAATGTGCAAAACCTAAGGTTCAGAGGTATTAAGACCCATTGTGGAACCCAGAATGTCCTCAGGAGGTCCAAGGTTAAGAGTCTTTTAAGATCTACATGACTTTAAAAAATTCTATAAGTGTAGATGTCTTATAACCCTTTGTAGGACTTCATATTTATAATTTACCTAAGTTTAGATGTCTTATGGCCCTTTGTGGGACTTCAGATTTCAAAATCTCCAAGTTCAGAGATTTTATGACCCATTGTGGAACTTCAAATTTAAAATTGTCATGCTATATGACCCTTCGTGGTACTTTAGGTTTCAAAATTTGTAAGCTTAGAGGTTTTATAACCCTTTGTAGGACTTCAGGTTTAACATATTCTAATCCTAGAGGTCTTATGACCCTTTGGGGGCTTTAAAGTTTAAAATTCCTAAGCCCAGATGTCTTAGGACCCATTAGAGGGCTTAAGGTTGAAAATATTTCTGAATTCTGAGATCCCAGGACCCTCAGTAGAACTAATTTTTCTATACTAAGGCTTTCATCCTTAGAAAAACATGTTTCAGAGGTCTTAGAACCCTTTATGGAACATATTTCAAGTATGAATTTTAAATTTGAGGTCTTATGACCCTTAACGACTTTACTTTTTAAGCTTTATTCCTAAAGTTCCTTTAAGGGAAAAGTGTTTGTACAAAAATTTTGGGCCTTCAGGCCTAAAAGTACAAGTACCATATATCCCAATATTATAGGGTCTTATAGCCTACTTCAAGGCCTCATTCTTGATTTTTAAAATTGCACAAACTATTTACAGAGGTTTTGAGACCCTCAGATTTACTAAAGCAAACTTAATACTCATATTATCTTGCCTTGCCATGGAATCTTAGGGGGATAATTGTATACTACCTACTAGTAGAATTCAGACATATGAATGCTCTGTAAAAATTTCCTTAGAAAAGCAAGTGTAAAGTGTAGTAAAGAGTACAAAAGTCAAAATTTCCAAAACCATCCCATTCTCACTCAAAGATAAGGGAGCATGAGATTTCATTCAAAGGGACCACGACTAAAACACTTCAAAATAAAAATAAAAAAATCACTTAAAACCCTTTTTAAGGCTTAAGATTGGCGGCATCAATAAGAGATTCACTTTTTAGGGGGCTTGATTGGGGATGAGAGGTCGTAGCTTTATTTTGAGCTTCTTCTTCTTAGACCTGAGAGGTAGAGGCTTGATTAACATCATCACTTCCAGTCTCACCATCTAATCTCTCGTTACCAAATCGAGGTCCTTCAGTAAATAGGTCAAAGACATCCACATCAGGAAAGAGTCTCTGGACCTTGGCCTTACAAGCCGAAAACCTAGAGTTTTAGTTATGGACAATAAAATTCTTGAATGGATCACACTCAACGTAAGCATCCAAGTTTCTCTTCACTGAGGTTTGTATCTTCACCTAGAGCTCCTTGTGGTTTATCAAGACCTCAACATAGGATTTTTGCATTTCTTGGCCTTTGGAGGTCAACAGGTTCTTCATAATAGTGAGATCATCCATCGGTTGCTTCAAAATACCCATATCATTCTCTGCCTAAAAAAGCTTCTCTTGAAAAGTTTAACGATTTAAGGTCTGATCCCAGAGGGCCTCCACTACCGCTTTATGATCAAGATGAGCCAGAACATGGGAATCCTCGACCTTATCCATGGAATTCCGAGAAACCACTAAAAGGGAAGCACTATATTTGAGGGGTTTAAAAAGTTATCCAACTCCAACTCAGTGATCTTTGGCCTCGGGATTGTCTTATATTGGAAATTATTGATGATTTGGGTCATCTCCAGGAGGATAAGGTACCATTTGTGAGACATCTCCATAACCTTGCTCCATACTTTACTACCGTTAATAACATCTGCCATAACATCCTCTTTCAAGTGTTGGTCCTACAAAAGAAGAAAAATATTAAAAATAGGGTACAAAGAGCCAAAGATGCTAAGGAAAAGTCAACCGAAAAATTCTAGTATACCTTACCTAGAAAATAAATTAATTCTTGGTTATTAGTAAATGTTTCCTTGGCCCTCAGTCCGGACACCATATCTGAGTATTTTATTTTGGTCATTGCATGGAGCACGTCTAAGGCTGAGCTTTATGAGTCCATCTCCTAAGTAGTCAGAGATTTTGAATACCTATAAACCTCTTAGGTCAATAGATATTTCCCCACAACAGTAGTTGAGATCCTAGGTTATCCCAAGTCCTTTAAAGTACCCTTCAGGCCCACCTACTTTTGTGGGGACACCACCATTTCCTTCCTTTTGGTAAGGGGATCACACAAAGCTTTCTCAAATTTTGAGACCAGAGGCTGCAAGTCCCTTGGAATAGAAGAATAACTCTCGCCCAGAAGTTCCACCCGCTGCTGATAATTCTTACAACAAGGGCATGGTTTTGGTCTTGAACTTTAATACTAAGTCCCCACTTGATCTAGGCCTTAAGTTTTCTCTCTCCACTATTGTTGATGTAAAAAACTAGATTTGATCTAATTATTTAATCACAGATAAAGATGAATATATAAATATAAGACAAAAGATTTTTAAAGTGGTTCAGCCTTGTAATAATGGCCTACGTCCACTGTATTTGTTATTGCTGACTATTTGCAGAATTCTCGATAAAGGATTTACCAAGAAATTCCGAGTCCCCTGCTAATGAGGAGGTTACAATGTATTTATATCCCTGAGGCTGTACAAATGAAAGGACAATGTGCTGTTACCCAGTAGACATGTACATCTTTACTATAATAATGAGCATTTAATGCGCAATTATATCCTGGATTCTCTTGATTTGGATACGCTGTACACTTATGTAGCTCGAAAAGCTTAAGCTGCTCGGACCGACTAAGCTGCTCGACACGCTTGAGTTTCTCAAAGAGCTTGAGTTTCTTGTCATACTTGAGTTGTTCAAAATTCATTAGTTGCTCGGAGAGCTTGAGTTGCTTGGTGGTCTTGATTTGTTCGTCTGGAGCATTCGTATTTACCATGTAAATTGACACGTGTCTTCATGTGATTCGTCCATGTCAGCAGATTAAATTTGGTATCAACAGAAGCCCCCAATGTTTCATAGTTTGAAGAAAAGTATGGAACATTCTGCTTCTTAGATTTTCAGTTTGTATGGTTTTTAGGAAATCATTCTTTGTATGTAGCTCCTTTTTAAATGCACAGTATCGGACCTCCTAAATATTTTGAATTTCCATAACCGCTTCGTTTTTTGTGCCCCTTTTCTTCTTTTTAGCCGCCGGATACGTAAACGTCCGTCTTGGTAATCATTGCTTTTTCTGTTCCCGAGGTAAAGTATTTAAACACAACAAAAATTCCTATCGTCTTTTACTTTTCAAGCCTGTGTCTTCAAACTTTTCATTTCTTCTCCATCTTGTGCGTTCGTTTCTTTAACTGTTCGTTGTCAACTGGTTCACTCTTCCCCTGTAAGATCTTCTTCCCTCTCTCTTATTTTTCTTTGATCATCATGGTTTATGTTGTTGAATCGCTTGAGTATTTTTTTTATGAATTTTCAATTCCTTCATGGGTCATTTTGGAGGAACTTTTTGAACCTTCTGACTATTTCTCTTTGGCTGAGGGACATTGGTTCCCCAGTCTCTTTGTGGCCGAATGTGGCTTTTCCTTTCCTCCAAATCCCCTATGTTTGGAGTTCTATCAATATTTTGACGTTGTACCTACAAAAATAGCTCCCAATACCTGGAGAATAGTTAATGGAGTCCATAGGTTAAACCAAATTTATGGAACCCGTTTAGGAATTTCAGAAATTATGTTTTGCTATAGATGGGTTGTCAACGATAGTACTTTTTATTTAAAAACTAGGTTTTTAAATAGGGCTTTAATTGTCAATCTCCCAGATGCCAACAAGGATTACTTCAAGCATGGGGTTGTTATGAAAAATTGGAAACATGCTCCATTAAATGGAGATGGTGTATATCAGGGTCCCAGGTGTCCCCCTTATGGCAATGGAATATGTTGTTTTTATTTTTTGAAATATTATTTTCATGGTGTTTGACAAAATGTATTATTGACATTTAATTTTTTATGATGTGCAGTTGATAGCAAAAGAAGATATCCAAAGGAGACAGAGGTTAATTTGAAGCATTTGAAACTTATCTGGAGTTTGCACCAAACTGTGACCGAGGAGCACATTAGATCGGCCTCTTATTTGTTGCAGTACAAGAGTTACACTTAATCCTTTACTGCTCGTCCAGTGGTGGTTAATCTTGACCAAATACCAGCTGCTGAGTTTAGTGTGGAGGGTTCTTCATCTGAATCAAGTATTCCTATTGGTGACATACTGAAGAGAAAAAAAGTTCCTTCCTTTTTCGACATGTCTGATTCTCCTGCTGTGGAGACAAAGAGAAGTTAAAAAGATGTCCTAAGAGAGGGGATAAAGACTGTAGAGGTACCCCCTTCTGATGCCACCAAGAAGTTTAGCGAGAGGTCCCCTGTGGCTCCAAGCAAGATCATTGAAAATCCCCCTGTGGCTCCAACTAAGGTTGTTGTTATTTCTCCTCCAAGCGAGGTCATTATTATATCACCAACTAAGACAACATCTTTGGTTGAGAATATTCCTGCTCCTACGAGGAGATTAAGGAAAAGTTCTTCTGAGAGACCAGCAGAATCTGTTTCTCAGTCCTTAAATGTTCAAGGTGGTGTTCCCACTTTTGTTCCTCCGAGCTCTGCTATGAGCTCGGTGAAGTCTTGGATTATCCCAGAGGTCCAAGGTATTGAAGACAATCTTTCTTGTGATAGGGTCACTACCTTGGCTGCTCAACATATTGCCTCAGTAAGTATTACTAATTTAAACTTTAATTTTTAAATATTATGTCCCTGTGATGACTTACAGTTATTTTCTTTTTCCAGTTGGTAACATGTTTCAACACAATTTTGAAGAAGAATGAGGCTATCAAGGCTTCAATCTCCTAGGGATGTGTAGAAGAAGATTTTACTGGATTAACCCAGTCTTTGAAGGAATCTCAGTAGAAGTATGAGGAGAATAAAATTTCTTGGGAGAAGCAGGTTAAGTCTGTCGAGCAAGAGAGAGATCGAGTTGTGGAGGCCTCCAAGGATTCGGAGAAGAAATTAGGGGAGTTTGAGAAGAATAATAAAGAGCTTGAGGAGAAACTCAAGAATGCTACAGAGCTTGAGAATAAACTTAAAGTTGCTGAAGAGGAGGTTGGTAGACTGCGTGATGTTGATCGCCAGAAGCAGGAGATGGAGGAGAAGCTGAAAACTGTCGAGAAACTTCTTACTGAGAGGACTTCCTCGGAGAAGGTTAAAAGGAAGAAAGATGTCAAAAAATCCTTCAGCGTAGGTTGGGACAAGGGTTGTAATAAGTGTTTGTCTTCTATGTCATCACAAATGGAATACGCCAGCCTGAAATACTTTAGGGATGGATGGGTGGCAGCCCTACAAGAGCTGAAAGTCGCTGAAGATTCTGACCTATTTCAGCAACATACTCATGGCCCTCCTCCCTCTTCTCGAGAAAAAGAAGAGGACGAAGATGCCTCAGAATAATCCTCCATGGTAATTGGAGATCAGGCCCTTACTGTTCCATCTGTTCAATCGTGCTCCGAGCAACCCCAACCAACTATTATTCCTACCGAACAGCTACTCATGTCCACCGAGCAACCAACCTCTTCCTCGAAACCTCCTGAGGAAGTTATAGGAAATAAAGAGAAGGTGTAGAGTAGTTTGGGTGTTTGTTTTGTCACTTTATTAGATGTAGCCTCAACTTTTGTATTTTCTTTTATGATGAAATAAAAATTCAAGCTTTTGGTTGTTTATCTTGACTTTTTCCTCTTCTTGCTCTGTCTGCATTCTTATTAATTCTTTCTATCTATTTTCTTTACTAGTTTATGGCTAGAATGGAGCTCTTGTCAACTCATGATACTGAACTGACGAAAAAATGCAATGACTACTTCAAGGCTGGCCATGCTGACCTGAATGAAGCTTAAATTATTGACATCCTTGGTCCAGATACTTCTGAATGAGCAGTTGAAGCCTACCAATATTTGAAGTGCTTGCTCAACCGTGCAGTTGCCAACAATGTAGCATATTACGAGATGATTGAATATCTCCAAGGTACCATCGAGGAACTCCAACAACAATACAAGGAATCTTCTGCCCTTTTTCACCAGGGGTATGAGAAAAAATATCAGCAACTAAATGCTGACAAAGGATATGATAAGTTCATCGCCGCTTAGGAGAACAAAGAAAAAATTCTAAGGGTTGAGGTCGAGGAGCATAGGCAAATCGCGAAACTGCTGGAGTAGGAAAATAATGTTTTACGAGGAGAGATATCCCAACTGAAATCTGCATCATCTACCGCGGGAGCCTTGGTCCCTATCAATGACGAAGGTTTCTTTTTCTTGGAGGTCGAAAATGCCAATTTGAGAGATGAATTAGAAACCTTAAAGGGGACTGGACCCTCTACTTCTGCTCGCGGACGAGCAAGAGCTTCTCGAGGACGAGCAAGGGCTGCTCGAGTTACTATTGAAAAAGCTAGAACGCAGGCAGCCTTGGAGAATCAAGTATTCCAGTTGGTGGCGAAGAATTAGGTTTGTCAGAGATGTCCAAGAAGATTCTGAACCTCAACGAGCAACTTCCCTCACAAAGCTCTGCCTTGGAGAATAAAGAACTTTTAGTGAAGAACCTCCACGAGCAACTGGAAAGGTTAACTTACCAGTTTCACAAACAACTCAGAGAGTTTTCGATGGCTGGATATAATGAAGCCCTTTATCATCTCGATGATCGGATCCTGAATTCAAATAACGAGGGTTACAAGCAAGGATGGCTGAATGCACTGGGGTGTCAAAGTTGGAGCAGGGCCATTATCTATGGGATTACTATGACCCTGGATTGCTTGAGTTTACCGTGCCACCTTTTAAACTTGATATGAGCTGGATTCCTGCTCGGGCAATTCCTCAGTGCTTAATCTCCAAGTATCTCTAGGACTACAGTCTTCATTCTAATTTTGAGATATCTAGCCCGGAGCACTTGCTTGATCCTCCATCTGTGATGAATGTTAGGATGCTTCGAGATATGAACTTCATAAATTCCCCTTATGCCTTAGATGATCCTCCTACTAGAGTAGAACCTATTTCAAAGGCAGAGGGAAAGAAACCAGTAGAATAGGATTTTTATGTAATGGTTTTTACTTTTTTCAGCATATGTAATCCTTCTCGATTTGAATGAAAAGTTTTGGTCTTTTGTCATTTTATTTTCTTCTAAGTAATTTGCAGAATGTCTTTGCATACTTATCTCATTGTAGTGATTTTTTAATACTAGGCAATAGAATTACGTTCCATAGTATTGCTTAATTTAATCAACCGGAGTTGATTGAAATTGGATTACCGACCAACCGTGGATTTTAATTCTCGACCAACCGGAGTTGGTGGATTTTAATTCCCGACCAACCGGAGTTGGTGGATTTTAATTCCCAACCAATTGAAGTTGGTGGATTTTAAATCCTGACCAATCGGAGTTGGTGGATTTTAATTCTCGACCAACCGGAGTTGGTGGATTTTAATTCTCGACCAACCGGAGTTGGTGGATTTTAAATCCCGACTAACCGGAGTTGGTGGATTTAATTCCCGACCAACCGGAGTTGGTGGATTTTTATTCCCGACCAATCGGAGTTGGTGGATTTTAATTCCCGACCAATCGGAGTTGGTGGATTTTAATTCCCGACCAACCGGAGTTGGTGGATTTTTTATCTGGACTTGATGCGTTATTATTTTGAACTTGATACTTAGTGTGTAGCACTAGTACTTCGAAAAATTTCAACAAAAGGAGAGAATTGGGTAAAACATCCAAAACTTTATTCATATTGAAGAAAACTGCATTACATAGGGATTTTAACTACTGATAATATTTGCGCAGATGCTCTGCGTTCCATGCATTCTTAAACTCTTCTCCTTCTAAGGTTTCAATCCTATATGTCCTCGGTAGAACAACTTTTGTTACTCTGTAGGGTCCATGCCAGTTAGCTTTCAGTTTGTTGTGCTTTTGAATTACTTTCTTTAGCACATAATCCCCTTCTTTCAAATCACACTTCTTTACTCTCTTGTTGTAGAACAGAGCTGTTCGTTGTTGGTATGCAGCATTCGTGATTGCTGCTTCTTCTCTAACTTCCTCGAGCATATCCAAGTCTAATATTCTCATCAAGTCACTGATAAGAGAATTGAAATTCATTATTCTGTGCATGGGTAAACCCAGTTCAGCTGATATGACGGTTTCACTTCCTAATGCTAGCATGTATGGAGATTCTCCTGTTGCTTCTCGTGGTGTTGTACGATAAGCCCACAACACAGAATGTAGCTCGTTAATCCAATTTTCCTTTGCATTGTCCAGTCATTTTTTCAAACCATTCAGCAACGTTCTATTTGTCACCTCAGTTTGTCCATTGCTCTGGGGATGGCCTGTTGCAGTGTGGGTTTTCAATATGTTTGACTGATGACAATACGCAGCAAACTCCTTGTTTTCAAATTGGGTTCCATGATCAGTAATAAATGCATGGGGAAGACCATATCTACAAATGATATTCTTCCAAATAAATTGATACACCTTGTCATATGTCATATCAATAGGAGGCTCAGCTTCCACCCATTTAGTAAAGTAATCCACCGCGACCACGAGATATTTAAATCTTCCCCTGGTCGTTGGAAGTGGCCCGACCAAGTTTATTCCCCACATGGAAAATGGCCAAGGGGATGTAATGGGTGTTAACAATGCTTGGAGAGTTCTTCGGATAGAAGAGAAGCGTTGACATTTGTCACATTTTTTGGTATAGGCTATACAATCAGCCCTCATCGCTGGCCAATAAAATCCCTGCGTTATTATTCTTTGCAAAAGTGTCCGACCTGCTACATGGGCTCTACAGGACCCTTCATGGACCTCTTCAATCAAATCTTTCACCTAGGAGGGATGCACACATCTTTACAAACATGCTATAATTCCTCGTCTATATAAAATACCATTAGTCAATACATAACGAGCAGCTTTAAACTTCAGTTTCTTGGTTGTCAGTTTATCAGTTGGCAAAGCCCCTTCTTCAATATATGCCCTGATGGGATCCATCCAAGATAGTCCTAAATCAAGGGTAATAAAATTCATCATCAGATCTTCGTCTATGCTCCGACTAGTCAAGACTTATATTGGGATTGTTCTTCTTAGCTCAGTGCGTGTTGCTGAAGCTAATCGAGCTAAGGCATATGCTCTTGCATTCTCCAATCTTGGTATTCTAATTAACTGTACTGCAATTAGGCTTGATACAATCTCCATTGCTTTTGCATGATACTTGATCATTAATTCTCCTTTGGCTGCATATACCCCCAGTATGTGATTTACGATCAATTGTGAGTCACTGAATACGACAACCTGCTCAGACTTCATGGTTTTTGCCAAACTAAGACCAACAATCATTGCTTCATATTCAGCTTCATTGTTATAAGCTTTAAATTGAAAGCGCAGAGCATATTCCACATCGATCTCATTTGGGCTGTTTAAAACAATCCCTGCTCCACTGCCTGTAGTGCACGAAGAACCATCTACATACAAATTCCACACAGGTATCTCATTATCAAACTCTTGGTCAGATAGAGTTCCTCGGTGGAATATTTGATGCTTCCTTATATCATCCTCCAGCACTTCCTGCTGCTCGTCAACCATCTTCTCTTGCTCGTCTATCGACTGAGGTTGGTCGGAGTTTAAGTTTGATGATCTCATAACATCCATAGGCTGGCCGGTATTTAACTTCTGCTCTTCGGAGGTATCTGGATAGGTGAACTTTGCGATAAAATCTGCCACTGCTTGCCCTTTAAGTGACGACCTAGGCTCATAAATTATATCGTGTTCACCTAATTATACAACCCAATACATCAATCTTCCTGATTTCTCTGGTTTGTGCAGAGCTTGCCTTAATGGCATGTCTGTATGCACAACTACAATCCCTAAAGAAAGTATGGCCTCATTCTTCTACTTGCTTCGATCAATGCCAATGCTAACTTTTCCAGCCTTGGATATCTGATCTCTGCTCCTCGGAAGGCCTTGCTAGTGTAATA
This sequence comes from Sambucus nigra, assembly GCA_949130495.1. Classification (NCBI taxonomy): domain Eukaryota; kingdom Viridiplantae; phylum Streptophyta; class Magnoliopsida; order Dipsacales; family Adoxaceae; genus Sambucus; species Sambucus nigra. The sequence continues at coordinate 237,065,071 of OX422217.1, read as the reverse complement.
GATCGGTTTTTGCACTCCATCCTCCACTCTAATCAACGTCGAGCTTACTGCATTTTCTGAGACTTCCAGATACAAGTATAGACTTTCTCCCATCACTGGCCTGGATAACAATGGAGGTGCTCCCAGGTATTTCTTCAATTCTTGAAAAGTCTTCTCACATTCGTCGTTCCACTCAAAAGCCTTTCAGAGTGTTTTAAAGAATGGGAGGTATCGATCAGTTGCTCGTGACACAAATATGTTAAGTGCTGCAACTCACCCTGTGAGGCTTTGTACTTCTTTCTTTGTCGTTGGGGATCGTAGCTCTAATAGAGCCTTGATCTTTTCAGAGTTCGCCTCAATTCCTCGTGGATTTATGATATATCCGAGAAACATGCCTTCTCGTACTCCGAATATGCACTTGGTGGGATTCAACTTCATTTGATATTCCTCTAGTTGATCAAAGGTCTGTCGTAAGTCAACTAGATGATCAACAACTTTCTTTCTCTTCATTAGCATATCGTCAACATAAACCTCCATGTTATGATCGATTTGCTCTGCAAACACCTTGTTCATCAACCGCTGATAGGTAGCACCTGCATTTTTAAGTCCAAAAGGCATAATATTATAACAATAAGTTCCCCTTGGGGTAATAAATGAGGTACTCTCCCTATCTTCAGGCTTCATTTTAATCTGGTTATAACCAGAATTAGCATCCATGAAACTTAATAGTTCGTGACCCGAGGTAGCATCCACCAGTTGATCAATTCGGGGCAAAGGAAAATGATCCTTTGGGAATCCCCTGTTAAGGTCGGTAAAGTCTAAACACATCCTCCACTTGTTATTTTTCTTTTTTACCATTACCACATTTGCTAGCCAGTCAGGATATTTAACATCCTCAATGAAAGAGTCATTTTGCAGCTTCTCTACTTCCTCCTGTATAGCTTGATTTTTCTCAGGGCTGAACACTCTTCTTCGCTGCTTTACTGGCTTGATTTCCTTGTTCACATTGAGCTCATGACACAAGAAATTCGGATCTATTCCTGTCATGTCTTCATGACTCCACGCAAAAGTCTGCTTTCTTCGCCTTAGGAATGCTATCGATTCTTATTTTATTGATTCATCCAAGGATGCGCCAATTTGAGTTGTTCGTTCTGGATACTCGTCGTCCATAATGACATTCTCAGTAGCCTCCATAACCTGCCCTTTCATGAGTTGGGACTCGCCTCTAGGGTCTAATGTTTCAATTTATGCATCTTCTATTTGGTAGGTAGTAGTCTTCTTTCTAAATTCTTTATGCTCTTCCTGCTCGGTAGATGAATAGTAGCATTCCCGAGCTACTTTCTGGTCGCCTTTCATAACTCCCACCCTAAATATGGTTGGGAATTTTAGGCATTGATGCACAGTAAATGGTATTGCTTCAAATTTCTTCAGACCTACTCTTCCCATGATGATGTTGTAAGCTGATTGGACGTTTTTATGCATTTAAAAAAAGCATACTCTTTCTATTCGACAAGCAGGCCATGTACCGATAAGCATATCCAACTTGATCGTCCCAAGTGGAAAAACCTTCTCGCCAGTAAAACCAAGGAGGGGCCTATGATATGGCTCCAACTGGGTTAGCTTTAGATTTAAACTGCCAAAACACGGATAGAACATAATATCTGCCGAGCTACCATTATCCACCAGTACTCGTGAAATCACCACTTCCTTCATTCTCATCTTGATCACCAATGGATCATCATGAGGATATAGTACACCTGCCAAGTCGTTCTTAGAGAAACCAATGACCAGCTTATCCTTATTCACCTTCCTCTAACAATCATCTTTAGCCAAATTTATCCGCTGAATATACGAGCAAGCCTGAGCCTCATTAAGGTAGGCTTTTCTCTCAACAGTCATATCTCCGCCTCCTGTATCTCCACCTGTAATGACATTACATTCAAATGATCCAAAATGGATAGAAAATACCTCACGTTCTGGCTGTTTTGGTCTTTTGGGGAGATCGGGGTCGTCTTGGTCATCATCTGGATCCTCTTCGTGACTTCTCTTCTTACCTTCTTTTGCTCGACGAGGAGATCTAGACCTCTGTCTTGCTCGATCGTTGCTCTTTCCATCATTTCGATGATCAACATACTTGGTCAGCTTTCCTCGTCTGAAGAGTGCTTCAATTTCATTCTGAAGATCTATGCAATTTTTGGTCGTTTGACCATGGTCTTCATGGAACTTGCAATATTTGGTCTTATTCCTCTTGTCAGGATCTGTCTTCATTTTCTCTGGCCAGTTTAGCTCCTCGCTGTTCTTTATTTCTTCCAGAACGTGGTTTATGTCTACTTTCAAAGGAGTATAATTTCTAAATTTCTTCAAGAATTCCCATGTTGGCTTTGGTTTTGACTGCTTGTTACCACCATTATTCTTATGCTCTTTCTTTTCAGCCTTATCAACTTCCACCTTGGTCTCTTTGGTATCCATATTCTTCTTCGCAGCCATAGCCTCCTCGGCGTTCATAATCTTCGCTGTCTTTGCCATTAGTTCTGCCATGGTTTTAGGCGGAGCTTTGGCTAAAATGTAGTACAATTTATCTGGCAACAATTCGCTCATCAGAGAAGTAATTGCTGTCTTTTCCTCGTAATCAATAACTTCGAGCTTCTCGTTATTGAAATGAGTTATATAATCCCTGGTGCTCTCACCTGCTTTTTGTCTAACACTTAACAAGTGTTCTACTCGTTTAATTGGTTTTGCTCCAAAATATAAATTTCTAATAAAGAGCTCGGCCAGTTGAAAGAAAGTTAAAATCTTCCCCCGAGGAAGATTGTTGTACCATATTTGAGCAGATCCGGTAAGAGTTCCCAAAAATGCCCTGCATCTCATCTCATCTAGCACGGCTTAAATATCGGTAGCAGCTTGATACTGTTCTATATGAAGGACAGGGTCAGTTTTTCCATCATATTTAGGAGTCACAACAGGTGCTTTGAACTTTGATGGTGTGGGAAAATCCACAATTGCCTGGATAAAAGGTGTCCCTTGGACAAAAGTTCTTTGTATAGGATTTTTGGCCTTAGCCATTTACCCTAGACTATCCTCCAACCTTCGTATAGAGCCTTTCCATGCATCATTTCCCTCCTCGGGCTTGTTGGTTCGAGCAACTGATCGTGTTGAATTTGCTTCCTGGGATCTTTCATTACGAGCAGTTGGTCGTGATTGAGCAGAACCCTCCCTTAGATCGGATGGTCGTTGAAAGTTACTCGACACAATCCTAGGAGGACTTCTATTCCTCCTAGGGCCCAAACGATCAAAAGGAGAGACCCTACTTAACCTCTCCAATGCACTAGTCCTTTCTGGAGAGAGAGAGTGATGTTTTGTTGAGTATTTGTAGCTCGTACTGATGAAGTTCGACCAGGTTGATAAGAAAAATCATCAGATCTCTCAGTGCGATATGAATCGGTTCGTATGGATCGAGATTCCTCTGGGAATAATGTTCACCTAGTACGTGAATAAGGTAAACAGGTGTTTCTTTGAACGCTTCGTTGTCCTAAATGAGTAAATACTCCACCCTGGACAGTTTATATGAGTTGTCGCATAGTTTCTTGCATGGCTGTCTGGCCTTGGGCTAGATTAGCCATTATACCAACCAAATCTTGAACATTTGGGGGAGCAGATGGATTTGAGGTGTTTCCAACGTTTCGATTACTGGATTCAGGATTATCAGCCATTGATGATGAATTGTTTTGGTGAAAAACGATAATTACAGTCGTTTTCGACAGACGGCGCCAATCTATTGATGTAAAAAACTAGATTTGATCTAATTATTTAATCACAGATAAAGATGAATATATAAATATAAGATAAAAGATTTTTAAAGTGGTTCAGCCTTGTAAGAATGGCCTACATCCACTGTATTTGTTATTGCTGACTGTTTCCAGAATTCTCGATAAAGGATTTACCAAGAAATTCCGAGTCCCCTGCTAATGAGGAGGTTACAATGTATTTATAGCCCTGAAGCTGTACAAATGAAAGGACAATGCGCTGTTACCCAGTAGACATGTACATCTATGCATGTCTACTGGATTATCTTGATTTGGATACGCTGTACACTTATGTAGCTCGGATCGCTTAAGCTACTCGGACCGACTAAGCTGCTCGACACGCTTGAGTTGCTCGGAGAGCTTGCGTTGCTTGTCATACTTGAGTTGCTCGGAATTAATTAGTTGCTCGAAGAGCTTGAGTTGCTCGGTGGTCTTGATTTGTTCGTCTGGAGCATTCGTATATACCATGTATATTTTCACGTGTCTTCATGTGATTTGTCCATGTCAGCAGACTAAATTTGGTATCAACAACCTTATTAACACAAGGGATGTGAAGATACATTTATGTGCTTAAATTTATATGTTTGGTGGTCTCGGACCTCTTCTTTTTGCTGACTGCAGCCTCTATAGGTGTTTCTTTGTCAAGCCGCTTAGCTATCCTCCTTTCCTCTTATTCATGTACTATATTAATAATAAGTCATAGTTAGCTATCAGAGAATAAGAACGAGAAAAATTATAAAAAAGAGAGGATAAGCTATTTGTTGGGAGAATAATCAGACTCTAGCAAATTGGGCTCATTAACTGAGGGCTGGACCTCTTTCAGCTTAGGGGGAAGACCAACCTTACCCTTGGGCTGGTCATCCTCTCCCTTAAAGGACTCAAGAACTTTGATGGAGAGCTCAGCAACCGCCTTCCTTTTTTGTGACACCAAGATAAAGGGTTCAGACCCCAGCATATCCCCGACCATAATTTTTGGGACCACATGAGCATCACTATCAGTTAAATTATTAGGCACTGTCCCCAACCACTATTGAAGAGATGCCCAACTGTAACAAGGATCTCAAAAGGTATAGAGGCCAACTTATGGGCCTCAGTAGTCCTACCCACTTCCTCTAAATCGGGCTCAATAACAACTACAAAGGAAAATAGATTGTTAAAACTCGTGACAAAAATTTATGAATACACTTACGCACATGATTAGATGTAAACTTCAATATACCCACGAACGGAGGAGTATAATAGAGGATAGGGAAACCAATTGGTCAGAGGAGTTTGGGGTGGCTTAAGCCCCACGAATGTGGAATAACCTTTTTTTTAGTTCTTGTGGGGCATTATGCCCGTCTTCATTAAAGACCACCTTGGATATAGGAGATAAGTACTTCACACCCTTATCATTGGACTTCTTCTATTCTTGGACCCTATACAACTTGAAGAATTAGGTCATTAGAACATTATGCTTGCCTCCGTTAAGCTCCCTGAAAGCCGAGATTGTGTCAGAGCTCTCCATAAGTTAGTCACTAATTGAAAAGGGGCTATCCTAATACCCTTTAAAATACACACAATCGGGGAATATAAACCCATATTGGAGGAAACATTCATTGAAGACCACCTATTGGGTGACCATTGAACATGCCCTCTCATCAGGCTTTTGACCCTTACAGTGATGGTCCCAGGAATTTGGTAGGTCTTCCATATTCCTTTTACATCTTGATCATAGATTTAAGAAATGGAGTGAGACCGACCAATAAAGTAAGGGTTGTGAAATCCCCGATAGCTAATCACCTTTATACTAGGGGACAAATCAAGAGAGGAGAGAATCAATGGTCTTATCCTTTAGTTCCACAACTGGAGGTTAGGAAATGTGAGGACTAATGACAAATAAGGGATTTGGGTCCAAGACCTTTGAAGGGAAAATATTGTCGATAGATATTGTTACGAAAAAAAATAGTTTGTTTGTTCAAGATAATTATATATAGAGAGGTGATAAATGGAGTGAGTAGTGAGGGATTCAACCTAGCCCAAGGAGCTCTTTTATAGCCCTATGGCCTAAAGTTATAGTTCTTTCAGCTTCCAAGATTAGACACTTCAATCCTCTCAACCAAATTAATGCTCACATCCTTAAGATTTGTCTATAACTACGTGTAAGCAACTTACTAATGCAATCTAATTATTACTAGAATCTCAGTGGTTAGTTAAAATCTCAGCCCTAACTTGCATCAACACTTCAGTGTTACTCCTTACAATCATTGCAAGAACCAACAAGGGGATACTGATGATACCCTAGTTAATCCTTGCTATTCAAAAGTCTCTTAGAACCCTCGATTACCCTCAGCTAAGAATAGAGGTGCCAAGGATGACCTCTGACCTTAGAAATACTAGTGCTTAACACCTTAGACCTCCGTTTCTCTTTGGAAAAGGATACAATGCTATAGTAGACCTTAGTTATCCTTCCTGCTAGAAAGGCATATCGTTCCAACATATCTCCTTAACCAAGCTCAGACAACATAACACCAGAGTTCCACCCTATCTGACGCTCAAAGTAGACCTCAGATTGAAGATAAATGACCTCCCAAGGTTTCCTAACCATCAACATTGAGGTATATCATTATGTACTACCTAAAGATCAACATATGGAAGCCTCATGACACTTTTAGACCTCCTAGACCTCTAAAAAATATTTTACAATCATTTTAGCGGAGTAGGTGGAAATCAGAATACTATTCCAACTATTGCCACCACTCAAGCCCACTTGCATTGAAGACTTCCATCCTTATTTAATGTACTTAATAACTACCTTACACCACATTCAAAATCTTTAGCCAACACTCCATCACATTAATAATAACTTCAGACCTCAGAGACACCACAACCATGTTGTGCCAATCTACTCATTCTCCCTCCTAGAGTTTGCATATAAATAGAAAGCTGGTTAAAGGTTGAAAATATATTCAAGTCATCATACATTCAGATTACCAAGGGATTTAGCATTCATAAAAGTTTACTCCTTATTCTCTATAGTCCTGTATCAAAGCATTCTAAGTTTTATTGTCCAAGGGATCTTGAGTGCATCCATCTTTATTTTTCACTTTGCATTCTCTAATTTCTTTAGAGAGTAATCATTTAGGACTTGTACTCTTAATAACAATGACCGCTTAGGGAGTTTTGCACCATTGTTCCAGGTGAACAATTCGAATGTATAAGGAGGGTTCATTGTTTAGATTTCCTTAGTGAGATATCCCATGCACGAGGTTGACTTCGATTGGGAGTTAGGAACTTTTGGATGTAAGACATTTAGCAAGTTAATAACGTATGTTTGGGTACCTTGATTTGCCATTATGGGCCCAGACGAGTAGCCCAATAGAAACTTCTCAAAGTATGGGCTCCTCGCATCTCAGCTGAATCCGATCATGACCTAGTCCACTCTTAAAATCTAGTAAGGAGATATTCTAGGAGTAGAAGATGGACGTGGGGGAGTCCAACACCCACACTCCCCAAGAACAAACATGTATATAACAAACCCTAAGCCTGGGGCAAAAGACATGCATTGTATTCTCTATAAAACACTCCCCGAAGTATATAGAAATAATACTAAGAGAACCACTGTGGACGTAGTCATTTATTGCTGAACCACGTACATGCTGTGTTATGTGATTGGCATTTTTTATTCTTTATTCCCCTTGGTGATTGCACTTTCTTATTAATTTGTGTTGAATATAATTGTCACCACAATTGGTGCCGTCTGTGGGAAATGTTTGTCTTCCTTTAAGAAAGTCCTCACCAACAAAGAAGCTAGAATGTCTGGTCATAGTAGCAACGCCCCTCAGGTAGGGGATATCCAAGAACAGCCTCCCCCTCGCAGGATCAGATCTGAAGTTTGGCATTCTGATCAGAGGGCTAGCCCGGAGAGGTCAGCCTAAGAGGAGAGCCAGGGACCAACAAGGTCCACACAAATCTCCAGATTGATTGATGCCTATGAGGCAAGGCTCCAAGAGCAAAGGGAATCCGCTCGCACGCAAGAGGCTGAGAATGCTGGTCTCAAAAGGAAATTAGAGATGATGGATAAAGAACTCCATCGCAGCACTAGGCGACGTCCCTACCACACTCCTACCCCTCAGGCGAGCAAGTCTCGCAGTCGAGGAAGGAGCCCAAGACGTGAATCCCAGAGATTTGAGGAGTATGAGTCGGATGACGACTTGATCGAACAACAACGACCAGTTCGCCATTACAGGAGCCCAGCTCGAGGTGATGAGGATATATGTAATTTGGTTCGAAGGGAGATGGACCAGTACCCAGCTCATCGGGGTGCTAGATCAACCAAGGAAATTGATTGACGAACTCTCAAGACCCAGATGAAATCCCCTTTCTCAAGGGAGATATAAGAAAAAGCCCCCAAGAAGTTTGCTATTCTGAGATTCAAGATCTATGATGGAAAGACTGACCCTATTGACCACGTTAGGTAGTACCGATAAGCCATGACTCTCTGGAACCATCGGAATGCACTAATGTGCTGAATTTTCCCCTCGAGCCTGCACGATGTGGCCCTGAAGTTGTTCGAGAGGATCCCTCATAGGTCCATCAGGAGCTTCAAGTCCCTAGCCGAGCTCTTCATGACTCGCTTCATTACCAACAGCTCCCATCCAAAGAGGATGGATGCTTTGCTAAGAATGAAGAAGATGCCACATGAGAGCCTCCAGGACTATGCAAAAAGGTACTGGGAGTTTTTCAATGAGGTCGAGGATTGCTCGGAACAAGTAGAAATGGCCTCTTTCAAGATCGACCTACCCAACTTTTACCTTATGCACCAATCTCTGATGAAGAAGGAGGCCACAACCATCGATGACCTGATGGCTCGCATCGAGAAGTACGCTAAAGTGGAAGACGTAACCCGCCTCAGTGCAGGGGAGAATGACTGAACTAAGCTCACTGCCAAGGGCAACGATAAGGTTAAAGACCAGAAGAAAGGAGGAAATAATGGGGGAAAGGTTAGCTCCAAGAATGGAGGCAAGAACAATGTTTTGAAAGCATTTCAGGCAGTAAATACTGTCTTCAAAGAACCAATCTACAAGATCCTAGCAAAAATCAAAGATGAGCCATTTGTTAAGTGGCCCAGAAATATGGGGGGAGATCCCTCAAAGAGAAACAACGCGCTGAGATGCGCTTTTCACAAGGAGGGAGGACATAAGACTGAGCATTACATGGCTCTAAAGTCTCACCTCGAAGAACTGGCCCAGACTGGCACTTGAACGAGTTTGTGAAGAAGAAGGCAGAGAAGGTTGCTGCCAATGGAGACACAAGGACCGACAATGTACTCGAGGATGATGCTGGCCATGAATTTGCAGTAATTCATAGGGTATCTGATATGAAGCAGATTAAAGGGAATTCAGCTCAGATGGAAGTAAAAAAGCTTACAGCGGTAATGCAAGCTTTTCAGATCGATTCAACGAAGATACAGTCAGGACAGTGTCGACGAGCAGATGACGTCAATTATAGCAAATATATCATGTTCACAAATTAAGATCTGGTGGGGGTAAGAACCCCACATCATGACGCCTTGATCATTACCCTCAGGATAGCCAACTATGATGTCGACAAGTTTCTCATCGACCAGGGAAGCTCATCCGAGGTAATGTATCTCGACCTCTTCAGAAAGTTAAAGTTAAGCATTGCCGACTTAAAAGAAATCACTGTCCCTCTAGTTGGCTTCACTGGAAAAGTGACTATTCCATTAGAAAAGATCATGCTGTCGGTAAGGGTAAGAAGTGTCTCCAAGATGATCGATTTTCTGGTGGTCGACATCGACTCGCCATATCAAGCTATCCTCGATAGAGGGTGGCGACATGCAATGAAGGTAGTCCCTTCAACCTACCATCAAAAACTCAAGAACATGAATGAGCGAGGAGTAATGGAGATTCACAGAGATCAGGCGATGGCAAGAAGATGCTTCATAGAAGCCATCTGCCCGAAACCAGCGAAGAAGGTTAAGAAGGCCAAAGAGAAGGTCGAGGAGCAAGAAGGTTTGATACCTTCAAAATATAAATTAAGATATGGAAGGCCCGGAGTAGAGGAGACCAGGCTCCTCCCCTTTGACCGGGTCATTAAAAACCTGGAAGAGATCACAGCTGTTGGGAGCAAGAAAGACAGGATGTTTTTAATTGGAGCTTCTCTCACAGATCAAGAAAAGAAGTAATTGACAGTATTGTTGAGAAGTAATCTAGAAGTTTTTGCGTGGGAACCGTACGAGCTACCTGGAATTGATCCCAGTGTGGTTGGCATCGGTTGCACGTCGACCCTACTTTCAGGCCTATCACACAGAAGGCACGAAGAACTGTGCCCGTAAAGGCCAAAACTGTAGAAAAGGAAGTAGAGAAGCTACTGGATGCAAGATCCATATGGGAAGTTCAATTCCCTAAATGGCTATCCAACCCAGTAGTAATTCCAAAGTGCAATGGGAAATGGAGAGTTTGTATAGACTTCACTGACCTTAACAGATCCTGCCCTAAGGACAGTTTCCCTCTCCCGAAGATCGACCAATTGGTGGATGCGACAGCAGCTCACGAGAGAATGAGTTTTATGGATGCATATTCGGGGTAGACCAAGACAAGACAACGTTCATCACTATTGTCGAATTATACTACTACAAAGTTATGCCCTTTGGGATCAAGAATGCGGGAGCAACCTACCAGCGGATGGTCACTAAGATATTCAAAGACCAAATGGGAGATACCATGTAAGTCTACATTGATTATATGCTCGTCAAAAATAAGAAAAAAGAGGACCATCTCTCAGACCTATCAAATACCTTCGAGATCCTCAGGAAATACCGAATGAAAGTCAACGCAAGCAAGTGTTCTTTCGGTGTCCAGTCAGGAAAATTACTCGAATATTTAGTTAGCGAGAGAGGCATTGAGGCAAAAACAAACCAGATCGATGCGATTAATAGGGTACAACCCCCTCGCACGATATGAGACGTGAAAAAGCTCACAGGTATGCTCTACGCTTTGAACCGTTTCATCTCAAAGTTCTCTGAGAAATGCAAGCCGTTCTTCCAGCTCTTGAAAGGAAAAGAGACAGTAGAATGGAATCAAAATTGTACCTCAAGAAGATGATCCCCTGTACTTGTACCTCTCCATCTCCAGTCACGCCATCAGTTCTGCACTAGTGTGCAAAAAAACAGGAGTCCAACACCCAGTTTACAATGCGAGCAAGACCTTATTGGACGCCGAGCAGCGCTACCTACCACTACAGAAGCTCGCTTTTGCACTAGTGATAGCTTCGAGGAAGCTGAAGCACTACATCGAATCTCATAGTATCATCGTCCTCACATCACACCCCCTTAAAGCAGTCCTGCGGGAAGCAGATCTGTCTGGCAGGCTGTCCAAATGGTCAGTCGAGCTTGAACAATTTGACATACAATTTGAACCTAGGAATGCAATCAAGTTCATCACAAAATTCACAGGAGAACAGCCTTACGACCAGCTTCAAGTAATGAAGCAAGTGGAAGATCACCCATCAATAGGAATCTGGCGACTGTTTATTGATGGAGCCTCCAACTCAAAGGGGGCAGGAGTAGGAATTATGCTCGTTACTCCAGAAGACACAATCCTCAAGAAAGGAATTAGACTTATATTTGAAGCCTCCAATAACGAGGCAGAATATGAGGCTCTGATTGTCGGCCTGCAGAAGGCACAGGCGTTGGTGGCAAAGCAGCTGCAGGTGTTCAGCGAATCGCAATTAGTCTCCAATCAGATAAGTGGGGACTTCAACGCAAGGCGCGAAAGGATGGTAACCTACCTCTCCCTAGTAAAAAATTTAATGACCAGCTTTGAGGAAGTCAGTGTCCAACAGTTTCCCAGAGGACAGAACAACCATGCCGACGCCCTGGCAGCCCTAAGTTCAACAATCAATTCTGACATAAAGAGGTTGATCCCCATCAATTTCCTCTCCCATTCGAGCATCAACTGGGGCGACGAGCTTCCAAACACGGAATACATGCTCTAGATTGAGTCAGCACCCAATTGGATGGACCCTTTGAGGGACTATTTAAAAGATGGTGCACTTCCAAACGATAAGAAGTCCTTTCATCAGATAAGAGTTAAAGTTGCTCGCTTTCACTTATCTCTTGGGGGAAACTATACAAGAGATCATTCACCGGCCCTTATCTTCAATGTGTTCACCCGAAGGACGTTGAATAAGTTTTACACGAGCTTCACGAAGGAATCTGTGGAAGCCATATTGGACGGAGGTCACTAGATTTCCGAGCAATGAAGGAAGGCTACTGGTGGCCATATTTGCAAAAATATTCAGTAGTGTATGCTCGCAAATGCAAGAAATGTCAACTACATGATCCTATAGTCCACCAACCTGCTAGTGACCTAAGATCGCTTACCAAACCATGGCCTTTCACCCAATGGGGGATAGACATCATAGGCCCTCTTCCTACCGCCGTTGGTAACTACAAATATCTGTTGGTCACAACAGATTACTTCACCAAATGGATCGAGGCAGAGCCACTGACAAATATCCGAGATGCATATATGATGAGGTTCATATGGAAGAATATAATTACCCATTTTGGAATCCCCAGAACCATCATCACTGACAAAAAAACATAGTTCGAGAGTGGACCTTTTCAGAACTTCTGCAGAGAATACGGGATCAGGCAATATTTCAGCTCGATGGCCTACCCCTAGAGCAATGGTTAAGCCGAGGATTTCAATAAAATAGTGATCGATGGATTGAAGAAACTACCAGAGCGAGACAAAGGCGCATGGGTGAGTGAGCTGCCACATATTTTGTGGGTCTACCGCACTACCCCACGACGAGCAACTGGGGAAACCCCATTCTCACTAACATATGGAATGGAAGCAATCATCCCCTTGGAAGTTGGCCTACCAACTACGAGAACCACCCTTGTCGACCAAGGCCAAAATAATGCAGCATTACTCATTGAACTTGACCTAGCTGACGAACGCAGAGAACTAGCCCTAGTAAGGCTGGAAAGCTATCAGTAACAACTCGGAAAACACTATAACAAGAAGGTTAATCCAAGGGCATTACAGGTTGGGGACTAAGTCCTAAAGAAGGTCCTTGGAAGTGCAGTAAAACCATCATATGGAAAGCTGGGTCCAAATTGGGAGGGACCATTCAAGGTGACAAGGGACGACCTACAAGGAGCCTATCACTTAGAAACGCTGGAGGGCAGAGAGATACCCCGAGATTGGAACGCAGCCAATCTGAAGAAATTCTACTTCTAGTTTTTTTATTCATCTTTTATCACATTTTTGGAATTGGCAACTCAGTTTTTATTACTTGTGATTAATAAAAGATTATTTGGCAGTGACATCCTGAAGTGTTAATTTTGAATTATGAACTTTATAATTTGCACACCTTTTCCAAGTGACATGCATATTACTAAGTATGCAGAAGCAGGAAATCACCCTCCTCAGGTCTTCGTTATGAAACACAAATAACCTCTTAACATTGCCCCTGGATGTATATGAAGACCTACAAGGGACCCTTAGGCAGTTCGGCCAAATCGAAATTATCGCAAAATAATGTTTGGCTCGAAAAGCCTGATCGTATAGAACATCCAACACCAGGTGTGTCCTTGCCATTTCCATACATAGGCATAAGGGAGTGTGACGACACGACCTAAAAGGTAAAGTAGGGCATAATGGTATCTCATAAAGCATTCTGTATTTGGAGGATACTCACACAATAAAAACTTTACCTACATCAAATCTAGTCCGCTACGAAGAGCCCAAGATAATCAAATGGGAAATAAATGAAGTAAAAGATATACAATGCATGTTTAGTCGGAAAAATTGCCCAATACATTACATTACTTCGTTACATATACAATGAGTTACATCCGGTAAAATCTTAATGAGGCTGAGGCCTCTCAAAAAGATAATCAGCTACTTGTACTCTTCGGCTATCGTCCGAATGAGGAGTCAATTCCTCCTCGACCTCATTCACATCTGACTCTAATAGCTGCCTAGGGATAACATCTATAGGGATCCACTGGTAATCCCTCCTGAAAGGATTAGGCCTTAGAGTTAAAGGAGAAATCTCATGACGATACCAGAGTACTGAGTTTCGGGGGACCTGCACCTCCCTGAGGGCACTCAACCATCCCCTGATAAAAGATAGTTTTTCAAACTCTGTCAGCCTCGTCAGAGCATCTATCCAACCTTGTTCATAACCATCAACCCACACTCGCCGAGGTCCTTTCTTGAACAAATGCCTCAACCGTGTGACATCCCTTTGAAGCCCAACAACAATCACGTATGCTCGACGAACATCTCCTTGGATCTCGTCCACCTCCCTAGCTGGACCCCCTACATCTGGACCAGCTCGTGGAGCAACCGATGAGGTAGATCCTCACAAAATTAGAGGGGCACCGCTCGGTCCTATGCCAGCTTACAGAACAGCTGATGAAGAGGAATATTATAAAACACGAGGTGCGACGCTCGGTGCATGCTCCCTGAGTTACGACACCTCCCTCCTCAGAGTTCGCTCTCCTGCTGAAGAATTTCTACGACTTGATTAATTTCAGAGGCATTTAGGAGCTTAGCTCTCAAAGTGTTCACTTCTTCTTGAATAGAGGCACCAACCTCTTCCATATCCTGAAGTCTATCCTTTAGTTTGGAAACAAGCTCAGATTGGTCTTTAAAGCTCTTATTCCTCGACCTGAGAGACTTGTAAATCCTAACGAAGGCTTGGCGAACTTGATTGCTCACATTAGTACTGAGAATCCTTCTGAATTGAGAGGTGGCAGGTATATATTCATCTACATCAATCAACTACAAGCCATAAAGAGCTGTAAAGAACAAAAGAATCAGTACTACAAGCCATAAAGAGCAGTAAAGAGCAAAAGAATCAGTATACTGAAGAGAAAATGTTTTCATTTCGTTAATGGAGGACCAAATTACATCGATGAAAGAGAACAGTGCAAACAAAGCAAAAATACATAAAGGTTCTAAGAACGGGCTAACTGGCAACCTCGGTTTGTCTAGAGGTGGTTGTCTATTTTCCCTTGTAAGCAGTAGTAGTAGTATCTCCCTCTAAAGGAACAGCTGTTGCTCCCTGAGCAGGAGAAGCACCAGTAGGAACGGTTTGAGAGGAAGGAACTACACCTTCAATGGTTGGGGCAGGCGCATCATCTACAACAAGATTCGGGCCTGGATCATGCTCATCTAATAAGGGTGAATCAACATCCACCCTAACACCCAGAAGAGTCTTGTTCCAGCCCTTCTTGAAGTTCAACCGACTGATGTAACCTATCTGAACTTCAACGTCCTCATATGCGGCAGCCCACCCAGAGTTGTACGAACTCTCCTTAATGGTAGCAGCTTCAGACTCCACCTTCTTCACCGACTCTGACAGCACCTTATTTTCCTCGACCATGACTAGCTTTCTCGTACAAACCAGATCGTAGGACTGCCTCAACTCATTCAGCTCCTTGATCGCTGCTTCCTTTACCCTATTGACTTCAATAATGGTAAGATCAGAGGACTTCTGGGCCTCGCTAGCAGCTTTCAGGCTGGACTCTAGCTCGGTGTCTTTCCTCTTCAGTTCAATGTTCTACCTCTCCAAATCCGTATTCCTACTCACTAGCTCATCGCGAGTACGGTAGAGAACAGGGAATTTGGTCACGCACTGCAAGTAAAAAGGGAGCATTAGAAGAAAGCATTAAACAGAATATTACAAGTGTTAAAAAATAGAAACAAATTATCAAGGCTAGCCTCTGACTTTCTTGCAGGGCTAACTGGTTAGTCTTCATTGCCCTCTATCGATCAGCAGGCAAAATTTCTCTCTCGAGTAGCACAGGAGCCAGTTGGGGAGAGGTGGCGATAGAGGCCCCCTCGGACAACGCGGACACGAGCACTAAATCTTTCTCGGCCTTCGTCCTCACTTCCACCCTCCTTCTCTCCTCTTCTCTCTCCTTTTCCTTCTCATCTCTCTTCCTCTCTTCCACCTTCTTTTTCTCTTCAACCTTCTTCCTCTCCTCTCTCTCTCTCTCTCTCTCTCTCTCTCTCTCTCTCTCTCTCTCTCTCTCTCTCTTTTAACTGTTCTTCCTCCTTTCTCTTCCTCTCCTGCACATTGGTAGCAGGTTAAGAGCTAGTGTCAACTTCTCCACTACTAGACTTTTACTTATTTGACCTCCTAGAAAGAAGCACATCATCCTCATCATCCCTGATCAGATTTTTTCTGGGAGGAACCATTTTTGCCTCGCTAGAACTGCTCGACTCGTTAGAAGACTCTTGAGCCTCTGAAATCTCTTTCGAGATGGATGACTCTTCACTAGAGCTCTCTACACTGGAACCACCTTCAGCAGCGCCCCTAGTATCACCTTCACTGTCCTTGCCAGAGCTGCTCTCTTCCTCGTCTAACTGAATGGGGTCTGCAGTAACTTCCTTAGTAATGTGCAACTCAGGGTTGTTGTCTACAGGCCGTGCGATGAAATTAGAACCAATATTTTTATACTCCAGAAGAAAATTAGCTGACCGGGGATGTTCACCATCAACCAAAGGTTCTCTGATGTTCCAAGCTTTGATCAACTTGGCAGTTCGGACCTCACTAAGAGAAGGTTCCAAATTCTTTATCCTCGCTGAAAAGAAGAAAGAAGAATATAAAAGAAATCATGTATTAACAAGATCAAAGAGCAAAACAAAAATTAAGCCTACCTATGTACTCCTCCCCATAAAAGGGGACCTTGAACCTATCAGACCTCGACCCCTCGGTATGGGGAGGAAATTGCCATTTTCTAGCAAGAAAACCCTCTTGCCAATAATCCTTGTGGGAATTAGGTAGATTTACTACCAATACCCTATCAGGACTCCTGGCCTTGAGGTAAATCTGAACAGAACTTATTTGCGAGAAAGAATAGCAGAAGCATATTTCAGCGAGCCCTAATTTAGTGTTATAAAGTTAAAGTAACCAAAGAAGTGCAAAAACTATCTTCCAAACGTTTAGCGAGCACTGTGCAGGAACGATGTTGAAGTAACCAAAGAAGTGCAAAAATAAATTACTTGGGGGAAAAGTGAGCCCCCTTGAGACAGCAAAAGAATGTGAATCCAGTGAGCACCTTCTATTTCTCTAACATTTTTAGGGAGAGAGGCACATTCAATGTCCACCCAATCTGGAATGTTGTAATATTTCCTAAATTCAGTTATAGACCTATTACCTATTTTCGCCATTTGCAAAACCCTAACTATAAATGCGAGGAAATTGCAAAAGAAAAAAGCACAGAAAGAGAAAAAGGAATTACTAAATAAAAACTTGGCTTGAAACGACGCGAAGTCACAAGTGAAGACGATGGAGGAGATTGAGATTGGGAGACGATGACCTAGGAACGAGGGCGCAACAGTAGGAGCTTAGAGAAGATGATAAAATATGAAGAAGCTTGGAACGAAGGTATGGAAATGCTATTCCAAGTGAACTTTTAAACATTTCTAATCATATCGCATGAGACCCAAAGTAGGCTGCCGCCAAAATCAAGTAGAAAACTCCAATCTTGGGAAGAGTTACACAATTTACAAGAGAGCCATTATGATAAATCATTTAAATTTATTGAGCCCAAATTGTGGCCCAACAACTTTAGGGGCAATTGTGGGTACCTCGATTTACCATCACGGTCCCATACGAGTAGCCCGATAGAAATGACCCAAAGTCTGGGCTCCTTGCATCTCAACTGAATCCGATCATGACCTAGTCTACTCCTAAAATCTCGTAAGGAGATATTATAGGAGTAGAAGATGTAGTAGGGGAGTCCAACACCCCCACTCCCCAAGAACGAACATGTATATAACAAACCCTAAGTCTGTGGCAAAAGGCATGCATTGTATTCTCTGTAAAACACTCTCCGGAGTATATAGAAATAATACTAAGAGAACCACCGTGGATGTGGGCATTTCTTGCTGTACCACGTACATGCTGTGTTATGTGATTGATATTTTTTATTATTTATTCCCTTTGGTGATTGTGCTTTCTTATTAATTTGTGTTGAATATAATTGTCACCACAGTATGGTTGAATAAAAAGTGAATTTATGAACCTTTCATAACAATATTAGAAGTAGGGTTTTGAAGACCCCATTTATGTGATTGCGTGGTAACAGGTATGAGGAGGAATTTAATCTTTCTTTTTCTCCACTGAGACAAATTGATATGGAGATGAAGAAGGATATTTGCGTTATTCACTTTAGTGCAGGAAAAAATTGTTTTGCATTGGCACATACCTTATGAGGAGGGTTTGGTAAGTATTACCGGGTAAATCATTAATCACCACTTATGTTGAAATGGTTGTAGTTACCTTAATACATCAATAAGACTGCCACAACAATATGAAGGATAGAGTTCCTAAGATTATGGAGACCAAGGCCAAAGTAGGCATAATAACTAGAGATGGTTTAATGTGGACCCGAGTAAGCACTAGTAAAATAAATATCCAAGGGGGATAAGACCCCAAGAGGTTACAAGAGTAGATAATACAATTTATTATGGCTAATAGAGCCAAGGAAATTAGTACCAGTCAAGTAACGACCAATAAAAGCAGACCCAATAAGGCAAGAGTTAGCAGTGACAACTAAAAAGGAAGGGTCAACAAGGCCTCTTATAGAGCCACCGTTTTGATAGTTCCTTTATAGAAAATTGTTACACTTGTGGTGAGTGAAGCCATTTATTTAGGACAAGTCATAAAATGACATGTGTTATTGAGAATACCACCAGGTTATGGGTATGATTATATTTATGGCTCACACGCATGAGTTTGACTTAGACATCGAGGAGTTGTCATTCTTTGATAGTAGTGTGTTTAGTAGGATTATGAAATACAAAGATGTTATCATCGGGATTTATTTTTATGTGGATAACCAGCGGGTGGGGGCTGCTTTACATCGTGACTGTAGAAACATGACAGTTTGTTGTCCGGCTTGAGTGTTTAATCGCTTTATGAGTTAGACACGTTGTATTGTACTACACTCTATTTCTCTTTGAGTAGTATCCTTATGTATTACACTTGTATTAATAACTGGGGTAGGTTTTTACAATTTCTATTTTAGATCAAGGGATGTTTCTTAGAATTATGCCTTGGTCGAGGGAGGGTTTAACACGCACTTGTATTACATAAATATGACTTCTCAGAGGAGGTAACCATATTTTTTTTTGGAAAGGGAGTGTGTATGGGTTGTTTATTTAAAAAATAGGTTGGATCCAACCAGTTGTACTTTTTTCGTTATAATTAGGAAAGAAAGGTACACGATTACAGGAGTTTACGAATGTATGTGATGGGGTAACTGGACTACCACTAGTCAGAGAGATAAACTTTTGTATAAATTTGGCATCGAGTTAGGCCCATTGATAGGGCACCATATCAGATGACAGTTTGAAATGTGGGAGCCGAGTGAGTAGGCTTAGCATTTTTTAAAGCTAGGGGTTCATACGGAGGAGTATGTGAATTATCGAGAGCTGAACAACGTCACGGTACAAAATAAATAGCTATTTCAACATATCGACGACCTATTTGGCCAGTTGATAAGTGAATCATTCTTTTCCAAGATTAACTTACGCTCATTGTATTACTAGCTATGTCTTAGGGAGGAGGGC
This sequence comes from Sambucus nigra, assembly GCA_949130495.1. Classification (NCBI taxonomy): domain Eukaryota; kingdom Viridiplantae; phylum Streptophyta; class Magnoliopsida; order Dipsacales; family Adoxaceae; genus Sambucus; species Sambucus nigra. Next base: position 237,045,681 of record OX422217.1, on the reverse strand, counting down.
ATTTCGACGAAGGATTTTTTATACGATAAGGAGCATATGAGTTTCGAGTCATCCTGTTTGGGCTAACCAATGCGCAAATATCATTTAGGTGCACAATGAATTGGTTTTTTTGACCATTCCAAGATTGGTTCGTCATAGTGTTTATTGACACTGAAGCACCTCACCCAAAAGGAGGTAGCGTTGGTTAGAGTGTATATTTACAAAGAACATTTGAAGAGATCAAGTAGAATCTTACCACCCCGCTCGTCCTTGCCATATAACGAGGCGAAATGTGGTACTTGGTATATATAGATGCATCACTAAAGAGACTAGGAGGCGTGTTGATGCAGGAGAAGAGGCTTACAACTTATACTCTCCGATATATTAAGCCTTGTAAGGACAATTATCCCACTGATGATCTAGAGTTGGCAACGATAATCTTTGTCCTTCTACAAGGTATGCTTAGGGCACGTGTCTTTAACCTAAAAGGGAGTTGAGAAGGCCGTGATGCAGAACAATTACTTATCAACATGTTTGTTCGTCATTTGACGAGAAGTGTCTTATTGTGACGAGTTCATCATTTGTATTAACGACGATCTCTTCATTAAGTGGGAGAAATTGTAGCAATCATGACCGTTACACCCGAATTTGTGGTTCAGGTAGGTTCGGGCTCTAGTGGGAAGCTTTATTGAGGGAAGGAATGGATGTTGTAACTGGAAAGAGTACTTTTCTACGTTAAAGAATGTAGAAGGTTACAACTCTAAGAGAAATTGGTTGTGCCGGAAGATCCCAAGCTACAAAAGGTAGTTTTGGATAAGGAGAATGCTTTGTGAGTTACTTTACATTACAGAAATAAGGGGGTATACAACGATTTGAGGAATTCTTACATTATTGCGGTGAAGCAGTACTTGAAGTTTGTGTCGATATGGGGCTCCTACCAGTACAAAAGGTAGAGAACTAAAGACGTTCAAAGAGTTGTAGTGTCCTAGTGAATAAGTATGAGAAGAAACCCACAACTTTTTGATTGATTTTAGGAGTTCAAAAAAGGTCATGGAATCAGTTAAGGTCGTCTAAGTTAGATTGACCAAGTTGATCAAGAGCTAAGAATTAACAAGTTATTGTATGGGAATGTATTCGGGGCACCTCGGGAAGAGTGTTGTTCATAATAGGGTGTATGAAAATTGTCAGAGAAGGCAAAAGATATTTTGGGATGAACGAAATCATTGTTTGGGGTCCCAAGAGGTTGGTCAGGTACTTTTGATGACCTTCTCGAGGACGGAGATTGCGAAGTCAGATTCCAAAGGTAAGTTAGCATTCCTAGGTATGGATCTTTTTCCATACTAGTGGAGACAATGGGGACGATATCATTTGATCTCACCTTATCATATTCAGTGGAGAAACAATATTATTATAGTTGTATAATAGAGGAAGTTCTTATGGGACAAACTTATATTTAAATGGTTGGACTAGTTGGATGAGGGTTACTGAATGCGATTTATGATGATAGGCCTTAGTGTGTATTAGTTCAATGAACGAGTAGATGTTGTGTATAAATTATAAGGATGCTACAGGCGAGATATTCCTAGATTTCTGAGTATAGGAATATTGAATTCAAATTTCGAGGACAAAATTTCTTGTTTTAGGGGAAAAGAATGTAATACCCTATAATTTATAGTAAATTAAATAAATTATATCGGTGAATATTTGTGTGCATTTATTTTCCATGAGTGGTGACATCACTACAAAATATGTCTTTATTTAAAATTGAATAAAATTATAAATATTGTAATGAAATAATAATTATTTAATGAATAAAAATTATTATGCTGATGTAATAATGCAAGTGGATTTAGGGACGTGGAGAAGGTCCGATTACACCTTAAACGGTTGGGTTTTAAGGCTCATAGGCTAGTAAATGATTGGGCTAGACTTTAGACTATCTAGAGATGATTTTGGGCTTAATAGGTCAAAGTTAATAAGGGAGCCAACCCCAATTTCATGGTTAATATGATAAAAGAGGGATTATAGTTAGCTTAGTTTATTCCTAACACTTTAGAGATAAAACCTAGTCTAAAGAGAGGCTAGAGAGAGAGAGAGAGAAATACGTGGAGAAGAAGAAATTAGAGGCACGTGGACTGGAGAAGAAGGAATTGCGCTAATTAGATTGTAATCTCACATCTTTGTTCAAGACAACTTTATTTAGTATAATTTAATAATTGAAGTTGTGTTATAGTACGGTTACTCATTGGATTCTAAACCTAAATTGGTAAAATTGAGTTAGATATTAATTTATAATTTTGGGAATTCTGAAATTGGGAATTCATGTTAAACTCCATGTTTATAAGTTAATTGATTATTTTAAATATTAACTTGGGTTATATAGATAAATTGAGGATTGAATTATGTTAGAATGGTGTAATTTAGGAAAAACTCTTTGATATTTCACAATTTAGACTAGAATTTTTTTGATTTTGAGATTTAATTGAACTCTAGGGGTCTACCCGTAACTTTCAGGACGTTCACAATATGGTATACCTGGTAATATGACTTTCTTAACAAAAGAAGGTCCTAGTTAAATTGAATTAAGAATGTGTAGGTGTTGATTTCATAATTTTCGAAGTTTTCATTAAGATTTTCTCAACAATTCACAGTACAAAAATTTTCTTGAGCAAACCTATCAATCTGAAGACTTTTTCAACGTAGTATATCTGCAAATTTGACTTTTTTCAAAAACTGAAGGTCCTATTTACATTGAATAAGGAACAATTTTGTACTGGTTTCAAAATTGTTAGAAGTTCGATGAATATCTTATAAATATTTTCTGAACGGCATGCAAGGCTGAAATTTATATAAACTTATTGGATTATTTTACAAATTATGGTATGTTTGTTCTCCATTAAATGAGGTTGTTTCTGAAATTTTTATTTTCAATTAAAAGAGGTTAATTCAGGAATAAAACTAGAAATTAAATTTGTAAACCTTAACTATGTAGGATTACTTGTTTTGTGTATTATGTGCAACATACCGAGCATGTGTACAGAGGGGATATCCACATATGGAACGAGCGACGATGATTACACGAGTACCCTAATATGAAAGATAGGTTTACCTTGATTGAGTGATAATGATTACGTGAGTACCCTTATGTGATGAGATATGTTTACCTTGGCTATGATTACCCTAGACGCTACGTGTTGAAATTCTTGTTGCATCTAGAGTAAATGCATTAAATGCTTCGACTGATCCTTTCATATAACTTTGGTTATGTGGATGTATGACTGGTGTGAAGGTGTAATGATTATTTATTTGGATATGATATGATGCCTTTAGGTGCGGGATAACCTATAACTATGACTAGTATGCGCTTACGATCCCCGAATATGATAGGATAGATCTTCGTTATGTGCAGGTTTAAGAAATGGCCTTTTATTAGGTACGAGTGTTGGACCATGCCTATATTATATAGATATAGATGTAGTGAATACTTATATAGAGATATTATAAAATTGATATGTATAAGATGATTAAGTAGTGAATACTTTTATTGATATATTTGGTATATAAAGTCTATAGCGATGATTAATACTTAATTATGGGGAACATACGGGCTCGGTTGTAGATGCATGTGATATTTATGGTTGTTTTGGGTTGGGTTAACTTAAAAGAAACTAAAAGACTAGAAGAAGGTGTGTATTTATATTGTAACCCAAAATTAATTACATTTTTATACTACTTAAACTTGCTATTAACATCTCATATTAATATTTTTCAGGCCATAGGCAGCTGTTTCACCTTTGCCCTGAATCATTTGAGTAGTTTTGATTTGCGTTGATTCAGTTGTAGTTATGCGATGGTACTAGTATTATTTGTTGGATCAGTATCAGAGTTATGCGATTCACCTATGGTATGTTTCACTTATTTATTTTATGCATTTAGTTTTTATTACAGGCATATTTAGAATGATATTCAATTGTTTGATTCCCTTGAGTTTGTATTAGACCTAATCAATTTATTATTGAATTTTATGGGGCTTCACAATAACCAACAACCCAAACTGCGCGCAAGGCTTGAAGAGATACTTTAATTTCATTATTTCATGACACATACCTTGCCTTATCACACTATCTCTCTTGATGTCATCCTCAACCTTATCAAGTTTTCCCTTAAAGAGTTATTTTCATTCTACAACAACTTGATGATGTCACCGACCTCCCTAACTTCAGTCCACAAATCAGTGACCAGACGAGCCTATGAGTAAAAATCACTTGTCATCTTTTGGAGAGCTCTCTACCAACCTATTTTCATGCTATAAGGATCAAGAGAAAAACATTTGAGAATGAAAGAGGAAACTGCAAAGCATCCATAGAAAAATAATCAATTGATAAAAAATGACTAAGCAAGAACAAAATTACTTTCCATTAAATCAAAAGGTGGGGCATGCCCTTACAAATGTTCAAAATGCAGAGAAATGCAAGGAATAATGAGACCTAAACTAAATCTAACTATCTTGGACCTCCTTTTCCTTCATAAACTCTTTGGTTTTAGGGAATTTTCCTCGATCAAAGTCCACCATCCCTTGGTCTTCCCCCTCCTTTGCTTGCTAGCTATAGAAGGCCTTGTCCCATTCCTCCCCGCCTTGGTGTAGAACTTGGATCGTGCTCCCCTAAAAGCTCAGATTCAGGTGGTGCCTCGATCTTGACCAGGAATGCATCCCAACCCTTCTTAAAATTTGACTTATGAATGGAAGATAGCTGCTTCTTGGCTAAAAAAAGGCTTATATATACCCCTAGTCAAAGGCTTTATCTTTGGCCGCTGCTAAGACCCGAGCATTGTCCTTGGTAGCCTTTTTCAGTTTATCAAAATTCGACTTCCACTTGGTGGACTTTTTCTCAATAGCGCATGACTCCTAAGTAGTAGTTAAAGACTCCTGGGACTTCATCCGAGCCTTCTCCAGGTCATCATTTTCTTTAACCCGTTTATCCCCCTGTCAAGCATAACAACAAAATCTGCCACAAACTACAAAAACAAGACGAGCATGAGTGAATATAATAATTAAAACAAGGGAATAATTCGACTAAAAGTAATAGGACTTAACAGAGATAAAGCCTGCACTGAATGGTAAGTAAGATGGTCCAAAATTTACCCATCGACCTGCTCTCGGTCCATTTCCAGAATAGCCCCCTCAGTAAGCTAGGGGATAAAGATGTATTCTTTGCCATCGATATGATTTTGTGTCCCTTCCCCTTGGTGGGGAAATTCACTTTCTTAGAGGGAACAATGAGAGAAGTAGAACGAGGGATTTTACCCTTATTATTACTTTTATCCTTATCAGGAAAATCCATAAAAGTGACAAGCTCGGAGGGACCTCTAACCTCCTTCCTCTTAGGAATTCTGGACTTTGGAGAGGTTTGGAGGTCGAAATCATCCACTAAAGTGAGATTTTTCTTCCTCGGATGCATGTTTTCTTTGATAATAGGGATTGAATTTATGTCCACCTATTAAAAAAAAGATGAAGTAAATGCACTTGAAGACCCCTCATTGGTTGATGGGCTGGTATCTTAAGACTTGAATCCATAGCTTGGTAATGAAGGAAGTGGTAGTGTTCGTTTACTCGAGTCACAAAGGTGCTGATATTGGATGCTCGGTACCAGGAGATAATGGTTTCTTAGACTCCAAACTTCACAAGCTTGGTCCATTTATGAGAGGCTTTAGGATCCTTTTTCTTTTACTTTTATTAGAAAGATAAAAAGAAGAGTTATAAACATTTCATATAATAACTATTTGTCAATAACAGAGAATGATCAAGATTATGATCAACCTATCTGATGTCCTCTTCTGGGGCACATAAGCCCTCAATTTGTCTCACCACCCTCAAGAATTGATGGATGTTGCGAATATCTAGCAATTAACTCTTAACTCCAATAACCTTTGTTGGAGTTAGGGAGGTTAACTATCGAAACTCTATCACCCTTCCTCGCCTTCAGGTATAAGCTATTGTCATTTTTTTTTCTTACCCACAAATAATAATAACTTATCTCGGAATCCCAGTTTGGGTCCTATATTGTTCATTGATGCGATGAACCCCATTCACTATTCTCTACATGTTTGTGGTGCATTATACAGGGACCTCTTTGAAAATTTTTTAAAACTAAAAAAATAGTTGGTTTGGAAGAAAGGTAATACCATCCTCTGCTACTGATAACGTGTGTATCCAATGGACACGAGAGACATTATAGCAGTCATCGAGTTCTGAGGCAGATTTAATTTATACTTATTCAAGGATCGAAATTTTTTCCTAAATTCATCGTTGGTTTAGGCATTCACAGCATAAACCATTGTTTTTAGTTCAAAATAAGAAAATACAATAAGATTCAAGAAGGAGAATGGAAATTTGAAGAGTCAAATTAGAGAGGAAAATGAAGAATGGAGAAGGCTTACCTGTGACACCCCGCCCAATTAAATACGGGTGATCAGTCCTTTATAAAATTTAAACCAGAATGTTCGGTTCGTCCATTCTTAGCACCACTGGCAAAAACGCAATAACTTATTTAATTACCTTATATAATTAAGCTGAGTGTCAAAACATTTTTTTCCTTTTTTTTATAACCATTTAATTACCAAACCAAGTAATTTAATATGAAACATCCATGCACAATTAATTAATACAAATACTGCATCAGAATCACATGCTGGAATAAATAAGACTGGATAAACATCCCAGTTCAAAACTCTAAACCAAAACAATAGTAGCCAACAATCCAAATGAAAGTAAACGAGAAATAGAGTAAACATAATCTCTGAAACTGTCTAAGGAAGGAGTGATACATGCCCTAAAGAAATGTCATAATGAATAGGAATGAAATAGTCGAAGCGTCTAAACAAAGTCTTGTAGCTCCCACATCATCTACATCATACCACGCAATCCGAAACTCTAATCCTGATGTCCCTGCGGCTGAGCACTTGATATAATACATATATATAGCAAGAGAGAGAGAGAAGATGCAAGAAACGGGTCAGAGCCCGATGTGTAAAAATATTTGTTTAAGCAAGTATTTAAAATTTGCAGTAAAGCAAGTATCAAGTACATGTTAGTTCAAACTCTCTCTTGATATTCTCACCCCTCTTCTAATGTGCACGCCTAACACGCATCTAAATTTTCTCCTTAGCTATACCTCCCAATATAACTAGTCTGAATCCATCCTAATAGTATTTACCCTTACTATGAGTACGCCCGTATCGCCCATACAATACCTTAACCAATTAGCCTATATCGAAAAGCTAATTAATACATTTTCCGTTTCAATAATAAGTCAAATATTCGATTAGAATTTTCTTAACAAATTTCCATGCCCACATTTCCCACTAGATTAATTTACAATTCTCATACATATATACATATAGTCACTTCTTCCCTATATATATATATATAACATGATACTGCACCCCCGGGCTATATCCCATTAGTGCACCTAGTCAACATACTGTACCCCCGGGTTATCACCCTTTAGTACACTTATTTAGATAATCTTGTACCCCCGGGTTATCACCCATTAGTACACTTATAAAAATAAGATTTTCACACCCCCGGGTTATCACCCATTAGTGCTTTTAATAGTAATAATACATAATAGGTATACAGACATCCTATTATAATAGATAGGTATTTCCCCTCACCTACATATATGCTTCTCTAACGCATATTGATTTCAACATTCCTCACTAGTTATTTGGATTATTATCCCTCTCAAAATCTCTACGGTGTGTTCTCTCCGTATCGAGTTTATTAAAGTATTTAGTTCCCCATACTTCTTTTGAAATCCTGCCTTACATAAGTTTATTATTTGGAAAATATTTCTCTCATTTTTGAACTGATAACTCGAAACTGGGTCCTAAAAGAAATTTTCAAAATTCCACTCTGTCGCTTGAACGAGGTGGCAAGTCGTTTGAACGACTGTCACATGTCGCTCGAACGACTTCGAGCGACTTCGCGCGAGAATTTGCTGTTTGTCCCCTACCTTGGTTTTTCAACGTTTTCCACCATTTTTAACCTCAAACCTTCCCAATCAACACCCCAAACTCCAAATAAATAGTTCTACATTGAACCCCATCAATAACATATGATTTCTAACATCCTAGGATCATCAATTTATTACGAATCGTTAATAAAATGTGAAATCCCCAATTTAATTTTATCAAAACCCTAGTTCTTCCAATACATGTTCAAGAAGCCATTATTTACAGATTTTTTCTACATATCAATTCCTTAAAATGTGATTTCCAGTCTTCATACATTAAGGGTTTCAATCTAATATATCACAAAACTTATTTCTACATTCAAGTTCATCAATTTCACCATTTTGATAACCTATAACATGATCCTAACAACCCTACACTAACATGAATCAAATTAATATCAAAATACAACAAGTTATAAACACTTGCCTTGAGTGAGTAGTCTGATTTTTGGATGTTGTTGGTATAGGTGTGCTCCCCTCGTCCCGATCTACACGATGGTGGTGGTGGTTGTGCACGGTGATGTCGATTTAGCCCTCTTCTCTTGGCAAAAGTTTTCCCTCACACTTCCTATGGCCGTTCTTGCTTTATCCAACTTTCTAACCCTAATGCAAATGTTTTGGATGATAAATTAAGTCCTAATTTTTGTCCATTAATTAGGCCTAAAAATCCAATTTTACCATAATGCCCTTTTGGGGTGCCGGTTAGGTCTAAAATTGCCCCGGGACCCAAACTAAACACCCGAGTATACTATTTCGACTATCTTGACCCTTTCGGACTCAACGGTACACTCAAAATCATCATATGAGTTACTAAAAATAATTTATATATTCATTCCACCAATTTAGTCCCGACATGACTCACACGCGCGTCTGACTTAATTTACTAAACTGTCGTATTATTATCTCTCGACAATTTATCAAAGTGTATAGTTCCATATTACATATCGTACAGTAATATTAAACTAATAAGTATTAACCCTTAGCACGCTAGTTAATATTTATTTTTATTGGATCCGGATTAATTAACAATTTATATCTTCACATTTAAATTTAATTAATATCCCGTTGTAATAAATAATCCCTTAATTATTTAAATCATAAAAAATGTGGGGTATTACATTATAGGTGAACAAAAATGAAGGTGGATCTTGAAGAGCTAAAATGAGGTGCAAATTTCAGGCATGGATTATTTTACACCAGCGTGGTTCAACTACCAAAGTGTCTCATCATTTGAAATAAAACCCAAAGTGATGACTCACATACACCCTCCATCCTTTAGTTTTTTCAGGAACTTTTCACTGGAGTACCCTTGGAAAGTTAAGAAAAATTACCAGTGTTCAATCAGACACAACGGGAAGAACATAGAATTTTTTTGGTCCAAAATATCATAAGTGTTAATGTAGTCCAAAGCCAAACATCATCTGACAATCAAGAGCCTCTACCGACTAGAGTCAATGCTAACTGGCGATCAAACCTCTCCACCCTTATCAAGTTGTAGAGCTTTAGGGAAAATTATGGGGGAATTATTCGTACAATCCGACTTGTTAGGATTGGGTGAAACTTGTCTAACAACGTAGATAAATATTGCGACTTAAGAGATAAAAAAGGGAGTCTGATTAGAGGAAGCCTCGAGGAAAATATTAGCTCAATCAAACTGCAACTACATCTAAAGCTCCTAGAGTCCTCCAAGTCTCATCTACCTTATGTTCCATATAAATAAAATCCAAATCCCTGGGAAAAAGGACATTTAATTATCGTTATTTTGAAATGAATAATAAATATAAAAACACCTTGTGGACTTAGGCAAGCTGCCGAACCACGTATATTCTTGTGTTTGTGTGATATGTTTCCTTATTTTTTAGTTGGTTGAAGTTATTCTTTGTAGGATTTTTTCACTTAAACATGTTTTCCAATTATGCAACAATCTTATCACTGCTAGGTCATATAAGATATTTCTTGTAGGGATTTAACCTTCTTTCGTTGACTAACATTTCCAGGATCTATTACAGGAGCTTGGATTGCATCAACGTTATTGTTGCAACGAGAGCAGCGCTTGTGTTAAGTTGCCATCGTTGAGTTTGGAACTCTAAACAGACTGTCGGTGATGAGATGGAGTAAGGTGAGGATGACGTCGAGTCATCATGCCTTTATGCCCTGGGCGACACATGTGGTACACTACTTCCCCTATTAAGTAAGTAATGCAGGTTTACATATTTATATTCAATTGTCTTATATCATTAACATCTTCATGTTTTAGTTAAAATATCTTGCTATACTCAAAGTTTGTTATGATATTGGAGTTTTTAAAATTTTTAAAAATATTCAATTTTGAATTCTTGTCATAATCATATGGTTTTATATTTTTACATCTTTAGTTTCACTCTTATATTATTTTATATGCTAAGAATGTTATTACTTGTTTGACTCTTTAAATTTGTCATTTAGGACTAATCACCCTAAATATAAAATTTACGGAGTGTCACAAGGGAGATGTGCAATAACATAGTGGGTTATTAATTTCTAGGCCTAGGTGCCCTTTTGTTATTGGGGTACAAATTCTGTCATTAACTTGCATCGAGGCATCGAAAGGATTAGTACGTAGTGGATTTTAAGGACATAATTCATTTTTAAAGGGAATAATGTAATACCTCATGATTTTTAATAAGTAATATAATTGAAGAAAATAGTCGAGTAATTAATTTATATAATTGAATTTCTTGTGCTAAATTATGGGATTTAATTTATGGGTAAATTATGTTATTTTATTGGGTTGTGTTTTCGATTGGACTTATGAGCTCATTTGAAAGCCTAAATGGTGTTAAAAAAGTGGACTATTGTACCTATGGGTTGATGAACCATTGGGTCACGTTTGGGAGTGTTTTGATATCATTTTGGGCCATAAGGTGGGGATAAAATGAGGTAAAGGGAGAGTAAATAAAATACATTTATTAAAATATAAATTAGGTTAACTAAGCCTAATCTCATCATTCTTAAAAAAAATCCCTAAACCTAATTGATAGTTATATACAGAGGGAACTAGAGACGTGTGATTTATGGGATAATTTGGAGAAGAAAATTGGAAGATTAAGGAAACTAGTTGGAAGCAAAATCAATTGATCACCATCTTCATCATAATTTACGGTTTCATCTCTAAAATAAATCAAAGAAATAATTCTATCTAATTTTCCTCTTTAATAAAAATAGGTTATGTTAAAACTAATATAGTTTGATTAATGAAATTGAATAGATAATGTTAGATTGAGATATAAATTTTTAATTCAAATAATATGTTTTGAATTGTCGGGGATTATCATTTTGAGTTATAACGATATAATTAGAATTTATACTTAAATTCTACTATTGGGTTAAATTGGATTGGGTTTAATGGATTGATGTCATAACTTGGTTAGGACCATTGTTTATATTGTTAGTGAAATATTTATTAGATGAATTCATTGGGATTAGAGAACAAATCCACTGTTGACAAAATTTAGGATTTTTATGAATAATATGGAATTGGGTAAATTAAATAGTTAATTGATTAGTATGATTGTGAATTTTAAAATTTAATTATACTAGATTCGCCATCTATTGGTAATCTAATGCTATGTTGAGAATTAAATATGAATTTATTAAAATTTGAAGTAAGGGTTCTTATGGAATGTTTATGTATGTGAATTTATTATATATATATGACTGATGTGGATAAATTTGATTGATAAATTGTGATATTCAAGTTGGAATTTTTCCATGTGCGAAGCTTAATTGCAAAGTATGATAAAGGGGTAAGATCGATTCCTTAGGGAAAAAATCAATTCCCCTAGGTTGGTCCTACCAGTTTGGGTTATTTTAAAGTTTTGGTATTGGTTTTGATTGGGGTTGAACCTAGGACTTTGTAGGGACTTACCTAATTATATTTTGGACCAATATGGATGCTTTAAAAAGGTTAGTGATGTCAACTCACCCTAGTTAACTTGGGATAATTTTTGGGAGTTTAATTGCTGATTAGGATTCCAAATACCATGGCTGGAGTTCACAGGATTTCTTAGGTTGTGTATAAGGTATTTATACACAACATAATCGGTCGAAGATTTAATGTGACACGAGTGGCGAGGTTGTGTATGGAACCTCAAATGATGATGTAGGTTATGTCTAGATGTATATTAATATCTCAATCCTATTAAGTGAGGTCTCCATTCATTATTAATGACAATGGGTCTATAATCCTTCTATATAGACATTGCTATGTTATTACCTAGTTGGCATGATAACATAATAATTTCCCCTTGATGTGTATTTTGGGACTTTAAGAGTTGGTACATCCTTTAGTTAGTCAAGACTAGTAGAGGAATGAGTGATATTCAAAGGTGATAGGGTACACCATCGTGAGATATTTACTTATGGGCCATGGGTGTGTCCTATTAAGTGGGCCATGGTTTAGGTGGACTAATTTTTGTGATTTGTTATTGGGCTTTGGTGTGCTCTATCTTTTGTGGCGATGGGATGAGTGCACCAATGTTGTGAAATAATAGTAAAGATATTAGTTTGTATGTCATGTGGATGACAATCGATAATGGTCATGGGATCGGTGTACTCATATTGTTAATATGATAATAGTCATATACTTGTTATACAATCAATTATGTGTTATATAATGTGGGTATCTTGAGGTGGAATTCCCTTAGAGTGTGGGACTATGTGTAGTAACAAGTATTTTTAGTATAATAAATTATGTAGTTATGTGACTGGGGTAGATAACGGTAGGTTATCCCTTATATTATGAGATTATGTGAAGTAAGAAGTACTTATATTATGGTCTTGGTTAGCTATATAGATACGGTAGTTAATGATATCCTTTCTCTTATTTTAATAGATTATATGATCAAGTATTGATTGGATGTTCGGGATTAAAGGGCAACATGGATAACCTATGGGGAACTATGGAGGGGTGGTATGAATGATTTATGTCGACTAATGAGTTGTGAGGATGCTAGTATGATTCACGATGGGTGAAACTGTGACCTAGTGATTATAGTTCATGCAATTATTTATGCTTCTCCTAGATTAGATATATTGAGGTAATTGAGGTATGACACTGGGAATGGGTGAACCTTACTATGAGGTGGTGTATGGAGTAGATAATTAGTAGGCGCTCTCATTAATGGGGAATGAGGGACCCTTAGTTATTGTAATGATAATATGTTATGATTAGACCATCTAGGACGTAAAAGGGTGGAATAGTTAGTTTAAACTATCATGAGATAGGTAACTATGATTAGGGAAGTATTTTAAGTGAAATGATTATAGGTTAATGATCGAGGTCCAGTAAATACTAGATCTTGATGAATAATTAGTCTAGACAAATGCGTATCAGGGGAGGAGGTTCCTTAGTTATATTTTACTTCCTACGCGTGGATTCTAATGATTTTTAGTAGTTGGGCGATGCATTAATACTATGACGCTTAATTTTGATATGGATTTTAATGGCATTGGATCAAGATAGCCATCTAGATCTAGGTAGGTGTTATATGGTTAGTGTTTGAGTATGATATAGATTATGGTTATCCTAGTAACTCATATATGAGGAGAGAATTATTTATGGTTAGGGTATTTAGTACTTAGTGGTCGTCTTTAAGGTTACATGTTACCATTTGATCGAGATGTTATCTATTAAATCCATGTTACTTTGAACTTATATAACTATGCAATATTATTTATAGGTTATGAATTATCACTTTTGGAGACTCATATTTTACGCATCTTAAGGATCATATGGTTTTATATACTCTATTCTTATCATTATTTTGGTTTCACAGAAGATTTCCTGCTATGGGGTTTGACCGATGTTCATTGACTAAGATTTTGAACTTCTGTTGTGGGAATCAAAGGTTGTGCTTAGTAGTTTGATTCCTTAACATGGGTCAAGATTAATCATATTTATAATATAGATATGTTTTTATTAAATTTCTACAGTGTTAGAGTACTTTTCATATTAAATTTGTAAATTGAGTTCATTTAGAGGATTATATTTATTATTCAATTTCTAAATTTGTATTCGAGAGCTTATACAGATATTTGGGTTGTATTACTTTATTCATATTCACTTTCATGATTTACATGAATGGATATTCATATATTTATTTATTTGCATATTCATATGGTTTGAGATTATCCATATTTGTTTGCACTCTTATGTTGTTCTACAAGCTTAGATTGTTATTATTGTTTGACGATTGTAAGTTGCGTATTCAAAACTGATCACCGTAAATATGAAATTTACCGATAGTTATAGTTGGTGTTAGAGTATGTTCTAGATCGTTAGGGTTTGTGTAAGTCTTTTCCATTTTTTGTCGAGTCTTCTTTTTTACATTTTGTCAAATGATTTTTTGTTCTTGTGTCACGATAAGTCATAGATCAAGTTTGATTATTGATAAGAACCCAAAAGTGTGATATTTATACCCCAAATAGACAGTTTTTAATTGCTAGTCCTCAGTAAAATCGGACTTATATTGGTATTTGTTTGTTTTGTAGGTCAATAAGCATTTGAGGTGTCAAACAAGCTTAATTCAAGGCAATTGCTATAAATAAGTCGTCAAGGACATCAAATGTGGCAGTGATGCGATTAAAAAGAGATTGAAACCAAGTCCCGTAGCCTAAACCCTTCGCAAAACCTAAGACTAAGCCGAGCCGAAGCCATCACCTTAGACTTTTGTGTGTTTAGTTTGTACTTTTATATTTTTAAATTTTTAATTGAGCCGTGTACAATTTTTTAGTATTTTTATATTTTATTTTTGAGCGTGTAGTTGTAAATATTAGGGTCCATGTATTTTTAATCCAAGTGTTTTTATATTTTTATGTGAATAAAATATGTGAGCGTGTTTATTAGATTTTTAGTTATTTTATTTTACTTTATTTGTTTTATTTTATTAGTTTTGTTTATTATTCTTATTTATATTTTATTTTACCCCTTTTATTAGTTTATAGGTTAGAAAGTTAATTTTTAGTTTTAATAGATTTTAATTTTTAGTTTTATTAATTTTGTTAGTTTTAATTTTTTTAGTTAGTGTTATTTTAATTATTAGATATAAACTAAAGACACACATACACCTCCCTAACCTACACCTTAACCCATACACCCTACCAGATATAAGACTACCTTATCATCTTCTTCTATTCCACACACACACTCTCTCTCTCTCTCTCCTAATAGCCCATAACCAAAACCCCTTGCTTCTATTCCTCTCCAACCCGAGGCCTACTTCTATAACCCCTTACCCAAACCCTTGTTCAAACCAAAACCAACAAAACCGCCTCAATCCGAAAACCCCACCATCTCAACTCGAGTACTCATCCTAATCCGCTACACCCTCAGCCCGAATACCCATTTTGACACATAGCTGCTGCCTCCAAACAGGCCTAAACCCTTTGACCCGAATGCTTCTAACTAGAGCCTCGACCGAGCCCACTAGAGTCCAGCCACCTTCGACTCATTCCGAATCCGATTCGAATCTACAACTCTCTCCCTCCTAATCCCCAAAACCATGTCAACCAAGAACCAAACCCACCTTGACAATGCCATCTCAAAAGTTTGACCCATCTACATTCGCTTTTAATTTCTGACCCTTTTGATCATCACCTGACTGTGACAACCCGCTCAAAATAATAACGGGTGGCCAGCCCTATACTACATTAAATTAGGTATCTCAAATGGCTCAGTCTCAACATCAACTGACAATACTAAATAATATAAGGCTAACTACCCGGAATAATTAAAAGCTGATGCCAAAAAATTTAAAACTTTTCATTTATCACCAATATAAAACCAACCATGCAACCATAACCAACAATACTACATCGAAATATGATGAGGTAAAAACATATGCTCCAATAATGTATAAAAGAGCACAACATGATGTACAAAGTAAAATATTCGAATATGCTGTCGGGTCACAGACAATAAATAAATTTGAGAGAGAATATAAAAGTGTTAATCTACAATACTTGGGTATAAACCCGATATACAAACTGAATCCTAATCTAGATATACAAAAGATAGGAATCGACTAAGAGAAAGTGCCACAACAGTTAGGTACTTCCACAGCTCCACGAATACACTGGATGGATAAACATCAATGGCGTCCTTGCGGAGGAACACCTAAAATAGTACAATATATATATACATGGCAGGAGAAAATATAAACGGGTCAGAGCCCGAGGTGAAAACATTTTATAGCAAGTGCATTAAAATGCATAATAATTATAAATGCATTATGACATGATTTAATGGAGTCGCACTCTCCATAATAATCCAACTCACCTCTCAACTAAAGTGCACAACTAAGCGTAAGCACGTGATCTTCAAGTGAATGCCCTAATCTAATTAGGAAAATAAATCTAACTAAATCCCAATATAAATATTCAATTAAAAACCATCTAACTTATCTCCCAATCTACACTTATCTGAATTCCATATAAATCATATACTTTAACTTTTAATGTTATAGTTCTCTTTCCTTATTTGTTCACTTACTTAACATATATAGTTTACATAAACATTTCTCTAATACAACATACAATATACATAAACATTCTCTTTACTAGAATTTCTTGTATTCTAGTTATACCATCAATATACATATAATTATATATGAGTTATTATCATCTAAGTGCTAAGGACTAAGCTTCTCCCAAGTCTCAATACTGCACTGCGTTTCCTGCGTGGGACGTCTCGCAAAGCGAAATCCAAACAAGGAACCCCCCCCATTACACTACTCCTGACAGTATTGATTTTAGAGATTCATTATGCCCTCAATTCATGATGCATGTAACCCAAATTCTTATTATTTCATTTCAATTAATTTATTATTCCCAATTCTCAACAGTGCATGGCATTTCGTGCGTGGGACGTCTCGCAAAGCGAAATCCAAACAAGGAACCCCCCGATACACTACTCCTGACACTGTCGATCATCGAGATATACTATATATAAATATGGGCATTAAGGACTAACTTCTCCTCACTCCTAACATTACACTGCGTTTTGTGCATGGGACATCTCGCAAAGCGAAATCCAAATAAGGAACCCCCTCGTTACACTACTCCTTGGCAATGTTGGTCGTGAGGTCCATTATGCCCTCAATACCCAAGTACCAAGCACAAAAATAATATAATAACCATCCAAACGAGATATAACTCGAGGATGAAGGTTCTCAATGCTATCATCTTCCAGTGCCCCAACCATGTAGCATACTGGGGACCACCTGTAGGACTAAATGACACCTACCTCATGATCAACTCACACACCCAACGTTCGGGAAGCGGTCATAGTTCCTAATCGGCTAGTGAGAATGACACATACCCACGACTTCTCACCCCAAAATATAATGCAAATCACATATCAACACAATGGACGACTATAACCTGGGGAATATCCACATACTTCTCATCGAGCCAGGGTGCTCACCCTCATCACGCAACTTCCCACTGATAGCAAGGAGGGGGTATGCTTCACTTATATATATATATATATATATATATATCATCACATAAGATATACATACATCATCACATCGTATAAAGATATACCATCATATAAGGTATACCTATCACATTGTTTACATATTCGTATTACGCTCTTAGGCGTAGTTAAATTAATATCATTATTTAGTATATTTCTCTCTCTTGATATACTAATCGTCAATTCTCACACATCTTCCCCACTTAGTATACACTATTCTATTTCTCACTTGAAGTTTTCACATCACTTATAATTATGAATTGTTTCTCAATTCTATTTATGTTAAGGTTACTCTCTATCCTAATGCACCTCAATTAACATTTCTCATTGTGTGAGACATCTCTCAAATTAATCATCGTTAAGGATATTTCTATCTCCGTATGCACATTTCTTAGCATTTATATTTTCAATCCATAATATCGTTCAATTAATCATGTGAACCTTTAAAGTTATCCCATTTGGGATTTAATACTAAAATTCATTATCACTCCGCGCATTCTCACTCTCTCATATGATTTCATAATTATCTCCAAATAGAATTTTCAATGATAGTGGGCTTCCCCACTTAGTATTTACAATATTCTCTAATCGGCATCTCTCAAATTAAGTCCATATGACCCCAATAATATATTATGAGGGAAACCCCCTAAAAGTCTCCAAAACACACTTCCCATATCTCCTATAGAGGTTTCCAATCGATAACCTCGAACGAAATGGAATGAAATTCTCCCTAGAAAAACATCCCCCAAAATGCCCTGTTTTCGAATCGATTCGGCCCTACGAATTGATTCGGCCTCCAAGGCGAATCGATTCGGGTCATCAGACATGCGACTCGGCCTCAGGCCGAATCGATTCGGCTGGGGTCCGAATCGATTCGGTCACTCAAACCTGGGCACCTGCATCTTTTTGAATCGATTTGGTAAGGGGCCGAATCGATTCGGCCTATCAGAAGGCTCGAAAATGACTACTTTTTATTAAGCCAAAAATCCCAAAATTCATTTTAATCATCTTCTCTTCATTTCTCTTCAACCCAATCACATATATAACATTAATATTCGTCCTAGAACACATTTAAACTAATTTCTAACCTCAAATCCAAGATCTACCTAACAAATCCTCAGATTTTACCCAAAAGTTAGGTTTTATCAAACTAAATCTAAAACCCAAAGATTTAATCCACAAATCATGAAATAAATGGTACACAACAATTATTTAGCAAGTTTAATCACTTGCCTCAAGTTCGTAGGGTCTGATTCGTCCTCGAGATCGCGTATTGGCCGAAAAATCTCCACTCTCTCTCTCTCTTCTTCTTCTTCTTCTTCTTCTTCTTCTTCTTCTTCTCTCTTTCTTTCTTTCTTTCTTTCTATTTCTCTTTCTCTTTATGGAAAATTATTTCTCCCGTAGGCTTTTAAGCCTTCTCTTCCAAGATACACATCTTTAAATGATAATACACACTTTAAATGACTCGGTAACTTTAATTCGAGCCAAACGAGCTTAAATTATTTCGGAACCTAAATAGACCCCAAGTACAGTCATTTTGACTTTCTCCACCCTTCCGGGAACAACTACACCCTCAGAATTGCCATTCGAAACACTTTCTAACAACTTCAAATTTTGACCTCAATTGCCAATTTAATAATTCTCCAAATAAAATAATATTTATTTCTCCCAAAATAAATAAATTATCGTCTCTAAAGTCTCGGGATGTTACACTGACAATTGTTGGGGTTGTTTGTAGTTTTAACTGATTTAATTCGAACACTAATGAGTATTTGGGAGTTCACCCATTTGTACATATTGTAGATATTCTTCTTCTTTCTTTTTGTAGTATTTAATTTTTCTCTTTTTGAGATTTTTATTTACTGAGAGAAAAATTTGTAAATATTTTATTTAGTTAGACTTTCATATTTCATTAATTATTTTTTTCATTTTCTTTTAATTAATTAATTTAGATTAGCTTTAATAAAAATTTATAACTCATATTATAACACTTTATTTTGATTTAAATAATAAATCGTATTTCTCTCATTAGTATTTTCTTCTTAGTTAGTTTGCTTTAAAAAATTGAATACTTAGTTTGTTATTAATAATCCCCTGAAAAATCATTAAAAAAAATAATATGAAAATAATTTTACACTTGTCTTCACGTATTTTGTTCTTCACACATGAAAGATGGATTGATACCCGTACTTATCCTATGCATATTTTTAGTGTATTTGTAGTTTCAAGGGAACTTTGATTGGAAAAAGCTTCTGAACAACAATTACATTTGGAAGCAATTTTTCTTAATAGCAATTATTCTACCCGGGGAGAATTGTAAACTCATAGAGCAGTGGAGCACAGGAGGACCAAGATGAGAATGATCCATTGGAGAATCAAGAGCCATGGATGATTCACATGGTTCGATAAGGATGTTATCCGCACTTTGTGGATAATATTAATCAAGTTTACATGGTTAGAGATACAAATATATTCAAGATATTAATGTAGGTGTCGGTTGTGTGCCTGCCTCATGTTGTGCTTACTTGGAGCTGTGAGAGATTCTGATGTTTCTAAAAGGGATTCGACTTAATTTTTTTGGTTTTATGGATGTTACGGTTACTTTATAGTGGAAAGGAATATAAATGG
Source organism: Sambucus nigra (assembly GCA_949130495.1). NCBI lineage: Eukaryota > Viridiplantae > Streptophyta > Magnoliopsida > Dipsacales > Adoxaceae > Sambucus > Sambucus nigra. Next base: position 237,025,542 of record OX422217.1, on the reverse strand, counting down.
ACTAATGCATATGATTGGGTGAAATGAGGTGCAAAATAAATTGATTGATATGTTTTATAGTCTTAGAGATGCTATAGTTAGTTGATTAGTGTGCCTAGTCCTATTAAGATTATGATTTCAAGTTATGCTTAATTTTTGAGATAAGGTTGATGACAATAATTTTAGTATGCAATTTTAGTAGATAATAGAGGAGATGGTTCTTGACCTTGGAGAAGGGTCACTGCATGGTTGTAGAAAATGAGTAGGATATTAGAATATCGTTTGTAATTGCACCTAGGGTGGTGGATACAAAAGAAAAGGAAATAAATGATCATTTATGGAGTGATTTTTAACAATTAACAAGTTATTTACATGTCTTATGTGTATGTAGTTGATACAACCCTTAATTGTCCTCTTGGGATGAGAGAGTTTCAGAAGTTTAAGGGAAGGAGATGATTTGATAGAGGGTTAAATTCTCGAGAACAAATCGGGAATATGCAAATTAGTGGGATATAAAGAAGAGATAGAGAAACTCTACTAGCCAACGAAAGGATCCAGGGGCTAGGTGTACCCATGTCGAGTTTTAAGGACATTAATATAGGTGATGGGTGCATGGGCACATGGTTAGGAAATATCTGAATATAAATTTGGGACATTAATAGAAAGAATCATTGGTGATTCATCTGGTGCATAAGGATTAACTACCGTTATTTATTTTCAAGGCATCCAATAAGTAACCAAATGTTTTGCACGGAGGTGATGGTCATTCCATTTCTCAAGAGGAAAAGGTGAAATTGTGTGTGAATGAGAGCATATGTAAATTCTATCAAGCTTTGTTACAATCATTATGAATTTTTGAATCCTATTACTCGTGTTATAGTAGGATTTTGTGTCTTCCTAGGTAATGTGTTAGCCTAAGGTGATTATAAGTTGCTTATGTAAAATAAATATTATAGATGGATATAGGGTGTGGGGGTGCTTGCGAGCACAACTCTCGATGCCGATAAGTGGGTATGAGTGCCTACCTTAGAATAGGTTGAGATGTGATCCTATTGTATAGATAATTATATCTATGTGTAGTTCAATGTGTGTAGCTATTTCATGGTTAGGTTGACCTAGAGTATGACTATTTTCTAATGTTATTTATTGCTGCCATGGTTCAACTTCGTACCTATCGCATGTATTAATGACACATTGGCTAGTGATGCAACCACTCATTTGGAGGTATAATGAAGCGCAAAATTCATTATATCTTAGGCCATTATGTGAGTACTGACAAAGAATGCTATTCATACACAAAAAGGGCATGGTTAATTTTCTAGGGAAATGGTTGATTTGTCCCAAGTTACTAGTGTGTGAATTGTCTATTGACACAATTCACATTAGTGCATCACCATGAGATATGTGTTGTGGGAATTTGGGGGGCCTAGATGGTGCTACCGTTTTCAATATAATAGTTATTATAGTGACACATGATAATATGCTATATAGATTATGTGTTAGTTCGTGTGTAGAGGGATTTTCCATAGCATAATAGGCAAATACTTTTAAGCCTAACTTCCTTTGGGTTATTAGTGTACATAGTTTGTCGTTAGAATGCGTTGAGACATTAGAAGGATAAGTATCTATGAATTTTAAGGAAGAAATTGAATTTTTAGGGGAAATAATGTATTACCTCATGATTTTAAATAATTAATATTGTTGTACAAAATAATTAACCAATTAATTTAATTGGAAAATTTTAAATAATTGATTTAATTGGATATTTTTCTTTTTAAATTAAGGGAGTTAATTTATGGGGTAAATTATGATATTTTATTAGTGTATGTTTTGTATTGTACTTATGCGTTCATTTGGAAGCCTAAATGGTGTTAAAAAGGCAGGGGATTGTACCTTTGGATTGGGTGACCTATTCGATAACATTTAGGAGTGTTTCGATATTGTTTTAGGACTATAAACTGTAGATAAATCGAGGTTAAGGTAGTGTGACAAAAATAGCTTTATTAGAATATTATTAAGGTTAACTTAGCCTCATATCATAATTATTAAATCAAAACCCTAAAACCTTATTAAGAGTTAGAGAGAGGGGTAAGTTGGTAGGTGATATTTTTAAGGCAATATGGAGACGACACTACGTTGATTAAGGAAACTAGTTGGAAGAAGGTCACCATCTCATCAAATTAAAGGTTTCATATGTAAAAAAAATCAAGGATTTTTTTCTACTTATCACCTTTGATTAGTATAATTTATGAATTCATGTAAATTAATGAAGTAAAGTTAAGATAAAATATTAGGTTGAGAAATCTGAATTTGGATTACAATAATATGTTTGATTATTTGTGATTGAAAATGATAGAACTAGTATTCCTACTTAAATTATACTATTGAATTAAATTGGATTTGGTTTAATAGATAGAATTATGGATTGATATCATAACTTGGCGATGATAATTATTTATATCATTAATGCAAGATTTATAAGATGAATTAATTGAGATTAGAGAATAAAACCATTATTGATAAAAATTATGGTCCTTGTGCATAATATGAAATTGGGTAAATTAAATCGATAATTAGTTGGCTTATTTATCGATTTTACAATTTAATTTTGTTAGGTTCACCATCTGCTGGTAATTGACTTATTATGTTGAGATTTAGACAATATTGATTGCAATTTGAATTGAGGGTCTTAAGGAGGGAGATTATTTGGCCTGATATTGGTAATTTTGGTTGAAAATTGGTGATTTTTATGTTGGATTTATTCTATGTGCAAAGTTTAATTGCAAAGTCTATTATAAGAGGTAAATTTAAACGATAATATTATGTTGGGAAATATGAATTTGGATTACAATTGTATATTTGATTGCTTGTGATTGACAATGGTAGAACTAGGATTTCCACTTAAATTATGCAATTGAGTTAAATTGGATTGGGTTTAATCGATTAAATTATGGATTGATATCGGTCAAGATAATTATCTATATTGTTATTGCAAAATTTATTTGATGAATTTATTTTGGACTATAAGACAAAGCCACATTGATAAAAATTATAGTCCATATGCATAATATGGAATTAATAAATTAAATAGGTAATTGGTTAGTTTGTTTGTAGATTTTAGAATTTAATAATGTTGAGTTGATTGAAATTTGAATTGAGTGTTATTGTGGAGGGTTAATGTAATTTGGGTGAATTTGGGATTTTAGATACATGAGAATGGACGAAATAGAGTGTATTTATGTAGATTTACAATACTACATGATTATTTGTCCTGATAAGGGTAATTTTGGTTGAGAATTGGTAATTTTTGAGTTCTATTTATTCTTTGTGCAAAGTTGAATTGCGAAGTCTTCTATAGGGATGAATCTATTCTACTAGGGGTAAACCAATTACCCTAGGGGCGAATCGATTCCCATAGGCCTATCATGTCGGTTTGAATAATTTTGGAGATTTGGTCACGATTTTGGTTGGGGTTGAACCTAGGACCCTATAGGGATTTACGTAATGAGATTTTAGATAATTAGGAATGCTTAATAAGGTTAGGGAGCATCACCACAACCGAGGTAACTTGTTGTAATTTTTGAGAGTTAAGGTTTTGGTAAGGAAATCAAATATGATGTTGAAACTTTATAGGAATCGCTTAGGTTGTTTACGCCTACTTTTATGCTTTGTGTGCATGAACATACCCTTGGGGTCTGTATAGTCTTGTGGAGAATATACTATTTGGTATTTGATGGGACATGAGTGGCGAGGCCACGTATAGAACCTCAACTGATGACACATGTTAAGCCAGGTTTATATTATTATCTAAACCCTATGCACTCAGGTCGCCATTATTATGAGGGACAATGGGGGTGTGATCACTCTCTCTCTCTATATTTGTATGTGGTTATCTGGTTGGTGTGATGATGTAGTGATTTCCAATTTATATTTATTTTGGGACTTTAGGAGTTAGGACATCTTTAGTTAGTTAGGAGTAAAAGAGGCATAAGTGATCCCTAAAGGTGTTGGGGTACACATCTATGAGATATCTACTGTAATACCCCATAAATTTAAGTGAATTATGTAAATAATATATGGATTCAATAAATCAAGGGTGAAATTTATTTATACAGAAATTTCTTAATTAATAAAAATTTATATAGAATTTATTGATATTTTATTTGACTATTTTTTAAATTAGCTAGTAAGTGACATGTTAGAAAAGTTATGTATCTTATTTGTTATTATTATTTTTGGGCATGGTAATGATACACTAAATATGTTGGAAATATTAATAGTTATTTTTAAATATAAATTAGAAAAAATGAATTTAAATGAATACTAGTTATTTGATCATTAATAGAGAATAATGTCCTTAATTTAACCTTAATTGTGAGATTGAGGGAGATTAAGTGAGGGAGATAAGGAGGCTGAGATATGAATGAGTTTGGCATGTATTTTATGCATTTACATTTATTAGAAATAATAAAAATGTAATTAGGAAGAATATTAGTCACTAAATAATCAATATAGGAGCAAGCTCATTCAATGGTGCATTCATGAGGGGATTTGAAGGGTTAAATGGTAAAATATTGTGAGGAAGAGTGGGAGCCAAGTGTCAACGTGTTTATAAGTTTTTTAGATTTATTTTAATCCTAAATACTTATCTCTATAATACTCTAAAATGCTATACAAAGAATTTAAAGAGTATGAAACTCAGGCTATCCACGTGGCATCTCTATAATTCCATGCAATACAACCTGTCCGTCGTCTCATTTCACATTTTGAGATGGTACGCCTCCTTATCATAACGTTTGGACTCCAACTCATTTCTTCTCCTCGTATAAACTCACCATCTATCACAAGCTTCCAACCCATTTTCAATCCAAAACCCATAAACCTTACTCTCTTCCCTCCTTGACCCAAATCCGGCATAACCCTATGCGAGCCAAAGACCCACCAACTTGCAACATCCGGCCAACCTTATATCTCCCAGTTGACTATCATCCTGCTACTCCAGCCAGACCCACAAACTACCACTCCAGCCACGAACTCGCTGCCTAATTGACCCATACCCAGCGCCATGAACCCAACGACCCCATGACAACCGATTCAACCTGAAGCCCGAGGTTTATTTGCCTTTGATGACTGGTCCGGATTAGGTTGGGTTGTTTTCTTCGAGATGGTTCCTTCTCCAGCAATGGTTTTCGTTCTGTATGGATGGATTCAATGGGTTTGGTGTTTGAGTTGTTGAAAGTGTAATCAGGGTCGGTCCTAAGATTGGGAGTGTCCTGTGCGAAAATTAATTTAGGACCCTTCTAAATAAATATTGTACAAAGATATTAAATACCTAAAATGGGCCCCTATAAATTAAACTTATGTTTTAGGAGCCCATTTTAGTTGGGTGAGATTTTTGGGTAGTTAAATCACCCTTTGTATAAATTGTTTTTGGGTAGTTAGAAAAATGGGCCCCTAAAAAATTAAACTTATTTTAAAAATTGACATTTTAAAAATACATATATTACTTTTAGACCCCTATAATATACATACATAGGTGCATCCTCTAAAATGGGCCCTGTGCCATTTTCCATTTGGCACATGGCCAGGGCCGGCCATGAGTGTAATGATTAAGAAGATGAAAAGAAAGGAGTGAAAAGAAGTAGACTAGAAGTTTTATTTTTTCTCTCCCCATCTCTGCACTAGATAGTGACGCAGGTAACTTTTTCATTTTTTTTTTATCTTGGACGTTTATCTACGAAGGATTGTATTGTACTGTAGAATATAATTAAAAAAGCTATTGATTTCTCTTTCTTCGAAACTCCATATATATGGTGGACCGTACGATTGTTAACAGACAATATAGCTACTTCAAGACGACCTATCTCTTTTTTCACGCTTTTTGAATAGGAAATGATAATTATGTTCTTAAATTTATAAATATTAAATATTTAATTTTTTTACCTTTAATTAAAATATATATATTTAATAAAAAACACAAATTTATATTTTTAATAAAAAATATTTTTTATTTAAAAAAACTGTTTAAAAAACATAAAATTTTATCTATTTTTTTTATTAAAAATTATTTATAAAACGTATAATTTGTTTACCTAAAAAAGTGTTTTTTTACAAATTTTATTTTTGGTTAAAAACTATTGTTTTTTACTATTTTAAAAAAATATGGTCCGCGTCAACGGTATTTATAGACGATCCGATCACTGCGCGGATCATTTTTTCTAATATGATGATCCGTGCTAGTTGTATGTATAGGTGATCAGATTGACTATACATACCGTTGGCGTTGATCATTTTTTTAAATAGTAAAAAGATTATTTTTAAAATCGTAAAAGAAACATTTTTTAACTAAAAATTATTAACGGAATAGTTTTTTTTAAATAAATAAAAGACATAAAAGGTGTGCATATAGTTATTCCCTCAATGTATTAAGCATTTAAAGGCTTATTGATTTAGTGTACATACCAGAAACTCCTTTAATTATTTTTTTAATACACGTTTAGTCCAAATTTTTTTTTATTTTATTTTAAAAAAGTCCCTCGCCACATACAAACATTCAATGTGTGCCTTTAACGCGTAACTTAAAAAATAAAAGAATATTGATTAAACAGGTGTTTGAGGTATTTTTTGAAACAAACTAAAAATGCTTGGACTAAATATGCATTAAAAATGTTTGAGAGACTTTTTGATAATTGATCCATTGATTTACATATTTTTTATAACGTATCAGATTAATGTATGTGAGTATATATATGTACCAATTTGATTTTGTTATTTATAAATTTATGTTATATAGTTTTTTAGTATGTAATTATTAATTAATATGTACGAAATAATTTAATAATTAGATGATGATACATTGATAATTTTTTTTTTAAATTCACTGATTTTTAAATTTATTGTTTTTTTATAGGGCTGTTTTTTTAAACAGCTTCTTTATTTTTCTAAATTATGTGAATATAACTCTATTTATATTTTGTTGTAGTTAAAAAAACTTCTTTATTTTTTGTTGATTTCTTGGATTTGATGAATATGGACCTTTTTGCATACATAATATGTTAGCTTATTTTTCTGTGAATTTATTAGACTTTTTATATTATTGAATTCTGCTAAGTTTCATTTTGTTAATTTAAGTTAGTTTTATCCACTGGAAAAAAATACTTGATTTGGTTTACTTTTTGCACGTACAAGATGGAAGTGAAGATATTGAAACTTTTATATATATGTAGAATTGGAAGTTATTTAGTTTCGTAATGTTATAATATTTTTTTATTCATTCGTCTGGCATTTTTACTAAAAATTGCACGTATAAGATGGAAGTGAAGAGACTGAAACTTTTGTATGCAGAATTGAAAGTTATTTAATTTCATAATGTTGTATTTTTTTTATTCGTTCATCTGGCATTTTTACTAAAAACTGAATGTGGACAAAAGGTTGAGGATGTGGAAGATATCGACATCAAGCGAGTTGCTTTTTTCCCCTCAAGTTGGAAGAGATTTTTTTTATTCTTTATAAAAAATTTTGAAATATGCGTGGTATAGTGGTAGTGCTTTATTATGCCAACGTGCACCCGCGCATCGCGCGGGTTTTCACCTAGTATATCTATATAACTATATAAAAACTGTTGCCCTAAATCGTGTGAGACTGACACGTGGCAGATGCATTAAATATCATTAAGTCGTACACCTCCATAAATCTATGTATGTATATAGCCCAAAACAGTTTTAAATATCAGTCCTCCCTTCTCTCTCTTTATTTCGGACTCTCTCTTCTCTTTAGGAATACCGAAAAGGCAGTTGGGTTCCCAATTCCTCTCCTCATACTTAATTTATGATCCAAACTCTCAAATTCGGACTCTCTCTCTTTTTTGCATAATATATATCTTGAAACCTATCATTTTCCCACTCTCACACATGCCCCATTTCAATGAATAAAACTCATTTCACCAACCTGGTCGTATATATATTACACCAAACCTAAGCCTGGCCTTTTTTTAGAAGACTTTGAATCGTAACAACGAAGAGAAAAAATGGGTAATGCTAAAAAATTAAAAAAAATTGCAGATTTTTGACACCATCATGGTAAGGGTTTTTGTTTTAAAAAATCAGTACAACTTTTGTATTAATTTAAAACTATTGATTATATTTCTTTGAAGGCGTAATAAGTTATTGGAGGCAATTGGAAAAATTAATAGAGCCTTATAATCAAGAAGCAACAACTAATCTTTACAAGTTGAATCATTTTTGTGCCATACTGGCCTTCTGTTCATGATATCGATTTGTTTAAGGTATGAATATTTTGGGCTTGAGGTATGAAATAATGTCTTTTTTTTAAAATCTTAACTTTAAATTTAAAACTTAACCATTTGAAACTCTATATTTGTTGTAGATACTCTGCGTGGTTGATATATAATAGTTGATTATTTTGGGATCCAAATATCTGCACAAGAGTAGTTGACTGACTTTGGTATATGATGTATCTTAATTCTAAACATTTTCGAAAGATATTCAGCATTAGTGATATAAGAAAAATACAGCGATGGGTTCCTGGTGGGTAATAGCAGGCAAGTACTGTAAGAGCAAATGGGAAGAAACTTATAAAATCAAAAAATGATCAAAAGTGGCCCGTGTTGAAGCTATGTTTGTTAGGTTTATGAGAAACGTGAAAGCCCATCCCAAGATATAGTTTTCTCACATGTGTGCCCTATGGGTAGTAGAAATTCTCTCGCCATTTATGAAGACGGTAAGGTCTTCTTTCTAATCAACCTTTTTAATGACTCATCAGTAGTTACTCTATTGTTTTTGCTTTTTATAATAAAAAAAAATCTGCCTAAAGCCACTGCTTAAGCAGAACAAATTGGCAAGAGAAATGTGAAAATGTTCGTACATTTGAAGGTTTTCTTTTTATCTTTTATATTCATGTTACCATACTCATTAGTAGTTATCTTATATATATATATATATATATATATATTATTTTTTATACGGGGGTAGGTGCGTTTAGGATTGAGTGTATGGACGCCCAATCATGGCATTGTATGGATAGGAATATGTAAGCCTTATTTTGTTTGCACAATTTACGTTTGCCGTACGCTTCATCGAGTTTCGAGGATTAAATTCCTATACTAGTGGGGGAGAATGTAACATCCCGTGATTTTAAAAGTGTAAAATCTCGTTGTTGATGTAAAAAATTAGATCACTCTAATAATTCAATCACAGATAAATAAATGAGACAGAGAATTTTAAAGTGGTTCATCCTTATAAGAACGGCCTACGCCCACTGTTGTTTTATTGCTGAGTGTTTGGAAATTCTCGATTTATAAGTTCTATCAAGAAATTCCACTCTGGTTTCAGCTCCCTTTACAATGAGGATTGTACAATGTATTTATAGCCCTGAGGCTGTAGTGTGAAAGGGTAATACATTAAATGATATACATATGAAAGGGTAATACATTTAATGCCCTCAATGCGTGTGCGTCCAAATGATAAGCATTTAATGAGCAGTTAAACTGTTGGTATCCTGCTTCGAGGTGCAGCTCGGACCGCCATGAGTTGCTCGGACCGCCTAAGCTTCTCGGTATTTAAGAGTTCCTCGGAGCTTGTGAGTTCCTATGGGAACTAGTCTTCCTCGTTGTAGTCTTGTTCCTCGGAGCGAGTGGGTTCCTCGGAAGTGTTTGTTGTTGCCATGTAGATAGCCACGTGTCTTCATATGATTGGTCCATGTCAGCAGATTAATTTTGGTATCAACGGAATCCCCCAATGTTTCATAGTTCGAAATTTGAGGAGTATGGAACATTCTTTCTCGGAATATGGTAGCTTTAAATAGTCTTCCTGATTTTTAGGAGCGTTTCCCTTGTATTTATTTCTCTTTCCCAATTCGTAGAATCATGTTTTTTTGGACTTTTTGGCGTGCTTCGATTCCCGCGTTACTTTTCGTCTTCTTAGCCACTGTTGTCCGTTTCGATTCCCGTGCCACTTTTCCTCTTTTTAGCCACTGTTGTCCGCTTTGATTCCCGCGCTACTTTTCATCTTTTAAGCCATCGGTAACGCAATCATCCTTTTTAATAATCATTACTTCACCATTTCCCAAGGCAAGGTATTTAAACTACACAGACGCTCCCATCGTCTTCTACCTTTCAAATTTTTATCTTCGAGTTTTTCGTCGTCTCTTCCTACTCTCTTGTGCGTTCATCTTTTTCGTCATTCGTTGTCAACAGCTCTACTCTTTTTCTGTAAGATCTTATTCTTTCTTCTGCATTTCTTTCATTCATCATCATGGTTTACTCTATTGAGTCTCTTAAAAAGTTTCGCTCTGATTTTTCCATTCCCTATTGGGTTGTCTTGGAAGAGCTTTCTGAGCCTTCTGATTATTTCAATTTGGCTGAGGGACATTGGTTCCCCAGCCTTTTTATTGCTGAGTGTGGATTTTCTTTTCCACCAAATCCCTTGTGTATGGAATTCTGTCATTATTTTGACGTCGTTCCTGCGAGAATATCCCCCAACACATGGAGAATAGTTAATGGGGTGCATAAATTAAATCAAGTCCATGGAACTCGCATAGGAATTCCAGAAATCATGTACTGCTATAGATGGGCAGTTAATGATAATATTTTTTATTTAAAAACTAGATTTTTAAATAGAGCCTTAGTAGTCAATCTCCCTGATGCCAATAGGAATTATTTTGAACATGGGGTTGTCATAAAAAATTGGCAACACCCTCCATTAGCTAGAGATGAGGTTTATTAAGGTCCCAGATGCCCTCCTTATGGCAACGGGATAGGTTATTTTTATTTTATTTTATTTTGAAATCATGTTTCTTTTGTGTTTGATAAAATGTGCCACTGATAACAATGTTTATTTATTTGCAGTTCATAGCAAGAGAAAGTGCCCTAAAGAGGCAGATGTCAATATAAGGCATTTGAAACTTATCTGGAGTCTGCATCAAAGTGTTGCCGATGAGCACATTAGATCAACTTCGTATCTACTCCAGTACAAGAGCTACACCACTTCCTTCACTGCTCATCCAATTATAAGTGAATCAGAGCCAGTTCCAACTTCCACAAGCTCATCGCCTGAATCCCATATTCCTTTAAGTGAAAGGATGAAGAAAAGAAGAACTCCTGCTCTTTTTGAGAAAATTGCCTCCGGTTCTGGGGAGGTAAAAAGGAGTAGGATTGATGTCCCAAGGGAGGGGACGAAGAAGACTGATGCAGCTCTTTCAGCTGTTCCTATCAAGGTTGCCAAGAAGCCTGCAATGGCTCCGAGCAGGTCTGCTGCTCCTGGAGAGGTGATTGTGATATCACCGACCAAGGATTCTTCCTTGGTTGAATCTGTACTTGTTCCCCCTAGGAGGCTGAAGAAAAGCTCCTCGGTCAATTTGGCTGATACCATTTCTCAGCCCCCAGTTGCTGGAACTGGGGTTCCATCTTTTGTTCCATCGAGATCTGCCATGAGCTCGATAAAGTCCTCGACCATTCCCGAGGTACAAGGTACTGAAGAAAACCTTACTTGGGACATGGTCACCTCACTAGCTTCTCGTCATCTTGCTTCTGTAAGTCTTCTTACTTTCAATTTTTCATATTTCCTTTGTCATTTCTATTTCTAACTTGCTTTCTATTTATGTTCACAATTGATGAGCTGCTTTAACATAATCATGAAGAAGGATGAGGCAATTAAAGCTTCATGCTCCTCATCCAGCGTGGAGGGAGCTTTGGAGGAAGCTAAAAAATCTCTGGCATATTCTCGCCAGACATATGCCACTGATAAGGCTGTCTGGGAGAAGAAGCTTGCCTCCACCAAGCAGGATAAAACTCGAGCTATTGAAGCCTCCATAGAGTTGGAGAAGAAAAATAATGCGTTGGAGAAGGAAAATAAAGAGCTCGCTGAGAAGCTCAAAACTGCTGGAGAGCTTGAAGATAAGCTCAGGGTCTGAGGAAAGGTTGGGCCAGCTTCAAGAAGTAGGTCGGCAAAAGGAGGAAGCAGAAAATAAATTGAAGGCTGCTGAGAACCTGCTGTCTGAGACACTTTCCTCGGAGAAGCTGAAGAGGAAAGCCGCCGTGAAGAAGTCCTTCAGCTCTGGCTGGGACAAGGGGTGGAATAAGGGGTTGGCTGCCATGGTATCTCAAGTGGACTATGGCAGTCTAAAGTACTTTAGGGATGGATGGGTCGCTGCCCTTCGGGAAATGAAGGTCGACAAGTCCTCCGATCTCTTTCAAAAACATATCCTTGGCCCCCCTCCAACTCCAGAAGAATTATAAGAGGACGAAGCTACCTCTGAAGAGTCTTCGATGGTGATGGGAGATCATGCCCTAGCCATCCAGCCTGCTGCTGAGGAAAATCAGCAAGTCGTTTCCTCCTCCGAGCAACCTCCTACTCTCCCCGAGCAACTATCTCTTCCCTCCGAGCAACCTACCTCTTCATCCCAGCCTCCCGAGAAGGTTTTGGGAGATAAGGAAAAGGTTTAGTGTTGTTCGGGTTTCTCTTTATTTTGTTTCTCTTTTTCAAATGTAACTCAGAAGATGTAACTCTGAATTATGATCTAATAAAATTTGAACTTTTTTCCATACTGTTGTTCATCTTATATTCATACTCTGCTTGTTTCTTTTATTGATGATTGCTCTTTCTCTTCTCTGCTAGTTTCAGGACAGGATGGAACTGCTATCTACCCATGATACAAAGTTTTTACAGCAATGTAATGAGTACTTTAAGGCTGGTCACACAGACTTGAGTGCTGTACAAGTTGCCGACATCCTCGGACAGGATGCTTCAGAATAGGCAGTTGAAGCATATCAGTACCTGAAGTGTCTACATGACCGAGCAGTGGCCAATAATGTGGCTTACTATGAAATGATCGAGGATCTCCAGTGCACCCTCGAAGACCTTCAGAATCAATACAAGGAATCAACTGCTCTGTTGCATGAGGGTTACGAGAAGAAATACAAACTGATCATGGATGACAAGGGCTACGAGAAGCTTTTTGCTGGATATGATCTGAGGGAGAGAACTTTAAAGGGTGGGGTCGAGGAATGCAGACAGATTGCCAAGTTACTGGAGCAAGAGAACAACAACTTGCAAAAAGAGCTATCACAATTGAAGACTATAGCCTCCACTTCCAGTGCCTTGATCCCAGTGACCGACGAGGGATTCTCGTTCCTAGAGGTTGAGAATGCCAAGTTGAGGGACGAATTGGAGACTTTGAAGAGTTCTGGCACCTCTACATCTTCTCGCGATTGAGAAAGAGCTCCTCGGGGACGAGCTAGAGCAGCTCGGGTCCTTGTCGAGGAACAAAGAACTCAATCTGCGTTAGAGAACCAGGCTTTCCAACTAATGGAGAAGAACCAGGCTTTGTCTGATATGTCAAAGAAAATTAGGGACCTGGAAAAACCACTCTCTGTGCAGAAGTCAATCTTGGAGAATAAGGAGTTTTCATCAAGAATCTCCACGAGCAGTTAGAAAGGCTAACATACCAATTCCATAAACAGCCCAGGGAGTTCTGGATGGCTGGATACAATGAAGCACTATTCCACTTGGACGATCGTATCCAGAATGCCAACAATGAGGGCTACAAGCAAGGCTGGCTGAATGCCTTAGGTGTGCTGAAGCTCGAATAAGGTCATTATCTGTGGGACTACCATGATCCCGGGTTGCTCGACTTGCCTGTACCACCATACAATTTAGAGATCAATTGGATCCCTGCTCGGGCCATTCCTCGGAGCTTAATTTCAAAGTATCTCGGTGACTACAATTTACATTCTCAAATCGAGGTGTCTCGTCCCGAGCATCTCTTAGACCGACCATCTGTGATGAATGTTAGGATGTTGAAGGACCTCAACTTCATTAATTCTCCTCTGTCTTTAAATGATCCGCCTGCTGGCGAGGAACCTATGTCAAAAGCAGAGGGGAAGCGACCAGTAGAATAGGAATTTTTGATGTAATAGTTAGTATACATGTCAATGTAACTGTAATTTCATTATCAATGTAATTTATTTTGAATTCAATGAAAGACTTTCATTTTTGTTTGCAAATCTTGATTGCTAATGTCTTGTAATTATCAAACACTTTATATTTATGCATATCTGTTAAAAATATAACCATATTGTGTTGTTTGTCAACCAACTCAGTAATAATTAAAAATTACAAGCATCGGTACTGTTGCTCTATCACTTAATATTAAAGTAATGAGTATAAAAATGTTGTTTAAAATTTTTCCAACCAACTAAGGTTTTTAACTTATGCTTGTCGACCAACTACAGTTAGTGAGTTTTTATCCCCGACCAGCCATACTTGGTAGATTTTTCATGATATGTGTCCGATCAACCAAGGTCGTTAAATTCTTCTTGCCGACCAACTATAGTTAGTGGGTTTTTATCCCCGACCATCCATACTTGGTAGATTTTTCATAAAATGTGTCCGACCAACCAAGGTCGTTAAATTCTTCTTGTCGACCAACTACAGTTAGTGGGTTTTTATCCCCGACCAGCCATACTTGGTAGATTTTTCATGAAATATGTCCGATCAATCAAGGTCGTTAAATTCTTCTTGCCGACCAACTACAGTTAGTGGGTTTTTATCCCCGACCAACCATACTTGGTAGATTTTTCATAAAATGTGTCCGACCAACCAAGGTCGTTAAATTCTTCTTGTCGACCAACTATAGTTAGTGGGTTTTTATCCCCGACCAACCATACTTGGTAGATTTTGCACTTTCTGGAATAATCTTACCTCTCGACCAACATAAGTTGGCATTTGAGAGAATATTTTGTTTCCTAGCCAAACAGGTTGGCATTTTTAGGAATATTTCATTTCCTAGCCAAACAGGTTGGCACTTTTAGGAATATTTTGTTTCCTAGCCAAACAGGTTGGCATTTTTAGGAATATTTCGTTTCCTAGCCAAACAGGTTGGCATTTTTAGGAATATTTCGTTTCCTAGCCAAACAGGTTGGCATTTTTAGGAATATTTCGTTTCCTAACCAACCGAAGTTGGTATTTTTAGGAATATTTTGTTTCCTAACCAATCGAAGTTGACATTTTTAGGATTATTTTATTGATCAGTCTGAGCTTTGCCGAGTTTTGTTGAGTAGCGTGTAACACTAGTATTCCCCGAAAAATTCCCAATAAAAAGGAGAGATTTTGGCAGAATATCTTCATTTTATTCATACTGATGGAACTGTGTTACCTATACATCACTGATAATACTTGCGCAGATGCTCTGCGTTCCATGCATTCTTAAACTCCTCGCCTTCTAAAGTTGCTATTCGATAAGTTCCTGGTCGAACAACTTCTGTAACTCGGTATGGTCCATGCCAGTTTGCCTCCAGTTTGCTATGCTTTTGAATTACTTTCTTCAGCACATAGTCTCCTTCTTTCAGGTCGCACTTCTTCACCCTTTTGTGGTAGAACAGAGCTGTTCGCTGCTGGTAAGCAGCATTTCTAAAGGCTGATTCTTCTTTAATTTCCTCGAGCATGTCTAAATCCAGTCTTCTCATTAAGTCGCTGACTGGGGAGTTGAAATTCAGTACCCTGTGTGTTGGAAGGCCCAACTCGGCAGGTATGACAGCTTCACTTCCAAACGCCAGCATGTATGGTGATTCTCCAGTTGCTACTCGGGGAGTAGTTCGGTAAGCCCAAAGTACTGATTGTTACTCGTTGATCCAGTTCTCTTTTGCATCATCCAATATTTTCTTCAAGCCATTTAGCAGCGTCCTGTTTGTCACTTCAGTTTGTCCATTGCTTTGAGGATAGCCTGGTGCTGAGTGGACCTTCAAAATGTTTGATTGATGATAATAGGCGGCAAACTCCTCGTTATCAAATTGTGTTCCATGGTCTGTTATGAAGGCATGAGGTAGACCATATCGACAAATGATGTTCTTCCAAACAAATTGGTACACCTTCTCGTACGTCATGTCAATGAGTGGTTCAGCTTCTACCCATTTAGTAAAATAATCCACTGCGACGACGAGGTACTTGAACCTTCCTCGGGTCGTTGGCAGTGGCCCAACCAAGTCAATTCCCCACATGGAAAATGGCCAAGGGGAAGTTATGGGTGTCAACAATGCTTGTGGAGTTCTTCGAATGGAGGAAAAGCGTTGGCACTTGTCGCACTTCTTGGCGTAGGCTATACAATCAGCCCTCATCGTCGGCCATTAGTATCCTTGAGTCATTACCCTTTGTAAAAGCGTCCGACCTGCTACGTGTGCTCCACAAGACCCTTCAATTAATTCTTTCACCTCGGAGGGGTGTACACATCTCTGCAAACCTGCCATAATTCCTCGTCTATATAAAACACCATTAGTTAATACGTACCGAGAAGCTTTAAACTTCAATTTTTTGGCAGCGAGCTTGTCATTTGGCAATTCTCCCTCCTCGATATACGCCCTGATGGAATCCATCCAAGATGGTCCTAAATCAAGGGTGATAAAGTTCATCGTCAGATCTTCATCTATGCTCCGACTAGCTAACACTTCAATTGGGATTGTTCGTCGTAGCTCGGTGCGAGTAGCTGATGCTAGTCGAGCTAGGGCATCTGCTCTCGCATTCTCTATTCTTGATATTCTGACCAGCTGAATAGCGGAAAATTTTGACACCATCTCTTTTGCCTTTGCATGATACCTGATCATCAATTCTCCTCTAACTGCATATACTCCCATCATTTGATTTATGATCAATTGAGAATCACTGAAAACAATGACCTGTTGCGCCTCCATAATTTTTGCTAAACCAAGTCCTGCAATCATGGCCTCATATTCAGCCTCATTGTTGGAAGCTTTGAATTGGAAACGCAAGGCGTATTCCATATCGACCTCATCCGGAGTGCTCAAAACTATCCCCGCGCCGCATTCTGCAGTGCAAGATGAGCCATCTACATATAGTCTCCATATAGGTAACTCGTCTTCAAATTTCTGATCAGTTAGAGTTCCTCGGTGAAATATTTGTTTCTTCATTTCCTCCTCAGATTCTTCTCGCTCTTCATCAACCATTTCTTCTTGCCCTTTTACCAACCGGAGTTGGTCTAAGCCCGAAGTTAATGATATTGTAACATCCACTTGCTCTTTTACCAACTGGAGTTGGTCTGAGCCAGTGTCTATTGATCCTGTAACATCCACAGGTTGATCAGCGAGCAACTCTTGTTTATCATCCGTAGTCCTCACAACTATCTCTGCATCGCATCCCGTAACATCCACACGCCCTTTTACCAATCGGAATTGGTCTGAGCCTGTGTTTGTTGATCCTGTAACATCCACAGGCTGATCAGCGAGCAAATTTTGTTCCTCGGAGCTATCAGGATAGGTGAACTCTATTATAAAATCTGCTACAGCCTGCCCTTTAAACGATGATCTGGGTTCATAGATTATATCATATTCACCAAGCTCTATTGCCCAGTACATCAATCTTCCCGACTTTTCTGACTTATGCAGGGCTTGCCTCAATGGCATATCAGTATATACTACTATAGTATGAGCCTGGAAGTATGGCCTCATTCTCCTACTCGCCTCTATCAGCGCCAATGCCAATTTCTCCATCCTTGGATATCTGATTCTGCTCCTCGGAAGGATTTACTTGTGTAGTAAATTGGCTTTTGTACTCCATTCTCCACTCTGATTAGCACCGAGCTAACTGCATTCTCGAACACAACAAGGTACAAGTACAATTTTTCTCCCATCACTGGCCTGGACAATAATGGAGGTGCTCCCAAATATCTCTTCAAGTCTTGAAAAGCCTTCTCGCATTCATCATTCCACTCAAAAGTCTTTCTGAGTGTCTTGAAGAATGGGAGACATCTATCAGTTGCTCGTGACATAAATCTGTTGAGTGCCGCTACTCGTCCTGTGAGACTCTGTACTTCCTTCTTCGTCGTTGGAGATCGCAGCCCTAATAGAGCTTTGATCTTTTTAGGATTTGCTTCAATGCCTCGTTGATTGACAATGTACCCGAGAAACATGCCTTTTCGTACTCCAAAGATACACTTCATCGGGTTCAGCTTCATTTGATATTTATCCAGTTGATCAAAAATCTGACTTAAGTCAACTAGATGATCGATAGTTTTCTTGCTCTTTGTCAGCATATCGTTAAGATAGACTTCCATATTGCAACTGATTTGTTCAGCAAAGACCTTGTTCATCAGCCGTTGATATGTCGCACCTGCATTTTTTAAACCAAAAGGCATAACATTATAACAATAAGTTCCCCTAGGGGTAATGAAAGAAGTATTGTTCCTGTCTTCAGGTTTCATTTTAATTTAATTGTAGCCAGAATAAGCGTTCATGAAGCTCAACAACTCGTGTCCCAAGGTAGCATCCACCAGTTGATCAATTCGGGGCAATGGAAAATGATCCTTTGGGCATGCTTTGTTGAGGTCGGTGAAGTCCACACACATCCTCCACTTGTTGTTTTTCTTCTTTACCATCACCACATTAGCTAACCAATCTGGATATTTAACATCTTTAATGAAACAAGCTTTCTGGAGCTTCTCGACTTCCTCCTGTATAGCTTGATTCTTCTCGGGACTAAATACTCTTCTTTTCTGCTTCACAGGATTGATCTCCTTATTCACGTTGAGCTCGTGACATAAGAAGTCTGGGTCTATTCCAGACATATCTTCATGACTCCACGCAAAAGTTTGTCTTCTGTTTCTAAGGAAAGTTATCAATTCCTGTTTTAATGAGGCTTCCAACGATGAACCTATTTGAGTAGTTCGCTCAGGGTGCTCTTCGTCCAGAATAATGTTTTCATTAGTTTCCACCACTTGACCCTTCACGAGTTGCGACTCATCTCTAGGATCCAATGTTTTAATTTTTGTACCTTCATCCACTTGATAAGTAGTGGTCTTTTTCTTTGATTCTTCCAGTTCTTCTTGCTCGGTGGATGAATAATAGCATTCCCGAGCTACTTTCTGATCACCTTTCACAACTCCTACTCCAAAGTTTGTTGGAAATTTTAGGCACTGATGCACTGTAGATGGTACAACCTCGAACTTCTTCAATCCCACTCTTCCCATGATGATATTGTACGATGATTGGACATTCTTGTCCATTACAAAGAAACGTATTCTTTCTGTCCGACAATCAGGCCACGTACCAATGAATATATCCAACTTGATCGTCCCAAGTGGAAATTCTTTCTCGCCAGTAAAATCGATGAGGGGTCTGTGGTAAGGCTCCAGTTGAGATAGCTTTAGATTTAAACTATCGAAACACGAGTAGAACATGATGTCTGCCGAGCTACCATTATCGACCAGTACTCTTGAAATCATGACTTCATTCTCATTTTGATCACCAGCGGGTCATCATGAGGATATAAAACACCTGCAAGGTCATTTTTTGAAAAACCGATAACCAATTTCTCCTTGTTCACCTTTCTCGGGAGATCTTCCTCAGCTAGATTTATTCACTGAATGTATGAGCAAGCTTGTGCCTCACCGAGGTAAGATTTTCTTTCTGCAGTAAGGTCTCCTCCTCCTGCATCTCCTCCTGTAATAACATTACAATCAAATGATCCAAAGCATATTGAAAATACCTCTCGTTCTGGATGCCTTGGTTTCTTTGGAAGATCGGGGTCATCCTCTGGATCAACTTCATGGTTTATCTTCTTGCTCTCCTCTGCTCGACGAGGAGATCTAGATCTCTCTCTAGTTCAGTCGTTGTTTCTTCTTTCGCCTCCCCGATCAACATACTTTGCTAGCTTTCCTCATCGAATGAGTGTTTCAATCTCATTCTGAAGAGCTATGCAATTTTTGGTCATATGGCCATGATCCTTGTGGAATTCGCAATATTTTTCCCTATTCCTCGTGTCAGGGTCTGCCTTCATTTTCTTTGGCCAGTTTAACTCCTCGCTGTTCTTAATTTCTTCTAGGACGTGGTTGATATTTACCTTCAAAGGTGTGTAATTATCAAATTTCCTCAAAACCTCCCACGACGACCTATTTTTGGATTGTTTGTCACCACCATTGTTCTTATGTTCTTTCTTCTTAGCTTTATCACCTTCCACCTTGGTTTCTTTAGCATCCATATTCTTCTTCGCAGACATAGCCTCCTCGGCATTCATAATCTTGGATGCTTTTCCCATCAAGTCCGACATGGTTCGAGGTGGATCTTTGGCCAAAGTGTAGTATAACTTGGTTGGCAGTAGTCCACTCATCAAAGCGGTAATCGCTGTTTTCTCTTCATAATCAATGACTTCAAGTTTCTCGTTATTAAAACGAGTTATTAATCTCTGGTACTCTCACCAGCTTTTTGTCTAACACTTAACAAATGTGCTACTCGTTTCACTGTCTTTGCTCCAAAGCAGAAATTCCCAATGAATAGCTCAGCCAGTTGAAATCTTACCCCGAGGAAGACTATTATACCATATTTGAGCAGATCCGGTAAGTGTTCCCTAGAATGCTCGGCATCTCATCTCATCTGGGACAACATAGATGTCGGCTGCAGCTTGGTATTGTTCAATATGAAGGACAGGATCAGTCTTTCCATCATACTTGGGAGTCACAACAGGTGCTTTGAATTTTAATGGTGTTGGAAAATCAATAATATCCTGGACAAAAGGTGTTCCTCGAACAAAGGTTCGTTGTAGAGGGTTCTTGGCCCTAGCCATTTCCCCTAATCTATCCTATAACCACTGAATAGATCCATTCCATGCATCATTTCCTTCCTCGGGCCTATTGCTTCGAGCAACTGATCGCGTTGAAGTGGCTTCCTGGGATTTATCTTGACGAGCAGCTGGTCGAGACTGGGCAGATCCTTCCCTTAAATCTGATGGTCGTCGAAAGCTCCTCGACGCTGCATTAAGAGGGCTTTTGTTCCTCCTAGGGCCTAATCGGTCGAAAGGAGAAACTCTACTTAATCTTTCCAATGCGCTGGTCCTTTCTGGGGAGAGGGTGACACGTTGTTCATTATCCGTGGCTCGCATCGACGAAGTTCGCCCAGGTTGATAAGAGAAATCATCAGATCCCTCATTGCGATGTTAGTTAGTACGCCTAGTAAGCGAAAAAGGCGCACGGGTATTTATTTGAATGCTTCGTGATCCGGAATGGGCTGATGTACCGCCATGGAGGGTTTGGATGAGTTGTCGCATTATTTCTTGCATGACGGTCTGGCCCTGAGCCAGATTTGCCATTATTCCAGTCAGATCTGGAATAATTGGTGGAATAGATGGATTTGGAGGGGTTCTAGCGTTTTGATTGCTGGATTCAGGAATATCCGCCATTGGTAATGGATTATTTTTGATGAAAAACGATATTATCAGTCGTTTCCCACAGACGGCGCCAATCTGTTGATGTAAAAAATTAGATCACTCTAATAATTCAATCACAGATAAATAAATGAGACAGAGAATTTTAAAGTGGTTCAGCCTTATAAGAATGGCCTACGCCCACTGTTGTTTTATTGCTGAGTGTTTGAGAATTCTCGATTTATAAGTTCTATCAAGAAATTCCACTCTGGTTTCAGCTCCCTTTACAATGAGTATTGTACAATGTGTTTATAGCCCTGAGGCTATAGTGTGAAAGGGTAATACATTAAATGATATACATATGAAAGGGTAATACATTTAATGCCCTCTTTGCGTGTGCGTCCAAATGATAAGCATTTAATGAGCAGTTAAACTGTTGGTATCCTACTTCGAGGTACAGCTCGGACCGCCATGAGTTGCTCGAACCGCCTAAGCTTCTCAGTATTTAAGAGTTCCTCGGAGAGACATTGTTCCTCGGAGCTTGTGAGTTCCTTGGGGAACTAGTCTTCCTCATTGTAGTCTTGTTCCTCGGAGCGAGTGGGTTCCTCGGAAGTGTTTGTTGTTGCCATGTAGATAGCCACGTGTCTTCATATGATTGGTCCATGTCAGCAGATTAATTTTGGTATCAACACTCGTATAAATTAAAATTTTGGAAAAAATAAATATTTGGAATTAATTAATTTTTACACTTAAAACTGTTGGTTTTGATTTAAGTAAAATGAGATTGTAATCGGAATTGAAATCGGGATTTAATTCGATAAACTATAAATTTTTATAGAAATGCGGGATCTCGGCTTGGCAGGGGATCCGAATTGGTCCGACGTTGGGGGTGAACCGGTTAGGACTCAAACTCTTTTCTTTTCTTAAAATAAAAAGGATCAATTTAGGATTTTTAAAACACATTTTAACCTTCTCAAAGAGCCGTAGACTCCAATAAATTTATCTCCTCTCTTCTAAAAACCTAAACTCTACAAAACACAACTTTCAACCCAAGTTTTGAAGATCTAAACCAAGTTTTCTTAAAAAATCCAAGAACGGGTCTTTACTATTTTTGCTAGAGGAACGCAACCGTGCAATCTGATTTTCAAGATGATTTCTTTACATGCATGAATACTTGTATCATTCCCCCTTAGTATTATGCATTCCCCGTTACTTTTATAGTAAGGGGAATGGGTGTGGTGTGTAATTGTGGGCGCACCACGAGTATGTGCAGAACTCATAATAGGGTGAATTGGAAATACTAGTACTGCATTAATAAAACTGATTCCATTAATTAAATAAATAATTATGAATTGATATTTTAATTTTGAAATTTAATAATTAAATTGGACTAGTGGGGTGGCTTAGTTACGTGGGGTGGCTTAGTTGTGTTACTCATTCACATTTAATTATATTATATTATTTAATTTAAAATATTATATTGTGATATTTATCATGTTTAATGCTTTTGTCTGGGTTTACGAACCCTAATTGAGAGGAGTATGTAGTATTCATGTGATGGGCTCTGACCCATTGCGTTGACTAGCATTTCAGGCATAGTCGCTGGAGTAGCTACATAGGATGGATTGGAGATTTTTGGAGTGTAGGTGGATATTTATTTTTATCGGTTTAGTAGTAGTTTAATTTATTTTTATTCTGTCGTTTTTTTTATTCTGAGACTTTCATTTATGGATTTGGTGGGCCAGATGATTCCACAATTGTTTATGGTTTCAGTCATATATTTATAGTTGGATTATTTGATTTGAGTTTTATTAATCTTAAGTTGGATTTATTTTGGAGATAGCATGGTGATAGATTTTAATTTGCATGAATGCTTATATTGGTTGGATAAATTTGAATTTTATCTGATGAAAAAAGTTTTTAATGTCTCATATTTCTGTCACATGCTGAGAATGATAGCTTATTTAGTGATGCCTGATGTAGTTTGGCAGCGACAGCAAGCCGCCTCGCTTGCTAGAACGCGCGGGGTGTTACAATGGACTTCCATAAAGATATTTTTGAACCTATTTCCTATGACGCGTTAGTAAACTCATTGAAATACCAATACGTAAAATAGAGATAATGAAAATACGATTAATAAGATGGAATGTGTTGATATATCAATATAAACATGTAATCATAAAACCATTAAAGTAACATACCCTTAACTATAAAATTCCTCTCAATAAACATGATATTGTAAACCGACAGTATGCCCTGAAGCATAACTACCCAAAGCTATCCAATATGATCAATACTATGTACTTCCCCACATAAAAACTTCTCCCCCCTTATTTGTCATGGAAGAGACGAAGGTGCAATACCCCACAATTTTAAATAACTAAATAGTGTTTATTGTGACAACCCGCTTATTAAAATAAGAGGTGGCCAGCCCGATACTCCAATAATTACAGGGATCATAGGGGGTCCATTCTTAGCATCACTGTAATACAATAAATTTACGAGATAACCACCCATTACTTTAGAAAGCGGATTGCAAAAATTTAATTTGTAAGTTAAAGAAAACATTTAAACAATCCAATTGATAAGAAAGTGGATATAAGTAAAGACATGTAACTGATCAACAATTATATACATCCAAAAATAACCGAATATGCTGTCGATTAACAGACCCATATAATTAGGTTACACCAAGTATTGAATTACAAAGTCACATAATATAATACAAGTACAAAACTTGGGCAACACGCCCGAATGTGTAACCGATCATAACTAGAATACAAAAAGATGGAACAGTCTATATCAACTATCCCGTAACATCCGCAAAGTGTTACAACTCCAAGACACTGGGATAGAAAAGTCAATATGGGGGTCCTTGCGGTGAAGCATCTGGGCGAATATAAGATTCAAGCAAAATAAAGAAATAGAAACGGGTCAGGGCCCGGTTTAATATGATTACCAAGTGAATAAAGTGCATGACAGTTATGGACAATTTAATTACCATGAATAATCTTGTTTCGTTCACCATAAAAAATGATAAGGAATATAACCTTTCTATCTAAAAGCATAACCTAATTCAATAATACTGTTAATGATCCCAATTCATTTGTGCAGGAGAATATAGATAAAATATTACTTAATGATATTCCATTTCCTTTTTACACAATTTCATTTCACCGTTCCCTTTTCTCATTAGGAAACGTATTTAAGCAATTTACTTCATAAAGTGCCGTATTATCAATAAAATCCAACTTTAATAAGAATAGTTATATTTCACAACATATAACGATTCTAAGACCATCCTTCCGGGTTTCCCCACTGGATGCGCCCCTAAATAGCTATCATATTCCACGACCTATCACCAAGACAACCTAGGCATCCTACATCGCGTGACATCGGGAAGCGGTCATATACCTTCGACAGTGAGTCATAACCACACCCAAAATTACCTCACTTCGAACAATAATCACACAATATATAATAAACGGTCCTATGGCCGAGGACTATATTCACCCTGCATTAACTAGCCAGGGGACTTCACCTCATGCGCGTAACTTCCCCTATGATAACGTTTAGAGGGTTGTGTATAAGAATTTATCATTCATAAGTCATTCCCATTTTAAAATATACATTAAGTCTTTATTTGGAGCCATAAGCGTTTAATGTCATCATTATAAACTTCAACGTTTAATAAACCCTCAAATTAGTCTCCGAGAAATAATGACGTTACTATAAGCCACCAAGTATAGTATACTTCAAACATGTCTCTAAATTTCCACAATTATATGATCCTACTCTTCCCTAGTCTCAAACTAGTTCGTTCAAGAAAGAACCACCCTAACATGTATTTCATAAACCCCAAGATAAGCTCGAGTATCCCCTTTCTAATTTAATGTGGTTACATACCTAAGGTAAGTCTCTAATACACTTTATTTTATCCTAAGAGAAGTTCCTAGTTCCTAAACCTACAAGAAAAGGATTACAAACTAAGTTAGAAAAATAACCTAAAACAACAGGAATTCCGAATCGATTCGCCGTGGCCGAATCGATTCGGTCTTGAAGCGAATCGATTTGGATAGTCCGAATCAATTCGGTCAAGAGGACCCAACATTCTGCATACTGCCAAATCGATTCGGATAGGCCGAATTGATTCGCTCAACACAGACTTGTAGCCTATCCCGTTAGCAAATCGATTCGCTAGGGGCGAATCGCTTCGCCTGGGCCAGATTGACCAATTTCGGCTATGGAGTTTAATACCCCGAATTTTCCCAAATTCATTTCTCCTCCATTTTACCCACACCAACCATCATTAATCCAACCGAAATAATCCTATATACATACTAACTACTATAATTCACACAATAACTATCTAAATCAAAGTTTAAGGGTTCAAACACTACAATTTCTCTAAACCTATATTTGTTAAATTATTCCAATACACAACCATCACTACAATTTTTCACCTCAAACCATATATTAGCAAGTAAGAAACTTGCCTTAAGCTAAAATCTCGGATTCCTTTATGATAGATGCAAGATCAAACCCAATTTCTTTAATTCTTCTCCTTTCTACTCTTTTTCTCCACAACTCTCTTTCTCTCTCTTTTTCTCTAGGTTTAGTAAGAATACATTTTTGGAAGACTCAATCGGGTACTTAGCCTTAATTTCCATCTTTACATGTTAATACATCATTAAAATGGCTCGTAACTACATAATTGAGTAAGTGCTCGGAACTCAAATTACAACATGGCACTTATTTTGACTATCTCGACTATTTCGGGACTGACCGCGCCCTCTAAATGGTGTTCGGAATAATATAAATCATTTCAAGTTTTAACTTTATTTAAACCATAAATGCCGTTTAAAGTACAACGATACCATAAATCGTAACATGATGCCAATTACATTCACATAACAATAGATATGCAAAATCTAGTAAATATTATCTTTCAATTCACTTAAAATAATATTTACCCCATTATCCAATATTTTATATAATTCTTAGCCTACGCTCCTCGTGATCTATGATTACAACTGGTTGTTCCTCGTATGAAATATCGGGCTGCAATTCGATATCATCAAAAGGAATGTGCCAGTGAGCTCCTTCACACTTCTTATTCTTTTTCAGGGATGAAACATGAAACACATCGTGAATCAGTTGTAAATGCTCCGGTAAGGAAAGTTGATAAGCTACTGGGCCTACCTTAGTAATAATGGGAAAATGACCTACGTAGCGTGGCGCAAGTTTTCCTTTCTTACCAAATCGCTTTATACCCTTCATCGACGAAACTCGTACCAGCACTTGATCTCCAACCTCCAAATCCACATGCCTTCTATTCGCATCAGCATAACTCTTCTGACGATCTTGAGCAATTCAGATGCGATTGTGAATTATTTCAATCTTTGAAGAAGTATCCTGGATCATCTCAGGTCCAAGAAATTTATTATCCCTTACTTCCAACCAACAAGCAGGTGATCTACACGGTCGATCGTATAATGCTTCATAGGGTGCCATCCTAATAATGAATTGGTAAGAATTATTATAACAAATTCGACCAAGGGAATGTATTGTTCCCAACCTCCTTTGAAATCAAGTACACACATTCTGAGCATATCCTCTAACATTTGGTTGACTCTTTTCGTCTGCCCATCTATTTGAGGGTGATAGGAGGTACTCAACTTCAATTCGGTTCCCATAGCTTCTTGGAAACTTTGCCAAAAATGGGAACAAAAATTTTGTCTCAATCGGAGACTATATTAATGGTCACCCCGTGGAGTCTAACAATCTCGGCAATGAATAGCCGGGCATAACGAGCAGTATTATAATCTGTACATACTGGTAAGAAATATGCCAACTTGGTTAAACGATTTATAATCATCCAAATGGAATCATGATCGCTTTGTGATGTTGGCAATCCCGTGATGAAATCCATCGATATGCCTTCCCACTTCCATATCGGTATTTCCAAGGGTTGTAACAATCTCGTCGGTTGATGATGATCTACCTTCACCAGTTGACAAGTAGTACATTGGGAAAGAAATTCAGAAATGTCCCGTTTTATACCCGCCCACCAATCTTGACAGAGCATGTCTTGGTACATTTTGTCTCCATCAGGATGTACTGCAAACTTGGATCCATGAGATTCTGTCATTACGGCCCGTCTCAAGTCCCCTTCTTTCCGGACAACAAGTCTCTCATGGAAACGTAATCCACCCTCAGAACTTATAGAGTAAGATTTTGCTCCCTCGATTAACAATTGGTGCTTACGGTCCTGACAGCCTTTATCCCTTCATTGAGCTTCCACAACCCTTGCCACTATCATAGGCGTAACGATCAACATCGACATACACACCCTTGCCATCGCATCCTCTTAGCTAAGTTCTTTCCATTTAGCCTTCCATACCAGTGCTAACTCCGCCTCAGGTTTTCGACTCAACGCATTCACCACTACATTAGCCTTACCCGGGTGATAATGAATATCAAATTGGTAGTCCTTCACAAACTTTAACCATCAACGTTGTCGCATATTCAAATCCTTCTGTGAAAATAAATATTGTAATGATTTGTGGTCCGTGAAAAGACTAAAATTCTCCCCCAGGAGGTAATGTCTCCAAATCTTCAAGGCAAAAACCACTACAGCAATTTCCAAATCATGAACTGGGTAATTCTTCTCATGGGGCTTTAGCTTGCGAGAAGCATAAGAAATAACCTGATGCTCTTGCTGTAACACACCTCCCAACCCTTACAGAGATGCGTCCGTAAAGACCATATATTCCAATCTCGGTGTCGATAACGCAAGTACCGGAGCAGAAATCAACTTATCTTTCAGCTCATAAAAAACTAGTTGACAAGAATCATTCCAAACAAACCTCACTCCTTTCCAAGTTAAATTGATCAAAGGGCTAGTAATCTTAGAAAAACCCTTGATAAATCTGCGAAAATAACCAGCCAAGCCCAAAAAATTGCGAATCTTTGTAGGTGTTGTGGGCTGACCCCATTCCCTCACCACAACAACTTTACTCGGATCTCCAAAAATACCCCGAGCTGTCACAATGTGACCCAGAAACTTCATTTCTTGTAGCTAAAA